>CM060202.1:13088133-13809283 GCA_030562195.1 Nipponacmea schrenckii
ATTTGATTTTGATTTAATTACGATTAAAAATTATAAAAACTTCGAAGATGTATATTGTGACGTTGACCTTTGGCGATCTTTATACCTGTACATATGTGATACGTTCTATCCAATGACATATTAAGCTTTATAGCAAAATGTAAACTTTCGGTTTATCGGCATTTAAAAATTGCGAATTTTTCCTATAAAACGGTCAATTCACAAATTTTGACATTTCCAGTTGAAATTTCCAAAACAAGTCAACGGACTTTGTGGGCGTGGTTAAGCCCAGATATTTTTACATCACAAACCTTAATGATTGCCAGTCTATTAACAAGCTCAAATGTCACGTGTTAAATCATGAATAAATCATCTCTCCCAATAATCGCAAAATCAATCTACATCCTTAAATGACAGCCAGGAGACCAACAAATTCTAAATAGCCCGAAAGCTGCAGAACTGTTACAAACAGGTCTAGTTATTCTTTCCAATGGTTTATAACACTTGATTTTTGATCAAAATTGCACGTTTTAAATTTGCAAATTTTGTAATTTCTTCTATACTAACTCTTTAAATCGAAATAGGGTCTCGGAAGATAATTCAATTTGTGTTATTTTGATGTACATGTATATAGAATCTATTGCCGAAATATATATGGAAACCGATTTTTGAATTGTTATTTTGATTTTGATTTTTTTACGATTAAAAATTAATCCAGTTAAAATGATTCAAAGATATTATATATCTTAAATAAAAGGAATGATTGTTCATTTCTCGTTGTGGGCGATGTATGATATGGAATATTTGGAAGGAAATGACAACCTTTAGAATTTTAAATGATATTCTCTTAAGCAAAAATAATGTACAATTGAGAGGACTAGTGGTATAAGGGACGCAACTCTATAAAATACTCTCTTAAAGATGTAAAGCCGCGCTGTTAATTTGATGGCTCTATGTTATACCATGGCAACTTGCCACAAATTGCAGGATCTAATGTTCCTACTACACCTAAATTAAGATTGATAAATAAATAAATAAACAAATTAAAAGTATCAACGATCTGGAAAGTTAATTTAATCCGAGATCAATTTGTATTCTCAAATAAGGTGTTATGTCCCTTTATGACCACAAATTTGTTTTTTCGACGTTTTGTTTTACACACTAATTAAACAGATATAAATGTTACAAGAAGAGTTAAGAAGATAATGCAACAGGGCAAAAAGTCAAATTGTGTTAATTTCTTATCGTTAGGGCAAGACAAATTTTGACATTTCCAGTTTAAGTATCGCAACCAATCAAAACAAGTCATTATACTGAGTAGGCGTGATTACGTTCTATTTTAAATGACAGCCAGGAGATATAACACATTCTAAATATCTCGGAAGCTGCACAATTGTTACAAACAGGTCTAGTTATTATTATGGAATTGGATATTATAAATGCAACGTTTCACCCATGCAATAGAAGGGACGCGCACTGCCTTGGTACCGTCTAACGGTTCTAGTTACGTATTTCGACTTTGTCGAAAACGTATTGTAATCGTTCGGATTATTTTATTTTTTTTTTTTTTTTTTTTTTTTTGTAATTCTTGGATGAGTTTGCAGACAAACTGGTAAAAGGTGCAGAAATTCTAAATCTACAGTTGATCTTAGAATGATTTCTATTATCAAATAAAACAAAACCGGAAGTTCTATCTCTGACAGGAAGTGAGAACCGGAAGTTCAGGTTTTTTTGCTTTAGCAAGTTTATTTTCAGTTCGATTTTGACCGGATTTTCAGATTTGAAAACTTCAATGTATTTGTCAACTAACAATTATAGGTTTTATGCAATTAGGTTAAAAATTTTACCCACGATTTGCAATTCAATATTCAAGGGTCATCGGCAAAAATTTCAGACCGTGATTTCTCCTTTAATATAAATGGTAAAATTTTGAAACTTTACCAGTTGATAGGCGATATGTTTATAATTTTTGAAAAAATGTGAAAAAAAAATTCCACTTCCGGTTTAGCCTCAAATGACGTAATTACGTAACTTCCGGTCTATAACTGCTAGGTGAAAAGTGAAAGCTGTTTTATAAATAACTTGTCAATAGTAATTGATTTGACCTAAATAATTAGGTCAAGCTGCCATATCGGCCGCCATTTTGAATTTTCGTTACAATTCTTAAATCCGAAATTCAGACACTACTGATAGACCGATTTTGATGAAATTTAGCACATAGATACAATGGATCATTATCTACCTTTTCTTGGAGACCGATTTTCAAATTTCGTATTTTCTTTCGAATTATTTAAATTTCGATTTTTTCAAAATTAGGTCACTTTAACGGGTACGGAAGGTGTGACCCACTTAATCTATGACCTTGAAAATTAGGTCAAATAATATTCAATATATTGTCTACGAGTAGATATTTTTTTAATTTGGCTTACTTAAAAAATTCATAGAGATAAGTGTACTTAAATACAGCAAAAATTGATAATTTTCATATTTTCGCCATCATTAACCGTTACGGAAGGTGTGACCTAATTATTTTATGACTATGAAAACTAGGTCAAATGATATTCAATATATTGTCTAGATGTAGGTAATTGCAAATTTAGCCTACATAATATTTTAAGGCTCTCGAAATACGTTCATAATTGTAAGCAATTCTAGTTTATTTTTTTTTTTTTTTTTTTGTAATTCTTGGATGAGTTACAATTCTTAAATCCGAAATTCAGACACTACTGATAGACCGATTTTGATGAAATTTAGCACATAGATACAATGGATCATTATCTACCTTTTCTTGGAGACCGATTTTCAAATTTCGTATTTTCTTTCGAATTATTTAAATTTCGATTTTTTCAAAATTAGGTCACTTTAACGGGTACGGAAGGTGTGACCCACTTAATCTATGACCTTGAAAATTCGGTCAAATAATATTCAATATATTGTCTACGAGTAGATATTTTTTAATTTGGCTTACTTCATAGAGATAAGTGTACTTAAATACAGCAAAAATTGATAATTTTCATATTTTCGCCATCATTAACCGTTACGGAAGGTGTGACCTAATTATTTTATGACTTTGAAAACTAGGTCAAATGATATTCAATATATTGTCTAGATGTAGGTAATTGCAAATTTAGCCTACATAATATTTTAAGGCTCTCGAAATACGTTCATAATTGTAAGCAATTCTTTTGTAATTCTTGGATGAGTTTGCAGACAAACTGGTAAAAGGTGCAGAAATTCTAAATCTACAGTTGATCTTAGAATGATTTCTATTATCAAATAAAACAAAACCGGAAGTTCTATCTCTGACAGGAAGTGAGAACCGGAAGTTCATGTTTTTTTGCTTTAGCAAGTTTATTTTCAGTTCGATTTTGACCGGATTTTCAGATTTGAAAACTTCAATGTATTTGTCAACTAACAATTATAGGTTTTATGCAATTAGGTTAAATATTTTACCCACGATTTGCAATTCAATATTCAAGGGTCATCGGCAAAAATTTCAGACCGTGATTTCTCCTTTAATATAAATGGTAAAATTTTGAAACTTTACCAGTTGATAGGCGATATGTTTATAATTTTTGAAAAAATGTGAAAATAAAAATTCCACTTCCGGTTTAGCCTCAAATGACGTAATTACGTAACTTCCGGTCTATAACTGCTAGGTGAAAAGTGAAAACTGTTTTATAAATAACTTGTCAATAGTAATTGATTTGACCTAAATAATTAGGTCAAGCTGCCATATCGGCCGCCATTTTGAATTTTCGTTACAATTCTTAAATCCGAAATTCAGACACTACTGATAGACCGATTTTGATGAAATTTAGCACATAGATACAATGGATCATTATCTACCTTTTCTTGGAGACCGATTTTCAAATTTCGTATTTTCTTTCGAATTATTTAAATTTCGATTTTTTCAAAATTAGGTCACTTTAACGGGTACGGAAGGTGTGACCCACTTAATCTATGACCTTGAAAATTAGGTCAAATAATATTCAATATATTGTCTACGAGTAGATATTTTTTTAATTTGGCTTACTTAAAAAATTCATAGAGATAAGTGTACTTAAATACAGCAAAAATTGATAATTTTCATATTTTCGCCATCATTAACCGTTACGGAAGGTGTGACCTAATTATTTTATGACTTTGAAAACTTGGTCAAATGATATTCAATATATTGTCTAGATGTAGGTATTTGCAAATTTAGCCTACATAATATTTTAAGGCTCTCGAAATACGTTCATAATTGTAAGCAATTCTAGTTTTTTTTTGTTTCTAAATGCTAAATTGACAAATGTTTTCATATTAACGAAATGCTTTGTGTAATTTCGAAGAATCTGCCTTCGCCTTCTTTCTTTTGAAGACTTTTTGGTATTGTTGAAATTTTGGATGAAGACATGTTGAGAGTTTGTATTCAATTAGAACGAATAGCACCTTTCTTACGTTGACTGAGATTTGGGATAATTTTTGAAGGTTGGCACACAATTAATCACAGAGTACGCCAAACTCCAGTCTATTCTTTTTTATTACCCGAAACATCATTATTTTTAACTGTTCCATTTTTTGTTTGTTTTTTGTTTCCGATCTATCATCTTCAAACGACTACCCTAAATCACTGACTGCAAGTTGTTAATATTGCAGGCTAACTTTCTTGTGTTCACACCAAGAATTACATTGAGCTGTTTATTTATTCTGTAAGGAAGACGGTATCCCGATAAAGATGAGTACCATTCTCATCAATCATGTTTCTAGAAACTTTTATCTGACATGATGAAATGCTTTACCTAGAATACAAGACAGGTGGATACTTCATCATGTTTATTGATGTTGATATATTGACCATTCAGATGTCTTCATTAGCTCCATTCCTGCCAGTGATCTACGTCGATAGCATCAGCATGAGACGTCTTCATTAGCTCTACTTGAAAACCCTTTGTTGAATTCCTTCCAGTGAACTACATTAGCATCTTGTGCATGACACGTCTACATAAGCTCCATTCGTAAATCAATTGAGTGCATTCCGGCCACTGATCAATTCCTATAGCATCGGTGGATCTAAAAGAATGCGCAATGATCAAGTACCGATCTACTATTGTGTTATCCGTACCTAGTTCTCAAACATGATTATTAAAGATGTTGTCTTAAGCACGTAATAAAGAAAACGTATACATGTACTTGATTAAATATAGTGTATAGTTGTCTAAATCCGAAATAAAATGAAATGAAATGGATTTTTACGTTTTACTCTTCTACACTTTATAGGGTAATGTAGCCGGGCAGCGGCATGCAGATTGCCAAGACCGCAGCATTAGCCTACTCTTTTTGCAATTTCCAATTGTAGAGGAATATTTACCGTGCACAACCTGAAACACAAGGTTTATTGTGCCATCCGAACGACCAGCAGCTATATCGATGTCAGTCCCTGCGACCTGCATCACTGACAAGGGGAAACCGCGCTGAAAAAGCGTCATTTGATTCAAACACGACTAGGCCAGTCAATATTTGGATGGAATAAAATCATCCAAGTAGAAATTGTTTATGTTTTTAATTCCCAATCTCGATTTGAGATCTGGACAAATTTCATTTTATTGAATTATACAAGAACTGATGTTACTTCACTTTGTGCAAATAAGCAACATGCATAATATAATCGATGTCAAGCTGATTTAGTTTGGTGTTCATTAGTTTGGATTCATATTCTTCATAAAACTTGGTACAAATACCCTTTTTGTCCTCTTGTGTCCTCTCAGCACTAAGAGCTCTGTATATAATATTATCATAAGTAAAGGCTCGAACAGACTTGGTCAAACCTTCCACAAATCTCTGTCTATCATCAATACCTGAAATAATTCAAAAAAGGAAAAATAAGTTGGATTGTAAATGAAAAATCGACAGACAAAATACTTCAGTTCTAAGAAATCTTTTAAAGCTACAAAAATGCCGGGAAAGATTCTTATACAGGTCTAGGTTGGAATAAATATGGTATAGAGAAAATGTTTGGATCTGCTTGGTAATTAGTTTCTATTTGAAAAGTAATTATATGAACAATCAGTGGATTTGCTTTATCAGTAACGCGTTTGACTTAATCCAAATGTTCCTTAAAGATCGGTCTAATATCTGTTTTGATAGTTAAGTACGTCAATGTAAGTCACCCAAAACACAATTTTATTCTTGAGTACCCCAAGCAGCTACCATAATTTGCGAAAGAGAATCTAACCATTAAATAGTTGAAGCGGGGCAAGAATATTTTTATAAGCCCACATGAATATGTGGACGTATAATGTCGTCGCCCCTGTCCTGTTAAGTTATTGCCCCTGCCTCTATATTTGTTGTAGAGACAATTTATCAATAAATGGTTTTGAGTTATTGACCTTGACTTTGTAAAATTGCGTCAATATTCTATTGTGGTTGCAATAAAAATTTTCAATTTTCAAAGGATTTTGATGAAACTTGGTGTAAGCATTTGAATTGATTAACGGTTTTTGAGTTATTGCCCTTGACTTAGTAAATCGCGTCAAAATTTTATTATGGGTTTAATAGAAGCTACAATTTTTAATAGATTTTGATGAAACTTGGTATGAGTATTTGATTAGATACGAAGTGGTCAAGTATTGAATTTGACGATTTTCAATGAACAGTTTTTGATTTATTGCCCTTAACTTAGTAAAATTGCATCAAAATGGTATTGTGGGTGGATAGAAGCTGCAGGTTTCAAGGGATTTAGATTTAACTTGGTGTGAGCAAGTTGTTGGGGGTTGTTACACATGGTGTAAATCTACCATGGGTTCATCAACGCAGAATCCCTATCCACATGGTCCACTAATATGGTTTGTCTTGGTTACTTAAATATACAAAGATAGTATAGAAAGGGAAAAAAAATCGACAACACCTACCATCTTCCTCGAGTTTTTTCTTCCAGCCATCAATGAAGTTATCAGAAACAGTCTTTGTTTCTAAGCAGTCTAATTTCAACCCAGTCTTTAAGAAATCATTTGAAGAGTTGAAGAATGGTTCTTGAATCTCACGAGGAGTTCTGTGACACGCAGAATATGCTGCAATTCGGTGCTCTTCCTATAATATAATAATGATAATTTAAAGATTTTTCATAATACAGGATTTATTGAATTAAATGAGAAGAAATAGACTTGTATTGCCCTTTTCGGTGCAAAACTGGGCTAATGAAGGAACCTTTTAATGCAGTATTTTGTTGATGCAAATTTTTTTGTCATTTCCTTGACGATTTTCAGAAATTGATGCAGAACCTTTTAATGCAGTATTTTGTTGATGCAAATTTTTTTGTCATTTCCTTGACGATTTTCAGAAATTGATGCAGGCCGCAAGCGTATAGACTTCTCATAATATTACATTCAAAGATGGAACGTCATTCAAAAGACGTGGTTTCTTTTTGTGCCAGTCTTTCGACCTGCAATATGGCTGAATACAGCTAGCTACTACCATGGTTCCTAGTCATCGGCTTGCAACACTGACAATAATGATCCCACCCGAATCCGGCCAATGTGATCACCTTACCAAAGTTATAATGTTTCTAGCCAAAAAGTCATTCCAAATATCGTCTAGATATTTATAAATATGGTATGGAGCAATCTTTGTTTCCAGTTCACCGATATGTGTAATAACTCCCCACCCTCCTGCAAAATAAATAACACGTGTATGGTAATTATAATGAATTTAGTCAAGTCAAGGTGAAAGTCTATCTTCTGGGAAGGGTAAATGAAAAAAAAGCAATACCATACAGTACGAAAAAAGAGGATTTTATCAGGAAAACGATAGTGGCACGTTTTCTATTCCCAACTGTCAACAAATCGTTTATGTGCATAGATGGGCACACACGGGCCTCCACTTTTTTTTCAGAAAATGAAAAATATCTGCATTACCGGGTTTAAGTTCTTTTGATCGAATTGTGAGAAACTTTTCCCAATCTTCCGCTGCTTGCTTGTTGATGATGCCCTTTTGAATATTATTCTTTGTAAATGACCGGTGTATACTGTCGTCCAATTCTATGGGTCTATAAAATGGTTTAAAAATTCAGAATTATCAAATGAGAGATAAATATGAGACGCGGATGGGGACTAATTTATCAATATAATGTTGTTTGTATGTCATCACTGGTCTAACGACCGTTTATATAAGGAATTTTTTTTTCTAATCTTCTGTGCATCAACAAAGAAATGTTCGTCGTCCGTTTAGATTTCTTGTAATGAAATACAGGCTACAGTTTATTTGATCTACATTAAACTTGGTATGCATGTGTATATTGATGAGATCTATGTAAAAGGTCTTCAAAAAAGGAGTGTAGACATTATATTTTTTTTAGAAATTCAGCCTCGGTTATCATTAATACATTAAGAGAATCTCGGACAATATCGGATTTAGAAACAATCGGATGAATGGATTTTAGTAATTGCCATTGTCAATTTACAGCTCGTAGACATTATAGAGGATTAAGGTTTTATCTGATAAACCTGGTATGCTAATGTATTGCTTAGATCTGGCTCTTGCAGGTCAATTTATCTTCAAGCAAAAAAAACGGAAGGTTTTTTTTTTGTGTGCGTACGTCACTCTCCCGGTGGTCAAGCAGAAATATACATTTAGAATGTGATCATGCAATGGTTATAAACTACCAGGCGAGAGTGCTTATCTACTAGAGCCATCTAAACAATGGAACAAAAGTACTGCTCAATTAATACAAAGAATGGTTTTTGTTTATTTCTTACGCGATACTCTTATCTACCATCAATTATCTTACATACTAACTTTCATTGTAATGCCCGTTACTGCTTGGTGGCCTATTTAACCCAACATAAATCTTGTGATTGTAAAAAGATTTACTCACCTAGACAAGTAATGAGCAGCTAAGAAACTCAAGGCTAAATCAACACTTGATGAAGGTACGCATTGGTGAAAAAAATCTGTTCCAGAGGCTGTCACAAATGTATTCTCATCCTCAAATCTGTACGCTCGCTTATTAGATAATAGACCTTTAAATCAAATTCTGATTAATTAAGGATATTCAATTTTCATAATCTTACCAAATTGAATTTTAAAATTTTGCTATCTTGATTGGATATTGAATTGAATTTAAACTGACTTGACGCATGGAATTCATATGAACCAGCAATATTCATAGCAATATGAACTGTATATGAAAATTTGTTAATAATAAAACTTACCACTGTGTCTTTCAAATAAAGAATTAAAGTCATTAGTTGGAATATCTTCATAAATGACATTTATTTCCTTTTCGTGACCACATCTAGCTCTTACGACATCTAAAATGTCAATAATAAGTCATTTTACGATGTTTCTATCTAGGCTTTTAAAATTGTGTGATTACATCAGTCGAATAGGTGTGCCTATTATTAACTAAATGGGAAAAAGCCCAACAAAGTTCAATAGCCAAGAGTACAGCAGAATACGACCTTCTGGTGAATTAATGAAAATATTGAACTTTTTGGTATTCAGAATTGTCTTATGATCTAATAAATTCGTTATGTCTACCTATAATATCTCGAATGAGTTCAACGGAAGTGGCGCCATTGGCGCTTCCATATTCCACAATTGTAAATGGCTCTTTAATTGATGGCTTTGATTTTACATAACGATCTGTAAAACGAATAAAAAGGATAGTAAGATGGTTAAAAGTTAAATAACACTTTTAAATGATTAAATGAAATGATTGCACTATTTCGATCAGTTCTGAGATATCGTTTTAATCCTGATAGGAAACAAACTGAATGTTTGTACCTGTTTCATAAGGTAAAACATGAATTATTCATAATTTTGTGTTTTTAAAATGCTCATATGGACATATTGTCGTCACACAATCCCGAGATTCTATTGATAATATATCTTCAATTTTTTTAAGATATCGGTAAAGGTTTGATCCGATTTTGATAAAACCTTAAGGTGATATTGCGTCTTAGAATGGAAATGAAATTTAAGTTCTCAATAATGGTCAATATGCATGTGTATATATTTTAATGGTGTCATAAAGTAATAGAATCCATGCAAAATCAGGAAAACTCACTTGAAAATTTTGAAGATTACGAAAACACACAATATTCATCAAGTAACCGGCACTCTATCGTGTCCACAAAGAATTCAAGAACTAAATACTTTTCGATTGCTCTGATTTTCAATAGGGTTCACCCTTGGGTGATTACAAGTTTCGTCAAAATCCACAAAGAAACCAGCTCTCTGGTCTCTTCATTAATGTGTGGGCGTATAAAAATTATACCAAATAAAATGGTGAAAATCGTTATCAAACACAACTCGTAGCAAATTTCCGAACTACCTACCTACAATCTCTATAGTTTTTTGTTTAGATACATTCACAAATAAAGATTTGTCTGAACAATTTTCCGCATATCCGCCATTTTCTTTTGTCATGGTAGCATGGGAATAGATGCTCATTTGCCTACTGGCTTGGTACGCTAGTGGCTTGACCCTAAAATGAGAAACAAATTCTGGTTCGTTATGACAGAGTTCACATTAAGAAACTTTCGTACTAAATATCAATGAAATTCTTTTTTATACGCCCACATGAAATGGGGGCGTATATTGTCGTCACCCATGTCCGTCCGTCCCTCGGTCCGTCCGTCCGTCCGTCGGTCCGTCCATCCGCTCACAATTGCTCGTAAACACTCTACAAGGTTCAATTATTGACTGATTTAGATGAAACTTGATATGAGTGTTTATGATCACGCAAGGATGAACCCTATTGAAAATCAGCGAAATCAGAAAAAAATTTAGTATGAGTTCTTGCCCTTGTTGTCTTATGGCTTCTACAACGTGCAATTCTTTACTGATTTTGATGAAACTTGGTGTGAGAGTATGTTATAAGGATAAACCCTATTGAAAATCAGCGAAATCGAAAAACATTTAGAGTTATTGCCCGTTCAATTTTAGCTTGTAAACACTCTTGAGAGAACAATTCTTAATGGATTTTGATGAAACTTGGCTTGAGTATTTGCTATCACCCAAGGATGAAGCCTATTGAAAACCAGTTAAATCGAAAAAAAAATAGTGTCAGTTATTGCCCTTGTTTTTGAAAACGTGTTCAATTTTTAGCTTGTAAACACTCTACAAAGAACAGTTATTGACCAATTTTGATGAAACTTGGTGTGAGAGTATGTTATAACTCAAGGATAAATCCTATTGAAAATCAGCGAAATTGAAAAACATTTAGCATGAGTTATTGCCCTTGTTTTTGAAAACGCGTTTAATTTTGGCTTGTAAACGCGAGAGAACAATTCTTAACGGATTTTGATGAAACTTGGCTTGAGTATTTGCTATCACCCAAGAATGAAGCCTATTGAAAACCAGTTAAATCGAAAAGAAATTATTGTCGAAAAAAATTTAGTGCCATTTATTGCCCTTGTTTTTGAAAACGTGTTCAATTTTTGGCTTGTAAACACTCTACAAAGAACAGTTATTGACCGATTTTGACAAAACTTGCTGAAATTATTTAATATAGCCCAAGGATGAACCCTTTTGAAAATAGAAAATATCGAAATATATTTAATACGAATTATTGTCCTTGTTCTATAAAATGTGTTGGATTTTTGCCTTGTAAACGTTCTACAAGTCACAATTCTTGAGTGATTTTGACGTAACTTGGCATGAGTATTTGTAATCACCTAATGATGGACCCTATTGAAAAATATTTAGTATTAGTTATTGCCTTTTTTTGGAAAACTCGTCAAAATTTTTACCTTGTAAACACTCTAGAAGGCACAATGATTTACAGAATTTGACAAAATTTGCTGAAATTGTTAATTATCACTCAAGGATGAACCCTATTGAAAACAAGAAATATCACATAATATTTGATTGCCCTTGTTCTTTCAAATGATTTCGATTTTTTGGCTCATAAACACTCTGCAAGTCACATTTCTTGACTGATTTAAACGGAACTTGGCATGAGTATGTGGAATCACCTAAGGATGAACCCTATTGAAAATCAGATAAATCTTAAAATGTTTAATATCAATTATTGCTCTGTTTTTGAAAAGAAGTATATGTATATTTTATTTTTTATTCAAAATTAATGCTGCCAGTGGGCGTATATTATCTTGCCTGGCAAGCTATCTTTTCATGACGTGTCGACTACAAGTAGTTATAATAGGCCTAGAAGGAATGTCTTGAGCACAATACTAAACTAAATATGTTTTCAGAATCGCATTGGATCCAACACAGTTGACTTGAGACCAAAAATGGACTACTTAGCCAAAAGCCATATAGCCAATAAGCAGTTCCTTGTTTTCCTATTTTTTCTAGAAGTTAAGTGATGTTCAATTTCAGCCTTGGATGAGGTTAGGTTGGTGTAGGTCACGTTTTTGATCAGGTTCCAGGACATGCCATCAGTTTCTAGCGATCTCTGAAAATGTATCAATGCATACCCCAATAAATAAGCAATCACATACCTCAGAAAGAACCTCATATTTGTCATATGTACTGATCTAACCAACTTTATCTTTCATATGTCAACTGCTAAGTATTATGTATTAGTTCATACGGTCAATCATACGTATTAATCTTCTTAATAATTATCTAACCGTTAATCACCGCTAAATAATTTAATACGTTTACGTTTGTTATTATTGTGTATTGTATGTATACCTGAACGTATAAATATTCTTAATAATTATCTAACCGTTAATTCACCGCTAGAATATTGACATTTAGTAGTTGGGGAATATATATCAAGACACAATTATATGGATAACAACTACTTTATTAAATACTTTTACTTTCATCAGTAGTTTTCTTCTTGTTAATAAGTTAGGTTTTGTTTAATTGTTGACCCTTTGAAGGGCTTCACCTCTTCTCTGTTATTTTGTATCATTGCTTTATAAAGACGGGAGTATCCTCGTTGAAACGTCGCAGATTATTTAATAAAGTGGTTGTTATCCATATAATTGTGTCCTGATAAATATTGAATACGTCCACGTTCGTTATTATTGTTTATTGTATGTAAGAAAATTGCTCTGTGGGTTTAAACGTTTAAACACTAGAGAATTATGAAGCCACGCCGTCTTCATTAGCCCATATGGTGCAGAAGTGTAGGACGTAATACTCCATTCATTTCATTTCTTTTATAAAACGTACATGAATGGATTTAAAAAGTATTAAAAGCATAATTTACTACGTTATAAATGAAAATTTTACATATACTTCACCTTTAACTGTTAAATATATTTGAAGATAACCATTCTAAAAATAATTGTATGACAATGATTAAGAATAATTTGTAGGTTACCGTTTCACTGTTTGTACTTAGTTTGGCATTATCTTCCAAAATTTTGTCTTTCGCAGTCCTATTAAACTCTTCTATTTCATTATTTTTTACCCTGTTATGGGATCCCTACCCTGTTCCTAGTAAGTCATCCAACTGCTAATTGTTGAAATAAATTTGTCAATTACTGATATGCCTCCCTGTCGTTATATGGCGCCTAACTTACTCGATCAATTTTGGTGATATGTAGTAAATATTAACCTCGACGAGGTTGATATTAGAAATAACACGAGGCCGCAGGCCAAGGGTTATTAGTAATATTTAACCGAGGGTAAGAGGGTAATATTTTACATACACATCGACATCGCATTTAAACTAGTAATATTTTAATCATCCCTATATTCCACATGAGCTCTTCCATATCATCCCTTGTTTGTTTTGTAGTTAGCTATTATGCACATGTTGATTAATAACACGTGACAGTTAAATAAACATGAACATGCAGTCATGACTCGGATGAAGCATTATTTATTGCAAGTCAAATAACAGAAAGTACTTGACCAACTAATTCAGACAAAAAGTGGAATTTTTGGATTCTATACTGGAAACCAATATTGATGATAACATGGACATATCTATTTACTTTATCTTCCATTCTACCATAGTCAAAGGTCTCAAAGAAAATCAATGTATGCAATAAATAACCAAGTTTAATGTAGCTACTGACCTAAGATCACCACACTACAATCGGTAGTGATGCAAGCCTTATGAAATATATGAACCCGCTTTAAAACACCGTTTTCATTCGTCTTTTTCTTTCAGTTGATTTAGATATATTACTTAAGAAATGTCAGTTCTATCTGTACTGTCTGCAATGACCGACATTCGTGAATAAGTTACTGATCTGAATTGCAAATTAATTTGTTCTGAAATCACCATAATTATTGGAGAAGTAGACCGGATGGAAATCTTCACTGCTGACAAGATGATGTCAACAGGCAGTCAAGTTTATTCCTAAATTATTGGTGATTGTAGGTGAAATGGAACAGGATCTATAATCTGGTGGATAATTTGAGAAATAAAAGAGAAACCTTACACTTGACTACCAGTCTTTAATTGCGATTTTATTCCTTCTGATGGTTATTAAAATTTATATTATGTTTTCAAAGGCACGAACCACAAGACTGATTACCTATTTGTTGCATGGGTTATGTAATTCCATTTCCATTTCCATTCCATTCCATTTTTCCATTCCATAGCTTAATTTCATTTTGGATTTAAAGTAGTTCTCTTCTGATCTATTATATTATACCATATCATATCCTATCGCATTTCTACTCTATTGTATAGCTTTATTTCATATCGGATTCTATTCTATTCTATTCTATTCTATTCTATTCTATTCTATTCTATTCTATTCTATTCTATTCTATTCTATCTATTTATCTTTATCTTCTTTATCTTTATCTTTATTTCATTTCGGATTCAATTCCCTTCTGCTCTACATATAATGCCATATATCCTATCGTATTTCAAGTTGGCCATTCAATGGTATTTTCAAAGCAATATATTTGCCATGGGAAAGACCATAATCAAGTATATAACAAGTAATCTCTGTTCGATATAAACAGATAAAACCGGTTATTTTATTGCCCGACAGTCATTTATAATTTGATAACTTTTGCCATATATAGAAACACACGTAAATTAGCAATTGACATTACAGCTCCCCGTCATCTTAAAATGGAAACATGCGGTTATATGACATTAAATCGAAGATTATTTTGTTGGTAAACTTCAGGGAATTGTGATTGAGTGAAATAGACTCTAATTGTTTTTGAAATGTGAGAATTATGAAAACGATTTTATAAATAAGGAAATTTATTTCCGCCTACATGTTATCATTTGTTTTCTAATATTACAAAAATAGTTTTAAGGTAGCCTACAAGGTTTTTAATAAGGAAAATCAATTTTCTATTGTGTTACGGATTTTCATATCTAATAAAAATGTAAAAGCGGACTAGTCAATGTCGGGATTTTTATATAAACGACCAATCTTACAAGTCTGAACTGGAATAGGACGTAATTCACGACTTATACTCAGCTGAAACTGATGATTTGGGTATATTTATGTTGGTCAGTGTATTAATTTGCATTATGTAAGATATTATGATATATAATCGGGTGTCGGGATATTTGCTTAGAACAATTAAGCAGATTTCAACATTTAACATTTATATTTCCTATTTACTGTCACACGAAGATTTCCTCCACGATTCACTATCTACGTTCCTCAAGCTCAAGAAACATAATTATTCAGAATCATTGTTGAAGTCAGTGTTTGAGGGTTCCGAACACCAACAACAACCGACTAAATCAAATACGGATACTTTCATATTATTTTGCATTGTTTTATAAATGTATTTTTAATTTAATATGAAATTTAGTCAGCAACCGAATCTGGAAATCGTCTGTATTCGGTTCTAATTTATTTTTATTGCCATCACTGATTCTATAAATCAATGTTTTATGTATAACTACTTCAATAGATTCGAGTTAATTCTTTTTATATGTCTTGCCATCGAGTTAACTATCCAGTCTATTGAAGATATACGTCAGTTAACTACCCAATACATAAAAGAACACCTTAGTTTATGTTTATTTTAATACTATAATATGGTAGACTGGAAAAGATCACAGGTTTTTATAGTTTTTAATAAAATCAACCTTTGATGATTTATTGAGCGACAGAGCAATATTATTTTTAAGAGAACTCCATAAAGATTCTCGGCAAGTTTGCTCCTACCCATTCCCCGGACGTGATTTACGATATGATATCAGTGCGTATTATAGGGCCAGCAATTTTATGAAAGGTTCTCTATTAAAATTACGCCAAATTTTACTTTAACAAGTTGGTATTTAAAAAACAAACCTAGAGTAGGTCGGAGCAACATCCGTAAACGTAACGATATCTTGCCTGAAAATGATATCAGAAAAAAATTTGCACATGGCTCTGTCCGTCATCATTAACCAACAGTAATGCTTAAAACTTGATTAAATTCAAATTTTCGTCGCCAGCAGTTAAATATAAACATGATTTATAATATGTCAATTATGTTAAATGATTTAAATATTAATGGAGTGCTGTATTTGTTAAATTTAGGTTAAGATTAGGTATTACAAGGAAGCCACACATCTAACAAAGAATGCTGCAGGCTTACTAGTGGGTTCGTTTACAATGCTCATATTAATTGAATCCTACATGTTCATATCAAAATTAACTATCATTTAATGTTCCTAGATTCCATACACAAAACAGTATAACGAGGAAGCAATAATCGGCAAGATAATATTATGGAATTTTTTAAAATATTAAGAATAGATATTCCATTTTACAGCTTTAAAATGATATTAATCTTCAGATTACATCATTTCTGTACGTGGTAACAGAAACATTTTTTTAACGGTTAAATATATCGATTTTCATTACTAAGATATAATTGGAAAATGTTAATCTAAACACAGACAAAATAGTTTATATTGATTGCTGGCACCTTTCTGTTACAATATGTTTGATATAGTGTGCTAAAAATGAGATAATATATTTTTTATTGAAGCCAACACCCTTCATTTATCGTGCAGACACCGACAGTGTATGTTATCATGGCGTACATTATATTCTAAATCACTTTATTAACTACAATTATTGCCTTCTCGACTTCATATATCTTCATTCCAAACACATTATTAGTACATCATAATATTTTGTTGAAGTGTGTATATTTTTTTCAAGCTAATAGTATACATGGTAAGTTGGCATTGAAATAACAACAATATTACTCTTGTAGTATAAATAAATCATTTCTACTTTCAATGCTCTAGGTAAAATGAATGCAATAGACTCCTTGATTCAATATTGTTGTTACATTGTATTTCCATGGTCATTTCACCCAATGTCTGTGATTCCTGATACTACAGAAATGATTATAGGATTAAGACATCACTATTGGTTTGATTTGTACATACGATAGTAAAGTTAAAATGTTTCTTCTAAAAAAAAATTTAAATCACAGACATTCTAAAGGAGGTAACTTAAGTGTTTTCAAAAGAATAAAATACCCATGATGCCAATACTATAATATGTATTTCTTTCGTAGACTGATCGACTTCGTAAGGTTCTTTGCCAGGCCTGTATGTTGTTGGACAGGTAACCTTGACCAAAATAATGACATATCACTGAAAAGTGAACATGCGCTGTCCCAAAAAATATTGATAAATAAGATTTTGCTGACTGAAATAACGTCCATGCCAAGATATTTTCATCCCATTTTCCATATTGAAAATTGAAAACCTTTCTTTAAAATTGAGTGTAACGGCCACATACCATTGATTTATTTAAAAGGGGAGATCGGTTTTGTTTTAATAACACCTTCATATTTTCTAGACTCGTGACTAATGCTTACAGTTGCCTTAGATAAATATAAAGATGATGAAAGACTAAAATATTACTACAGCTGGCTGGAGATTATTATTCAGTCTCTTCTGATAAATAATATTAAAAGGAATAAGTTTTAAGTGGATACAATATTATTTTAACCCTTTGACTTATAACATTTAAAGTGCAAATTATTGAACGAAAACATTATTTTTTTTTATCTTTTAGATTGATATGCATAAAACAAACCAAAAAAACCCCAAAAACACACAACAATTGGCACCAATTTTCTCTTGGACACATCCCCCCCCCCTGTTTCCCGAATGATAACACACATGGGTATGAGCATAGTAGCTGAAATACAATGAACGGGATATGGATCCCAAACCTAACGTAGAAGACAAAAAGAGACGTTTCTCCAAGCCATCTTTAGCGGATTCTGAGCGCCATCTGCCGTGCCTCTTGAACAACCGATCAGGTACCCTCAAGTTGGCCGAGGCAGTAGCTCCTCCTGATCGAAGGCTGTGTAATCCGTAATTTCTAATATTACTGACATAAGTTCTGAAAGCGTCAAAAAACAACTCCCTCAAACGTGCATAACCAAGTGGTTTATCATCTTTACGTAAACCATAACATCCCATGCACTTAAATACATTACGAAAAATAAATTCATTCAAGTTTTCATTAATCTCAGCCCAAGAAAAATACATAATTAAATTATTAACAGGACACGTCTCAGTTGACGACTTAGCAATCACCACCCACGCCCCATCACGATAAACAAATACAATAAATGCGCTCAATAAATACTGTAAATAATAATAATAATAAATATTTATCTTACTCTTTTCAATAAATATACTCATGTACTGTGGATAAAACACCACATCTGATCGACGAATATTCAATAATTCATTCGAGCGTAACAAACCAGCAAAAGACAATAAGCAGGCACATATGGTGCGTTGAGTAAAAACATTACCATCCAGAAATAATCCATCATACATGGACTGTAGTAATTCTAAATAAAGTAATAACTTCTTTCTTTACCTTAGGCCTTGCTAATTGCCTTTTACCACCTTCAAGAACATTTAAAACAGGTCTCGAATCTGTAGGTGACGATTTATCCATTTAATACTATAAAATGTAGCAACCAAAGCACATGGCGATACTGACTTCTGGATTATTCTAGTCAAATACAGTGCCAAATGAAGAGTTTTGATCGGAAACTTCATTAGAACTTGCCCACGCAAACCTTTCTTTACACCATAATGATACTTAACAACAGTAGAATCTGCCCTACTCTGTTATACGATCTTAAACATCACATCTTTCAAATCTCCCAAATTCCCAGGAAGCTCTCAAATTTCACTAGTATAACCCTGAAAAAGCAGATGTGTAAGAATACAGACAATTAAAAGATCTTAATCTACCTATGTAGAATATCATTTTTCCTTGTATTATAATGGCTCAGCAGCACAAACCAATAACAGGTTAAAAACGTAATCTTCTCTGAAATCAACATTAAACGCCAACATGCAGAACGATAAATCAACCACTCCAAACATTCCTCTACCGGAATAATCCGGTGTATAAAATAGTTTTCCAAGCGGTGCAAGTTCAAAATAGTCTTTAACGCCCATAATAAATGAACCATCACAGTTGGATATCAGTGGCCAAAAATTACCAGACCGCCATAACGGCAACACTAAAGTACAATAAGCACCGTCTAGTTTCATCGTCTTAATCACTCTACTTAATAAGAATACGGGAGGGACAAACCAACCCTTGTATATTGCCTAATTTTCTGAGAAGGCGTCTACGCTATTTGAATAAGGACACCAGTTACGTGAACAAAATTAGCTTAATTTGGCATTATTGACAGATGCAAAACAATCGATTTCTTGTTTAGCAAAATGAGATTCCACAAGAGAAAACAAATGAAGAGATATATGACAACCATTCGCGAAAGCAAGTTCGACCGCTCACTCTCTGAGCGCGGTATCCATTCACCTTCAATAACTATTGAATTTTGTAAACATATTGAAAAAATACCCATTGATATATCCTGTAATTCAGATTTCATACTTCCTTTCGAAACAATCGCTTCAACCCCTTTATTATCTGTAAACCACTCAACTCGTTCGTAACGCAATACATGCTCAAATGATAACAAAATACGTTTTACGGCTTCAAGTTCTCGCCAAGTAGATCTTTTCTTATCTTCATAAGATGTCCACATTCCATGAGAAATTGAATGCGCAAAGAAAATTTCATACCTCCCGAAACCAGTAGAACTTGCATCAGAATATACAAATTTAGTACAAGATGGATTAAACCGTATACAACGCGAATTGACTTTAGATAAATTATTTTTCCAAAATTCAATCTGTGAAAAACTTTCTTTTGACAGAGTTATATATGAATTCCAGGTAGTAGCGCTTACAACATCCAAATTCAAGCACTTGGTCATAATTTTCGAAACATTACCGATAACAATACCCATAGAAATTATTAATCCTACTAGACTTGTAATCATCTTAACATCGACATGCCCAGAATTAGCATGTGAATTTTCAATTACAGAAATTATATTATAAACCTTATCAATACGGAGTGTAGGAATAGATAAAACTCCTGTAGCGGTATTCAAATTAATACCTAACCAGACCAACAACTGGGAAGGATCCCACATCGATTTTCGCACTTGGGCAGAAACCCACTCGCTAAAATGTCAGTTTTTTACCTGTTTAGACATAATTTCAGCCCCTTCTTTTGAACTATGTGTACCAAAACCGGCATCTAAATACATGACAATTAGTTTTTTGTTCACCCTCCACCTCGCTACAAGGGGTCTCATTATCTTCGTAAATATGTAAGGTATGTATTAAAGAGGAGCCGAAAAGCCATGAAAACCCCAGATTCTTAGTTTGAGGACAGAAAAATATCAACAAGATAATATGCAGAGTGTATATCGAACTTAAACATCTAAAATTTCTGATCCAAATACAAAAGCAACCCTGATATTTTCAAATTTTACTGAAGTTTTCCATACATGATTGTTAATATGTCTCAGATCAAGTATCAACCGTTTTTGCCGTTACTTTGAACTGAAACAGAAAGTGGATCAACAACCTCTGGCATATAATTGCAACGATCAACAAGTCCTCTACTCTCAAGTGCATGTATAGCACTTACTACCAAACTGTTATGAGTTAAAGCCGACTTATTGTTTGCTAAACATACAGGGGTTGGGGTAGTAATAAATGGAATTCTATAACCGAAAAATATAACATCAATGATGAAAGAATTTGCGCTAATGTCTCTCCAAAACTGTATGTGATGTGGGACTTCAGTCTCCCTTTAACAACTATATCTTTCTAGCCTAGTTCATATTCGTAATAATCACGTATTAAATTATACCCATCTTTCACAGAATTATTTTGAGGTGGAAGGTTGGCTTTGGGTTCCGTTGGTTTTGGTGATACTTGGACAATCTTTTCGGTAATGTCCGAAATTTCCGCAGGCAAAACAACATCCGCCAAAGTCTCTTTGGGCACGAAAAGAAGATCCATCATAACTATTACGATTCCCATAAATACCATCAATTTTGGTCTGAGATGTCGCTGGAACTCGCTGGTCTTGAATTCGTTTCCTCTTACGAAGTTGAATCGCTCTTCTCTCAGCTTTAAAGATTCTGCTCTCATCTTCATTATCGCTGGCAATTGGATTAGTAGTGTATTGTTTAGCGGTTTCCCATCCGCCTTCCGAACTATCAGCACGTTTAATCAACTTTAATCAAGTTTTTGATGAACAGTTTTTGAGTTATTGTCCCTGGGTGTATATTTGTTGTAGACACAATAAAAGCTACAATTTTCAATAGATTTAGATGAAACTTGGTGTGAGCATTGGAATTGATAAGATGGCGGTCAAGTTAGAAATTGACCTTTTTCGATGAAGCCTTTATGCATTATTGTCTTTGACTTGTAAATCAGGTCAAAATTTGATTGTGGGTGCAATTAAAGCTACAATTTTCAATGGATTTTGAAGAAACTTGGTGTGAAAATTTGAATCGATAAGACGCCGGTCAAGCTTGAATTTGACCATTTTTTGATGAACGGTTTCCGAATTATCGCCCTTGACTGAGTAAGATCGCGTTAAAATTTTATTGTGGGTGCAATAGGAGCTACAATTTTCGATAGATTTTGCTGAAACTTGGTGTGATCATTTGAACTGATAAGACAGCAGTCAAGTTCGATGGTGATTATTTTTCGATGAACGATTTCTGAGTTATTGCCCTTGACTTAGTAAAATTACATCAGAATTTTTATTGTGGGTGCTATAAAATTTGCAATTTACAATGGATTTTGATGAAACTTGGTGTGTGCATTTGAATTGATAAGACGCCGGTCAAGTTCGAGTCATTAAATGCAGCGCTTGAACTGGATTGTACGGCAGCGAAAACACCCAATAAGAACCCCCGGCGGAAAAACTTTGGCTTTGTGTTCATAATCTATCGAGACCTCTGATTGGTTGTATTTGTTAGCGTACAATCCACAAAATCAATTTTACAAACAGTCATGATACAAGAGAAGTGATTTTGCAGTCAAGGTATAGGAAGTTCGTAATAGCCTGATAATTCTTAGAATCTCTTAGAGGTGCAGTGTTTGTCTGCCAATGTTGTAGAGATGAAAGGGTCTTGTTGGCTTTTACAAATATATGTTCAATTGCGACAAAGTGGTCTATTTGAACTATTTCAGGAATACATCACTTGGTGTAAAAAACAGTGTTATGGCTCATTGAATCCATTCAATCCAGCTAAAACAATATAACAATAACGTCACTAAATACGTCCAAACATAAGCCAGACTATCAAGTCGTTATCGATTAAAGGAATCGTTACAAATGCATCCTATGAGATATATTCATGTTGACATCTCGGTAGTCTATTTTGCTCTTAACCACCAAATCGGCATCACACAACTAAACAGGACGCATGAAATGTTGCTGTAACTGTTTAATGAATGAAAGTACTAGAAATGGGGTTAATGGGAACGGTAATTATTACGTGTGGGGACGGTAATTATTACGTGTTAATCAGACTCTTTGAAATTATATCATGCACCTTAGAATCTAATTAGCGTTCAGGTTTTGATGATAAATATTCCCCTGGCTTGAACCTAGCATAGATCTGGCTACCTCTCGGGGATTGCTAGCCACTTGTTAATGGTTAAAAGATGTACGCTCAAGAGCGGTGTTCATCTAGTTTAGAGCTTCTCAAACAATATGCTCTAGTGCCTCACCTGAAACAAATTCTATTCATTCTTCACACTATTATACATCAAAATACGAAGATAATAATAAACAGAAACGTACGCGTAACGCATTCTATCAAATTTATAAAACAAGCCATCTCTTTTCACATTTAATGCATTGGAAGCGTCCAGACCTTTATTCAATGACAACTTTGTGCTTGGGGTCCTTGATTTATCGTGGGTTCAGAGTTTCAGAGAAATAAAAGTAACTTGGCAAAAAACAACTTTCCCCCTCTGGTAACTTTTCTAGAAATAGTGTTGTGCTAACTGTATACGAATATTGTCATTGGTAACCTCCAATTCATAGAATTGCATAGCTGATAAATATATAGAATATCTCTCTAATTACCTTTTAAGCTACAATACATTGTAATGACAATTTTTCATTCATCAGAATACACAAAGAGGGATTTAAATGCCATTTCTTCAACATCAGCTAAGAGAAAAGGGCCCCTGATGACGAGAACACTAAAATCGTTTTCAGTAACCACCCTGTTCTCCAGACATGATCATATTATCATCTCTGGGATCATCATTCATTGCACAATGCATGGTTGTTGCCCACCTTTATTAGCCCATAAGAAAAACATTGGTTTCATTTCATTTTAAAATGCAGACTGGCCTCATTAGCCTTATTTGAACTCATTCTTCAACTCAAAAGAGAAGTGGAGTTTGTGGTCATCTTCGACGAAGGAAGGACAACACAATTATATGTGTCATTTAACAATAATTTTCGTGATAATTGAAGAACGTGCTTATGTTGTGATTGAAGGAAACTTAAACTTATAGGCTTTATTATGGTCTGAGTATTACGCAGAGTAATATCCCTTCAAGAATTGAAGAAGATCGCTTATCAGTTTATTGATCCAATCAGACATGTCTTAAAGCACTGCTGTGTATTTATTTAATGGTTAGATGGTAATATCATAAATGTTCAAAGATTTCTTTTATAAATATTCACCACAGAATATACCAGTGATGTTCTTTAGTTGCAAATGTTCGTTACAAAATCTTTTTTTCCTGTGATCGTTATGTTGCCAGATCTATTTGTTCGACGTAAAATGCGATTCGACTTAATGGTATTTAAATTTTTTAAGGTTTTAAAAGGTTGTATATATTCTAAGAGTGTTTATACAGAGTTGGTTCAATTTTAGAAATAATATAAGCAAAAGGAATTCAAATTAAATAAAAATAAGCTAAATCTTTCAAACAATCTTAAATTATGTGTATTTGCCAAGTCACACAGGGTGTAAATGAAAGCCAGTATTTTAAAATTGCCAGATGTTTCGACGGAATCCATTTTCAAATAATACCAGATTACCTCAACAGTCAATTTTATAATGTCACATTTATCTATGTACCTCAATCCCTCTCTGGCGTATTTGGGACTCTGAATACTTCCCATTACCCTGTTATGCAGAAGCTTCTCTTGTAAAGACAAAATTATTTTTTCATTTACATGTAGTTTAAGAAGTCTAATACTTTATGCTCCTATCCAGCAATATACTTTAGGCTATTATAGATGATCGTTGGTATTATTGCAATAAGAGATATTCTCTTGTATAAACACTGACCTAGGTCACATGTAGAGAATACGGATTTCATTTTTAATATTATATAAACTATTAACATCTTAAAAGGATAATAGGTCTAAGAATGAACATAAAACTTGAAAATTAAAAAAAATGATCAATAAGAGCACATATTCATCAGTAAATATACCTTGTGCCAAACAATACATAAAAAAATAAATATATATCCAGAAAAATACGTAATAATCCATGAAGATGCATTTAATTATTGAAAACCGCTTAAAAATTGATTAAGCGTTTTTCAAATATGAACTTAGTTTTGTAAGTTTTGTATATTTTAAGGAATTCTGTTACTTTATGACACCAGGTAAGCTTACTGATGAATATATACTCATATTGACCATTCTTGAAAACTAAAATTTGATGTTCATGCTGAGACGCAGTATCCCTTTAAGACATTGTATATACATTTATAATAATTCAAAGATTATGTATGATATAATACGACTATTTTATTGCATTGGCCAACAGTCATTCGAAAGAGTTTTGGTTTGTTCACAAACAGAGTTGATTATCAAGCAATCTACACAATATAGTTTGTAAACAGACTAATTTACAGCACTGGTAAATATTTGTATGTACTAATTCTTACCAGAATATTACAAGTAAACTGTTTACTAATGAACTATTTTAGTACCATCGTTCACTATATCTTGAAGTTCTCATATAATACAATGCGAACTCACGAGGGTGCCCCAATTAGCAGTAGTTAATGCTAGTCAAGTTAACAACTCAATTTCCATGTGAACTGATAGGACTACGAAATCTTGTTTATAATGATATTGATAACCCTGAATTGAATATGAATGCATAAATTTAAATGGTTGACTTTTCTACAGCCTTTAACACAATGCCTCCAAACATTCGTTTAAATCAACTTGCTCAACTATATGTTAATATATATGTTTAAATAATTTGAATCGGTTAACGAATGAAAACGCGCTATAAATTTGTTATACCATGGATGACAGGGGTCTGACGGGTGAGCCACAGTGAGTGGCCTTCGTAATCCATGTAATGCAATAACCATTGCACATGAATAACTGCTATGTTTTGGTATATATGCCAGTCGTTTAATTTCGTGTTTAAATAATCAATTATGTAAGCAGTGATGAATATAATTTATCTTGTTTTGTTTATGTCCTGAAGGTTTAAGTTTGTTTTGCCCCAAGCGGCAATATGTTTAACAGAGTGGTACAACGGGCTAGGTAAAAATGAAAGAACCAAAATATTGAGTTCTAAATCGTTAATGGTTTTGTACAGTAGCATAGTGTGTGTATCTACATACATGGTAAAAAGCTACAAAAGAAGAAATGAGCAAAAAAAAAGATACAATGTTTAACGAATTTAGTATGAAGAGACTACGAAACACAGGAAGCGAAATGACGTAAGGGCGGAGTGTCATATCGGCATAAGGTCGAACTGTCTACAATGGCCTGCACTATATAAACAAACGCTTAATTAACAAAATAACAAGCAGATGGAGTGGAAAACATAAACAAGTGTTCTAATGAGTATTATAACATATTATTAAGTTGCATATAAACGTACATCCTGATTTGCCATCGGAACGGCCAAAACGTTGAGCGACATTGAACATACTGAATTGCATAAGAAAACGGAAGCAGTAGAAAACGAGGGATATTTTGCTCTTACGTCAACAATTAACATAACGTAGCAAACTGTGTGTAAGTAACAAGTATGATTAAAATAAGAACAATCAAATAAAGAATTACGTTCCAGCACAATGTCAGTGGTGCTCTGTGCAGGTAAACCTAATGCTTCACAGAAAGTACAGACTATGAAAGAGTTTGGTGCATCTTTGGTTTAATCTTAATAGTGTAGACTGTTATAGAATATCGTTTAATAAAAGTAGGAGTTATGGGGAATAAAAAATTTCAAATTAAGTGTGTAGATTTTGCCATGCTAAAGCCGAGAATATTTGTTCCCACGCTGGAATTTTGCCAGTTTGCTTGTATCAGGTACCAAAACATGGAACTTAAATGTTCGCGCCTGTTGCCGAGAATGTGACCTGTTTACTTATCATCTAAATATAAGGCCGGTATTGAACCAATCAAATGACGTTATTAAGATATATTACTCCGCCGATTGACCTTTTAAAGTTCGGCATGAGGTCAACTCACTGTAAACAATGCTGCGACCGACAAAATAAAGTGTTTAATTCATCTCGTATCGAAAGATCCTGGGTAAATTCTTCAATTATCGGAAACTAGTTGGACAAAAAGGCATAATCCCACTAAATAATCCGCGGATTATTTAAATACAGGGGGGTCTGTAAAGATATGTTTTACTGGGTTTACTGGCCGAATGATTCAGGCCGGTACAGGTCATGACGTCATGCGCAATTTATATGCGCAATGGAAGTGCTGCACGTGCTGGGTAACTGTTCTTATACAGTAATTTAGTCAGTTGGTGGCAGACATAGAAAAGATACAGTTCAAATATTCATTTGATTTATTTTTTAAAGTCATCATCCGATGACCATTCCCAGTCGAATGCAAAATGCAAAAAGAGCTTTAAAGTGGTTATCAGCCGCTTTATCTCGTGCCAAGTTCAGCATATCTGCCCAAAAATAAAATTGAGACGGATTCATTCCGTTGACATAGACAAATGTGGATATCATAATTCTGTTCCATTGGTTCAAATGTTTCGTCCAAAACAGTCTTCTGAAAAACCGAGGCCAGTTTCTGGCAGGCCCGATTATATCTTGGATGTCCTTCCAACTTTCATATATTTGCTTGTCTCTAATGTTAGACATGATTTATGATTGTGATGTAATACTGAATATTATTTATTAACTATTACTCACTTTATATTTTTTGTTAAATAAACATCAATATGAACAATGATGAGTTTATTATTTTTTCCTTCGGCTATATAAGACTGTCGTACACAATTTTCAAAAATGCCGTTTTTATGATTATTGCTGTTGACAAATATAGCTTTATTCCGTGTTTTGATACCCCCCTGCATTTAAATAATCCATGGATTATTTAAATGCAAGGGTTTTGCAAAATCACGAAATAAAGCCAAATTTCAAAGAAATAAAATCAGAAAAACGGCATTTTTTAAAATCGTTTCCCCCAAAAAACTTTTACACCCCTTTTTTGCTCTCGCATTTACCCCAAGGAAGACCCTTCCCCGGGACTCTCCTTCCCCAGTTGCAGTATAATATCGTTTATTTTTTTTGTCCGTCGCCTATATAATAGTCCCACTAAATAATCCATGGATTATTTAAATGCAGGGGTCTTGCAAAATCACGAAATAAAGCCAAATTTCAAAGAAATAAAATCAGAAAAACGGCATTTTTTAAAATCGTTTCCCCCAAAAAACTTCTACACCCCTTTTTTGTTCTCGCATTTACCCCAAGGAAGACCCTTCCCCGGGACTCTCCTTCCCCAGTCGCAGTATAATATCGTTTATTTTTTTGTCCGTCGCTTATATAATAGTCCCACTAAATAATCCATGGATTATTTAAATGCAGGGGTTTTGCAAAATCACGAAAAAAAGCCAAATTTCAAAGAAATAAAATCAGAAAAACGGCATTTTTTAAAATCGTTTCCCCCAAAAAACTTCTACACCCCTTTTTTGTTCTCGCATTTACCCCAAGAAAGACCCTTCCCCGGGACTCTCCTTCCCCAGTCGCAGTATAATATCGTTTATTTTTTTGTCCGTCGCTTATATAATAGTCCCACTAAATAATCCATGGATTATTTAAATGCAGGGGTTTTGCAAAATCACGAAATAAAGCCAAATTTCAAAGAAATAAAATCAGAAAAACGGCATTTTTTAAAATCGTTTCCCCCAAAAAACTTCTACACCCCTTTTTTTCTCTCGCATTTACCCCAAGGAAGACCCTTCCTCGGGACTCTCCTTCCCCAGTCGCAGTATAATATCGTTTATTTTTTTTTGTCCGTCGCCTATATAATAGTCCCACTAAATAATCCATGGATTATTTAAATACAGAGTGTTTGCACAAAACAAAAAATAAAGCCAAATTTGATAAAACATAAATCAGGAAAAAACGCCTATATAATACTCCTACTTATTATTAATACAGTAGGTCTGCGTAAACACTAACTAAATCTATACATGTATTCACTGTATATACTGACACTAGCCTATACAGTGTTATGATGTATTTGACTTCGACAAGAATAATCCGCGGATTATTTAAATGCATGATTATTTAAATTGCTCATCAAGGCGATAAAATAAACTCAAACAGCAAATTTTTAAGATCGTTCCCCCCAAAAATCTTCCTAGCCCCCTTGTTTATCTCATTTGCCCCCAAGGAAAACCCCTTCCCGGGGGTTCTTCCCCCCCAGTCGCATTATAAAATCGTTGTCTATCATACGTCGCCTATATAATAGTCCCACTTATTGATCCACGGATTATTTAAATGCAATGCTATAAAAATCTTTTTAAAACGGCATAATTGGCTACAAAATGTCGTTTGATATGCATAAGAACATATTTTAGATCAAAAAAATCAATATTTTCTTTTAATAATAATAATTAAATACATTTAAAAAAAAAATTAATTCGTTTTTTTTCTCCGTATCATTGATGTACTCGCGACATATTCTACATTGTGAAGGCGAGTATTTGTGTAACATTTTATTTTGACGGCCACACAGTCACACAGTATTAATTTTGATACATTTCAGGACGGTGCAGGTTATTTCAAAATCGGTCTTGATCCGCGGATTTTTTAGTGGTATTATGCCGACAAAAATTATATCTTATGCCAAAGAATGGATAAATCTGGAAGGGGAAGAAAAAAGATTATGTGAAATGCACAAGAATGTGTTTGAAGTGTAGGGAATTTCATGTATACGGCATTCCCAAACAGTGTATTTATAGATTGTAACGTAATCGGAAGTAGGATTTCCTAGCAAGTGGCTGTACTTGATTGTCAAAGCCGGGCATTTACTTGTTATGAAACATTAGCCAATTAAAAACTTGTTATGCAAATATTGACCAATGGTAGTAGATGTCGCACTTTGCACGTGCAGTTATTAGGTATAAAAGGACGCACTTTAGCGTTGATAAGTCAGTCGGTCGTGGGCTCTAAACTGGGTAAGTTTGGCTCCGTGTACCTGATTCTATGGGAGTCCCAGCACTCCGCTCATAGCTTTAAGTACTACAGTTCCTAGTCCTTAGACGATCTGGCTATTTGGCTTGTTGGCAAAATTAATTCCCGGTATGGGTTGGTTCTTGGTTCTCTATGACGGGAGTTTTTTTTTT
This sequence comes from Nipponacmea schrenckii, assembly GCA_030562195.1. NCBI lineage: Eukaryota > Metazoa > Mollusca > Gastropoda > Lottiidae > Nipponacmea > Nipponacmea schrenckii. The sequence goes on from CM060202.1 coordinate 13,117,984, forward strand.
GGGAGAACCTGTCCCAAATATAGGGTATTTTATCACAAGTCGGAAAAGTTTAGTATTTATGTATGTAATTGTTGTTCAAATGTCTTGTGTTTTGTTTTCATGTAAATAAACTGTAGTATTACTGTCGTATTCCTTCTGCTTCTCCCAAGACCACTATCCAGTATCTTGAGCCCTGGCGGGTTGAGTTCGTTGGTCAATATCGAGCTCTCCTGCTACAGAAGGTAAGAAAACGAAAGTAAATATTTCATTGAACATTGCTTTGTTTACATTATTTTTTTTTGGCTTCCCGATGAAATTTTCACTGTTTCAAAAATATAGAATACTTTTAGAGTATTTTTATTTGATAGTTCTTATGTATTTTTAATAGACAACCCACTCAATGTGGATCCTGGTGATATAAAGGCATGAGATTCATCATAGGAGATCGGATTCTTGAAATTACATGGCGGCCATTTTTTTTTAATGCGAGAGCGGAATTCGATGAAATTCTGTACTGAATATGTTTAATAAAACAATATTCCCAATTGTAGGAAGCGTTGTCGAAGCATAGAAAATGTATAGCTAAACCGAAAGTGTTATAATCGATTTACAGATAAGTCTAAATTAGGCAGGGCTGAACAGTCTACTTTCAAGGGTGGAAGAAAGGATGTTGTGAGCATTTTCTTTCATATTGTTATAAATATAACCACAATTAGCTCATATTTTAATATGCTTATTTTTTAGGTTGGCTAAGGGAAGCTGCAACACCAACAAAGAACGAAAATGTTTTAAGACACATCAGAGATAAAAACTGTGTGGCTATTGAAGTGCAATATCATGCTCCTTGTTACAGGCACTGTCTTTGTTTTAGTCTGCAGCAAGTACATCCAGGTGAATTGGAGTATCCCAATGGTTCATATGTGGTTCACTTTTGTGTCATTAATGCCAGTTAATCAACCACTTTTGCTGTTTATTGTTAAAAGTTGTGTCTGAATCTTTCTATGTATATGTGGTGTTAAAATTTTTTTGATGAAGGACATGCCTAATAAATAATTTATTGTCATTCTTTTCAGGTCCAGAAGTTGATGTTTACGAGAAAATATTTGATGCATTTATTGATATTGTAAGAAGAAGGATTTTATGATGGAAAGAAATTCTTAGAAAGTCTAGACTTTTAGATACATTGTTGGAAGGAGCAGATATTTCAAATTACAGGTATGGATGTTTTTGTTTTAAATTATATTATAATGATCATCCCACATCTTTCTCTTTTCTTTGTCTTAATTCTCCCACTCCTTGGACAGACCATTGTCCCGAACAGGATGATAGATCTTACATCTGAGCAATGATTGTGTTTTCCTTTTTTTCCAGTTCATTTGCTTTGAAGTTAATGTTGAAGCTGTTTTGAAGTGAAATGGTTTTGATAATATAACACAAGGCTATATTTTAGGAATTTTGCCATCTTTAAGTGACACATTTAAATGGAAACAGGTCATGGTACATCGCCCTTCACCACTCGACATTCAGATGTTAATGCATTGTACATGTTATATTCTGAGCAATGCTGTGAAGACAACAATACAGTGAAATGGAGGAACCTTGCCCAACAGCTGCTAATGATATATCGGCTGAAGTGGTTAAATCTATCATACTCTGAAAATCTGATGAACCGAGTCTGGACATAGATTCTGTCCCATCGTCATATTTCATATCAATTACACTAAGAGGCTTGGTTTTTCCTTATCTTTTGTCAGTAATATTTAAATCAACTGAAAATTGTGTGTATTCATATATTTGCCAAAATATTATGAAAAACACAAATAATTCAAAATGCAATCGCAAAAATTAATTATCACCGGGGTTGAGATTATTTTAACTATTTTTACGATTTTGATTAATTATTTGATTGCATTTTGAATTATTTGTGTTTTTCATAATATTTTGGAAAATTTAATTTTTCATGTATTTTTTGGTAGACTAATAATTGACCCTTTATTTAGTATGGCTGCCATTTGGGCGTATTTCAAAGAAGTGCGTTACTATCTTAAAGGGACCGGTTCTGGAATAAAGGCCGTACTCTTCTCATCTGAACATCACTATGTGTAACTGTACTCGATGGCTTTTATCAGTCATTCTATTGATTTATATAATTTTTCCATTAAAGAATTTAACAGTCGCAAAACTTGTCCAATCATCACCAAAATCAAAAGGGACCTTCTCTATGTTGACATTTAAAGACATACCAAAATTAATAAAGACCATTTAGAAGATAAACACTTTCTGTTTTAGATTTAGAGGGGGTTTATTCGATATTTAACCATGCTTGAATCATTAGATCCCGAGACCGCTTGCGGTCGAGGGTCTCTAATGGTATATTCAAGCATGGTTAAATATCGAATAAACCCCCTCAAAATCTAAAACAGAAAGTCGTTTATCGGAATTGTACCGCAATTGTGATTATTTTGTTGCCGGACTCTTTTTTATGGATAATTTAGAACATGGGTTATTCGGTTTTATGACGTTTGGTGCAGTATGACGCACATAACAACAAACTGCACGTGCGCTATCGAATGAAAAAGAAGACATCCTTTTTATCATTAGCATTAACAAGATCTGTAACTAGTTCGCTGAAATTAATACGCCAAATTGCAAAGACATGATGTCAAATTGCTATTAAACCCCATGTATTTCGACCAATCAGAACTCAGAATTTTTGTTATTTGTGGTACAATTAAAATTGAAAGGCACAGAATGAGTACAAGATAAAGATAAATACATAAGCCCACTGGCAGAATTGAATTTGAATAATAAATTGGGTAATAACTCAAATTTCATTGAATATTTTTTAAAAGCCATTGAGTGCACCAAATTTCATCAAAATCCTTTGAAACCTGCAGCTTCTATGTACCCACAGTACCATTTGGATGCAATTTTACTAAGTCAAAGGAAATAACTCAAAAACAGTTCATGAAAAATCTCCAAATTCAAACTTGACCACCATCTTATATATTTCAATACAAAGTTTCATCAAAATCTATTAAAAATAGTATCTTCATTTACACTCACAAAAAATGGACGCAATTTAACAAAGTCAAGGGCAATAACTCAAAAACCGTTCATCAAAAAAATCGTCAAAGTCGAGCTTAACTACTGTCTTATCAATTCCAATGTTTATACCAAGTTTCATTGAAATCATTTGAAAATTAAAGCTTAATCAAGGGCAATAATTCATAAACTGTTCATCGAAGTTCATTAACGTTTCTCTCCATTCTTTCTATTTTCTGTCGGTTTCTCAAATTTTCACAATTTCAATTCCTGTTTTCTGCAGTTCTTCTGCTCTCAAACCATTGGGAACGTCGAAAAAAAAAAATTGCAAATGTCCCCAATGGGCCACGGAAGTTTTTTATTTCTTTCTCTTTCCTTTCAAATATCTGAATAAAACTTCATTGTGGAAAATGTAAACATTATATTTGACATTACAACATTGTCAGGAAACACATATCCTCTTAAAAAAACAGCTAAAACAGCAGCAATCCTTAATACGTTCCAAATACCATGGAATTTAGCATAACATACTCTGTCGATTACTTCTTTCTGTGTGATCACCATTTTCTACTCAAACCGAACGTTTAATACTTAGAATAACACATGTGTTTGCCTTAATCAAAGGTGATCTGATAGACATGTTTACAAATAAAGTGTTCTTCTAAAACTTATATAAAACATTGTAGTAATCAAAGTAATTGCATTACGCCGCCTTCTGTTCTGCTGGAGTTTAAAGACATTGTGTTATTAACCAAATGCACAAAAAGAAAAGTTATAAAACCAAATGGATGCATTTCAATTACATTGCATCTCTTATCAATTCGGTAAAGATCGTAATCGGTGCCCGGGTATATTGTTTCAAAACATGACAGCGTGTACTTGTTTGAGGTACCAGAACACTTGAACGGTAGTTAAAAATGTTTTCATAACACCTATGTTGACCATAAAACTCATGAAGACCATAAAACCTTTTCAGATCATTCATTTGTAATGATAAACGATGATGAAGTAAGCGGAATTATTCCTTTAATTCACTTTAATTCTCAAATTTTCACCTTTATTTAAAGGTCATTACATGCATGGTGCCTAATTTAATTTGCATTGCATCTGGTTTATGTGAGTAAGATGCATTATTCAGATAATAAATTTAACAGAAACTATTCTGAAATTGAACACACATCATGACATTTAAAACGTATTTGCTTTTCACCTTATGTGGACGTCGGTTGTTCTAAAACATGGGTAACTGGCTATCAAGTCATCAAATAAAAGGGTATATGTGATGTTCTATTCAGCTCCTTTCGGCAGCTGCTAGCTACATACCCCATGGCCAATTACATAGTTTAATGTCGCTTTAAGGCAAACCTTACTATGACCGTATACTGGCTAGGTATAGAACTGATATTCAACAAACCATTTTCGAGCCTTTTGTACTTTACTGAAATACAATGTAATGCCATGCAGTTATGTAGAAAGAGCAAAGTGATAAGGACTTTATAACTCTATCACTCCTTTATCGCGCCTGCTTCTTCTTTTAACATACATCACTGTGTTGAAAGTCTTATAGAACAATCACCATGGACATTGTTTAGAATATTCTGTATTTTCACTAAATTTCATCAAGGGAAAATTTTTCAAAAGAACCCGACATGGAAACAAAAACAAACATTAAATGGTGAGGAATTATATACATGATTATATAAAAATTAAATGTTATTACAAAAAATAAATAAATAGATACATGTGATAGGTATGTTAATAATTCTAACGATGTTGGTTTTGCATTTCTTATTCAAAGCAAAACATGTGTTTTATATTTTTTTTTTTTTTGGTAATTTATTTTTGTTTATCCTAAAATATCAAATACAATAATATTATTATTACCTTTTCATGATATCACATAAACAAATATCAATGTATAAATCAAAGTAGTGAAGTGCGCCGATTGACTGCGTCTGTTTTGAAACAATGCGTATATGACAGTAGAAACTGTATGACGAGTTGTAAATATGTGTATTGATAGTAAAAGGTGAAAATAGATCTGTTTTTGAATCATTGAAATACCCTTTAAAGCATAGAAAGACATTTGTACCTTTGCTATGCCAAAATGTTTAATTCACTAATGTTATGTATATATACAGATATTTTGAGTTGCATACGTAAAAATTCGTATGTTTTATGTTTTGATTCAGGAAGTAACTTTCTCGGTATTGATTTTCCTTACATTCTGATTAAGGGGGTTGACAACCCTAAACCTATGTACAAAAAATAGACGATTTCAACCACTTCTTATCCACCTATCTGAAATATTTAAATATCAATGGAAAGAGGGGACTTTCAGCTATCCAAAAATATAAAATTTATTTCTTTATGACATTTCAAATTGAGAAATGGTGTATGAAAGATGAACAAAAAAACGTCAATTATTCCCTTAAAATTAGCTTGACTATTGACTATTTAATATAGAAGGTTGAAATTTTGCACAACGCAAGTCTACATATATCTCTACAAAGTTACGTTGGCTTTTTGGAAAATTTTGTTTTGTTTTGAAGATATTGATAGAAATCAAAATTTTGCGTGTGCATTTACGAAAAATTGAATTTTTAAAAAACTATTCATTTTATAAAAAAAAAGCCAACGTAAAGTTATAGAGGACATAGTAAGCTTTAGCTGAAGCCAAAGTTTGTAAAAATCGGATAAATTGTAAGCGAGATATGCTTTTGGAAAAATGGCAGTTTTTTTCAACATTTTGCAAACACATGTAAACCTTACGTAATTAACGATCATGTTGTTAAAAGATTGTCTTTCATGCTGTAGAAATCTTTAGGCACCTTTTAGGCATCGATATGCACCGATAACCACATAATTGGAGTGCTAAAACAATGGATTAGCTTATGTCAAAACACCCCTACCCACCAATCATAAATTTATCTGTTTACATGTGACGTTATGATTTATTGGACATCACGTGACTTCTGGATTTCCCCCAATACAAATCTGAACGACAAACGTAGAAAAGGTTTATTTAGCTGATGACGTAGTACTCAAAAATATCAACTGACAACATAATTTGTACGTCTACATAGAGGAATACCCCATTGTGTTCTATAATAGATTATCTTTACGGACCGATATCTGACAAACTACTGAAGCGATTGAGCTAAAAATTTTTACTAGATGAGTTTTTTTTAATGCCAAATAGAATGGATATAAACTTAATGCGTTTCTTGATTGAAATACACCTCGAACGATAAGGTTGTCAACCCCCTTAAACATCCATTAAAGAAATAGTAATTCACAGAAAATAGTGGTCAAGGTCTACTCTTTTTTGCTAGTATGATATACGTGTACCTTGACAAACCTATGACTGAAGGGCAGTAGAAACTGGATGTTTCTTCTTTGTAACTTCCCGCAAGTGTATAAAATATTGACTGGAAACTCTCTAAATGTGTGTTAAAATGTTTTAATTGTTTTCATTATTTTAAGTTATTATGCAGCTGGCGCATACATCAGTGTAAATGTCAATGAATATATAAACATTATATCATAGTCTAAATATGATGTCAAGAAGTCTTGACAAACCATAATCTTTACATTAAATCATAAAAAAACTAAATTCTGGCATGGTAAATTTCAAATAATACATCCAAAATACACACGGCTTACACTATTTGGCAAATACTTTTAAGATTTCAAATTTTACTTTTTCTAGAAATCCGTTGGACCATATTCTGGATATCTGAAATGTATTTTTTCAAGAATGTAAAAATGTTAACCGGGTTGAAATACTTAGATTAATATTATATGTTATAGTTCAACTCACTGCTTTTATATCCCAAACAAACACAATTTCAGAACTGAGAGCCATTGGAATTTTCAACGACTGCTATTCTTATGCATAAACACGCTTTTTAATTTTATATTTTATGTTTATACTTTTATCCATTTCAAATTATATTTACAATGTATCATTTTTTTTATATAAACAATATTTATTTACACTGGATTGGGCAGAAGGCTACGCCTATATTAAGTCTACGCCTTGCATGTTTAAATATTATAATCCTTTTATTGTGTATATTATTATGTCTTAATTGTATATTAAATACACTTTCGTTTTGACTTCATATTTGCAGGTGTTATAATTATTTGAACTCATACTCTATCGCCCCGAGTACTCTACAACCCCTAGATATCTGTATACTAGTGCCTCAGGCTGTTCCAGTTCCACGTCCCCATTGCTTAGTTCCTTGATGGACTAGAACCCCGGGATCACCCCGAGTATTCCCTAAGTCGGAATAACCTAGATGCAGAATATACGGTCAACAAGTCCATGTTGACACATCCTATAAATAACTAGATCGACCACGTCATCATTTCAGCGCGCATAAGACTTGACTTCCGGTTAACCCTTTGAACCCAACGGGCCGGTATACCGTTAATTGACGGCCGGTCTACCGGCCTACACGTGGTCTTGTTTACCACGTCATAGTACGTAGAAATCAGCCGGCCAATCAAGACAGTCGTTACTTACTAAGGTAATTATACTTGTGAAGAAATTTCTGAACTTGAATTAGTTTTTGGGTGAATATCGCTGATTTTGTCGACGTAAACAATGGCTTGTGACTATGACGTCAATCAGGTGTTGAACATGCTCGATCAGGATGACGAAAAAGAGGATTTGGATACCGATAATTCCGATTTTGATGATGATTACGAGACAGAAAGTGACGGTGAGTTGTTGAATGTCACTCTGCCCGCTTCACTCAATGTATTGCCTGTACATGCGACTGGCGACCACGGTGACATAGTGCCTCTACTCAGTGGAAGTGAACCCGAAAATGACAATGACAATGATGATAACAATGCCCCTAGCACCCATTCTGATAGCAGTACTGATTCTGATCAACCAGAGCCTGCTAAAAGGACCAGGGGCACTGGTAGAGGTAGGCCAAGAGGATGTAGGGTAAGAGGTAGGGGCCTGGGGCAGGACCAAAGGGGCAGGGGACAGCTTGGTCGTCGTGGACGTGGACGTGGACGTGGGACTGCAGCAGCACCGCATGACCAGGCACCTGCAGGATGGGATGCTGACCCTGCTACATTTGTGCAGCCTGTCTTTACTCCTAATGAACAACCTGGCCTGAAGAACCTACCCCCAAACCTTGGCCCTGATTCAAATGTAATTGAATTCTTTGAACTGTTTTGGACGGATGAGATATGGGATTTGATCGGCACGGAAACTAATCGCTAGGCGGCAGCAGTCATGGTTTCAAAACCAAATAATTATGTGGCAAAAAATGGAAAGTCATTAACAACTGAAGGCCTTCTTTGGTCTTAGAATTAGCACGGAAATGCTAATTCACAAGGATAGGTATGAGACCTATTTTCAAATGGAGAACAATCATTATGAAACTTACACTCCAGGGTTTGGACGGGTAATAACACGTGATCGTTTCTTGGCAATATGGACTATGTTGCACATGGTGGATGAAGCTGATCCTAATATAGATAAGAATGACAAGATTTATAAGAACAGACCTTTATTTGAATACTTGTTACAGAAGTTCCGGCATTACTATGTTCCTGGACAACATCTGTCTCTTGACGAAGGCATGATCCCAGCTGAGAATGCCCTTTCGATTTGTCAGTGTATCAAAGACAAATCCATCAAGTGGGGTCTCAAATCATTCATGCTTTGTGATGGACAAAATGGGTACATTCTAGATGCAGAGGTCTACACAGATGCACGTGATGATGCCAATGCTGTGGCTGAACTTGGTGTGACTGGCAATTTGGTTCTCCGGTTGACAGGGTTTACACTGTTACACTGACAGATACTACACCTTAATTCCTCTGGCTGAACACCTGCAACAGAACCATCTAATAGAGTTATTTGGTACCATTCAAACTAACAGGGGAGGATTTCCTAAGGAACATCTTCAAGGCAACATGGAACGTGGGACACATGCTGTTCTAGTTCCACGTCCCCATTGCTTAGTACCTTGATGGACTAGAACCCCGGGATCACCCCGAATATTCCCTAAGTCGGAATAACCTAGAGGCAGAATACTAGTATACGGTCAACAAGTCCATGTTGACACATCCTATAAATAACTAAATCGATCACGTCATCATTTCAGCGCGCAATACGACTTGACTTCCGGTTAAGGGCAAAACATCCAATATAGCGGCATCTTGTTCTGCTGTGGCTTGCACTCAGCGATATAATTCAAGATCGTCAATCACATTTCACCGGTAAATATTATAATAATTATTGTTTTTTTCATTATTACAATCAAAAGTTCAAGTTAGAAATGGCGACCGGTTTAGATAAAGTGTAGCATCTACCACAGTCCAGTGCTTATACTTATAGGCCTAGCCATAGATAGGGCAGAATAGCCTAGTGATTCATAGGATTTTTAGGCCACAGAACTATAAGTGTTATGGTTAGTACAGAACAGTCAATCGTTTACCTAGTTAAAACTACATCTACGGTACAAATGCTTCTCCTGACACTGACTAGCCTCACTATTACACTACTCTTACACTAGGGCACTAGGCCTGGTCATATAAGTGAAAGTGGCCTGAGACGCTGTGAGTGTGAGTAGGTTAGTGCCAGTTCAGATCTTCAAGATACATTTCGGAAAAATTTACGCTAAATGTCTGTGCTATTTGTGAGCATTATATAATTGCAGTCAATTTTAAAATTATCTATAGGAGAGCATCTTCTACGACACCCAGTACAAATATAGCATACCCATGTTTGTCTTAATTGCAGTTTTTGTCAAAAGTACATTTATTGTATTTCAGGTATTCCTGCTGATCTATGTAAACTAGAGAAAGAGTACAGTGTAGAGCAGAAGCATTTTGATACTACCTCATATTTTTATGGACCTTAGGCCTACTGGTTTCGAAAGGAAACAATTAATTTGCCGCATCCCACAACCATTTGATGTTTAGTTTGTGTCCTGCAAGCAGTTTGAATTCATTATTTCTGTTAAAATGTTACAATCATGTTGAGATATTTGTCTTTATAATTATGTGTGTTAATGATGATACATTTGAAAAGCTTTACAGTGATATGTTTTTTTGTTTTTTTTTTAATGAATCTTTGTTATTGTATTGCATTTTGGAATAGGATATTGTCATAGTTGGCTCGATAGATCAAAATAACTATAAGCTATCCCTAGAAATTTAAGTTATGAGAGTAAGAGGAAAGATTCAATTGTTTATGATTAATGATCCTTTAATGAGTGAACTCTGTCAAAACCTATTATTGTCAGCTCCATGGTTTTAATCGATCCGATTTCTATTTGTACAATTAATTGTATGTTTATGCTGCAGTTAGGTAAACTTGTATGCTTTGAAATAATTATTGTGTATCTAATCTGAATAAATGTACTTTACAATTGTGGAATATTTCTGAATTTGTAATAAGTGGTATTGATATACATGTACACGGATTGAGGAATATTTCTGAATTTGTAATAATAATTTGGTATGCACTGAATCCGTCCTCAATTGCTCGTAAACACTCTAGCAGGCACAATTCTTGACAGATTTTAACGTAACTTTGTGTGAGTGATCATCATCACGCAAGGATGAATACTATTGAAAATCAGCGAAGTCGAAAAATATTTAGTGTCGGTATCAGTTATTGCCCTTGTTCTTGAAAACGCGTTCGATTTTAGCCCGTAAACACTTTAGAACGCACAATTCTTGATGTATTTTGATGAAACATGGCAAATATATATTTTATCATCCAATGATGAACCCTATTGAAAATCAGATAATATTTATTGCCCTTGGTTTTGAAAACGTGTGCAACTTTTGGCAATTTTTTTCAAACACTAGAAGGCACAATTCTTGACCAGTTTTGACGAAACTCACTGAAATTGTTTGATATCAGCCAGGGATAAGCCTTATCGAAAATTACAAATATGTTCTTTAACGTGTTTTTTTTTTTTAGCTAGTAAACACTCTACAAGGCACATTTTATTTACAGATTAAGTCTTGTGAAATAATAATTAGGTCCACTGTAAATATCAAAAAGCTATTGAAAGGTGAAACGCCTTTCTTTTTAAAAATAATTCAAGAATTGCCATTTTAATCAAATTAATATGTTTGCAATTTATTAAAGTAAGGTTTCATATAGTTCGCTCAACAAATCGAAAAGCAGGCTTAGTCAGTGAATCTTTGATTAAAGAGGAACAGTGTCATTTTTTAGACATATTGAAATCGTTTAAGTAACAAATAATTTTTTTTTTTAGCTAAACTATTTAGAAATATTGTTCATATTGAATATTGACTTCAGTGAGACAACCAATATATTTAAAAAGCCACATATAGAAAGAAAGGAACACAATTTAAGGCTTATTTTATTTTTGTAAATTTCTAGTACTTCTGAAGACTATTAATATCAAGACCAAAAACAACCCACAAAAATGCCAATTTTTAAATAAATGTTTAACCCAGTAATGAAAAGCAGGCCTGTAAAATAATAACACAATTTTATGGATCTCAATCAATGCATTTTATGGAACCCACTCACTACATTATTTCACTGGTAACTTTGAACCAACATTAAATATTTTTTGATGCCACTTCATTATGATCACGGATATACTTCCTCATATTAAAATGTTTGTCATGTTTGCCCGTATTATCAAACAGTTAAATTAATTTCTAATATTTGGACAGATGTAGATTGGGGAAGGGTCAAGCCTTTGATAGCTGGTATAGAGTCAGCAAGTTTGGACTTAATACATTTGTCATACCATAATCTCATTGTTCATTTTTACATGAATTTTTTTTTTCATGGAAATATACTAAATAGTGACTAAATATGCAGACCTTCCTAGCAAACATTACTAGACTCACATGTAAGATTATATAATGTGGATATGAATCTAACCTTACGCAAAAAAAAAAAAAAAAAAAAAAAAAAAAAACCAGTAATAGATTTATTGATTTATTATTAAATATTATTTAATTAATAATGAATTTGAGTAAATGGTAAGTTTATCAATTAAATTCATGGAAGTCATTGAAAATGAAGCAGAAGAGATGTCTTCATCAAGATTTCTATTAAAATATACCATTTACTGTCCTTTGCGGCATTAACACCATGAGTGAGGCACATTCTTCCTCCTATATTTTCTTCCAAACTCTCGATCTTTAAATATATTTCAGTTTAAATCACAAAATTTAGCACGAATATTAATAGCTGCCATTGTTTGTTTACTAACAACATGGCGGCTTTTGCACTTAACCGGAAGTTGGGTGGCGTGTGATTGGTCTAGTTATATATAGGATGTCTATGGTTTTAGTCGAAAAGCGATTATGAGCACACAACCGGGATAGATTCGTAAGAAAGTGATTTACCACTTGCAGTTTGTTTTTTAGTACAAATGAAAATGTCTTTGTTATCTATAAAAGTGACTGTGTCCCTTTTTTTCTGGTATTCGCTCAGACAGTCGATAGAAAACTTAAAAAAATATAAATATTAACATATAGCTTCTTATCGACTTGATTTGTAATACACATAGGCCTATAAATTCAGGGAATGCGTTATTTTGTTCGACACTTTGGGTTTTTATGAAGACACGCAACATCATGCCTTGTTCAAGGAATGGTTGTCTCAAGTGCGCCCGATGTTAGAAGACAACTTATGATTGGACTTCCTGATGACGCTCGTGTGTGCGCCGACTGTTACAATTAAAGGAAAGTGCATTTTAAATAAGTGTGTTTCTAAACATTTTGAAAACCGTTTGTAACTGGAATGTAGGGTTAAACAAATCCAGTGACAAGGGAGACAACAACTAAACAATAAGTAACACGGCTGTTTTCAGATCAAAGTTGTCCTTTTGCAAAGCAAGCAACTCTGTTGAGAACATTTCTCTCTCACCTATTCAAATTTTATAACCCCGTTTGTGTAGTATTGTGCAGATTAATAATTCCTAGTTTATAAAAACCAATGTACTTTTAAAGCCCGGAGTTCTCTCTGTAGTTCTGTAGTATATTTTAAAGACGAACTGACTGTTTGAACAATGTGACATAAAACATGAAATATGATCTTTTCTTTTATTTAGCTACCCTCTTTGCAATACTTGTAGGAATCCGGTTGCCTCATTACTAAGCTTGATCCCAATAATTATAAACTAAGCTGTTTTATCTAGTGTATCGTGGCATGTCTATCGCGATACATCGATTCAAGGATATATCGTGCCAGCACAAGTAAATACAAAGAGTCAATTTCAAATATACGGTGGCTAGTATACGCCATCAAATTTACAATATGCAATTTTCTAAATGGTAGTGATTTTTACTTGGGTGAAAAGTCCTGAATTAAACATATAATATTTCGAATTAAACATTTTTCGAGTGTTCTGCTTTGATAGCATCGAGAGCGGAAGGTCTTTAGTTAGGGTTTTGCAATTCGCTTCTTACATTTGCATAAGACCTACCGTGGTGGTCTTGGATTTTCTTATTTTCTTTTTTTTTATCAATAAAAAATAATATTAGACACCTATTCAGAATGTAGTATTTTGTTGTTTAATAGACCACACACAGAAAAGACAATGATGAGTAAAACCGACTTTTTAAGTGAGTCATGCGTAATGACTCACTATTGTGAGTATTGTAACTCAGAAATCATCTCTAATTGTCAATGTCGAGTCATTATAAGACTCACTTTTACATCATTTGAGTCATCATGTATGAACAACAAACCACGTGAGTCTTATTCTTGTCAATGTAGTGTCTGAGCTGAGTACTTATTGAGTTTTTTGGCAATGACTTTGAAGTGAGTCAAATGTTTTCTGTTTCCGAGTCACGATAATTCGTCAATATCTAGTCACTAGTGAGTCGAAAGAAAATCCTAAATTAGTCATTGGTCCTAAAGTAGTCAAATGTTAGTCATATTGTCAAATATTACAAGTGAGTCTGCGGAAGGTCGTGTTTGAGCCAACGGAATTTTAAAAAATATGTCAAAAACGAGTCATTAACTAGTCTCACATGAGTCCCTGCCCAGATGCTTCATGGGTAACCGTGACGTCAGACTGTGATGTCGTTTGGTGAAGCCTGAGTGACATTTGTTCACATTTTTCAATCCATGCAAATCTTTGATATGTTGTAACCAATAGCCGATCAAGATTTCTTAGCTTTGATAGGTAAGTAACTTTGGATCTTTTAAAAGGTTTTATTTTTACTAGGGTTATTCTAGATGCAAGTTTCAAACTTGGTGTTGTTCCTTAACAAACAACAAAAGTTGTACTTTCAAAAGAAGCTTAAATGAAATCTTATTAATAATCATTGGTTGAAATAAGTCCTAAATGAGACGATTCGTCAAAGCGTCAACACGTTCATATTATTATAAGTCAATCAGTTGGTGAATATAAATGGGTCGTATACGGGTCAAATACAACCTAGTTACAATTTTCAGAATAAAGGGGTTGATATTGTTACAGTACATGTATTTTAATTGAGTGGCAAATTAGAAATTTGCCACTCTTTGTTTTCATTAGACTTTTTTTTTTCGGGAAGCTCCCTAGCCCAACTCGAAAACTAAAATTTTTACGCGTCAGTAGTTAGTAATTGCATAATAATAATATGCATAATTGCATTACTTTGTTGCTAATTATCTGATCGCTTTGAAAATTACAGAATATAGAGAAGTCGCCTATAGAAATAAAACCGCAACATAAAAAAATGTCTACCACTTCCAGTTCTTGTGTGAGAACTTCTGGTTTTTTAGAACCGCGTTGGGTCACCCAGCTTCCGGTGTATGTAAGAAATCAGTACAAAAGCTATACTTATATACTATCAGGCATAATTAGAACCCTTTTAGAATAAAAAATCCAAACCGAAAGTGATACTTTATGTGTCATCACAGAACGGTAACATTCAGCAAAATTTTAATAAGTCCGCTAATTTTTATCCGATTTGTCCGATTTTGGTGTTTTTGGAAACATTGTTACTTTATCTAAAACTTGATGGGAACAGAATTTTGATTTTCAAATTTTTTTGAAAATTCAAAAGGCCAAATCAAATGACCTTGACCTTCAATGACCCTGAATTTTTTCAAGTAGAATGTTCTTGACCTAAGCTATTCACACATATGCCTATTATGATCGACAACAATTGTTTTGGTACCCGTTTTAGTTTTTTGAAAATTCACAAGGCTATATCAAATGACCTTGACCTTCAATGACCATGCATTTTAAAAGCCCATCATAAAATTTTTTCTACCACTTCCGGTTTTTACGTGAGAGCTTCCGGTTTTTTAGAACCCTGCTAGGTCTGCACAGATATCAATAGTAGCTTCCTGTTGAGCCCAGGCCTTGACGTCATAAAAGACGTTAGATTTAGTGGAATTGCAAGCTTCAACATCTATCCATGTTTGATATAGTAGATAAATTTCAACCTCTTGTTTTATTCACAAAAATAAATATTATTGACAATTCTGACCTTAAATATTTTTATGATGGAACCTTAAAAACTTTCTCATTAATATGCAATTAACTTTAAACTGTGGTGTAACAATATTACATAATAAAACTTCGCGTATATTTTTTGAACCCATAGAGGTTGTTTGCCACTCTCGGAACTGTTCACAGTTCTAGTTGTATTTGGATCTCGAATACTTTTTTGTCTTTCTTTCCAGATGAAATTTCAAGGCCCATTGTTCGATTTGCTGGTAAGTCCATGAATAAAGCTAAGGATTTTACCAAGTTGCCGACGATACCAATATTGCTGTTACAACAGAATTATTTAAATCTTTTAAAATTTTAGTTTCTTATCATTTTTTCTACATATATTTCATACAGATTTGTTCTTGAACACGACAGTCGACCCCCCCCCCACTCAGTCGTAACATCCAATAAATAGTTCGTTGTAACATTCTACATTCTAAAAGTCATATCTTAAAAATTGTTTCGTGTTAAAGTGTTTTTATTACTATAATACTATAATGCCCAATAAACTATCAAACGAACATGTTTTTCTTTTTTTTTACTTTTTGACACGCTTTAGAATCAAGATTGATCGAGAATGGATCGATCGAGATTGGGCCAACCTTAAGATGTATATATATCCCTGAACAGACGCATTGAAGCAAGCGTACAAGAAGAATTATGCATCTATGAGACGTTTTGATGAAAAGTATGACTTTACTCCTATGTAGTCAATTGATTCGTCTATGCCCACATTAAAACGTCATTTCACTGAGTCAAATACCCAGAAAAGCAGTTATTATGACTCGTCTATGACAAATTTCTAACGGGTCAATCTGTATTTTAGATTAGTCGGTTAACTTACTGTTGACCCACTTCTGTGAGTCAATATTTACTCCTAGATAAGTCATTTTGACTCGTCGGCGAGTCATTTGTTAAATGAGTCAATATACTCACAAATTGCTCGTTATTGAGTATACAGACTCATCTGTAAATGAGTCCTAAACGAATGGTTTAATGGAAAAGTCAAAAACTCACGTAAATGAGTACATTTACTCATGATTGTCTTACTTATTTTTCTGTGTGCATGTCTATTTATTTGTAGGCTTGAACTATGAGCAATATTTATTTCTAATGTATAAAATGATACAGGTTACTTGTCAAGCTAATCTTATTCAGTGTTGCCAGTAGACTATGGAATGCGGCTGCTGCCATGTATCCTCGATGTACTCGCCTCCTCGCCTTTTCCTCGATTTCTCGACTTTTCGTGGGCGACCTTTTGTTTCTGCTTGTTGGTGTTGCAGATCCACAAATAATCCCCGTCCACGAAAAAGCTATAGATTTTTTTTGTATGTTATTTATAAGCAACATGTTTATTTGCTGATGAATATGTGCTCTTATTGGACAAGTTTAAAACTTTAAATTTTATATTCATTCTAAGACACAGTATCCCTTTAAGGATGAATTAAAGTAAAAGAAAGACATTTATTGACATGACAGTCAATATAAAATATAAATATATGTATTAAGAATTATTGTCAGGCTCACTATTTAAACATTACATTTTAGAAACTATTATTAATAATTGTGACATTTTGTGTTACTTTAGGATGGGGAATAAGATACGACGATTTTGGTATATAGGTATCGTATCAATAATATGTACTGTTGTGTGGTATTCCATAACCCTACCAATTAGCATAACGTCCGTCAAGCCACGAGTTGGCAATGGAAGTATACACAATGTGGTACCAGCTCTGAGTAAAGAGAATGAAATAAATGAAAAATATTTGGTATACCTGTGCGATGAAAAGAGAGATTGTGGTGGCTGGGGTGACAGGCAGAGAGGAATAGTTTCTTTGTTTTTACTTTCTTTGGTGTGGAAACGGACATTTAAAATTGTGTTAACCACCCCATGTGATATTAGACCCTATTTTAAACCCACCAAAGAATATAACTGGATATTCACTGAAAATGAATTGAAAGCTTTGAAAAGTAAAAGCACGGAAACATTGGATACTATGGGCGTTGATACACCACTGTTAAGTATGAACATGAGCAGCTCAGAGATTGCGGATGTGTTGTACGTTAGAACAAATTGCTATAATTTTTTATTTATTGCCCAAAAATATAACAAGTTTCTACCAGTGTTTTTAAGAAAGAAGGGACGTGCTGGTGTATTTCGGGAATCTTGGAGAAGATTGATGATCCCAACGGACAAATTGATTAGTCAAGTCGTGGAAATAGAGTCAAATGGTGTGATAAATTCCGATGCCAAAAAAACGGGAAAGGAACTAGTTTGCGTACATTTGCGAACAGCACTTAGTGAATTGATACCAAATTCCTACCAAGGATTTCCTCTTGAGGCTATTCCAAAGATGTGGGATTTTATCGACACACATTATCATAATAAATCTAGAATATTTATAGCCACAGATAATCTCGATGCCCGAAAAATTGCTGTTTCTAAATATGGTAAAAGATATATTGGAAGTTACGCCCCTACATTGCACCCAGATGATATGCGATCAAATTTAACAGCGGCTTGTAGATCTCAAGAATCTGCTTATGTGGATCAGATAGTATTATCTAAATGTGATGTTCTTTTTTATTACAGACGCAGTGGTTTCAGTATTCACGCTTCTTATCTTAAAACTAAGTGGACAGATATTTATTCAATCATGAAAAAAGACAAAAGTACATTTTCTATGGAAAAATCAAATCATAACTGATGTGGTTGTTGTATTGAATAAAACTAATAATTTTCGATGAATATTTTGAGATATTGGTTAATGTTGATTTAATTATCTTGATTATGGTGAAAGTTAAGTTTTGTAATTTAGATTAATTTTAATCAAACTACTAAAAAATAGTGTTTTTATATATTATTATTTATTTGTAATTGTTTTACTAGTGAAATTATTCAGTTAATGTTCCAAACTGTTTATTTTTTGAATAACCTTCCAGTTTTAGTTTTTAGTTTTTTTAAAATAAGATCTCCTAAATAAAGACAACTCCTACCACAACGTTCTAGGTAATAGAGGTTACCGAAATAAATTGAAAGAAAATCCCTTTTCAGCTTCAAATAAATGAATTCCCAATATAGGTTTAATAGGCTGTTCTTTGCATCTCATTCTAGTTTTTGAAGATAGGGAAAACGTTGTATTCAATTCTTTTTATGCTTTTATTTTGCATTTTTTTTTTTATTAAAATTCACCCTGTTTGAAATTTAATTTCTAATTCATGGGGTATGTATTAAATGTACAATTCCTAACGGATTTTGATTTAATTTTGTGTGAGTATTCGAAACCACATAAGGATGAACCCTATTGGAAATCAGTGAAATCGAAAAATATTTAGTATGAATTATTGCCCTTATTTTTAAATGAATGAAAATACTCTAGACGGTGCAATTCTTGGTGAATTTTGATGATACTTGGCGTGAGTGTATGTAATAACTCAGGAATGAATCTTATTGAAAACCAGCGAAATCAAAATATATTAAGTATGTGTTATTGCGCTTGTTCTTGAAAAACGTCCATAGAGCAGAATTCTTGATGGACTTTGATGAAACTTGGTAGGAGTATTTTTAATCACATAAGGATGAACCTTATAAAAATCAGATAAATCGAAAAGTATTACTAATGTTCTTGAAAATTGTTCAGCTCGTAAACACTGTAGAAGGCACAATTCTCGACAGACTTTGACAAAAATCGCTGAAATTGTTTAATATCACCCAAGGATGAACCCTATTGAAAATAAAGATATAGAAATGTATTTCATATGAATTATTGTCCTTTTTATACTTTTGAGTCGAACACACTCTACAATACAATTCTTTTGAGATTGTGACGCAACTTTCTGAAATTGTTTGTTATTACCCAAGTAATTGAAAATAAAAAATATCGAAATTTTAATATGAATTATTGCCTTCGTTTTTTAAACGCGTTTGATTTTTAGCCCGTAAATACCCTACAATTCTGTAATGTTTTTGACGAAACTTGCTGAAATTGTTTATTATAACTCAAGGATGAAGCGTATGGAAAATACGAGTTATTGCCCTGTTGGAAGGTACAATTCTTGGCAGATTGTAATGAAACTTATTAATATTGTACATTTATCACCCCAGAAAGGAAGGGTATGACTGAAGGTGGAATATTTCATTTCAGTGATTGTTACTGTACTGTCAATTTTGTATTCAAATTCATTACTGCCAGTGGGCGTGTAATACCTTTATTAAGGTTTGAGATTGTCAAGCCTTCGGGCAAGGACCACAAGAGGGTCTAAGATCAGACACTCCTTCGGCACTCTGATTGCAGTAAGTCATTGGTGTAGTCCCAGACTAACCAATCAATTACAACATATTCTGTGATAACATCCCCTTCAACAGCCCCAGACTATCCAACAATCGTAGCTTCATGCCAAGACGTGACATAGAGAAGATGTGCGACTTCCTCCACATGCTTATAGCAAAGATGACTCCTTCTTACCTCGAGTTTTGTTTAATGAAGCAACACTTAAGGCGATGGAGTATATGAAATACCCACCAACTGTTTATTACTACAACAATAGGTAATCTATAACCCGACCTATCGGGTAAGCTATCGAATCTTATGAGACAATGATTCCTTCAATCTGTCATTGACCTAAAATTCCAAAGGTATTCACCCCAAATCTGTACTCATTGTTATCTAGATATTTCTTAAGGGAGGTTTTATCATTCAGTAGAAAGAAGTCGAATTAAAAGTAAGAAAGTAAGAAGAGTCCCTGTCTTCACATGGAGGAAGAGGGTGTGGTGGAAAGTTTTTCTAGCATTGGTAACAATTCCTAAATATCTGGCAATTAAATAGAATTCCCCCCCCCCCCCAATTTTTCGGCTCGATCATATTCGGGCAAAATTCTCGACATATTCCGGCACTGAAATTTCCCGAGTCTTGTTTTTTTTTTTTAGAAAAATACCCACTGATATTTCCGGGAACCGATTCCTGTCCTTCCTATTGAAGCAAAATACACGAATATCGAGATATTCGTGTGGATGCCTTGTGGACTGGTGAAATTTGCCTTGGTTATTCGGGCACTTTAGAATTCATGGAGGTTTCGGATTTGATCACCGGGCATCGTCAAGGTCATCATCAAGCACCGATTTAGCTCGCGAAATAACAGTTCCCTTGGCCAGTGTATTGTCAATGAGTATTTCGGTATTTTTGGTATAGAACCAGTAGAATTCGAGTCCGAGATTCGGGCACAAATCTCCCCCGCACCCCAAGTTTCAGAACCTCCTGTACGCCTATGATCACACATGTGAAATAATACAACTAAAGGGAAACAACTCCATTATTTATGGATTGACTAACAATAGATATGGACTTAGTCCAGTAAAACATTTTATGCTAATGATTGTATACGAATTTAGTCCGTTCTATTTTTAGAAATCCTCTTTCTCCCTTCCTTTTTGGGTTTTTGCATGCCCATTTTTGACTACTTTTTGGTCTAGATTTGAAATTTGATGTCTGAAATTGCATTTTCTTTCAGAATTTCTGAGATAATGAGAAATTTAATTGGCGGAAGGTTATTTCTAAAAATAGTGGTTTTGTGTGCAGTGACAGTCAAGTGGATGTTGATATCCGGTAGTGGTCTACTTTCATTTTGACTAGTTCAAAATTTTCATGGTCATGCTATATTGAATTTTTGTACAGAAACTAAGTATTGGCCAGGCTTTCATGTGACATATTGGAAAGTTTTCAACGAGATTTCTGGAAAAAGTTATAGCAGTTTGAATTTCGTGATTTAACATGGAAACAGATGGCAAATGAATTAGTGGACTAAGTCCATATGGACTCAGTCCACCAATTCATTTGCCATCTGTTTCAATGTTAAATCACGAAATTCTACCTTCCATAACTTTTTCCAGAAATCTCGTTGAAAACTTTCCTATATGTCACATGAGAGCTTGGCCAATACTTGGTTTCTGTACAAAATTTCAATATAGCATGACCATGAAAATTTTGAACTAAACAAAATGAAAGTAAACCACTATATTTTATCAACATCCGCTTGACTGTCACTGCACATAAAACAAGATACCTTACTATCAAAAAACATAAATATGACTGCTTTTGTTAAAGTAAACTGTTTTAAAACAAATGTTTCATGTTTAACGGTAGAAATATATAATATTACTAAAAACCTTTTACATAAGACATTAGATGTAGGCTATGTCACAAATCCCCTCCATAGCACATTGGTTATTTGATGCGCGCAGTTTCTCTTTTTACATTTCACTTTTGTCATATCTATTTTGTCGTATCTTTTACGTTCATCACAACAATTTATTGTGCATAACATTTTCGATATCCCATTTAAGTTCGATTATTTAAGCCTTTGCTTACACTGTCTCTCTGCTAAAGCCCCTTTCCAGGTTAAGAATTGTTTTTCTTTTCTTTATTTTTGGCATTTATCTATTTCCGGGGTTTTCAACCTTGGGGATGTCGGAAAACTTTTGGGGGCGCGAACATCATATAATCGCATAAAAAAAAAAAAAAATTGTGTCTGTGAACATGTTATGGTTTAAGATTTAATGCAAGGCCTTTATAGTCAATATTTTCGAAATGAAATGGGGGATGCGAACTTTTCATTAACCAAAAAATGGGAACATTGCTGGAGAAGGTTGAAAAACCCCTGATCTATTTAGACACATCTTATTTTAGGTCGCGGAGCTTCTGAGACAAGCTGCCTCCCACCTCACTTCAAATTCCACTGATTTGCCTGTGCAAGAAAATACCATCTCACGGGCCTTAATACTTCCCCCCCCCCCCAAAAAAAAACGCCTTGATCTACTACTGGTACTGCTGCCACCAAAAAATCGGCCCCTCTCCATTCCACTACTACCACTAGGCCTCGGTCTGAGTCTACTTGAACTACAACTAGAGCTAGCCTTATAAGGCGAATACATGCGACACATTTCTTGACGGATAGTATTAGTAGTATTATTAGTTGACTCCTTATTGTTGGTTTGTGACTGGTTTTCTGGCTCAGGCAAAGCCTCGGAATTTGAAGTGAGGTGGGATGCAGCTTGTCTCAGTAGCTCCGCGACCTAGCTTACGTTGTCTGCTAAGTATAAGTATCTGACATTAAGGGTATTGATGATCGAAGCTGCTATTCCCACTTCTTGAAGCGGTGAACTATATTTTTATTTCCGAACCAGATGTGTCCAACTAGATAAATGCTAAAAAAATAAAGAAAAGCAAAAAAAAAAAAAAAAAAAAAAATCTTTATCTGAAAAGGGGCTTTAGCAGAGAGACAGTTGGCTGCAACAATCGAACTTAAATGGGAAATTGAAAAATTTATGCATAATAAATTGTTGACCCAAATAAAGAATTATTATTATTATCATGGAAATTGGTGGCGAAAATTCATTCACCGTCTGTCATGAAGAACAATACTATAAAAGCTGTCATATGTCTTTAGACATTAAGGTATCTTGTTTTAATACACATGTCATTTGACTGTAATACAATGGAATTAGACACTTCTTCATTGCATCTAATTATGGCAGCTATTCCCTTCCATACAAGTGGAATATTTGATAGTGATACCAGATCTATCCCTTGAAGTGATCTCGCTTTTCCCTTACTTGATCTTTTGAGGGTTATGTTACGACAAAGCACCCAATATAATATGTGTGCGTAATTGAATATGTGCCTACCTTAAGGTGTGCGTAATTGTATATGTGCCTATATATAATTGAATGTGTGCCTTATGTTGGTGTGCCTAAATCACTGTACCTAAATGACGCTGTGCCGAATTTAAGTGTGCCTAAAAAGAATTTGCCTAATTGAATATGTGTGTAAGGTGTGCATAAATCATTGCGAATTACTAAAGCCTATTATGTCATGAATTTCGTAATTTTATATGGAAAATTAAGGCAAAAAAAATAGGACTGATTATAAATATTTCTTTCAGATTAACATGCTTTATCAGAGTTACGTACCTTTAACTATACTATTTCACGATTTGATGTCCAATCAGTTCTATTTTTATGGAAGGAGGGAGTGGGGTAGTGGTGGAATATCTCTATATATAATAAATCATGAAGAATATTATACCGAGTGACTCTCGTCGCTTTTCAGTTCAGTTTGTATGCCAGAAGGATGGGATTATATTCACTGATTGGTATGAACTATCGTTTTCTGGCCAACAAATTTATAATTGTTTTCATTGTGTTGAATTCTTCACTAACAAATCTAAAAGGCAATTAGGCAATATCATTATCAAATTGACGATTTCTGACATAAGGTACAACGGCTTAACTGTATCCTTAATAAAACGTTAGCATTATTATTAAATACAAGGCTTTTCATTAGTATTTTATTATGAATCAAATACATTTTAAAACAATAATCGTTAACAATGTCAATAAACATTCACTTTTAGTTTACGTATTCAAACTTATCGGCTTTCTCACTTTGAAGAATCGACCTAATCCAAATATATATTCATTCCTTCTAATGTTCATAGCAAACAGTTAAACAGTATGGTAAGGTATTCAAGGAAAAATTAGAAAGTATTATTACTATTATTATATTATTATTTTATTATTTCACACTTTAAAGATAATATATTACAATTTTCAATAGCTTCTACTTAGTTGGAAAATCTTCTAAATATGTAAAATATACAACACAAAGCAATCGATCGTCATATTTTTATCGAAATTAGTAACATATTCTGTACATCAACAGTCTACCATTATATATCAAATAATTGTAGTAGCACCTTATACTAACTGAAAATAAATAACAATATCTGTATGTTAGTGTTTGGTATAGGCACCTTGTGTTTTTATCAGTTCAAAAAGAGCTATTGTGTTTTATTTCCTATTGTACAATACGACATAAAATAAACGTTTAAATGTTTCAAAATACTTCCTATGGCAGTCGAAAGCACGTAATAAATACTTACTTTCTCTCTTTTCAATATCGTGTGCCTCGCTTTCTGTTGTATCCATGTCTCCAGTGAAGGGTTTAGAACCAAACATCCAATGAACTGTGGCGTTAGTATGATCACAATGAAGCGCGATCTCCTCCCCACCGAACCTTTTCAGTACCTTTGGTTCGATTGGGTCTTCGGAATAATCAAAAGTCATTTTTTGCTGATTAGAATCACTTCCCTACAAAGCAAAAGTATAGATTTTTCAATGTAATATTATCGTTGTACATTGTGAGTGATTTAGTATGAAACTATCAACAATTTAAAATTCGTTTAATTTTCCATTGTGTCCAAATTCCTTTTTATTCGAAATATAACATTGAAAAGCACTACAGACGTCCCACCAATAAGTTAATGACAGTGCAAAAATTAGAGAATTGTATCATTCAAACATAATAGATACCTACGCCATACTTAGACCAGTATTTCAGTCCCCCGTCAAAGTCGTCATCCAAACGGTCTATAAAACAAATATTCCTAGTTTCATCATAGAGGGCAACCAATTTCTACAAGAAATAAAGAAAAGGCAATTAATAATAAAATAGATCATGTAGATCAATAACTTATCACAGTTAAATAGCTATACAAGTCTGGTAGTGCCCTCAACTTGCAATTACACACTGTTGTCATTACTTACCCTGTTGTAATTATGTAATGCTTTCATGCCATCGACTCGCCCCATTTTCTTGCTGTTAACGTAGATCAGTTCTTTCTTATAATCTACATAGATATGTTCTGGTATCTTGTCTCCGTCAAATCTGGATTCAGCATTATATTCCTGTCAATACAATAGAAAAGCTGGTTTCAATGCTTAAAAATTACTCTGGGCGATTGTATTGTATTTTGGGACAGAGGCTCGGAATGAGGCGAATCCTCAAATTCTCATACAATCAAAGTGTCTTATTTATTCAATCATGAACGACAATGGTTATTGTTTAAATATTCCATTAGAATCCAGTTATTCTGTGTTAATCATAGAATAACTTGTAGTCAAAGTACAAACCGTTTTATAGAAAAGGCGATAGCTGTACGCCAATGCTCCAAAAACAATGCATCCGACAATAACCAGGGAAACCAAAATAGTCCCTGCAATGAATTTGGTCTTTTTGGTACTTTTTCCTTGAGCCATTCTGGATTCCGCAACCTGAAGTTCAAATAAATAGAGTACGTCTTCTAAAATTATATAAATGGCTTGTACGGTTATGGTAACAGTTGAGCTGCATCAGATTTTCAAGACTATATCAATTGAAAAGGGTCGGTAGGGTTAAAATTAAATAAAAATTAATCAATGTAAGTTAAGATGAACTAGTAAATCCTATTTTGATTTAAATAATAAATCTGAAATAGTCTGAACTTTTTCAATGAAATAATCCAATTGGTTTCATTGAAATTATTTGCTTCTTAGGAATAATTTTGATTTTGCTTATATATCATTTATATATTATTATTATCTTTTGAGAATTGTCTTTATCTATTACAAAATACAAATGAAATAATTCTATGTTTGTTTTATTAATAAAATATTATAATACCTGATCTATGATGTATGGTTCTGGTTTCGTCTGGAGATCAGCTTGTGGCGGTGACATAGCAATGAGATAAGAAATTTTTTTTATATCGACAACCTCAACCCCAAGCACTGCCTTTTATACCTTTTAAGAAGATGACACTTGATCCTACCGTTTTTGTACTTTTTGTCTCTCGTCAAGCACGAGTGCATTTTGCGGGAGCTAACATAATGTTATTTTTCGTGTTTTTTGTGTTTTATACAATAAACTAAAGTAACTCACACCACCCTTCAACTAAGGTAATAAACTGCGCATCATTTCATAGTGGGAAGGTTTACGGAGACCATAACATAAGTCTTTTGTTACGAGATCCGGTAAAAGAATACTTTTACACAAATGGTGCAAGATATGAAGGAAATAATACATGTATGAACCACAGCGTCCTTCAGATTTTATAAACATAATAATTGGAAATAAAACACGTCTAAGTTGACAAATGTGACGTTTATGGAACTTGAAGGGGGGTAACTTACATAAGGTTTGGGACTCAAAGTTTTGTAAAATTTCTTCTATAATCTAAGTATATTTCCGTTTTTATTTTTTCATCGTCATCAAAAATATCACTACACCATTCATTTTCATCATTATCAGTTATTATCTGCATAGCGATAGAAATATTTTGTGCTATAAATGTAATAATCATTTCGTATAATGTCTGATAGGAGCACTGAATTGAAAACCCCAAAACCTTATGAAACCATCCATTTTTGTACGTTTCGAGAATTGAAATATTTTCACAAGAAATCTGCTCTCTTCAGTCCTGTTAAGCCTACATAGATACCTTAGACATTCCCCCTTTTTTTTTTGGTTTGATGTGCTTTTATTTACCCCAAGATAAAATTTAATAGCTTTATTTTGGACATTATTGATGCATATAAATATAAATATGTTTTGTGTCCCATATCCATGCACAGTAAAATAATAGAGGTTCTACTAATGATTTGTACATTTTAAGAAATACATTGTAATTAATTAGTCCAAATAGTCTAAACTTTGTGCAAACTGCTCCAAGTGCTCTGTGCGCTGCTTTGGCGAGTTCTAAAACAAAGTCCGCGGTATCTATATGAACTAGCATTACCAACGAAACATATCACCTGACAATGGAATAGAGGTAGTTCTGAAATGGATCATTTTTGTTTTGCTGCCATTTAATTTATATCCATTCCCCATCTTGCGCACCAACTACGTAAGACTGATAGTATTTCATCCATGTTTTTTCTCTATCTTTCCTAAAACCGTTTTGGAAATCCGATAAAACGTTATTTGTTTCCAGCCATTGAGTTAACCAAGAATTAGAACCCACGTTCGACATTTTCAATCTATCCAAGCAATGATGTCATGAAGTAAAGAACCAGCTTTTTTTCAAATCAAAGAATTGTAAAAATGGAGCTAAATAAAAAGGGATAAAAATTATTGAACAAAATTTAACTAAAATTGTATTATATTTTGAAGGCCAGTGAATATCACATAATGTAAAACAGCAATAAAATGAAATTGAAGTTATAAAATTGAAAAGTTAAAATGGGTAGAATTTAGATAAGAAATATCTTTAAAAAATGATCTCTACCTAATGAAAGCGAAAAATAGTAGAGATCTTACAAGATATTTCATAAAACGAGTATAGTTGTGATCGAGAAGTGTGTATTGACCGTGAATTAGGTCAAAAACTAGACATCAATAAATATAAAGGTTATAATCAGTGAAATAATTAAAATTTGGAAAATTATAATTAAAAAAAAAGAAAACATTATCATAGTGTAGCAGTTACTAAAATCAACTGGGTTAATAAATTGAAATTAATTAAAGTAAAATCCATATTTATCTAATTGTATATTTATAAAACATGAAGGTGAAAATAAATTTATTATAAAACTGGACTTTAGTAAAATATTCTCTTAGATAAATAAGGGCATCGACTAAAATATTCTCACATAAATTCATAATATTTACATTCGTATTTGGGTTATCAATATGGATATTTCTGTTAATATATATAGTTTGTCTACAACAAGAAAGAAATACATTTAACCATGTTGTTTTCCAGTTAACATCCAAATTCTGCTCATTCCAGAATATATACTTATACTTAGATTGAAGTAAAATTGCATAACAGAATTTAGATGATAACTGATCAGCAGCTACTAGTACTCTGTCATCACTAATTATGAAGTTATTTTGACCAAGATGCACAGTAAATAGTTATTTATAATATTTAGCTATGGTTCTGGTACACTGCCATTTATATGATTAAAAGTTTTAATTATGTTATCAGGATTAAAATCATCAAATTGTTCTTCTATCATATCTAAAAGAGAATGTTCTTTTAAAAATCCTGGAATAACATAATACGGAAAGTCATAAAATGTTAAAATATGACACTTTAAAATAATTATGGTTCAAAATATTATTATGTTAAAAAAGAGGTTATTAAAATAGGCTGACAAAAAATTTGAGGGGTCGGGTTTTATAGGTTAAAACGGTTTTTGAAAAAAGAATGTAAAATATTTAATAATTTAGGGTTAAAATGAATGGTAAAAATATCTTTGTTCGTGGCCAATAGAGCCATAAAGAGATGACATGGTTGACTTATTAGGATTTAAAGAATGTTTGAAACACTTAATGACTTTAATAATAAAGTTTGATGTCATCTAGCCCCATTCCACCACTTGAAGTTATTAGATATTAATCGTTTTAACTCTACACGAATCTCGTCTGGAATAGGGATAATTACGGTGGTCCGTATACGACATCATTTATTTTTTGTAATTTTGAATTTAAAAAGTAGAATATAATGAAAAAACTGGAATATAATTTTAAAACTTGAATTCCCACCCGGGTGAAAATTAAAACGGACCACCGTAGATAATTGATATGATAGAATTTGGTCATAATAAGAGTATTTATAACCGTAACTTTGACTAAAACAACTGAGTGAAATGAAATAGAACATTCCTTTACATTATGTTTGAAGTAAACACCCAGAACCAACATAACGGCCTATGTGTGGATAGCAAAGGTCAAGAACATTCTACTTGTAAAAATTCAGGGTCATTGAAGGTCAAGGTCATTTGATATAATTGTTGTCGATCATAATAGGCATATGTGTGGATAGCTTAGGTCAAGAACATCCTACTTTAAAAATTCAGGGTCATTGAAGGTCAAGGTCATTGTATTTGGCCTTTTGAATTTTCAAAAAAATTCAATCGGGCATTAAAAAAAATTTAAATTTGAAAATCAAAATTCTGTTCCCAACAAGTTTTAGATAAAGTAACAAGGTTTCGAAAAACACCAAAATCGGACAAATCGGATAAAAATTAGTGGACTTATTAAAATTTTGCTGAATGTTACCGTTCTGTGATGACACATAAAGTATCACTTCCGGTTTGGATTTTTTATTCTAAAAGGGTTCTAATTATGCCTGATAGTATATATGTATAGCTTTTGTACTGATTTCTTACATACACCGGAAGCTGGGTGACCAAACGCGGTTCTAAAAAACCGGAAGTTCTCACGCAAGAACCGGAAGTGGTAAAAAAAATTTTATAATGCAGTTTTATTTCTATAGGCGACTTCTTTATATTCTGTAAGTTTCAAAGCGATCGGATAATTAGCAACAAAGTTATGCAATTATTCAATTATTATTATGCAATTACTAACTACTGATGCGTAAAAATTTTGGTTTTGTATTTTCATTTTCTTTTCCAGTACGTATCTTATCGTATTTTTCAAACCAAATGTCTATACCATTTTCGAGTTGGGCTAGGGAGCTTCCCGAAAAAAAAAAGTCTAATGAAAACAAAGAGTGGCAAATTTCTAATTTGCCACTCAATGAAAATTTCACATTTTGCCTTTTTACTAAAAGCGGCTGAGAGAATACCGGGCAAAGTGCTTAAGTATTAAAGCTATAGGGCAGAATGTCATTTGTCAGTCAAAGTGCTGTAAGATATTGCTATTCGAGGATTTTTTAAAGAAATAAAGCGCAAATGAAAAAAAAATTATAGCTGTTATTATTTGTCACGCTTTGTTTTCGTTCGGATTATTTTTGCGTGGCAAATGAAATTTGTCACGCTTTGTTTTCGTTCGGATTATTTTTTTTTTTTTTTTTTTTTTTTTTTTTTTTTTTTTTTGGGAAGCTCGCTAGCCCAAACGGAAAAAGATAGACTATTTCTGTTTTCACCAATGGTTTTTATATGGGCTGGAATCAAAAATGAATATCTAACATGAAATTTTCGCTAACCCAAAAGTGGCTAATTGCATAATATGCAAATAAGATTTCAAGCTAGCTCGGGCCCTAATAGTCGCATCGGTCTGAAATTTACAGGATATAGATAGATAGGCAGCGCAATTAAAACTACATCATCAAAATTTTTTGATCACTTCTGGTTTGGGCGTGGGGACTTCCGGTTTTTTCGTCTCATGTCGGGCGACCCTGCTTCCCATGTAATTCAAGATTCTAAACAAAAACAGTATATTTTAGCTATACTTAATGATTTTAATCCCCTGAGATGAAGAAAAATTAAATTGAATGTTGCGCATGCGCAGTTTTCAAAAATGGTAAATTTTCTTAAAAATTTAATAAGTCCGCCAATTATTGACCGATTTTTATGATTTTGGTGTCTATCGAATCCTTGATACTTTATCTAAAAAATGTTGGGAACAGAATTTTGATTTTCGAATTTGAATTTTTTTTATGCCCGTTCGAATTTTTCAAAAATTTAAAACTCTATATCTCGTGACCTTGACCTTCAATGACCTTGACATTTGAGATGTAGAATGTCCTTGACCTCAGCTGTCTATAGATGTGCTGATATTGCATGACAAATATTAACTTCCGGTTTTATAGCCCACCGAAATCTGACTATTTTGCAATTTTGGACGGTTATATTACACTTTCGGGCTCTAATGTTCGGATCGATCTGAAATTTACAGGATATAGATAAATACGCAACACAATTAAAAATATATCATCAAAATTTTTTGATCACTTCCGGTTTGGGCGTGGGGACTTCCGGTTTTTTATCTCATTTCAGGCGACCCTACATCCCGTGTAATTCAAGAATGTAAGCAAAAACAGTATATATTAGCTATACAAAATAATTTGTATCCCCCGAGAAGAAAAAAATTCCAATTGCTAGTTGCGCATGCGCCATTTTTCTGAGAATGGCAAATTTTCTTTAAAATTTAATTAGTCCGTCATTTATTATTTATGCCCGTTTGAATTTTTTAAAAATTTGAAATTCTAAATCTTGTGACCTTCACCTTCAATGACCTTGAAATTTTCCATATAGAATGGCCTTGACATCAGCTGTCTATAGATCTAACAATATTGTTACGCTTGTTCCACAATTGGAGGCTGAAAAGTACCGGAATTGAAAGCTAGCAGGCTAGAAGTTTCAAAATGTTCGAAATCCATGGGATAACGCATAGTTGCCACGCTCGGAGCTGTTCACAGTTCTAGTTTTTTTTTTTTTTTTTTTTTTCTTTTTTTTTTTTTTTTGGGAAGCTCGCTAGCCCAAACGGAAAAAGATAGACTATTTTTGTTTTCACCAATGGTTTTTATATGGGCTGGAATCAAAAATGAATATCTAACATAATTTTTTCGCTAACCCGAAAGTGGCTAATTGCATAATATGCAAATAAGATTTCAAGCTAGCTCGGGCCCTAATAGTCGGATCGGTCTGAAATTTACAGGATATAGATAGATAGGCAGCGCAATTAAAACTACATCATCAAAATGTTTTGATCACTTCCGGTTTGGGCGTGGGGACTTCCGTTTTTTTCGTCTCATGTCGGGCGACCAAGCTTCCCATGTAATTCAAGAATCTAAACAAAAACAGTATATTTATGCTATACTAAATGATTTTAATCCCCTGAGATGAAGAAAAATTAAATTGAATGTTGCGCATGCGCAGTTTTCAAAAATGGCAAATTTTCTTAAAAATTTAATAAGTCCGCCAATTATTGACCGATTTTTATGATTTTGGTGTCTATCAAAACCTTGATACTTTATCTAAAAAATGTTGGGAACAGAATTTTGATTTTCGAATTTGAATTTTTTTTATGCCCGTTCGAATTTTTCAAAAATTTAAAACTCTATATCTCGTGACCTTGACCTTCAATGACCTTGACATTTGAGATGTAGAATGTCCTTGACCTCAGCTGTCTATAGATGTGCTGATATTGCATGACAAATATTAACTTCCGGTTTTATAGCCCACCGAAATCTGACTATTTTGCAATTTTGGACGGTTATATTACACTTTCGGGCTCTAATGTTCGGATCGCTCTGAAATTTACAGGATATAGATAAATACGCAACACAATTAAAAATATATCATCAAAATTTTTTGATCACTTCCGGTTTGGGCGTGGGGACTTCCGGTTTTTTATCTCATTTCAGGCGACCCTACATCCCGTGTAATTCAAGAATGTAAGCAAAAACAGTATATATATTAGCTATACAAAATAATTTGTATCCCCCGAGAAGAAAAAAATTCCAATTGCTAGTTGCGCATGCGCCATTTTTCCGAGAATGGCAAATTTTCTTTAAAATTTAATTAGTCCGTCATTTATTATTTATGCCCGTTTGAATTTTTTAAAAATTTGAAATTCTAAATCTTGTGACCTTCACCTTCAATGACCTTGAAATTTCCATATAGAATGGCCTTGACATCAGCTGTCTATAGATCTAACAATATTGTTACGCTTGTTCCACAATTGGAGGCTGAAAAGTACCGGAATTGAAAGCAAGCAGGTTAGAAGTTTCAAAATGTTCGAAATCCATGGGATAACGCATAGTTGCCACGCTCGGAGCTGTTCACAGTTCTAGTTTTTTTTTTTTTTTTTTTTTTTTTTTTTTTTGGGAAGCTCGCTAGCCCAAACGGAAAAAGATATACTATTTCTGTTTTCACCAATGGTTTTTATATGGGCTGGAATCAAAAATGAATATCTAACATGAAATTTTCGCTAAACCGAAAGTGGCTAATTGCATAATATGCAAATAAGATTTCAAGCTAGCTCGGGCCCTAATAGTCGCATCGGTCTGAAATTTACAGGATATAGATAGATAGGCAGCGCAATTAAAACTACATCATCAAAATTTTTTGATCACTTCCGGTTTGGGCGTGGGGACTTCCGGTTTTTTCGTCTCATGTCGGGCGACCCTGCTTCCGATGTAATTCAAGATTCTAAACAAAATCAGTATATTTTAGCTATACTAAATGATTTTAATCCCCTGAGATGAAGAAAAATTAAATTGAATGTTGCGCATGCGCAGTTTTCAAAAATGGCAAATTTTCTTAAAAATTTAATAAGTCCGCCAATTATTAACCGATTTTTATGATTTTGGTGTTTATCGAAACCTTGATACTTTATCTAAAAAATGTTGGGAACAGAATTTTGATTTTCGAATTTGAATTTTTTTTATGCCCGCTCGAATTTTTCGAAAATTTAAAACTCTATATCTCGTGACCTTGACCTTAAATGACCTTGACATTTGAGATGTAGAATTTCATTGACCTCAGCTGTCTATAGATGTGCTGATATTGCATGACAAATATTAACTTCCGGTTTTATAGCCCACCGAAATCTGACTATTTTGCAATTTTGGATGGTTATGTTACACTTTCGGGCTCTAATGTTCGGATCGATCTGAAATTTACAGGATATAGATAGATACGCAACACAATTAAAAATATATCATCAAAATTTTTTGATCACTTCCGGTTTGGGCGTGGGGACTTCCGTTTTTTTTTTTATCTCATTTCAGGCGACCCTACATCCCGTGTAATTCAAGAATGTAAGCAAAAACAGTACATTTGCTATACAAAATAATTTGCATCCCTCGAGAAGAAAAAAATTCCAATTGCTAATAAAATTTATTTATTTTTTTGTAAAATTTTTGCATACAAATTCAAAAAATATCTCTTTATAAAATAACGTTCGTCAAGCCACGAGTGAGCAATGAAAGTATACACAATGTGGTACCAGCTCTGAGTAAAGAGAATGAAATAAATGAAAAATATTTGGTATACCTGTGCGATAAAAAGAAATATTGTGGTGGCTGGGGTGACAGGCAGAGAGGAAGAGTTTCTTTGTTTTTACTTTCTTTGGTGTGGAAACGGACATTTAAAATTGTGTTAACCACCCCATGTGATATTAGACCCTATTTTAAACCCACCAAAGAATATAACTGGATATTCACCGAAGATGAATTGAAAGCTTTGAAAAGTAAAAGAACGGAAACATTGGATACTATGGGCGTTGATACACCACTGTTAAATATGAACATGAGCAGCTCAGAGATTGCGGATGTGTTGTACGTTAAAACAAATTGCTATAATTGTTTTTATGCCCGTTCGAATTTTTCAAAAATTTAAAACTCTATATCTCGTGACCTTGACCTTAAATGACCTTGACATTTGAGATGTAGAATTTCATTGACCTCAGCTGTCTATAGATGTGCTGATATTGCATGACAAATATTAACTTCCGGTTTTATAGCCCACCGAAATCTGACTATTTTGCAATTTTGGATGGTTATGTTACACTTTCGGGCTCTAATGTTCGGATCGATCTGAAATTTACAGGATATAGATAGATACGCAACACAATTAAAAATATATCATCAAAATTTTTTGATCACTTCCGGTTTGGGCGTGGGGACTTCCGTTTTTTTTTTATCTCATTTCAGGCGACCCTACATCCCGTGTAATTCAAGAATGTAAGCAAAAACAGTACATTAGCTATACAAAATAATTTGCATCCCTCGAGAAGAAAAAAATTCCAAATGCTAATAAAATTTATTTATTTTTTTGTAAAATTTTTGCATACAAATTCAAAAAATATCTCTTTATAAAGCTGTGAATTAGCAAATTATCACATAGCTTGAATTTTCTCTCTATGTTAATTACAACCAAAGTTACAAAATAATGTTTAAATTTGAATATAGAGAGTTTAAATTTCATGACAAATTGACATCTTACTACCTACTTAAATTTTAGTTTGGAATTTATGTAAATATCCTACCGAAATCTTAGACATGTACAAAAATCTAATAAGGAACTGATAGTAGAAACTTATAGTAGAAAAAATTGCCTATATAGCGGAAAGTTTACGCTTACAATTGTAGGCTGAAAAGTACCGGAATTGAAAGCTAGCAGGTTAGAAGTTTCAAAATGTTCGAAATCCATGGGATAACGCACAGTTGCCACGCTCGGAGCTGTTCACAGTTCTAGTTAAGAATTGAATTAGTCCAAAACACTGGCATTTAATTTGGTTTAAAAAAATATAGGGAATTTTACTTTGACTCTCATCAGTCACTTATTATCCATAACGATTTTTTTAATATTCATATACTTAACAGTAAGAAGGCTGAGAATATAACCCTAGACAAGTTTCCGCTTGAGAAATTATCTATAGGTAATTTTAGGAAATTTAATCGTTCAGGTTAAATAATTTTTAAAACGTATTATAACGCTCAGGTTCGGGTACCTTTTTTATTAGGTTAAAGCTTATTTTCAGAAAAGTTTAGGAGTTTCGACTGATTGTTTGATTGCAGAATTTGAAAAGAAACACATACAAAAATAGGCATCTAAAAGGTAATTATTTCAGATTATTTAACTAGAATAACTAGGCTGTATACTAACGCGGAGATTGAGAGCTTGTATATATTTTACTGCTGTCTAAGATTTCGAGCTATATAGGTTTCTATGATTTGTGTGTTGAGTTGACTGATTGTAAGGTATCAGTGTTCTAGTGAGGGCTTCTGCAAATCAAATAAGAGTTCTGACACAGATCATTCTGTCTTCACTTAATGGTGTCAAATACAATCGTCCATTATCAGTCAAGCAATCTTTAATGTTACCCTGTTTGTGTAAGTCTCTAGATATTTTGAATATTATATCTCTAGATTAAGTAAGTGCCTCATTCACAAATATTCTTAGTGTTAGTTGCCGTCAAATTTATTTTGTTCCCATACACTTTTTGCGTTTGCTCTGTAGCTGTCAAATCATACAATAATGTCTGTCTAGTATTTTTTATACGCATGAAACATAAAATATGGTGGTATATGGTCGTCAACCATGTCCGACCGTACACAATTGCTCGTAAACACTCTACAAGGCACACGTCTTTACATATTTGGACGTAACATGCTGAAAATCACCCATTGATAAACCCTATTGTAAACACTCTACAGGGCACAGACAATAATTCTTAATACATATATTTATATTTTATATTGACTGTCATGTCAATAAATGTCTTTCTTTTACTTTAATTCATCCTTAAAAGGATACTGGTTTCTCGGTCGACTTTTTGTCAAACTATTATTTATAATTGTGACTTTTTGTGTTACTTTAGGATGGGGAATAAGATACGACGGTTTTTGTATATTGGTATTGTATCATCAATATGTAGTGTTGTGTGGTATTCCATAACCCTACCAATTAGCATAACGTTCGTCAAGCCACGAGTGAGCAATGAAAGTATACACAATGTGGTACCAGCTCTGAGTAAAGAGAATGAAATAAATGAAAAATATTTGGTATACCTGTGCGATAAAAAGAAATATTGTGGTGGCTGGGGTGACAGGCAGAGAGGAATAGTTTCTTTGTTTTTACTTTCTTTGGTGTGGAAACGGACATTTAAAATTGTGTTAACCACCCCATGTGATATTAGACCCTATTTTAAACCCACCAAAGAATATAACTGGATATTCACCGAAGATGAATTGAAAGCTTTGAAAAGTAAAAGAACGGAAACATTGGATACTATGGGCGTTGATACACCACTGTTAAATATGAACATGAGCAGCTCAGAGATTGCGGATGTGTTGTACGTTAAAACAAATTGCTATAATTTTTTATTAATTGCTAAAAAATATAACAAGTTTCTACCGGTGTTTTTAAGAAACAAGGGACGTGCTGGTGTATTTCGGGAATCTTGGAGAAGATTGATGATCCCAACGGACAAACTGATTAGTCAAGTCGTGAAAACAGAGTCAAAGGGTGTGATAAATTCCGATGCCAAAAAAACGGGAAAGGAACTAGTTTGCGTACATTTACGAACAGCACTTAGTGAATTGATACCAAATTCCTACCAAGGATTTCCTCTTGAGGCTATTCCAAAGATGTGGGATTTTATCGACACACATTATCATAATAAATCTAGGATATTTATAGCCACAGATAATCTCGATGCCCGAAAAATTGCTGTTTCTAAATATGGTAAAAGATATATTGGAAGTTACGCCCCTACATTGCACCCAGATGATATGCGATCAAATTTAACAGCGGCTTGTAGATCTCAAGAATCTGCTTATGTGGATCAGATAGTATTATCTAAATGTGATGTTCTTTTTTATTACAGACGCAGTGGTTTCAGTATGCACGCTTCTTATCTCAAAACTAAGTGGACAGATATTTATTCAATCATGAAAAAAGACAAAAGTACATTTTCTATGGAAAAATCAAATCATAACTGATGTGGTTGTTGTATTGAATAAAACTAATAATTTTCGATGAATATTTTGAGATATTGGTTAATGGTGATTTAATTATCTTGATTATGGTGAAAGTTAAGTTTTGTAATTTAGATTCATTTTAATCAAACTACTAAAAAATAGTGTTTTTATATATTATTATTCATTTGTAATTGTTTTAATTTGTTGTTGGAATTATTCTGTTAATGTTCCAAATTGTTTATTTTTTGAATAAATTGAAAGAAAATCCCTTTTCAGCTTCAAATAAATGAATTCCAAATACAGGTTTAATAGGTTGTTTATTTTTGCATTTCAATCTAGTTTTTGAAGATAGACAAAAAGTTGATTTCAATTCTTTGTATGATTTTATTTTGCATTTTTAATAAAATTAACCCTGTTTGAAATTTTAACTTCTAATTCATGGGACATGTATTAAATGTAAAGCATTTTGTTACAATTCAAGTTGCTTCTATTATCTTATAAATAAAACACAGGGTTTGAAAGACTGTAATAACATTGAAACCAATTTAGAAAGAGCATTCTGGTTAATTATTGTGTAATGTTAAATAGAATCAGATCAAAAATCTGTATAGGTACCTATAGTTACTGTTTTTGTCGAGGCAAAAATGGGTTAAAATCTGCAAGTTTTAGCCAGTTTGATTTTGATATAAATGAATTCGTAGGGTTCGAATAATGCCATTTGTCAACATCTATTATAATTAAGCAAAGGAATTCAATCATTCGAAATCTCAAATAACATAATATTAATAAGCTACATCTAGACGAAAATAATATGACGAAGAAGAAGGCCTAGCGTAGGCTGCTCAAGAAGTTATGGAAATATGCATAATATTAGATATGAACTGACTCAAAAATAAATATATTCACTTAATTCCGGAAAAAATTACCCTTTGTAATTTGTGTTGCTCAGTATTGTTATGTGCTTGTAAGATATTCTGCTCATGTGCTGACATGGATTTTGACAAAACTCGGTGCGATCTTATGTATTCACCCAAGGATGAACCCTATTAAAAATCAGACCAATCGAAAAACATTTAATATAAGTTATTGCGTGGCAAATGAAATTTGTCACGCTTTGTTTTCGTACGGATTATTTTTTTTTTTTTTTTTTTTTTTTTTTTTTGGGAAGCTCGCTAGCCCAAACGGAAAAAGATAGACTATTTCTGTTTTCACCAATGGTTTTTATATGGGCTGGAATCAAAAATGAATATCTAACATGAAATTTTCGCTAACCCGAAAGTGGCTAATTGCATAATATGCAAATAAGATTTCAAGCTAGCTCGGGCCCTAATAGTCGCATCGGTCTGAAATTTACAGGATATAGATAGATAGGCAGCGCAATTAAAACTACATCATCAAAATTTTTTGATCACTTCCGGTTTGGGCGTGGGGACTTCCGGTTTTTTCGTCTCATGTCGGGCGACCCTGCTTCCCATGTAATTCAAGATTCTAAACAAAAACCAGTATATTTTAGCTATACTAAATGATTTTAATCCCCTGAGATGAAGAAAAATTAAATTGAATGTTGCGCATGCGCAGTTTTCAAAAATGGCAAATTTTCTTAAAAATGTAATAAGTCCGCCAATTATTAACCGATTTTTATGATTTTGGTGTCTATCGAAACCTTGATACTTTATCTAAAAAATGTTGGGAACAGAATTTTGATTTTCTAATTTGAATTGTTTTTATGCCCGTTCGAATTTTTCAAAAATTTAAAACTCTATATCTCGTGACCTTGACCTTCAATGACCTTGACATTTGAGATGTAGAATGTCCTTGACCTCAGCTGTCTATAGATGTGCTGATATTGCATGACAAATATTATATTCCGGTTTTATAGCCCACCGAAATCTGACTATTTTGCAATTTTGGACGGTTATATTACACTTTCGGGCTCTAATTTTCGGATCGATCTGAAATTTACAGGATATAGATAAATACGCAACACAATTAAAAATATACCATCAAAATTTTTTGATCACTTCCGGTTTGGGCGTGGGGACTTCCGGTTTTTTATCTCATTTCAGGCGACCCTACATCCCGTGTAATTCAAGAATGTAAGCAAAAACAGTATATATTAGCTATACAAAATAATTTGTATCCCTCGAGAAGAAAAAAATTCCAATTGCTAGTTGCGCATGCGCCATTTTTCTGAGAATGGCAAATTTTCTTTAAAATTTAATTAGTCCGTCATTTATTATTTATGCCCGTTTGAATTTTTTAAAAATTTGAAAATTCTAAATCGTGTGACCTTCACCTTCAATGACCTTGAAATTTTCCATATAGAATGGCCTTGACATCAGCTGTCTATAGATCTAACAATATTGTTACGCTTGTTCCACAATTGGAGGCTGAAAAGTACCGGAATTGAAAGCTAGCAGGTTAGAAGTTTCAAAATGTTCGAAATCCATGGGATAACGCATAGTTGCCACGCTCGGAGCTGTTCACAGTTCTAGTTGCCTTTGTTCTCGAAAACGTGCGTGCCTCTGTTCTTGAATTCTTTTTGGACACGATAGAGAGCTTCTTGATGGATTTTGATGAAATTTGGTGTGAGTGTTTGATACAACTCAAGGATAAATATTGTTAAGGCCACACCAATTTGATTTGTTGTTCGTCGGAATTCCCGCACCCATTTTTCTCATTTTCGTGATTTTATTTTAAAAAAATAATTAAATTGCCGCTCTTCATTTTTTACGTCCCGCTCCTATTTTCTAAATACTTACATTTTTTTTTTATAATAAAAAAAAAATCATCGCCGCTCTCATTCTGAAACAAAACTGACAAAATCTATCCTTGAATTTCGTGTCGTTCGTTTATTGTCATGTTCGCTGAAAGAAGACACTCGACTCACTGGATCTAACGCTAGAACTGATTTTCTCGATTTTCATGACGGTTTTCCGTATGTCAAATCCATTATCGAACGTTTGCACTGGTCAATCGTACATATACCTGAAATCCTACCAGAGAGTACAGATCGAACGCACTTCCTTTGTAGCGCCCTCTAATAAAAATTGTACCAATTATCCAGTCTGTTATTCGTATATCAATATTAGTATAGTAGGATTATATACTGGTCAATCGAAAATTTTCAATTCGCTATGTTTCTTGTCATATTATGTTATCTTTGTCACCGATATTTTTTCTTCAAATTTAAAACTAGATCTATTCTATGTATTTGGTCAACGTAACATTTTTTATGATGCTTTTGGTTGTAAGTGTACGGAGTGCATCAAGACTGATTGTGCCATTTACTGCCTACAATTTTGTTAGCCATGAGACCACGTTTTTGGAAGTGTTCAGAACTGTGGCGTCCGTGGTGACGGGACCGGAAACGAGAGAAAATGAAATTGAAAAAAATTATTTGAAAGACTCTGTCAAAAGTGGTGGTATTCTTGTGAATACTCAGTTGACAATATCAATTTGTTCTGAATTAAAACTGAAATATGTGGAATTTGTGATAACCGAAAGTAATTGTAGAGCTAATAAACAATCACACTCAGTAGGCCTAGTGACAAATCAACAAACAGCAGGTGAAAATACAAATAACGACAGTACATGTACTAGATCTAGTGGTAAAAATGCATTTGATATCTTGATGAATTCAAGAAAGGTACGTGGGATGCCAAATAAA
This sequence comes from Nipponacmea schrenckii, assembly GCA_030562195.1. NCBI lineage: Eukaryota > Metazoa > Mollusca > Gastropoda > Lottiidae > Nipponacmea > Nipponacmea schrenckii. The sequence goes on from CM060202.1 coordinate 13,159,150, forward strand.
CCAGAAACAGGAAAACAATATACTGGACCACAAAAACTATACAGTGACATTCTTGATTGGTGTGGTAGCTTTGACGAGGGTTGGCCTGCAGATGAAATTCATAGTGCCAAATATATATTAAGCAAGCTATCGAATGCTCTGTGGTATATAGATCAAAGTCACGATAAATTTAGAAAGAATGGTTGTCCAGTGCCAGTGATTTTCGAACAATTTTCTGGATATAATCGCTTTGTAGAGCTGAGACACAAACCTCCTGTCATTTCAGTGGAGAAATTGAACAGTGTTTCTTCTGACTTGACACAATCCCTTAGTCTGCCCTGTATGATTAACCATGGTCAACTAGCATCACACATTGAATCTCTATTAATTTGTCTAACAAAATACAAGGAAAGACTAGAGAAAGACAATCTAAGACATAAAAACAAATATCATGTACGCACAAATTATGAAGAAAAGGATTCTTCATGTTCTATCCTAAAACCTAAATCGAACATTGATGAAGAATATTATGATCTTGATCTTCATATTCAAGACCATGATTATTATACCCCTACAAATTTGGAAACTTTTTGTCCACAAGACAAAGAAAAACGCAGAAAATATATTAACAACTTAGTGTTGACCAGATGTGTGATGTTATTTCGAATAGCTTATGGTAACAACTTAGGTACTTTGAATTTTATATGGCCCCTTCCTGAAATAATTGATACAGATGACGCAGAACATATACAGAAAAACGCTGCAACGATTTTACAAATCACAAATATACTTCCAAAGTATTCAAGCAGAGCAATGAGGACAGAATTTATGAACAAATATTCAAGTTTTGTCAAGGCCCCTAAGTCAGTTTTGCGGAATATGTATTATAATTTAACAGACTCAGTTTCTTGTCCGCGTACCGAAAATGAAAAGAAAATAGATGAAAGAGTGAACATTCTTTTATCAAGTGATGATCCAGATGTACTTTTGGACTATAGATCTCTGAATGGAAAGTCAATAGATGATAAGTTTGGAATATTTTTTGATGAAGTTGGAAAGTATTTTGAGGAACAATTAACACTTTCTTGTCAGGAGAGGAGATATGGTCAAGAATTGTATCTTCCATTGGCTATTTCTGTTGAAGATTTACAGAACACTGTTACTGCACGGTTACCAAAAGACACACCAATTCCTTGTAATGAAACTCTCAGATTACAATTTATGCCAAACAACCCTTTTCACAGAACATCTTTACATTATACAGGGCGCTTCAATGTGAAGTTTCGTGTTCAAACTAGGCAAGCAAGGGTATATCATGCTGACAGTCATTATGTGTCTACTTTATTTAAATATCTCAAAGAGTTTTGTGTAAAATTTCGTAATGAATCTCTTTTTGTGTGTATGGATGATAAAGCTAACATTCCAGTTGGGGATCCAGGTGTGCCAATTTCAACTGGCGTTCGAGGTCATAACAAAGTCTTGACTCCCTCTGAGGGTCCAACTCTCGTTGCAGTGGATCATGATTTTCATGTTGGGGGAATTGTGCCATCAGTTACTTTTGTTTGTGATACTCCTGAAAATGCTGCTGATAGTTTTTTTCAAGGAAATATATTTGTAACCTCCAAGGACAAAGTATTTGAACCCTCAAATGCTTTCCGGCATGCTACAGAGTTAACTCATGTTCTAAGAGAAAACTTCTCTAGTGATTGTGTCAATCTTGACAAGCCAGTATTATGTATTCTCACTGATGGTGGTCCTGATCACAGGCTAACATACGAAACGGTAAAGGCTTCTTTAGCTCAGCTATTCATGCAATTGGACCTGGATGTATTAATATGTATACGGACAGCCCCTAATCATAGTTGGCTTAATCCAGCTGAACGATGTATGTCGATCCTTAATCTAGCCCTCCAACATGTGGCATTGTCCAGAGATGAAATGTCTGAAAGATTAGAAAAGGCAATTAAACATAAATCCAGTCTTAATGCTATTAGAAATCTTGCTAAGAGTGACACTAATTTAGACTTAGAAAAAGCATTCTCAGAGAGTATGAATAATGTGATTGAATTAGTCAATAATAGATTTAGCCACATGAAATTGAAAGGAAATCCTTTAAAGGTTTACAGAGGAATTCATGAAGAAGAAATAGAGGATCATTTAGACATAATTAGGACGACAACTGGAGCAGATAAAGATCATGTATATTCCCATGCTACCTCCAAAGAGATCCGGAATTCTAAAGAATTTCAGGTACTGTACCTACATTTCATACAAATGTTATATAAGGATGATGTATCTATATTATCCCCTCATCATCAATGTCTATCAAAAAGTCTTTCAGCACTTGATTGTGAACGCTGTAGGCTTATACTTGGTAGATATTTTCCAATGTTTACTGATTTGCCTCTCTATATTGCTGAAATAGGCCAGCTGTACACATCTTGACACCTAAGTGTATAAGTTGAACTACTGCTATTTATTCAAGATACATATACCCATGATGTTGATCAGGTCCATAATATTTGAGAATTGACAGTATTTCGTTTACAGGCATATTTATTTTCATGTTACTAATGATTGATGTAATAAATTTTGTAGGAGTTCCTGAATATCCATGGTTATTCAACTCACTATAGTTTCCAGCTTAAGAAATGTCAGTCTGATAACACTTGTAGTTACTGTACTTTAAATCCAGTCCGTCTTGATGATGAAACTTTCAAAAATATGCATCTTCTGCCTTGTCCTGTACCAAAAGCTGATGGTCATTATAAATCGTTCTCTGAGGTTTGTTGTTTCACATATTCTTCATAAAATACATAAGGCAATATTATAATTAATTGCAAATGAGATGATATTGCAAATGAAGAGGTTTTTTAAATGGATGTAGTTGAAAGGTTATAATTGCAAATTTATAGTCTGATATAGTCAAAATATTGTCTGTTATAAAACAAAACAGTTACTTACCGTGATGTAAATTTTCAGGTTTATGGTTCAGATGTAGATGACAGATACAGACCATCACTGAAATCTAATGATTTCAGTGATGAAGATATTGATTATGATAAAAAGAATAGAGATCTTTTTAAAGTTGTAAAGATCAGAGATGTTATTATGTGTGGTGAATGTGATAAACCTAGACTGGTATATTCTCATGAAAAATTATGCCGTGAACAGGTATGCATTTTAATCATAGACATTCACATAATAGCATTCTGAAGCGGTCAGTAAATAAAAATTTCTCAAGAATTTCTCACTTTTGACTCCCAAAAATGGTACCTTATTTTGCTGTAGGTGGGTATATCCATCCATTTGCTATATATTCAAAATACATCCTGTGTTATATATTTATTCATTTCTTTAAAAGAGTGAGCTGGATAGTGACAACTATTTTATCACGTAAAATTAAACTTGGTAAATACAGTACTTTTGCTTTGAAATCTCTGAATGATTTACACAATTTGCAACCTCAATTTGGTTTAAAACTCAGTCCAAAAATTCAATTTGCACTTTACTTAAAATATAATATTGCATTTTGTTTTTAGGAAGAAGAACTTAAGAGGTATAAGGAATCTAAAACCTACATATGTGGAGATAAAATCCCAGATCATTTACAAGTTGTGATGAAATGTTGTTTAATGTGTAAAACAGAAATCGAAACGGCCTATTACAGTAATAATAGTCGACACGTATTCCCGCCAGTGTGTTTTTACTGTGGAAAATTGGAAAATCTAGTCAATGAATATAATGAAACTATTTCTGATCTATATGATCAGTTTTCTGTTGTGCGACCAATATGCACTGGATGTTTCTCAGCTGGGTTAAAACCCAAAACCTGGGGGAAAAAATTTTTTAGAAGCCAGTGAATTAATTGTTGAGCCATGTCTGTCTCCTAGTATTTTCTTGTGCTCACAGCCTTTAAGTTTCAACAAATCTTTTTGTTTTTTTAAAAGATACCTATTGATTTGATTGTGGTCAGTATTGCTTTTGTGCTCAGTAGTGAAAAACATGTAATAAGTTCATAATTTCTCCCTTTGCTGGTTAATAATAAGCTTAAGTACTTTTTTAAGATCCTTCAATTTTTTTATGTTGTTTATTACCAAGTTAAACCTAAGATAACTGTTGTTAGATTGATAAAGATCTGATGCATTGTTGTATTTTACTGTTTCCTTTCAAAATTCTCTTCAAAATTACTTCAATTGTTCTTATTCAAATCTAAATACTAGAATGCGAAAGTCAACGATTACAAATTGAACTGGAACTTTGAAATTAGCATGTCAAACATATGATATAATGCTATTTAAAACTTCTGGTTAATTCATTCTGAATGCTTACAGTATTTGTTTTTAGGGCTGTACTGGTACAGTTCTTATTTTCATATTTTAAAGATTTTGAAAGATTTTTAGAGTAAGATTGTAATTTTTAAGATTTTGGATCAGTCTACTATAAGGAATACTGGAGTTGAGGCACTCCAGAATACTCAATATAGTTTTGTATATGTTATACTCTAAAGTGAAGAGTTCTAATGTTATGTTAAAACGAAACCTTGTTATATTACTTGTAACATTCTAAACTTTTCGCTCCTCTCTTTAACATTTCAGTATTTATTTTTTTATAATAAAAAAATGTTCGCTCGCACCATTCAATTTCTCTTATTTTCAATTTTTGTAATTCTTAAATTTTAAATTTAAAAAAAAAATTTCGCTCGCTCGCTCCTATTTTGGAGGGTAGAATTCCCGAAGAACAACAAATTATTTTGGTGTGGCCTAAACACAAACTAATCGAAAATAATTTACTGCGAGTGATTGCCCTTGTTGATGGATTTGATGAAACTTGTTGTCAGTTTTCTCATCTGCCAAGGATGAACTTTTATTAAAAAATAGAAGAATCTTTCATTTACCGATAATGTGGGCGTATTACGATGGCCAACGCTATTTTTATAGAAAATATCATAAGGTTTTCTAAACATTCAAAGAATATGAAATCCGAGAAGGCTGCCGAACAAAACTGGTTGTGGGATATTTTCGCTAATACATGCAATGAATGTTTATTGAGACAATTTAAAATATTATGTAATCATCGAATGCGTTTTTTATATGCCAAAATTTAAGATAGCGAAGCACGGTGACATACATCCACCAACAGCTTTGATTGCAAGTTCAATTCATTGTTTTTTGTCCATTCACATTTGGTTCAGATCTATTTTATAAAGAAATTTTCAGCAGACAAAGTAAAAATCAAAAGAATCCATATATTAAATAAATATATAATTAGTTTTAGTCCAAAGTACGGTAGAGACAATATATTAGAATAAACGATTTTAGCACTAAAAATGTGTCTCTGTTTTCTCAACTTGTTGTTATTCTTCGTCGGACGAAGTGTGTACATAGGCCTATAAATGCAGGACTTTAAAAAAAAACTGCGATGCAAATAAATAAATGAATTTATTTTTTGGATATAATTATGAATCGAACCCAGACGTGCACAAACAGTCTACAATGTATTAGCACTTCGGACTAAACTGAAAGTATCTGTCTACATCAAAACAACAGTAAATCCCCAAATGCATTAAATTGGACATTAATGTGCCTGAATGTAAACTGATCATAATTTATAAATTGTACCCTAATGCGCACGTGTAATTTACACCACCTCCTCAATTTACATGCAGCCTTGAGATATACTAAGGACGGATACTATCAATGTGGAGCAAACTTACAATAATTATAGTAATAGCAACTGCACTGTTAAAATTATGTGTAAGGTGTCACTTCCTAGGGTGTAAGTTTTACTTTTACACTTGTTGGGGTGTTGTGTGTTAATAACCTGTTACAAAGTGTAACTCATTGCAGAAGGTAACACTCGTGCAGTGTAACAGGTATATTTTATCATTTTACACCCGTTAGGGATTGTAGGTTGTAACATTGCGGTTAAGCAATGCTACGAAAGCACAGGCACAGGCATGTAGGCATTACCTCCAGTGATATGGAATTGTATGTGTAGTTGTGCAAAAAAAAAATTGAATGAAAAGTTCAAGTAATCATCTATAATCTTTATAATCTGAAATGTAAAAAAATACTACTGGTTCCCACAGGAACATTAATATCAATGGAATATCAATTATAATTAATGTTTTTTACTTGTGAAACTGAAAAGTTTAATGGAAAAAAGGGAGAAAAGGGACAAAGCATGTTGAAGATAATGACGAGGAAAGGTACTCTATAGATAGTGGTTACATCAGAAATAAGGAGAAAAGAAATGAATCTAAGGAAGGGGAGGTAATCTACCACGGACTAAGATATCATTTAAATTTTTATTTCGGGTGTAGGCGACAACTAAATAGTTTGTAAAAACTGTTGGGAATTTTTCTTGCAATTGTTTGTAGAGGTGGATAATTATACGAGGAACTTGACCAGCTGTACTATTGTATTGAATAACCAAGGGTATAATCTGAAAGTCTACTTGGATATTCATGCCGAACGGATGCATGGTTTGTAATTTGTTAATCCAAAAGTTTTCACGAATTAATCGAACTTTCTTAGTATTCATACCAGGTTGTTCATATATCTGTTCTATTGGAATAATTTTTAGGTCTGTTAATTGATGATTGGATTGGTTAAAGTGTTTAGATACTGTTTTATTTGTTTTTTTTAGGTTGATGTCAGATCGGTGATGATTAAAGCGAACCCTTAACGAATTCATTGTCTCGCCGACGTATTGTTGGCTACATCTTGTACAGGAGATAAGATAAATGATGTTACTGCTGGTACAACTAAGTTTGTCATTAACTTGAAAAATTGCACCTGTACGTGTATTTTTAAAAAAATCAGTGGGCAAAATAAAGGGACATGTTTGACAGCGGGTTGTATTACATGGATGAACAGAAGAATCAGCTAATGTGGAACTTTTGATACTTCTCAAGAATCTTCTTGAGTAGCCACGTTCGCGTAGATTTGAAAGACAATAGAACAAGCCTCCTCGAAGTCCTCTTTACGCGTACAAATTCGGTGAAATCTCAAGATTTGTGACTTAATAATGCCAGAAAAAGTATGTTTCGGATGACAAGACGATTTGAATAAAAGTTGGTGAGTGTCGGTGGGCTTGAAAAAAACTTTAATATCTAATTGATTGGTTTCATGAAAATTGGTATCTTTAAAAACTGTAGTGTCCAGAAAATCAATTTGCTTTTCGCTAATATTGGAGGTTAATTTTATAGATGGGTGGTGGTTATTGAGAATATTAAAATATTCCCAAAATTCGTCAATCGTATGAGTCCAAATTAAGAAAATATCATCAAGGAATCGTACATAAAAAAATTGGTAGTCTGGGGCAGAGAAGTGATTCCTCTCTTTCCCATTCTGCCATGAAAATATTTGCATAGGAGAGGGCAAATCGTTTTCCCATGGCTGTTCCTGAAGCCTGAAGATAAATTTTTTCATTAAAAATAAAGTCATTCCGTTTCAAACAAATTTCTAACAGTTCTATGATTTCTTTATCCGGTCTATCAGGATCGGGCTTCCGCTCGAATGCTTGCTTTACAGCGCGCAATCCAGACTCATTGTCAATTCTAGTATACATGCTTTGAACGTCTAAAGAAACTAATAAGGCATCTGCTGGGATTTTAAGCGTTTTTATCTTCTCAACGAAGTCGTTTGTGTCTTTGATATAGGCAGGATGTGTTGAAGCAAGTGGCAGTAAAAAGTGATCTATATATTCTGAGACCCTATAAGACTCACTTGCACAGTCAGATATCATTGGCCGTCCTTTGGGAATTTTATTGGGTGAAAACCACTCATTTTCGGGATTTTTGTGGATTTTCGGAAGGGTGTACAAATGTCTTTGACGGGGCTCTTTGTCGGGCTTCAGATAATCAAATTGCTTTGGTTTAAGGTAGTCTTTATCAAGTAAATCTTTCAAAATATTTGTTATTAATTTGGTAGTTTCCATGTAAATCGGATTGTCTAAAGGAGTGTAATATTCAAGGTTACTTAATTGTGATTCGGCTTCATTGACATAATCCTGCCTATTCAAGATCACACAACAACTTCCCTTATCGCTTTTCTTGATAACAATATTTTTGTCTTTCTTTAGAGCGTTCAAAGCAGTACGTTCCGCATGAAAAAGGGTTTGGGCTTTCTCGTTTACGATAGGCAAACGAGATACTTCATTATCCATTTCCTGAAAGGTATCTAAAATGTCTTTGTGCATATAGCTATCAGCAGGCGTAAATTTTGATTTTTCTACAAACTTGGTGATCGGACCACGAGAAGGCGTGTTTCTATAGAAATAGTTCAGCTTTAAATTTCTCTGGAATCTTTTAGTGGCTTCCACTAATGGTATACGTGATGAAGGTTTTTTAGAGGGTACGAATTTGAGACCTTTATCTAGTAGTTTTTGTTCATTTGGAGAGAGAATTCTTGAACTTAGGTTGATAACTGTTTTTCCAAGCTGGAGACTAGTATTGGGACCCCCGCACCTAGTTTAAAGGTGCTGAAGAAGCTGTGATGAAGTCCATACAGTGGCTATAGATGGATTGAGCTGTTATTGGTGTCCAGTGGATATCATCGCCTCTGACTTTGATGATTGTATTGGCTCCTGGATAAGACTCAATTTGGGTATCTGGCTTGATTTTAGTTCTATCTATACGATTGAGGTTAGGCGATCCTAGGATTAAGACTGGTTTAGAATTCAGTAGGCAATGTCCACGAGTCTTTGTTTTGATTGGCGTGACGACTTGGTAGTGGTTTGGGATCATAATCTATTTTCCGTCGAGAAGATTTAGAATTCTGCGAAGATGGTTGTCGGGAAGGAGATGGAGAAGAGGTTAAAAGAGGTGAACATGGTTGAGATGAAGATTGGAGAGAACTGTTGGTATATGGAATAGCTAGATTGGGAGGGGGAGACTTGGGTGAGGAACTATTAGAGGGAAGGGTTGGTTTGATAGAAGGAATGACAGGGATAATGGTAGACGAGGTAGAAGGTATACATGAAGTGGTAACAGAAACCGTAGACGACGAACTGGAAGAGGGCATGGTAGAAGAGGAGGTAGAAGGTATGGATGAAGTACTGATAGTAACCGTAGACGACGAACTGGTAGAGGGTATGGTAGACGAGTATATAGAGGCTATATACCTAGATGACGGGTATTCCTTGCCATGGCAGAAATAATATAATGCTATGAAATTAAAGAAAAATGATTTAAATCAAAATATTTATTACACAAACGTATATTACAAAGTGTAATCCAAATAAAATCACAAATAATCCAAAATTAAATACACAATATTTATACAAGGGGTAGTAGGGAGGGAGCGATGCGCATTTCGACTATACAGTCTTCATCAGGCTCTATGAACACCTTATGGAAATTTGAAACATATATACAGACAATTTGATTAACTAGTAACTATATTCAATTGTAAAATAAACAATGATCTTAATTGGGTGAGGTTAATTATCAGACAAAACATCTAGATTAAAATTGAGTTAAACTTATAAAAGCATAATGATTGAAACATATAACAGGAAGTCATATAATTAGTTTTGGGGTAAAAGATAAAAGCCTTAAAATAGTGCTATATTTTTGAATATTGTTTAGATAATGTCTACTCTATTAATTTCGATAATTTTGTACATCTTGAAAGAAATTCTTATTTCCATTGTATAGGAATTTGACATTATCTCGAGTATTCTATGGGCTTCTTGTATGTGCTTGTTGATATTATTGGATGTCATGTATAGTACTACATTTATTCTGGTATTTTTCAGATGCCAGATAGTCACACTTGCCTTTTAGGGCTCTACATCTCATAAACAACCCTTTTAGGCTGACTTATCATAATCTGTATCAATAATAATAATAATAATAATAATAAACTCTTTATTTTACATGGGTCAGAATTAGGCCCAATACACAAGGACATGGTCCTGTCTCACATTCAGCCCATGGGGCAATACATTGGAAAAAAAAGAAAAAAGAAAAAAAAAAAAAAGAAAAAAAAAAAGAAATAAAATCGAAAATACATAATATGTCAATATACAATTCGTCTGAAATACTGAAAATACACAAGTACATGTGTATCAAATGGACAGAGATATATGTTCCGGCGATCAAGTACATGACCACAAATAAATATACAATACTCCACGTACAATTTGTTAAAAAAATACACAAGTACATGTGCATGAATGGACAGATTTTCAACCTACAATTTGTTTATAAAATGGATGTAATATATAGTTCCCGCGGCCATGCACACGACCGCAAAAAATCACGTATTATTTCAACGTACAATTTATTTTCAAATACACAATTACATGTGTAAATAATGGACAGATTTATCTTCCGGTGATCAAGTACATGACAGCAAAAACCATATATCATTTCAATGTACAATTAGTTTTAAAATACACAAGTACATGTGTATAAAATGGACAGATTCATCATTCTGCGATCAAGTACATGACCACAAAAACCAAGGGATAGACAAGTACATCTGCATGAGACGATCAGACATCAAAACATACATATAAAAAAAAAAAAAAAAAAAAAAAAAAAAAAAAAAAAGAAAAAAGAATTGCCAAAGCGTCAGTGCATGTGCTGCGAGCGGGCTACCCAACCCTACTCCATTTTATGTTCTTATTTTCTATGGAGGGGGAGGTAGGATTTGTCCATGCTCAAGACCAGCTTTAAGGATGTTTACTCATCGCCCGACAGTAGTAATTTAGATTTTCAAAATGGTTCAAGATAGGCCAAAATAGAATTGTTGGTGGTGATATACCTGTGGGAAAGGGAAAAATAAAATTAATAAATTACTTAAATCATTAAATCATGGAAAAAACACAATTGTTAAGATAGCCATCAGCAAGTAATCCTATAGTTGGTGAAAAGAATACCCGTGTAACAGGAAGTATGCTTATGTTAATGAAAGATTACCAAGAATCATCCTTCGAAAAGTCTTAAAATCTGATGCTGATTTAATATTTTCGTCTAGACCATTCCATAAAATTGATCCTTTGTATTTAATACTTTGTTTAATCAAATTGATTCGTGGTTTTTGCACCACAAGTTTTGAATTTATGCTAGAATAAGGCGTCTGTTTATAGCTAAAGAGGCTTGAAAGGTAGGAAGGAGACAAGTTGTTCAGAATTTTATACATAAATTTATACGAATTAAAATTATGCCTGGTTTTAATGTCAAAAATATTAAGCCTTTTAAGATTCAGTGACAAATCAGTATTATACTTAGAACCAAGAATTAATCTAAAAGCAATTTTTTGTTGCCTGTGTAAAATATCGGCCGATGCAATGTCGTGCGAATCCCAAATAGTTGAACAATAATCCAAATATGGTTGAAAGTGACATTTATAAAAAATAGATCTATATTTTTCAGGCATGATCTTTCTTAACTGTCGCAGTTGAAATAACTTAGTATTTAAAATTTTAGCAACGAACTTTACGTGCGGAGTCCATGAGAGATTTTGATTCACAGTAACACCTAGTAATTTAAAGTTTTCAACTTGTTCAATAAATTGATTATTAAGTTCAATTGATAAATCTGATGAATATTTTCTTTTTTGAGAAGTTGTAATTAACATACATTTGGTCTTATTTTCTTTTAAAAAATCATGACATTAAAGGAACACCAGTTTAAGATTGCATCAGTATCTTCTTGCAATTGTAATTGTATGTCAGTAACCGATTTACCAGAAGTATAAATCGTAGTATCATCCGCAAAAAGATCACAGTTAGAGTTAATATGCAAGGGAAAAATCATTAATATAAAGATTAAACAAAAAGGGGGACCTAAAATTGATCCTTGTGGTACTCCATACTTTATACTTCGAGAAGACGAAAGAGTTCCATTGACGTAACAACGCTGAGTACGATTCGACAAGTAACAATTTATGAAGGTTATTAATGCATTCGAAAATTTGTATATTTTTTAGTTTTTCAATAATTATCTCATGGGAAATCAAATCAAATGCTTTTGTAAAATCAAAGAAAATAGAACCAACCATAAGATTATTATTTACTGCATCATAAACGTTTTCAATTATGTTAGTCAGAGCTGTTTGACAAGAACTATTAGACCTAAAACCAGATTGGTGCGAATACAATAACTTATTATTATTTAAGAAATTATTTATATGTTTTGAATAATGTCTTTCAAGTGGTTTAGATACACTAGATAATACAGAAATTGGTCTATAATTATTAGGATCAAAATTTAGCGCCGGATTTATACAGTGGTAAAACTTTTGCTTCTTTGAATTTATCAGGAAATATATTTGCATCAATGCATAGATTATATATATGTGTCAAAGGACCACTTAACGTAAAAGCACCATATTTGAGAAATAGAGGATTTAATTTATCTAAACCAGCACTTTTGGTTGCATTTAACGAAGACAACTGTTTAAAAACTTCATATTTGTTAATGTAGGGAATCGAACATTCTTCATTAGAATTTAACTTAGAAGTGACAAATTCTTCTATTTTATTTACGAAATAACTTTTATCAATATTTCTATGAACATGCTTTTGATTAATCAATTTGGATGCAATATTTGAAAAATGATCATTGACTACCTCGGGTTCTAAAGGAATCAGATTAGTTGAATTATTAGCCTTATTAGTTAAGGAGTTGATAACTTTCCAGATATGTTTTGATTTTTTTCTGATCTGAAGCAAGTTTTATGTTAAACTGCTTTTTGGCTTTATCAAATCATTTTAATGACGAAATTTCTACACTTCCGATATTCATCATCTTTGCCTTTTTTTTTCAAACCGTCTCTTATGCGCATTAATTTTAAAATTTCAGAGTCTAACCAGGGTGACTTTATTTCATTTTTGACACGTTTTAACTTTAATGGTGCATGGGTATCAATTATTGGCTGGATAATATTATACCAAGATTCTAACGCAATATTGGGGTCAGATTTAGTATAAATTTTATCAAAAGGGGGTGTTGCAAGATCATTATTAAATAAATCTACATCAAAATGTTTCATACTCCGGTAGTAAATATAAACATGCTTAGGTTTTGGAATATGTGCGCCTTTTTTATTCCAGGTAATACAAGTTGGGTAGTGATCAGATAAACCATATACCGGGACATTAACTTCAGTTATATTACTTTCATTCGAAACGATAACATGATCAATGATAGTGGAAGATGCTTTAGTTACTCGAGTAGGAACTTTTATAATTTGTTTTAAACTATATAAAGACAGTAAATTATTCCAATTTGAATTTTTTCCATTTGACACATCAATATTAATATCACCTAACACAATAATTTCTTTATTTTCGTTCCAAACCTTTTCAGTCATTTTAGCAAATGAGTCTAACCAGCATTTATTAGAATTTTGGGTGCCTATAAATGCAACATATTAATAAGGGTTTATGTTTAGTGAGATTTATTTCAATCCAAATTGCTTCTATATCAAGCGATTCTAAATCTTCCCGTCTCCTACAATTTAAATGTTTTTTAACAAAAAGTAGAAGTCCAGCTGAACTATTATTACACTTTTCTTTTCGAAATGGCAAGTGAAATCCTGGAGTACTGAAATATTTAGTTGGTACAAACGACTTTAGGTGAGTTTCAGATAAACCAAAAATGTCAAAATTTGAAATAAGTTGGCAAATTTGAGTCTTTTTATTTACCGCATGGCAAACATTTAAGTGACCAATATGAATACCCCGCTCTTTTAAAAAGTTATACATATTAAATGGTTTAAAACAATTAGTAAGATAGACGTCTGGCTGTTGCTGAAAGTGAATTTAAAATACAATTTAATGCCTGTGAGTTATACCTTAAAGGATAAATAAAAGGATTAGATTTTCTGTTCTGTCTGACAACCGAATCTACAATGATATGAGATAAAATATTAGTTCCAAAATTATTTAAATGAACACCATCTTGCACCAAAACTTCACGAGGGGACCTACAAATGAAAGAATCGTAAATATTAATATACTGACATCTATTGTCATGACAAAACTGCCGTAGAAAATAGTTAAATTTTTGGCACCGCATCTGGAAATTAAAAGGATTAATTCGAGGGATTACAGAACATACAAATATATTAATATCGTTATAGTTAGTTAGTAGGTCCTTCAATAAATTCTTATAGTCATTTACACATTGTTGAAAAGTTGCTAATTTCCTGCTTATGTCATTTCCTCCGACAGAGAGCACAATGTTTTTGATAGACGTAGCTTCACCAAGTAATTGTAATAATCTCGGTTTAAGTTCGCTAATTGTCGATCCACTGTTGGTATCGATGACACATAATTGTCCTAAGTTGTCTGATAGTCGTAACGAAAAAAGGGACTTCACGAGAGAACTTCCAATGACTAAGGTTTCGGCACACGCGATGGATCTTTGAATGGGCCGAGTTGTAAAATCATGAGTTTTCTTAATGGCTTTAGTTGACTTCTTAAGGTTTTGCTTCTTTATAAGTTCATTAACTTTATCAAAATTTATAGGTTGAGTAGGTTTAACAGTGGGAACTGGCACTGGTATCGGACCTGAGACCGCAGATAGTTTTTTTGGTTAAGTCATTGATTTGATCCGAGAGTCGCAAAAAATTTTAATTGACATCTTTTCTATGGCGGCTTCGCACTTTGATTTTTCAGTTGAAGTACAGAAAGGAAAATCAGTTTGTACACTTACACTGGTATTTAGTTCACAAGTTTGAGTTCCGACAGTAGAAAACTTTTGGCTTACATTGGGCACAGAAATCTTGTCCAGATTGTCACTTATTTCAGGATTAGATGGAATAAACTTAGAAAACACAATCTCGATCCATCTGGAACAGTCTGTACCCTGAACATGGAGTTTATTTTTCTTGTTGTAAAATGTTAACGTAGTAAATTAATTGATTAGAAGGAGACAAGGACGAATCAAAAGTTTTGAAAAATTTTGGGCCCTTTAAGGAGTCATCCTTGAACAAAGAATACTGGTTCGAACAAAACTGAAGTATAAGTCTGTACGTTTCTTCCTTATTAAATGAAATAACAATAGATTTAGTATAATGCGTATAGTCTGCAATGTCAAAATTAAAATCTGGATGGTTCAAAATAAAGTTTTTTTCCCTTTTCCAGACTTAAAATGCTGGTCGATGTTGATAAAGTCTTAGTCGGTCGAGATGGAGTTGAATAGTTTGATCTTTTGGAATTGAGGTGTGGAAAGTCTATTTCACTGTCGCTATCAAAGTCAGAGTCTGAGAAATTACTCAGGAAATCGTTCAGTTCCTTTGAAATACTGTCATTCATTGTGCAAATTTGAAGTAAAATCACAAGGTACAAAAATGTTTACGACGTCGTCAAGTAGATGACGTCACCAAACAAGGCCATCTTTGAAAAAGAAAGCCTTTGCTGGCATACCACAAATTGAAACTTAAAAATCCTTTGAATAATCACTATATAGATGTTGATTACAGTTCCTCCTTATCCTTGAATGTATTGAAAAAACACTGGTTATAAAAATCCAACTGAATTCTCTACTTTTCGTTAATAAAATTCACTAAAACTAGAGTGGCTTTAGAAGGTCGACTGCTTGACGTGACGTCATCTGCATCTCTAAATTGCACAGAGCCACTCGATGTCATATATATTCCTCATTTTATACATTAATTTGTTTCAAGAGTTTTTACGAGTAAGTCAAAATATTGTAATGTGTGAAACCCTAAATACAGAATTATTTTTTAGGCTCGATACAGGCAAATGTAAATGTTCATTTAATATAGGAGTAAATATAATCTCATAATATATAATATAATTCAGTCACAATATATGACAACTAAAAAACTGAATATGACAAATTATGAAAAAATTAATCTGGAATAACATGTAAATAAAAATCTATGGTATTTAAAGTAAAACAATATCAATACTATAGTAATGATAATACTAAATAAGGAGGAACAGGTACTTAACCATTTTAATAATTAGCAAAATCACTTAAAATCAAACAATCACTAATGTAAATTGGTTCATTATATACTAGTATATTATAACTGTATTTCAATACAATATTTTCATGACATACATGTATTATTCATAATACATGTAGATATCACAAATTTTGCACGTTTTTTTTTTTGGTGTTACATAAGCACCATTTTCAGCGTTAAGTGCACTAACACGTCTTGGAGTGTTGTTCTTCGATCATTATTTGCTGTGTAATTATGAAATGCATAGTTACACTGAATTAGGTGTTTAAACTTACCCGTTGGGGTGTTACATGTTAGGCCTAATATGCGAATGTCGTTGACACCAGACATGAACACTAAATAGAGTGTAGGCCTAGCGGCTAGTGGGATTAACCATCATGTTTTCGACACCGTGGTTTATTTGATTTAAGGTAGCCTAAATGTTAGCTCGAATAATAGGCCTAAAACGAAATCGATTTTATTAACCACGTCAAAATTCCATTATGCTTAAAATGTTTATAATCATAAAATATTAATCGAATTATAAGTTCCCAGCATGCTAATCTGTTCACGACAATGACATAATTGGTTCACGTGTTTGCTCAGCCATTTTTGACCGAGCGAGAGCGGCGCGATTCAGGGTTACCTTATGCTTTTAATAATGATAGTTCCTCTGATCCAGAAGCAGGTATTTAAGGTTGCCATGAAATGGCATAATTTGATAATATGTATGAAGTTTAATAGATCTACAAATTTTTAATGACATTGAAAAATACACCTACAACTACACAATGTCAATGAAGAGTTAAAATTCTAGCGCTTTCGAATATGAATTTTATCTGCAATAATAACTATTTCATGTTTCATTAACCTACAAATGGATGGCCTACATTAATTAGTATTATCTATAAGAATAAGATTAAACTTAAATGGTGTTTGTTTGTCAAATATGTTCAATCTATTTTTCTCATGTTTTCAACAACAGCTACTTTCGACATATAAATCTCCAACATAGATTAGACCCACAATTCAACACAATTTGTGGTCTTCAAGGTTGTTGTAAACATTATACTGCATTCAGCGGTTATAAGACCCATGTCTATCGCTGTCATAGATACACAAAATGCCCAACGACAACACTGGCAACAGCAAATAATAACAATCATCACACTCGCACAAGAGAGATCTGTTCCCGTCTGAGAGTTTTGATTTGGGGAGAAGGACAAAATTCTTCAGGTATATTAGCAATCATGCAATCTTTACTGTCTTAATTTCATGGTATCATTCTTATGATTTACGTGATTTATATTCAGTCCACGTGTTCGAAATTTCATTCTTTTGCATCATAGTTTACGTCTACTTTTACAAATTTGCATATTAATTTTATATTCCGCGCATGTCTAGTCATTTATTCATTATTGCTAATAATTTATAATATTTGTAAGGTAATAAATGTGAATCCCTAAAAACTTTCCCTTTTCGTTTTTATGTAAATCCAAGGGAAATAACTCCATATAAGCAAATATTTATTATTGTATTTTTTGGTCATTTCAGAATGTACACGTATATGTATTAAAGTCTTAAAGTTTTAAAATATCCACATTTTCAAGTTCATAGTAAGACATTACTGAAACTTGCCCCTTTAACCCAGTGGCGGAGCCAGGTTTACGTCCCAGGGGGGGGGGGGGGCGAGATTTCTGAGGTTGCCCGAATTTCGAACTTAGTTGTGAGAGTTTTCTTCTTATGTTATGTTTGTATGGATTTTATCATTTCGATTTTTTTTTAAAATTTCAATTATCATAGATATCATAGATATCAACTTTAGTCATACATAGCTTTTCTCCTTTTTTCATCGTTGAAAACGTCTGAATGACTTTGTCGAAATCAACATCTTTGACAAAATTCCTTTCTATATTTATCAAAGATAAATTTGAGAGCCTGTCTTCAGCCATTGTTGATCTCAGATAATTTTTTATTAGTTTCAATCTACTAAAGCTTCTCTCACTGGCAGCACTGGATACAGGGATTGTCAAAAATGCAGTATCCATAGTATTTTGTATAATGAAGGGTAAAACATCTTTGACTTTTAGAAGATATATTTACACCCCCTTCATCGGTACTTCTAAAACTATTTTAAAATGTCTATATTCATCTATTAGTTCGGCAGTATTGACATCTTTACTATAAAACTTTCCAAGTTCAATCAAGTTCGTTTCAGTGTTTTTATCTGAGAAATATTTAGGATCTAAGGCAGAACATTTATTAGCAATTTCAGTAAAATCTGAGAATCGTTCATTCATCTGGAATGTCAAAGTATCTACGATAACATAATAGGTATCTCGAAGAAATCTGGTACGACCATCACCAGCGGCGTCATCCCTTGCTCGTTCACCTGGCATTAACTTTACTTTTCGGTTTCGGGACTCTTTATACACCGGAGCGACTTCACACATTGATGCGATATCTCTTGCTTCAGTTTCAACATCATTGAAAACGTCGTCTGATCGTAATTCGACTAATTGCAATCGAGTGGACTGAACAAGTGAAGATGCAGTCATAATATCAATATCGGACTCTTGTAAATAACATGAGAGTATATTTGTGCATGCTCATATCTTATCCCAAACAACTAATAATACAATAAATTCAAACTTAGTAATTGTTGCCAGAATACCATTACCATCAGAAAGTGCCTTCGGTGTTGTATTTCGTAATATTTACATTAGCTATTGTTTTTCTCCATTGGACTAATGTTAGTACGTGTGGCGTTTATGAGACAATAACTGCCATTGCCTCATCACCAAAACATTATGCGTAGTAATACACGGTAACCAATGTAAATAAACATGGGCGTCGCGCTATTAACGTCGATCATTTTCACGCTTGAACTTAAAATTCCAATTTTAATGTTGAATTCTAATATGTAATAAAGTTTCCATTAGCCTAACCCAAAGCCAATCTAATACTCACAGTCTCATACAAGAATAATTGGCAAAATGCGGTAGAACTCAATCGAATTAGGCCTGAGTGCACTGGCCATAGCCGTAGACCCATTTGACCTAGTTACTCGCTTCAGTTAGAGCCTAAAAGTGCAGGTTTATGGATTGTTTAATATTAAGTTTCAAAATACTATACTTTTGCTGAAAATTAACTGAATTGAGTGTAAACTGTGGTCACCTATCAACATATGGTGCGGGCCTTCATCTAGATTGGTCTTTATAGTTTCTTTCATTTTCTCAACTTTCCTACTTGTTTACATGCGGTCAGGTCTAGCCGAATCACCTCTCCGTTGCTCAATTGTATCCGCGTTCATTAAATTTCATGATTTTGTTGCTTTTCATCGTTAAAGACGGAATTCATACCAAAATGTTTTATACTTACTGATAAATGAATTGATTTATAAAGATTAAACATAAAATTGAGATAAACACTGTTTTTTCTTACATTTTGAGAGCTTTCCCCCGCGAACTATTTTCTGACGAAAAGAAAATGGCTATTCCATCAACAAGATCAACTCCAGCGACAAAGGCGGGTAATATGAAATTTTCACGCAAAGAGTAGAATTTGTCGTGGTGACAGGTTTTAAAAACGTAAATATAAGCAATAAACGGTCACCCTATGGCGGTTATGGTCGTATATCAGGACAAAGGTTGGATGGAAAATTAATCATAAATGCGCTAACGCGCATTCATTCAATTTTCCATCCAACATTTGTCCTGATATACGACCATAACCGCCATAGGGTGACCGTTTATTGCTTAAATACACCACTAGCAATTTGTTCAAGAGCTTTCACGAGAGCTGGAATGCAGCTTATCACAGCTTTCACTGAGTCTTTGTGGCTATGCCAACGTGTGTCACAGTGCCTTTTCAATTTCAAAGTTGCTATATCCAGTAGCTTAATTTCGGAATCTAACAGTTTCAGTCTTGGAAGAGAACTTGTCATAAAACTGTAGATATTTTCTAGAGTGCCAAAGAAAAGATTAGCTTGTACACAAGACGAAGATGCCGAGTCACCTATACATAGTAATAGTTGGTGATACAAATATGCGAATGTTAGTTTTAAGGTATGGCACATCTTAAACGAGAAGTTTAAATTTCTCCTCGCTGGACAATTCTGATTTCTTGTTGAGAAGATTTTCACTTTTTTCACTTGCCATTTTGTCTAGCAGTAGCACGAGTGTGATGTTACAGGCACGCAGTAGAGGGACATAACTCTTGCAAGTTATAACCAATTTTATTAAGTGTATTAGGTCTACGGTTCTGATCGTTTGTAGCCTACTTGGTATTTATTTTATTCCAGATTATACCATAAAACTAGTTTCGATTTTCCAAACAGGTTTAAATTATAAATAAAAAGAAAATCGATGCGGGACAACAGATTAAAATATTTCGTTTCATATGAAACAAATGGCTGTTCCGGATTTTATCATAAACCTTTAGTTTCGTTTTACAAGTCTTTTTTGTACAGTTGGGCACGATGCGGCAAGTTGGATTAAGACATACTTAATCTTGGGGTGAAATTTCAATGGAATATTCCTATGCCTTGTCGGATTTTTTTACAGGGTCTTCGTTTTTTACCTCGTGGGGTCTTCTATTTTTAGGTCTTCGTTTTTTACCTTGTGGGGTCTTCCCTTTTTAGGTCTTCGTTTTTTACCTCGTGGGGTCTTCCTTTTTTAGGTCTTAGGTCTTTGGGTCTTCGTTTTGTACACACCCGGAAAATTCGATTGTAATATTAACTTAAAACCACTAAAGTCTATATTTTTGGATTGTTCTTATTGAGTATCATTATGGATTGCAGGCAAGATAAAATACATCCACTGGCAACTTCTGTCAAAATCTGTAAAGAATTCTGCCTTCTAGATGATCGTAAACATATATTAACTTTAAAAGTATGAAGATGCGGTAAAAACAATATTCAATCAGAAAGTTGTCAATGTATTGCTATCGCGGGAGTCTTTGTTTACTTCCGATAGTCTTGATTGTCAAGGCTCTCAATAATTGTGATTAAAGTTATCCAGTCTAGATATAAAAATAAAATGTTGATGCCACTTGAATTAAGTGTCTTATTTGGGTTATTAGAAACGTCACAATAGGGTTCATCCTTGGGTGATAACAAATACTCTAACCAAAGTTTATCAAAATCCTAAAAGAATTGTGCCTTGTAGAGTGTTTACGAGCCAATTATCGAATACATTTTAAAGAACAGGGCAACAATTAATATTAAATATATTTCGATATTTTTTATTTTCAAAGGGGCTCATCCTCGGGTGATATTAAACAATTTCAGCAAGCTTCGTCAAAATTTGTAAAGAATTGTGCAATTATTATAGGATGTATTCATTAACGTGGAAATGGCAAACACGAGGTATATCGCGTTCGGGCGTACAACTGGGAAATTCAACATGGTTGCGATAGTGAAAATATTTGTGTTTTGCTTATTATGATGGTGTTTATCGTATTTTGGTTCCAGTATGAATTAATATTTTTCCAATAAACTGAAATTATTGGCATAGACCTTTCATTATTAATTTACCTTATATAGAGGTTGAAGAATCATTAAAATAAATACTAAAGACTTTCAGAGACAATGAAAGCGAAAGTAGGGTTACATTTGACTAAGTTAGCATTCTGATGTTTTTGTATTAAAACGTCGACTTTTCCTAATTTGGCAGCCGCCTTGTTTGTTTGAGATGTTGAGATATAAAGATAATTTAGCTACCCGATGTTATATCGTTTATGCTTGTTATAAAAGAGTATTAAATACTATATAATCATATTGAGTTTATTTGGCACAAGCACATGTCTTACATCAACATTATCCAGGGGAGATAACTCTCAGACAGGAAGTTAAGCCCACAGGCAATAGATTATTTACTACTGTACTAGTGAGCCCAAAGGCATTCGTAATATGTACTTTGGGTCATACTACATCTCCCGTATTTTTAAGTTTGATAAGAAGATAAACACTTTCTGTTTCAGATTTAGAGGGGGTTTATTCGATATTTAACCATGCTTGAATATACCATTAGAGACCATCGACCGCAAGCGGAAAGTCGTTTATCGGAATTGTAATTGTGATGATTTTGTTCCCGGACTCTTTTTTTATGGATAATTTAGACATGGGTTAGTTTTATGACGTTAAGTGCAGTATGACCATAGAGGTATTTATTATTGTACCACAAATAGCAAAAAGTTTTCTGATTGGTCGAAATACATGGGGTTTAATAGCAATTTGACATCATGTCTTTGCAATTTCAGCGAACTAGTTACAAATCTTGTTAATGTTAATGATAAAAAGGATGTCTTCTTTTTCATTCGATAGCGCACGTGCAGTTTGTTGTTATGTGCGTCATACTGCACCTAACGTCATAAAAACCGAATAGCCCATGTCTAAATTATCCATAAAAAAAGAGTCCGGGACCAAAATCGTCACAATTTGTGTTACAATTCCGATAAACGACTTTCTGTTTTAGATTTAGAGGGGGTTTATTCGATATTTAACCATGCTTGAATATACCATTAGAGACCCTCGACCGCAAGCGGTCTCGGGATCTAATGATTCAAGCATGGTTAAATATCGAATAAACCCCCTCTAAATCTAAAACAGAAAGTGTTTATCTTCTAATTACCTCTATGAGTATGACGCACATGACAACAAACTGCACGTGCGCTATCGAATGAAAAACAAGACATCCTTTTTAGCATTAACATTAACAAGATTTGTAACTAGTTCGCTGAAATTAATACGCCAAATTGCAAAGGCATGATGTCAAATTGGTCCAAATACATGGGGTTTAATAGCAATCAGAACTCAGAATTTTTGTTATTTGTGGTACAATAAACTTTAATAACTTGAAAGTTGATCAAACTTGCATGTAAAAATAATAATGGTTAAAGTCCTAGAAATTCAATAAATGCACTATTAAAATTGTTCAATGAATCTTTTTGGTTTGGTGATAATCCTTTCTGATTTACGAGGAACTTTTTGAATGTCTGGTTTAGGTATGACTAATTTGTTGGGTTTGATGGTTTCATCCTCATCGGGGGTTGACTTGAGAATCTTGCGAGTCATCTTCCGATTACGACGAACTTCTAGGTTGTTTTCTGTTTTGATGAGATAGGATCTTGGGCTATCATGACATTTTATGACAGATCCAGTTGTACGAAGATCTGGAATCCATACTTCATCGCCTGGAGAAAGATCCTCAGCTTCCGTAGCTCTGTGACGTCGATCGAAGTTGATTTTCATCTTATTACGATATTCCCTCTCCCTTCTTCTGACAAGATCTTGGTCAGGGGTTGATGGGATCAATTCATCCGGATGACATGGGATTCTTGATTTAAGTTTCCGACCCATGCTAAGTTGTGCCGGTGAGAATCCATTTTGAAGAGGTGTGTTTCGTCACATTTCTTCAGAATCATCTTAACGGTTTGAACGGCACGTTCAACTTCTCCGTTGGATTGTGGGTAGTGTGGCGATGATGTGATATGCTGAAATGACCAATCTTCAGCGAATAACTTAAATTCGGCAGACGAGAATTGTGGACCGTTATCTGAAAACAGGACATCTGGAATACCATGTCTGCTGTAGATCTTTTTCAGTAGATTGATTGTTGTCAGTGAATTAACACTCTTAGGTAAAATGCAAATTTCAACATCTCTGGAGTAATAGTCTACGGCTAAAAGATATTGTCGATCCTTGTATTGAAAAAAACTCTTGACCAAGGTCTGCTGGGAAATTCAGTTCCTTTCATTGGTTCCACATGATGACGTCGATACTTAGAACAAGTTGAGCAGTTGCGAACTAGCTTTTCAATGTCTCTTGTAATACCTGGCCACCATACTGAAGATGCAGCATTACGACAGGTTTTTGTAATTCCTTGATGACCATCATGTAGATAGAGTAAGATATCTTGTCGAATCTTGACTGGAATAACAAGTTGTTGACCTCTCAGGAGCAAGTCGTTGTGGATAGATAAGTTACCACGTTCTTTCGAATAAGGTCTCAAGCTTTTATGTAGTTTGTTGATTTCTGGCCATCCAGATAAAGTATATTGGTAGACGAGATTTAGGCTGTCATCTCTCCTAATTTCAGATCTAATTTCATCAAGTCTCCTATCAGATGCCGGCAAGTTGACCATAACAGCGTTGACGTAGCAGTCCGACTCTCGTTCTAAATCATCAGGCACTGAAGATTTGGTTTCCGCTGGAACTCGAGATATAATATCGGCTGTATACAAGTTTTTGCCTGGAACATGTTTGATGGAGAAATCGAATAGCATAAGTCGCATTCTGAAACGTTGTAGGCGAATTGGTTGTTCATCTATGAGTTTAGTTGAAAATAAAGGCACCAAAGGTTTGTGATCCGTTTCTACATGGAATCGTAGACCAATGAGAAGATTAGACCAATGTTCAAGAGCCCAGGTCATGGTTAAGGCTTCTTTTTCATGTCCAGAACCATGCTGTGCTTTTCTTGAGGAGATCTCTGAGTGGAACAGTGCGTTCTGCAAGGTGGGGGTAAAATTTAGTCTGTTGATTGACCATTCTCAAAAATCGTCGTAATTCTGATATGTTGGTAGGTGCAGGCATGTCCACGATTGCTGCGACTTTAGATGGGTCTTTATGAATACCAGTACCATCTATGACTTGACCTAGATATTTAAGACGATTGCAGGAGAATTTGCATTTCTCTAGATTAAGTGTCAAGCCAAGTGTGACAAGTCTGTTGAGGACATCCTTCAATCTCTGGTTATGTTCTGCCCTATCTCTGCCGATTATAAGAATATCATCCATGTGACAAAGGTAAGTCTCCAAGTTCTTGATCCATGCGTTTTTGGAAATATTCAGGAGCACTTGATATACCGTAAGGGAGTCTCTTGCAACGGAATCTACCAAATGGAGTGATGAAGGTAGTAAGGTAAGTACTTTCTTTGTGTAAGGAAATCTGTTGAAAACCAGAATTTGCATCCAATTTCGAAAATATAGCTCCATTGGCAATTCGTCCAAGTATGTCTTCAACTTTTGGCATCGGATAGACTTCACGTTTCACCGCCTGGTTCAATCTGGTAAAATCTATACAAAGTCTAACATTACCATTGGGTTTGACAACAGTAACCATACCAGAACACCAATCAGAAGGCTCTTCATCAGCTGGTTCAATGACGCCTTAGCATTCTCTGCAACTCTGTTTTCACCTTGTCTAGTAAGGGAAGTGCAACTCTTCTCGGGGTGTTGAGACAAAAGGGCTTGGTGTTTTCAGTTAGGTTGTTGTTGTATTCACCTGGGATGTTACCAAGACCTTTAAAAAGTTGAGGACATTCTTCTACTACCTCTTCTTTAAGTACTGGAACATGAGAAACTTTTGTTTCTATATACAGCAAAATGTCCATATTTATGACATTTCTCGCATGTGTGTCGGGCGGCTGGACAATTACGTCTACCAACAGCATGAAAGGTGTTGCAATATGAACAGCTGCCTGTTGATGTGGTTTTTGGTATTGCAGATGGCTTCGATCCGTTTTTCTTTAGAAGACGGTCGTATCTTCTTATAGTTTTGGCTCGGTCCGTGTTCTGTCTGTGGTGTGGTTTGGACTTCGATGAAAGTTTGTTCGACCAGAATTTCTGTGTGAGGGATTGTAGCTGACAGCTTCTATTGTAGATGTCTTCGATTCTTTGAGTTTACGATGCGTAGCTTCCCTGATTTGTAGAATTTCTATGGGTTTGTCTAAGGAGATGGATCCACCTTTATCATAAAGTTTTAGTTTTGTTGAATCATCCTTGCATGTAAATACCAATTTGTCTCGAACAGCTTGTTCATAAAATTCAGCAGGAAATTTACATTCTTTGGCATGTTCTTGAACTGTGTTGATCCATGCATCAATCTCTTGGCCTGGCTCTCGCTTTAAATGTAACCAAGATACTTCTCTCAACATCAGTTGTGTATCTCTCTTGCAAAATTGACTGTCAAACTTGGACAAAATAACAGACATTTTAGTCTTCCGCTGGAAGATCTCTTCCCTGTCGATTGGGATCAGGCCTCTCCGGTAAATAGGTAAAATTGGTATAGATTTCTAAAGCAGCCTCACCAATATGGTTTAATAATAAGCCAATTTTCACGGTGTCTGACTTGTTTGAAGCTCCTGCAGCCTGCAGAAAAATTTCAAAATTCCGCTTCCACTTGGACCAAGTTAGAGCAGGGTTTTTACTGTGAGTCATTAAAGAACCCGGTCGTTTGACATAATATGTTAAAGTCCTTCCATTATTGAGTTCGATCTTCACGGCCCAGGCTTGAGTTTTCCAGAAAATTCTTGATGAACTGATTTGTTGACAGTTTTTTAAGGGTGAATCTGGTACAGATTATCCTTGAATTTCTTGTGAAAATCTATCTGGCTGTAGACTGGGTAAGACACTATTCTGACACCATGTTATATCCTTTATGCTTGTTATAAAAGAGTATTAAATACTATATAATCATATTGAGTTTATTTGGCACAAGCACATGTCTTACATCAACATTATCCAGGGGAGATAACTCTCAGACAGGAAGTTAAGCCCACAGGCAACAGTACTGTACTAGTGAGCCCAAAGGCATTCGTAATATGTACTTTGGGACATACTACACCGGAGTTCATCAACTATTCCGAGCAAACTATTGAAGAAACGAATGATAATTACCACATCGGAAGTAGTATTTTCCATATTTTCCAGGGGTAACGAATATAGCATGAACAACAACAACAACAGCAATGATAGGCCTAATAATAATTTGATATTGATAATTGTTACATATGTCTGTAGCCTATTATAGATTGACGCCATTTAAATCTTATCATATGATTTGTTATTACCACTGTACTTAAAGAAATTACCAAAAATATATGACTTTGTCACAAAGCTATGTTATCTTATAAAGAAGTTAATTTCACATCATGACTTGTACTCCACATAATGTTGACGTTCAAAAGTTATTTAATATACTTTACATATTAATACATTTTGAACTTTAAATAAAAAAATAAAACATTCTAAAATAGTTCTAAATAACCATTTGGGATCTTACAATACGTTTACTTCAGAGGGCTTAAATACAAGTATTAAGAATTGTTCTCTCGATGTCTTTATTTTCCATATATTTTCATTATACAACTTAATATTAAGGATTTACTTTATTAAGGTAATTAGTTTCGTGTATCATTCTTTAATATTGTAATATAGTATTGTAAAATAGCATAGTAGTTTAAATTAGCATTAGTAATAAAATACTATCATTACATTAAACAGGACTTTAGTTTTCTTTGAAACCTCCGAATCTGTCGTCTTTTGCCTTCTCGACGATTGTCACGTAACAATAATTTTAAAAAGGCTATAAACCAATATATTTCCATTATTTCAATGCGAGCTCCCATACAGGCTGGTTGAAAAGTCAGATTTGTTTAATTCATTGCATAAGAACTGATTCCGAGTTTTCGGTTTTCAGATAGAGCAATATCGATAACTCGGACTTCTCGAGATCCTAAGAATATCGAATCCTAAGAATTCAGAAGACAATCCTAGGAATCCAAAAAGTCCGAGTTTTCGATCTCCCGCTTACCGCTACTAAAGTAGACATGGTTAGCATATAAATATTAACATATACACTGTAGCTTCTTATAGACTTGATTTGTAATAAACATAGGCCTATATTCAGGGAATGCGTTATATTGTTTGGATTTTTATGAAGACACGAAACATCATGCCTTGTTCAAGGAATGGTTGTCTCAAGGGCAAGTTCTCTCTGTAGTTTATGGGATGCTGTGTCTTAGCATGAACATACAATTTTAGTTCTCAAGAAAGTCAATATGAGTATATTATATTCATCAATGAACTTACCTGGTCTTATAAAGTAACAAAATCCCTTTAAATCTGGAAAACTCACCAAACTCATTTTTGATAAACGCTTAATCAATTTAATAAGTGTTTTTTTTTATGTTATTTATGGCAGCAGGTATATTATTTTACGGACGAAAAGAGCTCTTATTGGCCCCAATAAATCATAAACCAAGCCGTTTTATCATGTCGTATCGCGATACATCGATTCAAAATATATCGTGCCTTCAAATTTACAATATGCAATGAAAAGTCTTGAATGAAACATTTTTTCGAGTGTTCTGCTTTGAGAGCGGACGGTTATTGGTTATTTTTTTGCATTTACATTTGCACAACACATACCGTGGTGGTCTTGGATTTTCTTATATTTATATTTTCTATTTTATACATTGCCCACGAAAAGTCGAGAAATCGAGGAAAAGGCGAGAAAGGCGAGGAGGAGAGTAAATCGAGGATACATGGCAGCAGCCGCATTCCATAGTCTACTGGCAACACTGAATAAGATTAGCTTGACAAGTAACCCGTATCACAGAGTTTTATACATTAGAAATAAATATTGCTCAAAGTTCAAGCCTACAAATAAAAAGACATGGTCTATTACACAACAAAATACTACATTTTTGGAAAAAGCTCTTGGTTCACTGTCATTTAGGCACACATTTTTTAAGCACACCTCATTTAGACACACGGTCAGACAAGCACATGTCATTTAGGCCGAGTCGAGTGTTATTTAGGCACAGCTTTTTAGGCACACTTTAATTAAGTCACATACTCAATAAGGCACACTCTTTTAAGGTACACTAAAATTCGGCACACAGTCATTTAGGCAAACCTTCGAGCACATTACAATGCAATCAAATAATAGTTCTTTCAATTCAAGCAGAAACAAAAAAAACTAGAACTGTGAACAGTACTGAGAGTGGCAAACAACCCCTATGGGGCCACTTGATACAAGGTCACATGATATAGCCTTTTTTTAAACACTCAAAACAAACTTTTTAACAACCATTATAAGCATATGTATGGACAGCTTAAGTACATTTTACTTGAAAATTATTTAGGTCAAGGTCACTTGATATAGCATTTTGAATTTTTTTAAAACTAAAACGGGTACAAAAAAATTGTTGTCGACCATTATAGGCCTATGTGTGGATAGCAAAGGTCAAGAACATTCTACTTGTAAAAATTCAGGGTCATTGAAGGTCAAGGTCATTTGATATAATTGTTGTCGATCATAATAGGCATATGTGTGGATAGCTTAGGTCAAGAACATCCTACTTTAAAAATTCAGGGTCATTGAAGGTCAAGGTCATTGTATTTGGCCTTTTGAATTTTCAAAAAAATTCAATCGGGCATTAAAAAAAATTTAAATTTGAAAATCAAAATTCTGTTCCCAACAAGTTTTAGATAAAGTAACAAGGTTTCGAAAAACACCAAAATCGGACAAATCGGATAAAAATTAGTGGACTTATTAAAATTTTGCTGAAAGTTACCATTCTGTGATGACACATAAAGTATCACTTCCGGTTTGGATTTTTTATTCTAAAAGGGTTCTAATTATGCCTGATAGTATATATGTATAGCTTTTGTACTGATTTCTTACATACACCGGAAGCTGGGTGACCAAACGCGGTTCTAAAAAACCGGAAGTTCTCACGCAAGAACCGGAAGTGGTAAAAAAAAATTTTTTATAATGCAGTTTTATTTCTATAGGCGACTTCTTTATATTCTGTAAGTTTCAAAGCGATCGGATAATTAGCAACAAAGTTATGCAATTATTCAATTATTATTATGCAATTACTAACTACTGATACGTAAAAATTTTGGTTTTATATTTTCATTTTCTATTCCAGTACGTATCTTATCGTATTTTTCAAACCAAATGTCTATACCATTTTCGAGTTGGGCTAGGGAGCTTCCCGAAAAAAAAAAAAAGTCTAATGAAAACAAAGAGTGGCAAATTTCTAATTTGCCACTCAATGAAAATTTCACATTTTGCCTTTTTACTAAAAGCGGCTGAGAGAATACCGGGCAAAGTGCTTAAGTATTAAAGCTATAGGGCAGAATGCCATTTGTCAGTCAAAGTGCTGTAAGATATTGCTATTCGAGGATTTTTTAAAGAAATAAAGCGCAAATGAAAAAAAAATTATAGCTGTTATTATTTGTCACGCTTTGTTTTCGTTCGGATTATTTTTTTTTTTTTTTTTTTTCGTGGCAAATGAAATTTGTCACGCTTTGTTTTCGTTTGGATTATTTTTTTTTTTTTTGGGAAGCTCGCTAGCCCAAACGGAAAAAGATAGACTATTTCTGTTTTCACCAATGGTTTTTATATGGGCTGGAATCAAAATTGAATGTCTAACATGAAATTTTCGCTTACCCGAAAGTGGCTAATTGCATAATATGCAAATAAGATTTCAAGCTAGCTCGGGCCCTAATAGTCGCATCGGTCTGAAATTTACAGGATATAGATAGATAGGCAGCGCAATTAAAACTACATCATCAAAATTTTTTGATCACTTTCGGTTTGGGCGTGGGGATTTCCCGGGTTTTTTCGTCTCATGTCGGGCGACCCTGCTTCCCATGTAATTCAAGATTCTAAACAAAAACAGTATATTTTAGCTATACTAAATGATTTTAATCCCCTGAGATGCAGAAAAATTAAATTGAATGTTGCGCATGCGCAGTTTTCAAAAATAGAAAATTTTTCTTAAAAATTTAATAAGTCCGCCAATTATTAACCGATTTTTATGATTTTGGTGTCTATCGAAACATTGATATTTTATCTAAAAAATGTTGGGAACAGAATTTTGTTTTTCGAATTTGAATTTTTTTTATGCCCGTTCAAATTTTTTCGAAAATTTAAAACTCTATATCTCGTGACCTTGACCTTCAATGACCTTGACATTTGAGATGTAGAATGTCCTTGACCTCAGCTGTCTATAGATGTGCTGTTATTGCATGACAAATATTAACTTCCGGTTTTATAGCCCACCGAAATCTGACTATTTTGCAATTTTGGACGGTTATGTTACACTTTCGGGCTCTAATGTTCGGATCGATCTGAAATTTACAGGATATAGATTAAACAACACAATTAAAAATATATCATCAAAATTTTTTGATCACTTTCGGTTTTTTTATCTCATTTCAGGCGACCCTACATCCCGTGTAATTCAAGAATGTAAGCAAAAACAGTATATATTAGCTATACAAAATAATTTGCATCCCTCGAGAAGAAAAAAATTCAAATTGCTAGTTGCGCATGCGCCATTTTTCCGAGAATGGCAAATTTTCTTTAAAATTTAATTAGTCCGTCATTTATTATCCGATTTGTATGATTTTGGTATCTATCAAAACCTTGCTCCCTTATCTAAAGGATGTTTGAAACAGAATTTTGATTTTCGAACATAAATTTATTTTATGCCCGTTTGAATTTTTTGAAAATTTGAAATTCTATATCTTGTGACCTTCACCTTCAATGACCTAGAAATTTTCCATATAGAATGGCCTTGACCTCAGCTGTCTATAGATATGACAATATTGAATGAAAAATATCAAATTCTGGGTCTTATAGCCAACCGAATTCTGACATTTTTGAAACTTTGAACGGCAATATTACATTTCCTTATGAACACATTGACTTGAGATTTTCTGTTTTATAATAGCCTCAAAACTCTTCAATAAAGGATATATGCCAAAAAAGCAGAAGCATATTTTAAAAAAGCAAAATTAAATTTTACAACTCCAGTACTAACATAAAATATATTCATCCCACATCAATGTGGTATACATCATTGGACTCCAAATTAAATTGTCTCTTAAATGATATGCGACATGGTCGTTTTACTATGAAAATTTAAGCATTAATTTTAGATAAATTAACAAAAAAAATACCAAATTTTTGGGGTTTTTTTTTTCATAAAATCTGTTTCAAATTGATCAGTCAGGGTGTTAAAGGCTGTTATATAACATGTCAGTAAAACTGGTGGTTTAAATTTTCACACCTACTTGTCAAATCACTGAGCTGGGGAACAAATTAATCTGATTATGTAATTTCTTAAAAAATTTCCCTTCAAATTCAAAACATGCATCAAGTTAAAGAAGTAAATTCGCTTGTCATTGATCAGTTCGAATTTTGTTCGTATCTTAAATAGAAATGATTTTATAAAAAAAAAAGTCAAATACAGGCATGTGAAGAGTAGCAGACATATAAGTCTTATAAAAAACAGATGAACTATTGACCACTTTAGTCACGGTTCAACGCACACAGGTGGCCAAAGAGTAAATTAATCTAATGATATAATCTGATAACCCTAATAAAATTTATTTTTTTTTTAAAATTTTTGCATACAAATTCAAAAAATATCTCTTTATAAAGCTGCGAATAAGAAAATTATCACATAGCTTGAATTTTCTCTCTATGTTAATTACAACCAAAGTTACAAAATAATGTTTAAATTTGAATATAGAGAGTTTAAATTTCATGACAAATTGTCATCTTACTACCTACTTAAAATTTGGTTTGGAATTTATGTAAATATCCTACCGAAATCTTAGACATGTACAAAAATCTAATAAGGAACTGATAGTAGAAACTTATAGTAGAAAAAATTGCCTCTATAGCAGAAGGTTTACGCTTACAATTGTAGGCTGAAAAGTACCGGAATTGAAAGCTAGCAGGTTAGAAGTTTCAAAATGTTCGAAATCCATGGGATAACGCATAGTTGCCACGCTCGGAGCTGTTCACAGTTCTATTTTTTTTTTTTTTTTGGGAAGCTCGCTAGCCCAAACGGAAAAAGATAGACTATTTCTGTTTTCACCAATGGTTTTTATATGGGCTGGAATCAAAAATGAATATCTAACATGAAATTTTCGCTAAACCGAAAGTGGCTAATTGCATAATATGCAAATAAGATTTCAAGCTAGCTCGGGCCCTAATAGTCGCATCGGTCTGAAATTTACAGGATATAGATAGATAGGCAGCGCAATTAAAACTACATCATCAAAATTTTTTGATACTTCCGATTTGGGCGTGGGGACTTCCGGTTTTTTCGTCTCATGTCGGGCGACCCTGCTTCCGATGTAATTCAAGATTCTAAACAAAATCAGTATATTTTAGCTATACTAAATGATTTTAATCCCCTGAGATGAAGAAAAATTAAATTGAATGTTGCGCATGCGCAGTTTTAAAAAATGGCAAATTTTCTTAAAAATTTAATAAGTCCGCCAATTATTAACCGATTTTTATGATTTTGGTGTTTATCGAAACCTTGATACTTTATCTAAAAAATGTTGGGAACAGAATTTTGATTTTCGAATTTGAATTTTTTTTATACCCGTTCGAATTTTTCGAAAATTTAAAACTCTATATCTCGTGACCTTGACCTTAAATGACCTTGACATTTGAGATGTAGAATTTCATTGACCTCAGCTGTCTATAGATGTGCTGATATTGCATGACAAATATTAACTTCCGGTTTTATAGCCCACCGAAATCTGACTATTTTGCAATTTTGGATGGTTATGTTACACTTTCGGGCTCTAATGTTCGGATCGATCTGAAATTTACAGGATATAGATAGATACGCAACACAATTAAAAATATATCATCAAAATGTTTTGATCACTTCCGGTTTGGGCGTGGGGACTTCCGTTTTTTTTTTTTTTCTCATTTCAGGCGACCCTACATCCCGTGTAATTCAAGAATGTAAGCAAAAACAGTACATTAGCTATACAAAATAATTTGCATCCCTCGAGAAGAAAAAAATTCCAATTGCTAATAAAATTTATTTATTTTTTGTAAAATTTTTGCATACAAATTCAAAAAATATCTCTTTATAAAGCTGTGAATTAGCAAATTATCACATAGCTTGAATTTTCTCTCTATGTTAATTACAACCAAAGTTACAAAATAATGTTTAAATTTGAATATAGAGAGTTTAAATTTCATGACAAATTGACATCTTACTACCTACTTAAATTTTAGTTTGGAATTTATGTAAATATCCTACCGAAATCTTAGACATGTACAAAAATCTAATAAGGAACTGATAGTAGAAACTTATAGTAGAAAAAATTGCCTATATAGCGGAAAGTTTACGCTTACAATTGTAGGCTGAAAAGTACCGGAATTGAAAGCTAGCAGGTTAGAAGTTTCAAAATGTTCGAAATCCATGGGATAACGCACAGTTGCCACGCTCGGAGCTGTTCACAGTTCTAGTTAAGAATTGAATTAGTCAAAAACACTGGCATTTAATTTGGTTTAAAAAAATATAGGGAATTTTACTTTGACTCTCATCAGTCACTTATTATCCATAACGATTTTTTTAATATTCATATACTTAACAGTAAGAAGGCTGAGAATATAACCCTAGACAAGTTTCCGCTTGAGAAATTATCTATAGGTAATTTTAGGAAATTTAATCGTTCAGGTTAAATAATTTTTAAAACGTATTATAACGCTCAGGTTCGGGTACCTTTTTTATTAGGTTAAAGCTTATTTTCAGAAAAGTTTAGGAGTTTCGACTGATTGTTTGATTGCAGAATTTGAAAAGAAACACATACAAAAATAGGCATCTAAAAGGTAATTATTTCAGATTATTTAACTAGAATAACTAGGCTGTATACTAACGCGGAGATTGAGAGCTTGTATATATTTTACTGCTGTCTAAGATTTCGAGCTATATAGGTTTCTATGATTTGTGTGTTGAGTTGACTGATTGTAAGGTATCAGTGTTCTAGTGAGGGCTTCTGCAAATCAAATAAGAGTTCTGACACAGATCATTCTGTCTTCACTTAATGGTGTCAAATACAATCGTCCATTATCAGTCAAGCAATCTTTAATGTTACCCTGTTTGTGTAAGTCTCTAGATATTTTGAATATTATATCTCTAGATTAAGTAAGTGCCTCATTCACAAATATTCTTAGTGTTAGTTGCCGTCAAATTTATTTTGTTCCCATACACTTTTTGCGTTTGCTCTGTAGCTGTCAAATCATACAATAATGTCTGTCTAGTATTTTTTATACGCATGAAACATAAAATATGGAGGTATATGGTCGTCAACCATGTCCGACCGTCCACAATTGCTCGTAAACACTCTACAAGGCACACGTCTTTACATATTTGGACGTAACATGCTGAAAATCACCCATTGATAAACCCTATTGTAAACACTCTACAGGGCACAGACAATAATTCTTAATACATATATTTATATTTTATATTGACTGTCATGTCAATAAATGTCTTTCTTTTACTTTAATTCATCCTTAAAAGGATACTGGTTTCTCGGTCGACTTTTTGTCAAACTATTATTTATAATTGTGACTTTTTGTGTTACTTTAGGATGGGGAATAAGATACGACGGTTTTTGTATATTGGTATTGTATCATTAATATGTAGTGTTGTGTGGTATTCCATAACCCTACCAATTAGCATAACGTTCGTCAAGCCACGAGTGAGCAATGAAAGTATACACAATGTGGTACCAGCTCTGAGTAAAGAGAATGAAATAAATGAAAAATATTTGGTATACCTGTGCGATAAAAAGAAATATTGTGGTGGCTGGGGTGACAGGCAGAGAGGAAATGTTTCTTTGTTTTTACTTTCTTTGGTGTGGAAACGGACATTTAAAATTGTGTTAACCACCCCATGTGATATTAGACCCTATTTTAAACCCACCAAAGAATATAACTGGATATTCACCGAAGATGAATTGAAAGCTTTGAAAAGTAAAAGAACGGAAACATTGGATACTATGGGCGTTGATACACCACTGTTAAATATGAACATGAGCAGCTCAGAGATTGCGGATGTGTTGTACGTTAAAACAAATTGCTATAATTTTTTATTAATTGCTAAAAAATATAACAAGTTTCTACCGGTGTTTTTAAGAAACAAGGGACGTGCTGGTGTATTTCGGGAATCTTGGAGAAGATTGATGATCCCAACGGACAAACTGATTAGTCAAGTCGTGAAAACAGAGTCAAAGGGTGTGATAAATTCCGATGCCAAAAAAACGGGAAAGGAACTAGTTTGCGTACATTTACGAACAGCACTTAGTGAATTGATACCAAATTCCTACCAAGGATTTCCTCTTGAGGCTATTCCAAAGATGTGGGATTTTATCGACACACATTATCATAATAAATCTAGGATATTTATAGCCACAGATAATCTCGATGCCCGAAAAATTGCTGTTTCTAAATATGGTAAAAGATATATTGGAAGTTACGCCCCTACATTGCACCCAGATGATATGCGATCAAATTTAACAGCGGCTTGTAGATCTCAAGAATCTGCTTATGTGGATCAGATAGTATTATCTAAATGTGATGTTCTTTTTTATTACAGACGCAGTGGTTTCAGTATGCACGCTTCTTATCTCAAAACTAAGTGGACAGATATTTATTCAATCATGAAAAAAGACAAAAGTACATTTTCTATGGAAAAATCAAATCATAACTGATGTGGTTGTTGTATTGAATAAAACTAATAATTTTCGATGAATATTTTGAGATATTGGTTAATGGTGATTTAATTATCTTGATTATGGTGAAAGTTAAGTTTTGTAATTTAGATTCATTTTAATCAAACTACTAAAAAATAGTGTTTTTATATATTATTATTCATTTGTAATTGTTTTAATTTGTTGTTGGAATTATTCTGTTAATGTTCCAAATTGTTTATTTTTTGAATAAATTGAAAGAAAATCCCTTATCAGCTTCAAATAAATGAATTCCAAATACAGGTTTAATAGGTTGTTTATTTTTGCATTTCAATCTAGTTTTTGAAGATAGACAAAAAGTTGATTTCAATTCTTTGTATGATTTTATTTTGCATTTTTAATAAAATTAACCCTGTTTGAAATTTTAACTTCTAATTCATGGGACATGTATTAAATGTAAAGCATTTTGTTACAATTCAAGTTGCTTCTATTATCTTATAAATAAAACACAGGGTTTGAAAGACTGTAATAACATTGAAACCAATTTAGAAAGAGCATTCTGGTTAATTATTGTGTAATGTTAAATAGAATCAGATCAAAAATTTGTATAGGTACCTATAGTTACTGTTTTTGTCGAGGCAAAAATGGGTTAAAATCTGCAATTTTTAGCCAGTTTGATTTTGATATAAATGAATTCGTAGGGTTCGAATAATGCCATTTGTCAGCATCTATTATAATTAAGCAAGGGAATTCAATCATTCGAAATCTCTAATAACATAATATTAATAAGCTACATCTAGACGAAAATAATATGACGAAGAAGAAGGCCTAGCGTAGGCTGCTCAAGAAGTTATGGAAATATGCATAATATTACACATGAACTGACTCAAGTGAATATATTTATTTTTAATTCCGGAAAAAATTACCCTTGGTAATTTGTGTTGCTCAGTATTATTATGTGCTTGTAAGATATTCTCCTCGTCTGTGTTGACCCAAATATTTGGTTTATTGCGCATATATTTTTAACGTGAACCATTGTGTGTCAATTTTTGTATAAGACTGTGCTCTGTGGTTCGTATCAAATTAATGTATTCACTTGTGGTCCAATTATAAAGTGTGTATTTTTTATTATTAACTTGTTCAAACGCTTGGTTTGGTTAATTGAGTAAATTGAGATATTGGTTCTCGTTTGTTATTGGCAATAGAACAACAAGGCCCCATTCTGTACTTTGTCTTTGGGTATTCTACACATTGGGATAGAACTAATTCCTTTTTGAGCTGACACTAGCTCCCGTTAAAAGAGGTATATTCCGCGGAGGTTATGGGCCTGAAAAGCAAAACCCCGCCACAAGAAAAACAAATCAAGTTACACGCTACAAAAACATTATCAGTTGTCATATTCACATAATATTTAGTGGTGTGCTTAGAGTGTATTTGAAGTGGAATCTCAGTACTGATCTATCAATTCTAGTTCATAATGTTTTTACAAAATGATATTTAAACGTTTTGTCGCTTTTTGCTAAAGATAATAAATGGAATGCCAAAATGCCATTGTTGTTGTGGAAATTATTAAGGAATGTGGGCAATAACAACAACGTCCGGTTACGTCATGATTTATGAACTGAATTGACGGACTTGATGATCAAAAAAAAAAGATCAAAAAAAGATACCGTGGGAATTCCGGTCATAATTAGCCTAATTACGAGTTAATTAATAACGTGTGGGACCATCTGGTATTTTTCCCAGTCATTAGAACACCTCTACTTTCTATTGATATAAGTATTACCCAGGTAGGTAGGTAAATGGCGAGTTAACGTTCGCTTCCAGCAATTGCTGATATCGCAAACTAGGTAGTTGTTGATATTCGTAGTAGTTGGTGGTTGGATTGGTTCAGATTAGATGGTTCTGTGCTATTGGTTTGGTTTGGTTGTTGATAAATTTTCAGATCTGGTCGTGTCGAATGACATGGCGGTGTAACTCGACCCTGGATGGTGTGGCGTGAGTAACTCAGTCTTCTCATTCTTCCAAAACTCGTTGTGATCATAATATTTATTATTGGTTGTTGTTGGTTTGGTTTGGTTTGGTTTGCTTGGATTTGGTTGGATTATCTGTTCTTGATTGGAGGAGTTGAAAAGTATTACCCGTCCAATTATGGTATATATACCAGGTAGGGTTAAGAATATAATCTTGGACAATTATATCGATTACCTGACAAAACTACCCTTACAAAGGAACAACAATGTGAAATTAAATGTGACAAGATACTAACTTGATGCCTTAAAATCATTGAAATCCAATAAGGATATTATTATCAAGGGAGGAGACAAGGGAGGTGCAATTATTATAATGGGTAAGGATTACTATGAAAATCATATCCTAGAAATTCCAGAGGATTCGTCAACCTACGTGGAGATTGATGATAACAATGACCAAACGACAATGAATTGTATCTCAAAATTAATCTCTACTGAAGGTGTGGATCCGACCAAAAAGGAAAAGGATTACCTTAAAGTATTGACAAATAAGACCAGCCAATTTTATGGACTACCTAAAATCCACAAGTCTGATTCCATAAAATTAGCAATCAAACACCAAAATTGTGAATACGTCAAGATATTTAAACCACATGACTTGAAATTTCGACCAATTGTCGCCGGTCCAATGTGCCCTACACATCGTCTCTCAAACCTAATTGACATACTTTTAAAACCCTTTTTATGAAACATTGATTCATACATAAGGGATGATATTGACTTCCTAAATTATTTACCTACTAATATTGATGACGAGGAATTTTTTGTAACTATGGACGTCTGCAGTCTGTATAGTAATATTTCACATAATTTATGTATAGAGGCAATATGTTACTGGTTAGATAAATCACCGGAATTGATTATTAACCCACGCTTTACAAAATAATTTATTTTAAAATCTATTCAAATAATACTGAATTATAATACGTTTGAATTTGGAAACCGCTCTTGGAAACAAATCCTTGGAATAGCTATGGGCACTAAGTGTGCTCCACAATTAGCAAACCTCAATATGGGTTTTCTAGAAGTAAAACTATATTCTATAACAGAAATTACCAATGGACCAACCTTTAACGATTATCTCAGAATACAATTGAAAAGGTATTTAGACGATTTGTTTATAATTTGGAAAAGAAGGTTTGGTGATATTAATAATTTATATGATTTGCTCAATAACCTTGACCCCAATATCAAATTTACAATTGAGACAAATGAACTAAAAATCTCATTTTTTGATGTTTTAATCACCAGGAAAGACGATTTAATAATAACAGATCTCTTTTCGAAAGATGCAGACACAAAAATTATCTGTCATACAAATCTTGTCACCCTCGTCACATCAAGAAAAATATCCCTTTCTCTCTCGCCAGAAAAACATGTGCCATAGTTATAGATGAAAAACTCAGAACAAAACGACTTGATGAACTTTCACAATATTTAATCAAAAAAGATTATCCGATTAATTTAATTAAAAACGGAATAGAGAAGGCGAAACTAATCAGTTTAGAGTCATTAAGAACTCCTGAAGTTAGAACGACAACGGATTGTATTCCTTTTATATCAACTTACAATCCAACCCAAAAGGAATTTTTCCCTCATATTTTTAATAGTAAAATATATTATCTTCAAATAATAACCTTACTAAATGTTTTGATGGAGTCAAAATTCATCAATAGTAAAAGACAACCCCCTAATTTGAAGAAAATATTATCAAGTGCTAAATTTTATAATAATGATACCTCTTATTCCACATCTTGCTGTGGAAAATCTGCTTGTGTAATCAAATTATTATTGGAAGTACTTTTACCTTCAAAAATGTTAATTTTAATTTCAAAATTAATAGTAACATGGACTGTAATAGTCGAAATTTAATATACGTACTAATTTGTAACAATTGCAATGATATATATATTGGGGAAACGGGTGGACCTTTAAACCTCCGAATGGACAACCATAGGAGAGACTCTAAAAACCAAGAAACAGCGCCATGTGCGGTCTCGAGGCATATAAACAAGTGCGCTCACCATTTGGATATTAAATTCAAAGTCTTCCCATTTTTTCAACTATTTACTGACAATGTACAATTTAGACGACAAAAAGAATCGTTGTTTATTAAAAAGTTTAAACCTGAACTTAAAATATGATCGACAAAAGAATTATATATTATTGTTCAATAATCCCTTTCTCTATTAATAATGTTATATTGTTATCAATTGCCTCATAACCCTGAGTATGGATTTATTTAACTTCAACCTAATGATATGTTTACCATGTATAAGTATGTAACTATAGTATTTTATGTTTGTTTTGAATAGTTATATATTATTGAAAGTTAACCTATTTTATTATCTCTGAAGAAGCTAATGAGCTGAAAGCATGCTAAGATCATGTGTATATAAATTGAATATGGATTAAATGACAACCCCTGTTACTTTATATATTATATATATATATATATATATATATTTATTTTCACTCACGGTAAAATATATAAGTAACAAGGGTTGTCATCAATTCTTGGTAAAATGAAACACTTTTAGTTCATTTCTGAGAGAACAAGTTGTATATATATATATATGAAAATAAGGGGAGGCAACATTAACTTTTCCAAAAACCTGAGTTATGACAGTCAGGAGATTTGAAATGGAATAGTAAGCGAGAGCTTTTAGATCATCTTCAGACCGTTATATTTGAGCATACCCATTACCCAAATAGAGATGACACTATAATAATATCAAGAAATGTAATCAAACAGTTTCCTTCAATATAAGAAAAAATCGGAAGTGGGTATGATGGACTTCGTTAAAGTATAATTAACAAACTTAAAAATTCACGAAGAGATAGTTATAAAAATTCATGTGTGAAAGGCATCATAAATTGGTCTCCATCAGTAATGATAGATGAAGACAATGCTTTAATTGACACACTCAAAATGGAATGTTCAAACCCACAAGGAGATGAAAAGAAGATATTAGATTTAATGACAAGGACTTTTCCACAACTTATAAATACGGGATCATCATCAGCACACTAATTGACAATTTCGCCCCAATTTTTAATATTGATGAGATGGATCGAGAATTTAATCGCCTCATGGATACAAACACATTTTATCTGAAACAACTTTAAGATAAAATTTTAGAATATACGCCTGGGATTATTTTGATAGCCAAAGAAAAGAAAAAGAAAAGTGAGAAGATGATGGACACCTTGGACAAATTAAAAATTTCCTACACCTTTCCATTGAAGAATATAAATAGATACCATGAAGCTATATGTGCAGTCTTATTGCTGCCATACCTGTTGGATTGTCAACATTTCGTAGTAGAATATCCTGTAAGTATGTAATTTGTATTAGATTTATTAACCTGGGATTCTAAAGAGGTTTTCTAAACTTTGTATGAGTATGACACTAACAGCATTAATTTGCACTATTCCAATTCACATTCAAACGTTTGTACTACTTGCAATTCCACTACAACGTCATTATAAGCAAAAACAGTTAATATTAGCAGCACTAAATTATAGTGATGTCATAATATGAGTTTGTTAGAACCACAGACATCAGAAAGAAAATTGGAGTGGCCAAAATCTGTAGAACTTGATACAAGATTCAGTTGATTGCAAAATTCTATAATTTCCCTGTAAACATCTATTGAAAAACAACATCTTGTTGTGACATGATTATAACTAAGAAATATGAATCATCACAGTTGAGAAATTGTTTTTGGAGCAAGTAGATACAGTCAAACCTGTATTAAGCAACCAGTCAAGGGAAGTGGCTGGATGTGGTGCTTAATACAGGTGGCTGTTGAATACAGGTGGAGGAAGCAGGGCTGTTGATTTATTTTTTCCCAAGTAGTATCCAACTGTAAAATGTATTTCAATGCCATAAATGTTTAGTTATATACATCATAATTGAGACTTCAATTTTCTGAACATACTGTCATACATCACATTTAATATTTTTTACGAAGTTAAGATAACTTTCACCGACGATGTACTTCCAGTTAAACATGAGAAAAACGAAGTGTCTTGAATGACACCAATACTGAGAAAAACGACGGTAAAAATGTTTCTCGTGGTCGTTCCGATTTGTCTATAAATAGTAACTGTTTCATATCCTAGTAGTTAGCAGCTAAGAACGATAAAACTTTTATAATTACGCACATGTTTTGCAAGGAGTAGGAAAATTGCCAATGACATTTAATTAAACTTTCTGTCAACTTTAAAACTGTTAAAAAGAAGAATTCTCAATGACCGGCAAACTATCATAATCAAGAATTCTAATATGTGAGGGCCGACATTTTCTTCGTCATGTAGTCTGATTTTACTTTTAGCATCTCTTAAAAAAACTATATGAAGACACTAAATTATTTGTGTTTTCTATATTTATATTTCAGGAAACTGCCACGTATGAAGATATTGTGTCCATCTGTCCTTCTGTATGTTTTGCAAGCATTGGGATGTTCACAGGAGCAAATCTTTTTATCTCATTATTGATCGCCAAAAGGTGGCAGAACTTTGCTGCTTTTTCGAGATGTTATACATCTATAGCTTACAATACCCCAAAAAATGTGAACCTGTGTTAATCTTTATTCAATATTTCATCATTAACATTACATCAACAACTGGAAAACCATCACCAAGAGTTATGAAAAATATTTGTCTTAGTGACAAATAATGAAAAGTTGTTCAATGTCTCTTAAAATGATTTGTCTGTTTAGTAAAATACTTAGATTATATTTTGACGATGGGACTACGTAATTTATATGAGGATAATACGTATAAGAAAAACAATAAGGATTATATTCTGGAATATCAGGAATATTAGGAATGTATCTGCGTTATTGTGGTAATTTAACAGAACTCAATTTGCATAGTGAACATTTGTCCGAAATGAACTTTATTGGTAGATTAACGCTTTTAAAGGTATTTAACATTTCATTTACGTGGTTGTTAAAATATATTGAGTCTGTTTAAACTACAGTAGACCTAGTTATCTTTCTTCCGGGGGGTATTATTGTGTGTCAACACATTTAAGCCACGCCTTTTAACCTCATTTGCATATTGACCTTTGAGAAATGTTGAAAAAGATATTTCGAAAATGATATGTCGAAAAAGATATTTCGAAAATGATAAGGAAATGACAAAAGACATTTGTTTTATTACAATTCAATTACGCAATATGACCAAGTTGATGGTATAATAATCAGTATTTTTGACATTCTGAACATTTCAACATTGTATTACACAAATTAGCAGATCATCTTGTTTAGACCCAAAAACCCTTCCATACATTACTGATATAGACCACTTGTCACATTGATCTTAGAAATGGTTTACCAGGATTTTAGAACACTGCTGAATCAATGGATTCTTGGGTTTTTTTGCTCACTTCGTGGTGCTCACTAAGCTTTGAATAAACAATGAGTAAATGGTTTAGTGCTAACATTGTTCAAAACCTTGGCCGAATGATATTGAGCAAATATCGTTTATTGTAAATTCATCATCATAAGAAGGTGGTAAAAATCTCAATTTTCAGAAATAAAATTTATTCTTTTTTTCGTAGGTCGAACAATAATTGTTTGTTTCAATTTATGAATACCATGTACCAAAACCTACAGAAATGTGTCCCTTGACTTATCTGAATCTTTTAACTTAAAAAAGCCTACCATTAATTGTCACACGCCAAAACTATTTTAATAACTTAGGTAAATTTCATGAATCATGAAGCCCCTTGTTAATACCGTAACAACATTTATTATTCTAATCGCCAATTTAAATGATATACATTTTTAAAGATAATTTGTAACCAAATGAAGGGAAGATATTCAAGATATAAACA
This sequence comes from Nipponacmea schrenckii, assembly GCA_030562195.1. NCBI lineage: Eukaryota > Metazoa > Mollusca > Gastropoda > Lottiidae > Nipponacmea > Nipponacmea schrenckii. Next base: position 13,203,264 of record CM060202.1, read on the forward strand.
AAGTTGCCAGTCCTGTCTATTTCATTCTGAAAATTTAAAATAGGACCTCTTAAAACAACATGGTGATAATAATTTGTCATTATTGACTGTCCTAAATATCTTTAGATAACAAGACCCGGAGCTTGTTGACTTAGCTCCTGTGCCTCGTTTGGGCTTCTTTATTGTTATTTTATGATCCTTATAGACTGTCCTAGATATCGTAGGCTAAGACCTAGTCAACACACCTGTCTGATTTAATCTCAACCAGAATCTAATTTCTTCCCTTCGTGATCAATGATCAAATGTTACTTTCAACTTTTCTACAATAAACCTGTCATTAGATTTTAGACATTTGTTTGGATGAGAGATTTATTTCTTATCAATAATCTCAATAAATGGTGAAGAGGGCATCTAAATTTTAACTATATTATGTAATTTCTTTTGTTGCAAAATAAAATACATGTAAAGAAAAAAACCTGGATTCCTATTTATTTCTTAACTTTTCTATCTTCTACCTGTGTTTGAATGAAATATAAGTTAATAAGGAGAAAGACTATTTTTACGCTAGAAATTGTGACAGACAAGAATCATTCCTCAGATGTTCCTTTATACAACAACGATAAAGATAAATATTTTATTTTTTAATATATTTTTGGTTTGTCTTGTAAAACGGAATCAATTTAAATTCTGTGTCTGAGACTAAACTTCTCTGAGAAACACCCTTTAAAGTACCAGAGGATCAAGTGTAGTGACTTGTATAATTTCATGAAGCATTGCACAAAACCTTTTTTAATACAGTAACAGCATTTATTTTTCAAACCGCCAAACTAAATTTTTAAAAGATAATATGTAACCAAATGAAGGAAGACATTCAAGATATAAACCAAGTTGCCAGTCCTGTAGATTTCATTCTGGAAATTTAGAAATAGGACTTCCAATAACAACTTGGTGATTATAATTTTCATTTCGAACACGAATACAGAGGGATCAGATGGGGTCAACTAGGATTTGAAGTAGGTCATCTTTCAGGACTGCGTTAAAGGCAGAACATTTAGGGTGATGTACAGCTTTTAGGACCAAGTCCTTGGTGGTAGAACCAATTGCTTACTAGCAATAGACGATGTTGGTTACTTCAAAGATCAAGGCCAGGAGGTCTTATTGACCATCTCTGGATACCAAGATCCGGAGCTTGTTGACTTAGCTCCTATGCCTCTTCGGGCCTATATTGTTATTTTATGATCCTTATAGACTGTCCTAGATATCGTAGACAAAGACCTAGTCCACACACCTGCATGGTTTAATCTCAACCAGAATCTACTTTCTTCCCTTCGTGATCAATGATCAAAGGTATATTTTTGGTAACATTTATTTTTAAAACTTTGTTTATCAGCCATGAGCAATGATGCTTATTAATACGTTTTTTTTATTGTGATTAAATTAGGATAGTGCAATACTTCGTCAACTACGTCTAAACTTTTTCAGTTCTAATGGTATGATTCTTAGATACAGTCAGCTCAATAACATGAAATCTTTTTTTAAGCCTGAATTACATTGAAATACTTCAAGACAAAAAAAAAACCTTTGTTGTATGTTGGAAATCAAAGGAAAAACTCTGTTGTATCTCAATATCTACTACTGTAAAATATAAACTATCCTCTTTATTTTCATTCCATTCTATCACAGGGACGACAGAATGCAAAAAAAAAATATGTCGTAAGTACAAGTATATTTAAAAGGGGAAATATGTAAAAAAACAACTAATATATTTCTTGAACATCCTACTTAATTCTATCTACTTGATCAAAATTAATTATTTTTAAAAGGGTTAATGATAAATGGAAAGTACTAATTCTTAAACGTTTATTTCGCTTATATCTGTTCAGTAGATTTCTTACGCCAAGAAAAACAATATAGATCTAAGATGTTAACGTAAACTTTTAAATAATTAAATTAACTATTGGATTTTTAAAGTTAAAATTTTTAAATAAGTTCAGGGACACATTTGTTTAGATTTTGATGTGAAGTTTTCATAAATTTGAGCCAAATAAATAATTCGGCTTGCAACAAGAAAAGAACGCCCTTCAATGTTTAACACAAAAATTAGACATCAACCAAACCAGTATATTTTTAAACCAACACACCAAAAGTTATTAATTAATTTCCAGAACTAAATTGTAAGAATTCACCAACCCAGTCCATTTTAAGAGCAACAAGCCCGGAGTTACTCATTTCTAATTTTCTAAGATGAAATAAAATCGTCAGTGGACATTGGCAACATTGGAATTTTAGTTCTTTTGGATCTCTTTGCTGCGTTTGATACTATAGACCACACTAATCTTCTGAGTAAATTAGCCACCGACTGCGAAATAACCGATCAGTTCTGAAATGGATTTCGTCATACCTCACAGGTCGATTCCAGTATGTTGAAATTAACAGCTACTCATCATGCCTTAAACAACTTTCATGTGGAGTTCATCAAGGATATGTGTTGGGACCAATGTTATTTACCCTATACAAAAATCCCTGAGCAAACTTTTTGAAGGTCATGGTATCCAGCATCATTTTTACGCTGATGATACCCAGCTTATAACCAGTTTCAAACCCGAACCTTCTAATCAGTCTCAAATTATCAATAAAATAGAATCTCGCCTGGAAGACATCATCTATGGATGTCATCAAACATGTTAAAACTAAATGATAAGACAGAAGTTCTTCTTGTGGGACATACACATAAACTTAATACTTAATAATTCCAGTGTCCAATGTTGTAAAAATTTGGGTATTCTCATTGACAGCAATCTTTCTTTCAACAACCATGTCAATCAGGTCAGTAAAGTCTGCCATTATCATCTTCGTAGAATTGGATCCATTCGCCACCTTATTACAGAAGCTGCAACTCTCGTCCGTTCTTTAGTTCTGTTCGAATTGATTATTGTAATTCGGTTCTTACTAGAATCACTGATGAACAGATATCAAAGCAACAGTCAATCCAAAATCGTGCTGCTCGTATTGTCACAAGGACCAAATTAAGAGCGCATATAACTCCAGTTTTACAAAAACTACATTGGCTTCGCGTACGTGAGAGAATTAATTTCAAAACGTTGACCTTGACATTCAGAAGCATGAACCAAACTGCCCCGCATTATCTAAAAACCTTGTTATCTTGGTATCAACCGAAACGCTCTTTACGATCAGAAAACAAACTTCTGCTTGATATACCGCCATATAGACTTAAGAAATTTGGAATGAGAACTTTTCAATACCATGCCTCAATCATTTAGATTCGCAGCAACTCGCTACCAACTTTCAAGTCCAGTGTGAAGACATGGTTGTTCAAACGCACCTATTAACGCCAAATGTAACACTTCAGCGCCTTGAGAATTATGGAAGACAATCCCTGCCACAATTAATCATTCTTAATGCTTAATTAGGTGTTAAACATTAGTACAGTAACATCATCATTGTTGTTAAAAATTTATCATTCGAATAAAGAATATTACTGAACAAATTAACGATTTAGCCGAACTAATATTGCCCACTTCATAACGCCGAATGAAGTTTACCGAACAAATGTTGAAAAACATTTCTCGCATTTCATGAGAAGGATATCATTATGACGACAAGTGGCGCTGCTCAATTTTAGTTAGGGCTTCATTCCTATTTGTTTCGCCAATTTTTTATGGACGGCCAGTGGCTGTGTACAAAGTAAAGAATCTTATTATGAATTCCAATTTTATGATAAAAAGTGAAGTTTTTAATCAAACTCGGTTCTCTTTATTCATTGGAATGTTAGATTTTGAGATAAATATGGTGCCTATACCAGGAAATGTTTTGAAAAATGGCCATTTTTTTGTACAGTCCACAGTGATGGTTGTGGGACAGATATTTTGATGGAATTGGCAAAATCCCAACTACATGGTTTCTTCACACCTTTGAAGATATCGAAAATTCCGATATAAAAGTATTTTCATGACAAGCTTAGTTACTGGCCAGTTCGAGACGAAGACTCGTCATGGCCAATCTTAGAAAAATAGCCAATTTTTGAATAGTCCACTCTGATGGTGGTGGGCTATGTTTTGATGGATTGGCAGAATCCCAACCACATGGCGCCTTCAGACCTGTGAATATCCCCAAAATTCCAAAGAAATTGTATTTTCATGCCAAACCTAATTACTGGTCAGTCAGTGATGAAGACTCTTCAAGGCCAATTTTTGAAAAATGGACAATTTTTTAACAGGCCATGGTGATGGGGGTCGGGCATAAATTTTGATGGAATCGGCAGACTCCTAACCACACGGTGCCTTCAGGCCTGGGAATAAATCAAATAATTCCAATGTAATGGTATTTTCATGCCAAACGTAGTGACTGGCCAGTCAGTGATAAAAAAAACTCTTAATGGCCAATTGATAAAATATGGCCAATTTTTTATCAGTCCACGCTGATGGTGGTGGGGCATAAGTATTGATGATGGAATTGGTAGAATCCCTACCACATGTGGTGCCTTCACCTATGAAAATCCAAAAAATTCCAATGAAATGGTATTTTCATGCCAAATTTAGCGACTGGCCAGTCAGTGATAAAGACTCTTCATGGCAATTTTTTTGAAAAATGACCTTTGTTTGAAAAGTCCACGCTGATGGTGGTGGGGAATAAATTTTAAATTGGCAGAATCCTAACCAAATAGTGGCTTCTGACCTTTATGCCCCACCACCATCAGCGTGGACTGTTAAAAATTGACGACGAGCCATAACAAGTCTTCATCTTTATCTGGCCAGTAACTAAACTTGGCATGAAAATACTATTATATTGGAATTTTAGATATATTCACACGTCTGAAGAAACCATGTGGTTTGGATTTTGCAAATTCCATTAAATTATCTGTCCCACCACCATCACTGTGGACTGTACAAAAATTTGCCATTTTGAAAACATTTCATGGTATAGGCACCATATTTATCTCAAAATCTCACATTCCAATGAATAAAGAGTACCAAGAGTTTGATTAAAATCTTCGCTTTTTATCAAATTGGAATTCATAATACGATTCTTTACTTTGTACACAGCCACTGGCCGGCCATAAAAATTGACCAAATAAATAGGAACGAAGCCCTAACTCAAATTGAGCAGCGCCACTTGTCGTCATAATGATAATGTTCTCATGAAATGCGAGAAATGTTTTTCAACATTTGTTCGGTAAACTTCATTCGGCGTTATGAAGTAGGCAATATTAGTTCGGCTAAATCGTTAATTTGTTCAGTAATATTCTTTATTCGAATGATAAATTTTTAACAACAAATTATGAATTTAGTGAACGAATGTCAAATTAAGCGTACAAATGTTGATTTTACTGTACGAATGTTTATCGCCGAATTAAGCATTAAGAATGATTAATTATGGCAGGGATTGTCTTCCATAGAGAATTCCTTTGAGAAGGATTTGTTGCGCTATACAAATATCGTATTATTATTATATTATGAACCTATAAAAATATGGTACTAAAAATGCAAAACTATGGTATTTACTTCAAAAACTATGTTTGTTTCTTCAAAAACTATGTTAGTTACTTCAAAAACTATGTTAGTTACTTAGAAAACTATGGTATTATCTGAGAATCTGGAAATGGAAGAGAACTACTCTAAAACTAGTTTTGTTAACTCATATCTTAGATGTCTTACAGACAAGAGGCAGAGCTCAGGCTACATGACATAATCTTTAACTACGTTAAGTTATTTAAATACGCTGTTGATTATGTATAGGCCTAACAGAATAAAATATTGTAGGTTACGTGGGAAATAAAATATAATAATAATCATCGAAGCTACAAACGTTCTTCTTAAGAAATTTAAAAGCTCTGAGAAGGAAAAGGTTGACATTTATAAAATTTACGAATTCTGGCTGAAATAGAATCCAGCATGCTTCTCATAATTGTTAGGGCTATTTTAGCAGGTAGTAGTAGTAGAACCACAAATACATTCCCGTCTGTATGGATGTAGAAAGTGTGCTTTAGGTATTTGACGTTTAAAATTGACACCGAGACAACTCCCTGAAGTACTGACACAGGCATTAGCATTATAAAGTATATTGTATAATGATTTTTTAGTGCACATATTTCAGTACGGATGTGAGTGTATAATGTTTTATCAATGATTGATAATATTGAAAATATTCAGTATCAAATCAATTTATTGGTATTGGAATATGTATATTGTGTTATTATTTAAAAATTAAAGAATATCACTTCTTACCAGACTCTAGTTCTCTACATTCTGGAATTTTGTTTATTTCCTAGAATTCTGTTTTGTCAGATGATAAATTTTACGTTCAAAAGATCTTGTCTAAAAACAGTTGATTGGTACTAATGTAGATGACGTCGTTTCCATCTGGAATTAGAAATTAAAATCACTGGATATAAAAAAAAATGTTATCTTAATTCTGATGTATGTCGACAAATGTAATGCTTAAAGGGATAATATGTCTTAGAATGAACATAAAACTTGAAAATTTTAAAAATTGACCAATAAAAGCACATATTCATCAGTAAATATACCTTGTGCCAAACAATACATAAAAAAATAAATATATATCCAGAAAAATACGTAATTATCCATAAAGATGCATTTAATTATTGAAAAACGCTTAAAAAATTGATTAAGCGTTTTTCAAATTTGACTTAGTTTTGTAGTTTTTAAGGAATTCTGTTACTTTATGACACCAGGTAAGCTTACTGATGACTATATACTCATATTGACCATTCTTGAGAACTAAAATTTAATGTTCATGCTAAGACGCAGTATCCCTTTAAATTTCCCTTTATAAAAATTAGATTATATTTCTTCTAAAAAAGCAACAGAAAAGGACATTTTAATCCCATTAGTAAATTCCTCACAGAATTAAAATAAAAGAACACTTACAATTCCCAATTGATGTTTGTTGTTCATTATTCTGTGTATTCTAATTCTTTTCTCAATTTTTTGCATGAATTATCCACTGGATCTTCATTGCAGTCTTCCTGTTTTGCTCCAATTGTGTTGACATGGAAAGAAATATAAGAATTGTTTACTTAAAAATGAAAACTATTAACGTCATGTGAACATATACAACTATATCTCGATCTTTTTAAAAGTTAAAAGGGTCAGTAAACAAATGATCAAAAGTTACAGCTGAAAAAGTTTCTATAATATGCTTTATTTATAATAAACTCTTAAATTAGTTTTGGCATTTAAAAATTAATGGTTTGTTTTTCGGGGTTTATATTTAACATAAAGAATGATTCAGAAGTAAATATAAAACAAAACGACCCTTCACTAAATAATACGTACCAAAACATCTCCATATAACTTATTACATGTTGATATCCTGAACTCCCTGTACTGCATAGGTAAAGATTTGAATATGATGAAACAATAGTGTGAGTGAAAACTGTTCAGATAAAGCTCACTGTAGTGGACAAGGATTGGATGGTAGTCATTTATGCTCAGATAGTTCAGTTCAGATTTTGCTAGTTTGAAATTCTGAACTTTTAATTGGTTTGTTTGAATTTTGATCCAATCAGAATAAACACTGTATGTTCTGGGTTCGATATTTGAAACAATGAAAAATACTGTATTGAAGAAGACAGTTTAAAGAGAAATAGATGGTGAACTTTGTTCTTAGAATTATAAAAATAGCGATGGCAATCGTAATACGACCACATTTATAATGTTTTCAAATTTGTCTGAGAGTTGACAAGAATTATCGGTAAATGATGAAAGATTTTTCTTGAATTTTAATTAAATTTCGGGGAAGGGAGGGACTGATTATCCCAGATGTAGAGGCCTAGTGTGGAACAAATGTTCTGATCTAAAATAGAAAAAAAAGTAATAACTCGCCCAATGGGCGAGAAGTATAGTACCTATTAAGTTCAGATTGTTTTGAGTTTGCTATGAACAAGGTTGTCATTTAAGTTTTGATTTTTGGAATATACATCTATCATTTTTTGCTTATAGGCATGGGGGAATTTCTCCTGAAGACTCTTATAATGGAATTTTCTTGCTTGCTTTATTACTAGTTGTATTAAAGGGGGCACAAAGGGTGCTCTGTTCACACTGTGGTGAATATTAAGTATTATGTTATGTTTATATGTTTTTCCATAATGTAACTCGAATGTATGTAATTTTAATTATCCAGGTTATTTTTGACTGTATTTGCTTTAGCATGTATTTGCTTGTCAATAAAGTGTAGATAGAAGTCCTATAGGTCTTGCTGTATCAATCTAATGGGCTGTTCTATATTGACTGAATTTAGTAGATTCATCTTCGGGCAAGTCGATTTATATGCTCTCAATTGGGGTTAGGGTGGGATCGTCAAGTGAATGGTCGTTAAGATTGAAATGGTAAGAAACAGGCTTGTCTTTTTAAAGAGGCACAGGCTTGATTTTTAGGGGTCGTTTTGGGCCTTTGTTACATTTAAACAGTCATCAGAAATACTCAAGCTCTAAGAAAATCGCAAAATACCTTGAAATATACCTCAAACAAAAAATTTCACTTTTCATTTTTTTCCGTGCTGTACGCGGCTGGTCTCCAGTCAGTCTGAAAATTGCGTGTCCTGTTAACAAAGTCTACAATTGAAAATGTGTTGTAGACTATTTGGACTCAGTCCGCCAATTCATTTGCCATCTGTTTCAAGGTTAAATCACGAAATTCAACCTTCTATAACTTTTTCCAGAAATCTCGTTGAAAGCTTTCCTGTATGTCACATAAAAGCCTGGCCAATACATGGTTTCTGTACAAAATTTCAATATAGCATGACCATGAAAATTTTGAACTTAACAAAACGAAAGTAAAAAAACTACATTTTATCAACATCCGCTTGACTGTCACTGCACACAAAACCACTATTTTTAGAAATAACCTTCTGCCAATTAAATTTCTCATTATCTCAGAAATTCTGAAAGAAAATGCAATTTCAGACATCAAATTTCAAATCTAGACCAAAAATTAGTCAAAAAGGGGCATGCAAAAACCCCCAAAGGAAGGGAGAAAGAGGATTTCTAAAAATAGAACGAACTAAATTCGTATACAATCATTAGCATAAATGTTTTACTGATCTGAGTCCATTTATATAGATGACCGCTATTGCACGACGGGAAGGATAACTCTTTGATTATCAAGACGAACCGTTTTCCAATATGACGGGACGTTCGTAATATCTTAAGACATTATGATTTTTCAAACACGGATAATTATGGATACACATGGATTTGAAGGCTCAAATTTCAAAGGTAAGCTCTGTAGACTATTTCTGATTAGCTTAGCAAAAGATTTCATGTGTTTGAGGCTGTCGGATGATTGTCCGAAACAAATCAAGCCTGGGCCCCTTTAAAATTAATATCTGATCTGTGAGCATTTCAACAAGTGCGTAATTTGTTCTTTGTTCCTCCCACATATTGCTCGGAACATTTTTTGCATGAAAATAAGTATATTAGATTCGAGTTTTCACATGTTAGGTGCTCCTGGATCGGGTATCTTTTATTCGTAGCTTATTTAAGAAATAATGAGTTTCTGATATACAGGGACATGTTTTGAATCTGCTTGACATACATGAAGCACCCCTAAATCCTGGAAGTACTACTTTGTGCTGAAGTCTTAGCATGAAAATGAAATTTTAGTTCTCAAGAAAGGTCAATATGAGTGTATATTCACCAAACTTACCTGGTGGCATAAAGTAACAGAATCTCTAAGACCTATTATCCTTTTAAAGTACACACGCTCTTTCAGTTTTGAGGAAACAGTCGTACAGGTTTGGTTATGATCAGAAGACCTTGCGCAAACTCGATGAAATCGCAAAACTTGTGACTTAATTATCCCAGAAAAGGTATGTTTTGGATGAAATGAGTTCGTATGGAAAAGTTGATGAAATATACTTTAATAGCTAATTTATTAGTCTCTGATATGGCATATTCTTTAAAGACAGTGATATCGAGAAAATCCATGCTTTTGTGGCTGACGTTGGCCGTTAGTTTGACGGACGGATGGTGGTTGTTGAGGATTTCAAAGAATTGCCAAAACTGTTCTATAGAGTAAGTCCAAACTATGAAAATATTATCTAAAAAGCGTCCGTAAAAAAGTAGGACAAATGGGCAAGGGGTAATACCTCACGTTCCCACTCTGCCATGAAAAGGTTTGCGTACAAAGGGGCGAATCGTTTGCCCATGGCTGTACTTGAAGTTTGAAGATACGTTTTACCATTAAATGTGAAATCGTTGCGGCTAAGACAAATCTCTAAAAGCTGTAGATTTGCATCGTCGGGTCTGTTTGGATCTGGGCTTCTACTGAAAGCTTGGCGAACTTCCATTAGGCCAGTAATGTTGTCGATATTGGTGTACAGAAAAGTTATATCAATAGAAATTAAATTAGCATTTGAAGGAACTTTGAGATTTTTTATTTTATTGACAAAGTCAGTTGTGTCCTTAAGACTCGATGTTGACATGCTATTGGTAGTAAGAAATGATCAATGTATTGTGACACGACTCACTACCACAGTCAGAGATAATCGGGCGACCTTAGGGATTCTAATAGGCATAAACCAATCCTTGGTAAGATTCTTATGAATCTTCGGCAAAGTGTAAGTGTCTCTCACTGCAATCAGGTTTGAAAGAAGGATTGTTTCTGTCCAAATTGTTATGGATGGATATTGAAAAAAAATATTGGAGTACAATCGAGGAGGAATCTACTCTTAAAATCAGACATTGCATGTGGGCGTTTCAAATCAAATGCATTTGATTGCTTAGAAAAGAAGTTTTTTCAATAATGACAAAATATAGATAATCCTCTAAAGTGGGCAAATTACTCCTCACAACGAATGCGTTTTTATTATAAATACTGGTATATTTTTCAGCTGTTTTAGGTAACTCTCAAGTCATTATCAAAACAAGGATTAATTTGAATTCAACGGGTTCTAAAGAGGTTCTCTACAAGTTTCATGAATATCCGGGACAATTTGCACTATTCCAATTTTCATTTTGACGTCTTTGGTTCTGGTAATTCTACTAAAACTATTGCATATTATGTCATTAGAGGGGAACTGCATAGATATTAACACTAGCTTCCAGTAGCTCTAGTGACAGCATAAACCACAAATGGCGGACCGAAAATTGAAATGGTTAAAATTGATGCTATCAATATCCCAAATGCTCATAAAAGGCTTAGCAAACCTACAATCCCTTTAAGGAGTTTTTATATTATAAGGTGGATCTTGCATTTTCAAAATAGATGGAATGTAGAGTGGCACATCAGTACCAAAACGGGCGATATACAAATATTATTATATCTCTTTTGTATGTAAATCATTATTTTTTAAGTCTGTATACCTATGCTTTCAGTTTGAGAAGCTATTTGACTCGAAGGAAAGATTTGTCAAACGTAGATCAAAATTTACTTGGGGAACTGTCAGTGTAAGAAAGAAATCTACTGGAATCCCAGGATTTGATGATAGTACGTGGAAAGGTAAAAAGCATATTCGTAATAATTTGTAAAATAATTTAGAAGCAATGATTATAAAAAAGTGTATTTTCTGCATGTTCGGCTTGAAGATTATTTATCTTTACAGAAAGTAGTGAAATTTTAAAGTGTAAAGGAATTGTAAAGCTGTTTCTACTTGTATACCAGGGACACTGATACCTTCAATTTACACCATTCTAATTTTCATTCTGACGTGTGTGGTTCTATCAATTCCACTAAATTATTTTATTACCCCACTGTATAGATATCAACATTAGCTTCTTGTAGATGTCCTCTTGTGACATCATTCAATTGAAATTGTGCAAATTGATGCACATAAACAACCAATACACAAACCCTTTAAAGCTAGACTATAATTAATGATGAATGATTCATAGATAATATTTCTTAAAGCGTGGAAAGGAGGTTCTTGTAATAATTCCTGATAATTGCAAGAAACCTTTAGAATATATTGTAAATTCTGATAATCGAGACTACAGTTTTCATCGGATTTGAATGAAACTTGTGATCATTTATATTGATGCGATCTCGGACAAATTCGAAATTGTCAATTTTTCGATGAACGGTTTTTGATTTAATGCACTCGACTTAGTCAAAACGCGTCAAAATTTGCTTGTGAACGATAGACACACTACAGTTTTCATTGGATTTGAATGGAATTTGGTGTGATCATTTATATAGATGAGATCTTGGACAAGTTAAATATTGACGATTTTTCGATAAATTATATTTGAGTTATTGGCCTTGACTTAGCCCAAACACATACAAATTAGCTAGTAATGCATCAGAGACTAGGTTTCAACTGATTTGAAAGAAACTTTTATGATGAGAACTTGGATTAGACCCAAATAATGTTAGAGTTTCTGCCTGTGTTAAAACAGAAAGTATATTTTTAAGTGGGCGTATCTTGCTAGGCAACCGCTTGTGAAGCATAGATATAACCCCCTAACGTATGCAAAATATTCCAACTCATTCAATTCTATCTTTGTCTACTAAAATTATTGTTTAGATTATTGTGACCGACTGATGTTCGCGTTTTCATAGACTCTACAGACAACAATTATTTAGGGATTCTTCTAATTTTTATTTTGCCTGCTTAAAATGCTCTTTAGAAAAGACATTAACCAAGTGTTAATGGACAACAAACAATGAATTGAACTTCCAATCAAAGCTACTAGTGGGCTAATGTCACCTTGTATCGCAAGGCTTTCTTTTTATTTTTCAGTCGAACACACTCCACAATACAATTCTTTTGAGATTGTGACGCAACTTTCTGAAATTGTTTGTTATTACCCAAGTAACTGAAAATAAAAAATATCGAAATTATTTAATATGAATTATTGCCTTTGTTCTTTAAAACGCGTTTAATTTTTAGCCCGTAAACACCCTACAAGGCAAAATTCATCCAAGGATGAACCCAATTGAAAATCAAAGATAGCTTGCTAGGCAAGGTAACATACGCCCACTTCAGCATAGAATATTCCATGTTTTTTCATTTAATCAAGGGTCATAACTCATAAACCGACATTTGGAATCGCACCATTTTTGAACTTGTTCGAGATATTATCAAGATGAATACACATACATAATCGGATGAAAACTACAGCTTCTATTGCGTACACAAGTAAATTTTAACGTTTTTTCATTTAATCAAGGGTCATAACTCATAAACCGACATCTGGAATCGTGCCATTTTTAAACTTGTCCGGGATATTATCGCGATGAATACACATACCAAGTTTCATTCAAATCGGATAAAAACTCTGGCCTGTATCGCGTACACAAGTAATTGTTGACGGACGGACGGACGGACGGACAGGGGTGATGGCAATATACGTCCACATTTCCATGTGGCGTATAAAAATACCAATTAATATTTTATGCGTTATTGCCTTGTTGGAAGGTACAATTCTTGACAGATTGTAATGAAACGTAATATGGTTCATTTATCACCCCAGAAAAGAAGTGTATGACTGAAGGTTGAATATTTCATTTCAGTGATTGTAACTGTACTGTCAAATTCATTAATGCTAGTGAGCGTTTATACCTTTATAAAGGTTTGAGATTGTCAAGCCATTTGGGCAAGGACCCCAAGAGGGTCTAAGATCAGACACTCATTCGGCACTCTGATTGCAGTAAGGCACTGGTGTAGTCCCAGACTAACCAATCAATTACAACATATTCTGTGATAACACCCCTTCAACAGCCCCAGACTATCTAACTATCGTAACATTGTCTCGCAACAGCTTTCATGCCAAGACGTGACATAGAGAAGATGTGCGGCTTCCTCCGCATGTTTATAGCAAAGATAACTCCTTCTTACCTCGTGTGTTTCATAAATGAAGCAACTCTTAAGGCGATGGAGTATATGAAATACCCACCAACTGATACAACAATAGGTAATCTACAACCCGACCTGTCGGGTCAGCTATCAATCTTATGAGACAATGATTCCCGATCCTTCCTCCAATCCGTCATTGACCTAAAATTCCAAAGGTATTCACCCCAATTCTGTACTCATTGTTATCTAGATATTTCTTAAGGGAGGTTTTATCATTCAGTAGAAAGAAGTCGAATTAAAAGAAAGTAAGAAGAGTCCCTGTCTTCACGTGGAGGGAGAGGGTATGGTGGAAAGTTTTTCTAGCATTGGTAACAATTCCTAAATATCTGGCAATAAAATAGTATTTCCTTATGATTTCTCAGCTAAATAAACTTATTTGTTGTTCATGATTGGCGGTAGTGGTCTTTTGAAGCCTTTTCTTGAACACACAAACACACATGACAATAAACCAGGATGCTGTATCGCAATCGGTTCCAAATTTATAGGCCTTCAGATTTTTTTTAAAAGAAAGAGAATTTCCAAAAAATAACACAGACTACAATGGATTTGGCGCAACTTTACCCCTACTGTTTTATTGGTTTTGATCTTATAGAGAAGACAAACTTTCACCTTCATGTAACCTTTTATTCTCACGTGACCTTCAAATCAGTATTACATCACACATGTGAAATAATATAACTTAAGGGAAACAACTCTATTATTTATGGATTGACTAACAATAGGTATCATCAGTTTATAAAATTATAAAACTTCCACATGCCATTTTATGCAAGTGGAATCAGGGGCGTAGCGTACGGGTTGGGGGTGTAACACCCCCCCCCCCACTTTTGCTGAACTGGTCGGTAAAACGCGGGATCGGTCGGTAATTGACGGAGCCGTCGGTAAAATCGATTGGTGGAAGGAAAAAGTAAAAACCATGTATCGGCAAACTGATTAAATAGTCTACTTAGGCTCTATAAATCTATATCTATAAAATAATTATCTACTCTGTAAATGGTTGTCGGTAAAATAGTTTCTGATTGTCATCTTAAATGTGATTTACCTCCCCTTTATGATTCTCCGCTTTGAAGTCATTTTTCTGTTCCTTCTCTCGATTGTCATGAATAGTTTTTCGTATTAATGACCAGTCCAAAAATCACGCTTTTTCATTTCTCGAACCAATCCAAGGCAAATTGTCTAGGTTTTTTAGTAACCGTAAAGTGCTGTTTTACAATTGTCTTGGTTGTTCAAATTTTGTAATATAGTCCTATTCCACATTTTGGTAAACTGATAACATAGCCTACTTAGCTTAGGCTCTATAAATCTATAGGCCCTATATATAAAATAATTATCTGCTCTGTAAATAGTTGGTCGGTAAAATAGTTTGAGATATCAAATTGTTTGTGTTTTTCTCGGTTGTTCAAATTGTGTAATTAAAGTCCTATTCCACATTTTGGTAAACTGATTACATAGCCTATTTAGCTTAGGCTCTATAAATTTATATCTATAAAATAAGTATCTGCTCTGTAAATAGTTGGTCGGTAAAATAAGTTTCAGATATCAAATTGTCTGAGTTTTTCTCGGTTGTTCAAATTGTGTTATAAAGTCTTACTCTCACTCGATTCAATTCATTTGATAGAAATTTAACATAAATTAACGGCTACTCTTAATCATTCAAAACGATGTATAAAAACATTAAAGCACGATGCTTTAGAGGATTTCGTATGTAGCTATATTTAGCTCAAAAGATGAAGGGGCGTTCGTCGGTAAATTTTAGAGGTTACACCCCCCCCCCCCCAGTCAGAATGGTCACGCTACGCCCCTGGGAGGGGGTGGGGTAGTGGGTTCTAACTGGAGGTGGAATATGTCTATATAAATAAATCATAAAGAATATGCCGATTGACTCTCATCGCTTATCAGTTTGTATGCCAGAAGGATGGGATATATATATTCACTGATTGGTATGAACTATCGTTTTCTGGCCAACAATTTATATTTTGTTTCCATTGTGTATAATTCTTCACTGACAAATCTAATAAGGCAATTAGGCAATATCATTATCAAATTGGCGATTTCTGACATAAGGTACAACGGCTTGTATCCTTAATAAAACGTTAGCATTATTATTAAATACAAGGCTTTTCATTAGTATTTTATTATGAATCAAATACATCATTTTGAAGAATCGACCTAATCCAAATATATATTCATTTCTTCTAATGGCAAATATCACACAGTCAAACAGTATGGTAAGGTATTCAAGGAAAAATTAGAAAGTATATTAAATAGAAAGATTGTATTTTTAATTACTCTTTAAAGATAATATTATAATTCGAAAGCCACTACTAGGTTTGCGAAATAAACCGATCGTCATACTTTTAGTAATAATAGTAACATCTTCTGTATACCCACAGTGAACCCTTATATATGTAAAAATGGTAGTAGCACCTAATAACTGAAAGGAGAAAAAAAAAACAATTGTTTATTAAAAGAAAATAGCACCGGTTGTACATTCCTTGTTCGACTATATGTGGTAAGGAGCCTTGTGTTCTTTTTTATGTATTATCAGTTATTTCCTATTGTACAATACGACATGATATAAATGTTTAAATGTTTCAAAATACTTCCTATGGCAGTCGAAAACACAGTCAAATATTATCAGGTTAAATAGTTAAAATTAAATAACTTGCCTTTACTGTGGACGGCAATGTAAGGTAAAGTGGAAGCATGTACAAGTTATGTTCAATGGAACAAGATGAATCCCTATCTCATCCTAGTCCCAGTTGGTTATCTTTGTCCAAATAATAAATAAATACTTACCCCCTCTCTTTTCAATATCGTGTGCCTCGCTTTCTGTTGTATCCATGTCTCCAGTGAAGGGTTTAGAACCAAACATCCAATGAGCTGTGGCGTTAGTATGATCACAATGAAGTGCAATCTCCTCTCCACCGAACCTTTTCAGTACCTTTGGTTCGATTGGGTCTTCGGAATAATCAAAAGTCATTTTTTGCTGATTAGAATCACTTCCCTACAAAGTATAGATTTTCAATGTAATATTGTCGCTTTACACGTGTGTGCATTGGTATGCAACTGTTTAAAGTCACTGATACTTAAGTGAATAAACTCTGACAGTGCGAAAATTAGAAACTTGTATCATTCAAATATATAGATACTTACGCCATACTTAGACCAGTATTTCAGTCCCCCGTCAAAGTCGTCATCCAAACGGTCTATCAAACAAATATTCCTCGTATCATCATAGAGGGCAACCAATTTCTACAAGAAATAAAGGAAAGGCAATTAATAAAAAAATAGATCATTTAGATCAATAATGTAGTGTTAATGCTATCCTTGATTAGGGGCTAATGAAGACGTGGAACGCAATTCAGATACAGGGGTATTAGCTTACAATCGGTGAAGGGATAAAAGGTCTTAGAATGAACATAAAATTTGAAATTTTAAAATTGGTCAGTAAGAGTTCTATTCATCAGTAAATATACCCGCTACCATAAATAACATTAAAAAATAAAAAAAAAATGTCCAAAACATTAAGTCATTATCCATAAAGATGCAATTGATTATTGAAAAACGCTTAATAAATTGATTTAGCGTTTTTAAAAAATGACTTTGTTTTGCGAGTTTTCAAGATTTACTTTATGACACCAGGTAAGTAACTTGATAAATATATACTCATATCGACTTTCTTGAGAACTAAAATTTTATGTTCATGCTAAGACCTATTATCCCTTTAAAATTGTCATCGGCTTCACTACTTATCACAACTAAATAGCTATACAAGTCCGGTAGTGCCTTCAACTTGAAATTAGACACTGTTGTCATTACTTACCCTGTTGTAATTATGTAATGCTTTCATGCCATCGACTCGCCCCGTTTCCTTGCTGTTAACGTAGATCAGTTCTTTCTTATAATCTACATAGATATGTTCTGGTATCTTGTCTCCGTCAAATCTGGATTCAGCATTATATTCCTGTCAATACAATAGAAAAGCTGGTTTCAATGCTTTAAAATTACTCTGGCGATTGTATTGTATTTTGGGACAGAGGCTCGGCATGAGGCGAATCCTCAAATTCTCAAACAATCAAAGTGTCTTATTTATTCAATCATGAACGACAATGGTTATTGTTTAAATATTCCATTAGAATCCAGTTATTCTGTGTTAATCATAGAATAACTTGTAGGCAAAGTACAAACCGTTTTATAGAAAAGGCGATAGCTGTACGCCAATGCTCCAAAAACAATGCATCCGACAATAACCAGGGAAACCAAAATAGTCCCTGCAATGATTTTGGTCTTTTTGGTACTTTTTCCTTGAGCCATTCTGGATTCCGCAACCTGAAGTTCAAATAAATAGAGTACGTCTTATAAAATTATATTAATAGCTTGTACGGTTATGGCAACAGTTGAGCTGCATCAGATTTTCAAGACAATATCAACTGAAAACGGTCGGTAGGGTGAAAATTAAATAAAAATTAATCAATGTAAGTTAAGATGAACTAGTAAATCCTATTTTGATTTAAATAATAAATGCAATTTAATAATGAAATAATCCAATTGGTTTCATTGAAAATTATTTGCTTCTTCGAAATAATTTTGATTTTGCTTATATATCATTTATATATTATTATTATCTTTTGAGAATTTTCTTTATCTATTACAAAATACAAATGAAATAATTCTATGTTTGTTTTATTAATAAAATATTATAATACCTGATCAATGATGTATGGTTCTGGTTTCGTCTGGAGATCAGCTTGTGGCGGTGACATAGCAATGAGATAAGAAGATTTTCGATATAGACAACCTCAACCCCAAGCTCTGAATGAATAAAGAGCCCAAGCTCTGCTATTTATACTGTTTAAGAAGATGGCGCTTGGTCCTTATACTGCACAAATTGATAAATGGGGAATTTTGGGAGATATTTGGAAAAGCATACTTACTTAGAAAATAATTAAAAAAAGATATGCTGTTTTGTACATATTAATGAAAAAGGAAGTTGCCTTTTGTACTTTTTGTCACTCGTCAAGCACGAGTGCAATTACCGGGAGCTATTATCATGTTATTTTGGTGTTTTTTGTTTTTTACACACAAGTCTAAAGATAATATAGATGGATAAAATAGTTCCAACCTTGTAATATTTGAGCTTCTAATGTTCGTCCAACATTTTTAGCTTTAATTTTCTGATTCCAAACAGAATTGCTAAAGAAACGCGTGCCTTAGGTGAATATTACCAGAAGTAACTCACAAAACTGCGCATCATTTCATAGTGGATAGGTTTACGGAGACCATAACATAATCTGTTATATTACGATTTGAATCCATTTACATTCTCAGATTCGGTAAAAGATTACGTTTACACAAATGGTGCAAGATATGAATGAAATAATACATGTATGAACCACAGCGTCCTTCAGATTTAATAACTTATTTTTGCTCAATTCATGTTTGTTAGGAGTAAATGCCCCTAGAGAAAGCTTTCTTTGCATACCAGAATTGTACTAAACCTGCTATGTTGTATTGGCAAATATTTTATGGTGAGAGTAACTTTGTAATCTAGTCTCCTGTCTCTGAAAGTACATTTGCTGTATACTACGAATATCATAGGCCTACTTAACATGTACGTTTTGTTAGATTATCTACCAACTGCGATAGTAACGTCATAAAATTACGTAATATTAGCATTTGTTTCTGGAATTATATGAGATCATCATAAACATTACTTATTTGGTTTACACACCTATAATGCCAAGATCAGATTTGAAAATTTACCAATAATGTTTTTTGAAACCAACGTTTAATTCTTCACTGTTTCAAATAAACGCCAATTTGCGTAACTGGTTCATTAAAGGAGGTGTTGGTAGAAATGGTAATATTGTTTTCGCGTCGTTATCTGGCAAATAATCTCCGGAATTGCGTGAACTTCAGACGAAACGTAACATCAGTATACTGATATTGGCAAATAGGATTTTTAATAATAAGGCCATTTTGTTCACGTTTCTCTGCAACTCGAAACTACATCAATATACATGTAATCCTTTTTTCCATATCAAATCTTCAACCCAAATTTTTACAACATTCTACCGTATTTTTCATCAAAAGAATACATTTAGGACCACAGATCAATGCTTTTTATAAAACATATTTGTAAAAGGTGAAATAGAGAGCAAAATTACAAAGAATTCTGTTTTAAGTGTACATGTCAGCAAATATTAATGTCAATGTAATTATATGCACACAATCATGTCAAGGGCGTAACCTAGTTGTGAAGTGGTGCTTGGGTGATCGAAAAATTGGGTGCACATGTCATTCATTTAGTTAATTTTATACATGGTGAATATATTATACTCAAATTTTAAGGGGGAAATCAGGGACTTTCCCTTTATAAAAAAAAAATATGGTAATTGTTCAGAATACTACGAAAGCCGTTTAGTTACACCTCAAAAAAAAGATTATTTTTATGTTGCCATTGTCCTTGAATTGTTTGTGGACACGATAGAGAGCTAGATACTTGATGGATTTTGACGAAACTCGGTGTGAGTGTTTGTTATGAGCCAAGGATGAACCCTATTGAAAATCAGATTAATAGAAAAATATTTTATATGAGTTATTTCCTTGTTCTTAAAAACTCGTCTGCCTTTGTACTTGAATTCTTTGTGGACACGATAGAGAGCAGGTATCTGGATGGATTTCAATGAAATTTGGTGTGAGTGTTTGTAATCACTCAAGGATGAATCCTACTAAAAATCAAACCAATAGAACAATATTTTCTATGAGTAATTGCCCCTGTTTTTGAATTCTTTGTGGACACGATAGAGAGCTGGTTTCGTGATGGATTTTGACGAAACTTGGTGTGAGTCTTTGTAATTACCAAACGATGAAGCCTATTAAAATCAGACCAATCGAAAAATATTACAATGAGTTATTGCCCTTGATCTTTAATTCTTTGTGGACCTGAGAGAGAGATGATTTTCGTGATGGATTTGGATGAAATTTATTATGAGGGTATTTAAAATTCAAGAAAAATCTTTTATTTATCGATAATTGTTGTCAACCTGTCCGGACAAATTGGCTGCCATTATAAATGTGGGCGTATTACGATGGCCATCGCTATATTTAATTCGTTGTTCGAGAGTTAGCCAATTTAAGTGAGAGAAACGTCAGTCGATCTTGCATCATAGTTCGCGTCAAGGATACTCCGTGCTGCCCGTTTTTGATGCTTAAATAGAAAGTCAAGTTTATTCTGGAAAGTATTACCCCACACAATATAACAGTAATCTAAATGTGATGAAATATAAGCATTGTAAAATAATATTCGGGTTTCTATTGGTAGATTTATTTTTATTCTATTTAAAAGATGAATTTTTGATGAAACGAATGAATGTAGCTTAGTAATATGTTTCACCCAGTCTAAGTGATCATCAATTGTAATTCCTAATAAGACAGTTTCTGGAATTATATGAGATCCCATCATCATAAACATTACTTAGCATACCAATATTTTACTAAATATTGTATTTGTATATTAAGAATTAAAAGTGTGTAAACGCAATGGATCACACGACAAACTGCATAAATAGTCATGTATGTATGTTTGTGGTATGACCTATTGGATTTACACACCTATAATGCTAAGATCAGATTTGAAAATGTACCAATAAAAAAGTTTCTGAAAAGAACGTTTAATTCTTCACTGTTTCATTTAAACGCCAAATTAAGTACATGTACCAGGTAAAATGTTCAAACATCATTCGCATTTAGTCTACATAATTGGGTTGATACGGCATCTACATTCATCAAATAACTCCATTTTGGTATTGGAGCTTCAGATAACTCAGGCGATTGTCCACCCTCACATATGCTACGCCTTGGATTAAAGCATCCCACCGGCTTGCAGTCTATACAGTGCTCCTCTCTGGAACAATTCTTCATTTCTCAGCCAAAAGAGGAACTCCCATGTGATTGGGGGAGCTTTTCCAAGGTAAGGATTAACATTGTGATGCCGACCTTCTAATGCGTTGTTGATTCTTGACTCAGCAATGCGGTCATACTGGTTCTAAAGATCCCTCCCGAATCTTACTCTATCGTTATAATCCAATGGTGTCTCTGGATTTGCTGGGCATCGTGCATGATGTTTTGCCATACTAAATATAATTGGTCTGATAAAAGAGGAAGTGCAGAGGTTCTGTGTACCATTCGTAGCAAAGGACTTTTTTTGCTACAGCAAGACCCACACGCTGAATACATCTTTGAATACATTGTCAATATAGAAATAGACATCCTTTGATGGCGCTATTTGGCAGTATCCGTTGATAAGCTTGGAAAGATGCTGCTTCGAAGTCCACCATGATAGTGTCTGGATGGAACTGCACTTAATTCACCACTGCAGCCTCTTGGACAAGGGTAGGTTTCCTCAGTTTTATTTAGCAGAAGACCATAGCGCAAAGGAATCATCTATCCCAACACTTTGGCATGGACTGTATAAAGTTGAGCAAGACAGTCTTGGAGCAGCGAAAAATGCCCCGTCCATGTGGACGGTGTTGGCTCTGCAAACTTGTAACAACCCTTCAACGCTTCCGAGGCACACCCCACCCCACCCCCCACCCCCACCCCCAACATACATTTGTCACCAGTCGAAATTTCGGATTCCACTATTCGAATTTTCGGATTCCATTGTGTACTTCTGTTTTGTATAAATCGCTTCTTAAAAGTTGACTAATAATCTTTTATACAGTCACATGTCAAATAAACAACCTTTCCGTTGGACTAAAACGTTTTCGTCAAATAAGCCTGATCATGTTCGAGAATGACCTCAGATGCTGGAAAATCACTCCTTATTTTCAAAACATTCATGGTGTGGACCACCCAGAGCCAACCTAAAACGAGGTTCCTTGTGTTTTCTAAGTGTCCTACGACCCCTATTTGGATCATTTTATGGGAAAATATCGTGAAATATTTGATATTAGGGTAATTTAAATTCTGAAATCTGCTATGGACAGTTGAAATTGAGCTCTATCAGCTTGTCGAGTAAGTATTTAGACGACTTTAAAGGATTACATCCCTTTGACGAGGTACAATTATCTATAACACTGGCACTAATGATATGTCAGACGTTCCGTGACTAGTGATTGACTAAGTATGTACAGTCATATTAAATATACAGCACACAGCAAAATGGGCTTGTCATTTCTCGACATATTAAATCCTTAATTTGGAATTCTATCAAGGTGTATAATTATTTTAGTCAACTTTAGCCCCAGTACTTTCCGATTACTGACAATCTAAATATATTGTTCCAGTAAAGGCGATTAAGTAATTAATATATAAAATGTCCAATCTAAATAATCAAAATCAAAATATACTGAAAATGTGGGTGTAAATTGCAGTTGCAAATGTGTATGGCTTACTACATGTCTTTCGGATTCAGGTTTCATTTCCAAAAACGAGCTTAGCTCACATGTCAATTATAATCACAATTTTTCAAGAGGCTATAGGGAAATCATCATATTTTTTATGAAGCAGCATTCGGGAAATAAATCTCAGAATTTTTCTCTAAATATATTCAGAGCAATAGAAAATTGCTCATGTTATATATGAAGTTGTAAGTTACTGCGCACAAACTGAACATTTTTTTCTCTGATAAGGGAGTGTACCTTTAATAAAACATATTCATATTCATATATGATGTTCGACAAAAGAACGATTATAGTTATTTATAATACTTACGGTCGAAATGACATATGATGTACTATAAACGCTTATATTCGGGGGTATAATGACACAGATATGACATATTTATATTTGATATCAAAGAAATTGGAAATTGTAATAACGTAGCCTATACAAAGTCATAGAGACATTAAGCTGTTAAAGCTATACCTCAACTTTTATAGCTTCTAATCTCCTGTGAATGCAACGACCTGTACTTAGTGTTAACGATGAACTTGGCTTCGGAAAATCTGAACAAACCTAAATTTCTTTTAGTGCCGATTTATTTCAGTTTTAGTCTATTTGATTTTCGAGTGTAGTATATTTGTTTTTCTTTTTTTTATTAAATCTCTTTGTTATTATTAAAATGCCTATTTTATTAATTCTATTTTTTTTTTCTTTCGAAGCTAAATTCGGGCATAGAATATAAAGAAAATCAATGATATTGTTATGGCACTATATATATATAGAGTTGGTTCGTAACTTCCACTTACATTTAAAGATATTTAAAGACAGCTGCCATATAATCTAGATTGAACATTTTATGTTACATTCCATATTGTTTTATCCCTTGGCTAGACAATTTATGTTTCAATTTACTATTCCGCTGAGGCGATAAGTTCAGTAGACGTGCTGAAATTTGTCATTAGATAAATGTGAAATAGTTTGAATAATATCGTCCCTCAAGATCTAATAGTCCATTAAACATTCTAGACTTATAGACTTCCAATCACAAGGACAGATACCTAAACTACCATTTTATGGATTTGAAACAATTTCTTATTTTTTTTCTACTAATAATACCATTATTGATCCACTGGCTTACTATAATTATTGCACCAACATGCTTAGTCAGTAGTCCGAAACTTGGCTAACATCACGAATCTCATAACAATATTATATCAGTTAATGCCTGGGTAAAAAAAAACAGATTTATTAGGAACTTTCCAACCCGCTTTTATTATTTCAGTACCAACTTGTAGGAGTACGTTAAAGAAAATATCTGTCTATTAACATAAACTTTCAATCAAATAGTTCTAAATTCGACATCACTTTAAGTCCTCTAATATGTTAAAATTATTAAACGTTTCATAGTGTGAAATTTGAAATAATGTTCATACTTAACATTTTCACATATTGGTTACTTCCCTTAATATACGAATCCTTTACCTATGATATTACAATAATGACTGCTTTTCGTGATTTTCAAAATGAAATATATTTCATACAATTATGATGGTAATAAAACAAAACTTATTCCGAATAGTGTCTTCGGTGGCTTACTCTCGTAAGTTAATATTTAATCAACTGAAAAAAGTTTTGGGTCATATGATTGCAAGGTCAACAGTGAATTTGACAAATTTTATATTATTAGGAATTAAATTGATCTTTATTGTGTATTATTTGAAGTTCCGACGATGGAGAAAAATATATCAAACATTTTTCTCATATTGAAATTTTAATATCTTTTAATAATACTCTTTTTTTTTAAATCTTTTAATATAGTGCGTTGCGTCAATGAAATTTTATATCTCGAATACACATATTTAGATTTTCACTATCCTAATTGATAGACATTTCATTTAATACAATCTTGTTCGATGCCAATCAAATATCGTTGGGATATGTAAGCTGTGAAGTGTCAATTCATATTCTATGTCGAAATCTTATGGAATATATAGCACAATTTTTTAAAATTTAACTGATGGAATTTCATTGATTTTGGCTGGAATAAACAGCTTACTTGGTCCTCTCGGGAAATAAAGTCTTATTTATTAAATAGATGTGAGTACGGCATAAAAGAAAGATAATTAGCGAGCATGCACCCGATCTTTTTATAACGCCTGCATTCATCATTATAAATCATCTTCTTCCTTAGCCATTCTTACTCTAATGCCACATTAAATACAGAATATTCTGTGGCAGATATTTTGCATTTGTGATTCAACACGATGTGATTAGGCCGAGAGTCGTATAAGAGATCAGTTTCACTCTTGGGCCTCAATCCATATTTGTTCTGAACTCAGTCAGCAAATGCACTACATCCCAGGTTCCAATAAGCAACACAGCTCAATACATGTATATTCTCATTCTACCTGGAGGGATTAACCTATTTTAAATCACTTTCTACTACAATGGTTGCTCATTGAATGCAGTTCCCAAACATCCCTGATATGTTGCCAAACTCAATCGCATATTGAGTGTAATAGAACTTTATTACCTACTGCTATTTGAAAATGTCATTCTTTCATTAAGCACTATGTTACCTTTTACCAGGATAGAAAAAGACGTCGAAGATGGTTAGCGGCAGTAAAATAATTCCGCTATTGACCAGAAAGGAGGTGACAAGAGGTCTGGGCTAGAAAAGACATGAGATTAATTTTTCACAAGATTTCACTGAAATATAATTGAATTTCTAGCAAGTAATTAGTCGACAACGTGACCTCGAGTGTTAAAGCGGAGAACAAGGTGTCAGAATATAGTGTATTTTTAGACAGACCCCTTTCTCATATTTTGATTCGAGACGAGGAATTCAATTATAATGGTTAGACAAAGTTCAGATGAAAATGCGACTAGATTAAATTACTATTCAATAAAAAACAGTTTTAATGAATCAGAAGTTTTATTACCTTCATACATATAGAAACAGAAATGGTAAATCAACCGCCCTCCTTACTACAATGCTATTTTAGTTGCACTGAGCAGTTCAATTGTGACTTAGAATATGTTTTGGGGGCATATTAAAAAAATTTAGCCACCCTGTATAGTATCGTTTGGTGTGTAAACAAATAGACATTTATGGGGAATTGGGACCAATCACAACTATTCGTTGGTTACTGGTTGTCTACCATTCTCCTGTTTGGTCTTGTAAATCATAACAACCATGCCTTCCATAACTGAAAAGTTGCAGAAAGTTCTACTTTTGGATTGAACTTGTGATGGTGAAAAGGGTGCTTGACACTATCTACCGAGTCTATTTTCAACTTTCAAGAGATCTCAAGAAATGATATGAAATGCTTGTCTGCTTACACTTTGGGTGACGTTTTAGGCCAATCCTCAAATATTTAAACTCTAAATCAAAACTGTGTGGGGAAAAAACATATGCGTTATCCATAAAATTACAGATGGACTTTGAGAGGCAAAGTCCGGTTGAAAATTAAGGGGACTGTAAAGACGTTTTCCACTTTAATATTTATCGGGGGACACTTATTGCATCTACAAATCCAATGTAGACACATCTATTTGCACCGATCTAATTTAGAAAATCCATTTACAAATCAATACACTTTTAACGGGTTTATATCAAGGTTAGCAGCAAGCGTTCCACACTCAAGGAGGGAGGTGTCCGCGTCTTTACGAAAGAAGACAGAAAAAATCGTTTATTTGGATTTATTGCAATCCCGGATTTGTTTTACAACAATACTCCAAGAACGCGAGGTATTGAAGAGTAGACAATTTAAGTTTTATTAGGTGTGAATAAAACTCAAGTAAAGATTAATTTTACTCAGTCGTTCAAAGAATTTTTGTTATTTTCGACGTTTGTAAAATCTGTATTGATTTTGTATTATACCTTTCAGTTTATTTCTTAAACCTAAGGCTTTATTTTTCATTTTTACATTTCACCTATAAATAAATGACTGGAAAAATTAAGACGGTCTCTTTGCGCTAAAGCTTATTCTAATGTACAGGAACAAATTAAAAGAAAAACAGAGAAGAATCCGAACTAGCTTCGGAATAATTACCCCAAACCTATTTTAACTATTCGTCGTTACAGTAGAGACTCGGATAACGTTGATATTCAGTAATCACTTTTTAAAAACGTTATTTCACTAGCGGCTTTGGAATCAATTGTTTATCGAAGGGCTTGACATGGAAAGGATCGGGTGAGACCCAGGAACTTACAGGAACCCTAAAATTGGAAATCAAAAGGGTGTTGTCGTTAACTTTACACCTTATGGAATCGCAAAATCAAACGTAATCAGGAATACAGAAATAGTCCTCATCAGAACAGAATGTGAGCTAAAAAAACGATCCTTAAGAAGTGTTCTTTCGTTCTTTTCTGCATTTACACTTTTTACATTATATTGCGTAAACGATGGATCTTAAACGGATTGTCCGCATGATAATTATCTGCATTTAGTAGACGTGAAATAGGACATTGAACTGAAAAGGAAGAGAAATAGAAATAGAAATTCTTAACAGCTTCTTAACACAATTGTCCAATTCTCCACAGAGATCAGTGAACGTAACAACCTTATCTCGCTTGAATAATTTTAACAGGATCAAATAGATGCTAATAACGATATTATTAACGTGATTTGTCAGCTAATTCCCTAAACTAAATCCATTCCACTATAGAGTTAGATAGAAGATAGAAAACGGTTTGTCCTATGTTCGATCATAACGCTAGTTACAGCCATCATTCGCTCTGATTTGTACCGATACCATCAGGAGGCGGAGTCGTTGTACACACTAAAACTCTTTTTATCATGAAGAAAAGTTCTGTGCGTGTGACAATACTTTCAATACCATAACATTTCTCTGCCTTGATTAAGTTGGATTAATGGATATTTACAATGGCTTGGCTATTGTCAATCTTTACAACAATTGGTAACAATTAAGTGTTATGAATATGATGTTTCGAATCGCTGTGTTTACCTTTCCAACTTGGATGTTCGTATATCAAATTTATGGCACGGCTGTTCACACGGATATTCCACTGGGTAAGACGCTAATTTTAATATTTCTGTTTAATTTTTCTCGTTTGCACTCTGACTCTTTTCTTCTAAAAGAAAACCAAAATTAGAAATTAGATTTTAAAAAAAAGCTCAAGGATGTTATTAAATTATTAACCAACTTAATAAGACAAGGGGCAAAACTGATCGAATTTACTTTGAGAAAATTTGAAAAAGCGTCTGACATTTCAATGAGATAATTCAATTTACAATATTCTGCCAATATGATTTACTCGTCATTTAAAACATGTCCTAGTTAGATTTCATTTTTTCTCTCAAGTAAACAATGACAAGGAAGCGAATTCAATAGTGAAATAACTGAATATAATTGCGAACGTCCCTAATAGGCCTACACTTGACCAAAGCATTGGTACAGTGGATTTATTCTGTCTTATCCTGTCTTCACTAACGTTTACCATTGTCTTATATAGGCTGTCGGTGCAAACTGGTGTTTGTTAATCATTAATAAAAAACATAATTACTTTTTGGTAGTTATTTTCCATAGTTGATATCACTTTTTTAACCTATGTCACCCCCCCCCCCCCTCCCTCTCTCATGACATATGTATAGAAATGTTATCAGGACGATCTCTGAAAGGGCAAAAGCTTAAGTTTAATCTGTATGTGTGTGAGTCGTGAGTCAATGATAATAGGTTAGCTGGTGGTGCTCGAATTAAAGTCTAAACCTACAATGATATGTAGATTTAATGCTGTTCATGTATTTAGTAACATTAGGTTTTACATTTTTAGAAAACTAGATTCCTTTTTGTGTTGAACAAGTTTCATTACTCATAGTAGCTTATTGAAGATTACTAAGCGTCACGCTTTCTGGCATGAGGCCTAAGTCGATCTCATTTAACATGTAAATAGAACAAAGTCACTAATTCTAAAATCAAAACCAGTTAGTATTAAAATGTTCCTTGTTCTGGAGAAAATAAAACATGGTTTGGTTCTAAATAATGAAGATTTCGTAAAAGAATAGTCTCACAAACACACAACTGCTACCGATAAAAAGCAACATCCCTTATTTGATATATTTTCAAAACTTAAATTAAATCCAGGGCTCTAGGGAGGTGACATTTATTTTTTGTTTTATAAAATTAAAATCTCTATAAAAGTGTGTACATGTACTTACATTGTTGAGAATCCTTATGCATAAATAATACAACTTTTGTTTGGACCTTTTTTTTAACAGTAACCACTTGTAAGTTTCATTCAATCACAAAAAACGATTGAAAAATAAACAACAGACCTTCTCGGACTATAAAGTTGTAAATTGTATTGTGTATCAAATTACATCAATCAAGACGGTGTAGGAAGATGATATATCCGACTGACTAGTCAATACTTACAGTTGTTTACTAGGAGATCAATCAGTAACTAATTGTAAGAGTAGAATCACTCCTGGTCACTTCGCTATCATCTACTATTATCATGAGACTTTATAAAAGATAGTCCGCTTAGTCTGATAATTCTTTTTTAAATACACGAGTCATATAAAAACGAAAAATTCAATCCATTACTGGAATATCTGAGAGGGGTTGAGAGAGTGATTGAATGAATCACTGAATGAATAAATGAATGAATGGCATACTTGATATCTGAAGACAAACGTCAAAATCAAGTGTAAAGTGCGATATGTTTTGTCAAGACAATCTCGCCAAAATACAATGCGTTTTTGATAGCAAACTATGTAATAAGTAAGGACATGGTATTTATCATCCAGTTTATTATGTCAGCGTCTCAGACAAGAGCATGCTACTGAAAATTCATATCCTCATGATATCGAGTCATTAGATCGTGGAGAGTTCTTTTCAATTGTGTGTGAATAAGCTAAATATATCAGTTTTAGTTTTTGACGCAATTAATTGCCTTGTGAGTATTTATTTATTGTAGAGCAAACGGACCCTGGATGAAGGAACTTAAGTTGAATGTGAAATAGCGTTTAACTCAAGTTATGGTGGCTTCCGTACAAGATCCGGGCACCGTGCATGGTTTTGTTTCGTCTGTCCCTGCTGTATGATTTCAGTCTCATATACGACCAAACACCATTCCAAGCACCTTGAGCAAATTGAAAGTTGTAACCAAGTTGATTAAGATTATCATAATTATAATCAACAATACTAGTTATCAGAAGTGTTGCTGTTGCTGTTGCTTGTAGAAGTACATAGTCCTTCACTTAAGGGTATTTTCTTAGTAAAATCGTTTTCCACAATATTTTAATTTCATACAAAAATGAAAGTAAACCACTACATTTTAGTAACATCCTTAACGCAAAACGATTATTTTCAGATTTCGGGAAAGGGGGGGATCGATTTTCCCAAATGTAAAGGCCAAGATTTGAAAGAAAATGCAATTTCAAAGAAAGAGGATTTCAAATTTAACACTGACATTTGACCACAAAACAAAATTAGCTCCACGGACTATGAGATAGTTAAATGATGATGTAAAACCGATTTTTACTAAAATTTAATTCAGCAGTGGCCTTCCATTGCGTCGACTCATTTATTTCGCCATACAATAAAGTCCACTGTACGTGTTAAAGCTCGGCATTTCTTGGATGTACGTAAATGTCGACGAAAGACTCTAATATTGATTTATCGCCGTGTGCTTTAACAATAGAACTATATCACAATACAGTGTAGTCTTTATAGCGATATTTACGTTCCGACTCCAAGTACTTTCCGACTGCCATTACTTTCTTTCGTGCACATGCAGCTGCAAGGGAATGATTATATATTAAACAGGAAACAAAAAAGAAATCTACAAGAATACTGCCAGAGGCTTCCACTATTTGCCTTCACTTATTTTTTTTTTATAATAAAGGACGCTTTCCCCTCATCATCAGGAAGTTAATGAAATAATATTGTTGCGTGCAACATAATAATAATTATATAAATCATTGGTGCATAGTCATGTACGTTAATTTCAATTTCCTGTATATTACAGATTATCTTTATTATATTTTCCTTTGTAGACAATGGGTGTGCGATCTTATCCAAAATCTAAATTCATAATTCCAATATGGAATGTTGTTTCATTAATTGATCTGTCCGTAGAAGAAATCATGGGAAACTGAAAGAGAATTTTTCAACAGTTCAAAGATATCAAACTTTGGAACATGCCACTTCGAAATGGGTTTCATAGTAGTCATACGATACTAGTATATTCAGCAGGTGGGGGATCACAAATTCATATGTCTGAACTGGGAAATCTGATAGGAAAAATATGTTGGTGTCTGTACCACCGTAGTTTTAACTGCCATATGCATAATATGATTAAGAGTAGACCCTGAATAATGAGGAAATTTGAAAATGACGCACATATATTGATCTAGACCAATTTAATCTAATCATTGTCACTTA
Organism: Nipponacmea schrenckii; assembly: GCA_030562195.1. Lineage (NCBI taxonomy): Eukaryota > Metazoa > Mollusca > Gastropoda > Lottiidae > Nipponacmea > Nipponacmea schrenckii. The sequence continues at coordinate 13,234,884 of CM060202.1, forward strand.
ACTTGAACACATTTTGAACAAGATGCTATATATTTTGCAGTTATAATTTGAAGTTAAAAAATGTTTCCTTAAGGGTTCAGTCACACACATAGAGACAATTAAGTAAGCTTATACTCAAGAGTATGAAACAATAACATTGTACTTGTAAAAAATTTGGACGTATACGTTTCGAACTTATCTCCAATGGCCGTTAACGTATGAAGATGTATTCGAATTGTTATTTGCGCTGATAGAACCTATTTTATGATTAATCGTTCTTATCTGTTATAAATAAAAAATACTATTCACTATCACTAAAATAGTGTTTGTGGCTACGTGTGGAATCGGATTATCGAACCAATAGAGCATCTTAGAACTGCATACATGTATGGAATAATGAACGAAACGAATAGATGGAATGTGTTCCTGAACTATTAGGAATTAAGATTACGGTTAGGATTGAAAAATAAATAAGACTTGTCTAAACAGTCCTCTGTAACAAATTTGTTGAGTCGTATATAGACAATAATTTTTGATTTAGATAGCTTTAAACGAGTTTTATAATGAAATGACTATACAAGATTGTCTTTATAAAATAACCGTTGGCTACTTACACGATTTCACGCCTTTATTGATTGCTAAGATAACATGAAATTTAAAATTCACGAAAAGGATAAATGTTATTAGCCCTTGTCCTTTTCCTGTAGATTTCAATTTCGCCAGTTCAAATTGTCTATTATTTCTGGGCTATTTTGTAAACAGATTTGTTGAGTCTACAGGCGATTTATTTGGTGATTAAAGTAAAAATTAAATGGAATGAAGGAAAAACTCTATAGATCTTAAAACCCTCGAATTTCAGTTTTTATTTATATTAACCATATCATGGTAAAATGGCAACTTGTTAAACGCGATTTATTATTGTATTTCTAAACTCTTTAATAATTATTTTATTTATATCAACTTAATCGATACACTTTTCAATATTAATTTCATAACGATTCTATGTTGCTGAAATTTGAGGATTATCTCATTGAATGAAACACGATCATAAACTATTTTATTGACGATTATGCTAAACATGTGTTGATACGAACACACATTGAATTCTACATAAATGATTCGTCATAAATGATTCGTCATAAATTTCATGTAAGCTGTTTCAGTCATCTGGCAGGTACACTCTTGTTTTTATGACGTTTACAAAGTATTGATATAGAAAAACATATTGAAAGTTACGCAAACCTTCTTGCCACTATGTTAAAGGGGTTCACTGTCATTTATGCACACTTTTTTTAAGCACACCTCATTTAGACATAGTACTTTAGGCATATGTCATTTAGGCACAGCGTTTTAGGCACACGTTCAATTAGGCACATACTCAATTAGGCACATTCTTTTTAGGCACACTTAAATTGGGCACACAGTCATTTAGGCACACCTTCAATTAGTCACACCTGACTGCTTAACGTTAAAGGGCAACATTTTCATTATCATAGCTAGCTTATTAGCATCTGTTAAGAGCATCTCGTGGTCAGCGACTCAACTAGATGATTTGGGGTCCCCGAACTTCAGTGGCTTGCGGCACCTTCCTAGAAAAGTTTTATTAACATAATATACTCCTGCATTCTATGACCCCTTTGTAAGTCAATTTATTTATTTTTATATTTAACCTGTTAATGGAGGATTTAGAGATGTTGAGTCCGTAGCAAATGCTACTTCACACATTTATATATTGCTGGTTGCTTAGTTAATCAGTGAAGTGAAGCACCCAGCAATATCAGACCTCTCAACCTAGAATGTTCCTAGGAGTGAGATTTGGTTACAGGTCCAGGGGCCGCCAAGTCCCATGGAAGCTCTGGGGTTCTATAGATGGTCGGAGATGCATTCTAGCTCATTTCCGGAGAATAATACTGTAAATCAGTAGACAATGTGAACTTGTTTTTTGTTTCTTTACAATATCTTCTATTTTTATTTAAGAATAACCATATTTATCAACTTAAATGTACTGATTTTGATGATGTTTTTCACCCTGAAGACAATAAACTGGAAGTCTAATAGTGAACTTTAATAGAGTATTACAATGTGGAATTCTCTATTAAACTTGCTTTTGTAAGTGGCGGCTTCTGTTTATTTGGTCCGTTTTACGGGAAGAGTGGTGTCCAATGTGGAATCTGAATCTGAACTGTGCCGAGTGTCCGACATTTTGACAGCCTGAACACGTGGTGCTGGAATCTGAACTGTCAACGCAATCTCTATTCAGAGTTATCGTTCCTTTTCAATCAGTAGGCGAAGCGGGAAGGACAACTCTGGGGAGAGATTGCTGTTTGACGATTGGTCAGACTCAACTTTGATAGCTAATGATCAGCAAGGCTAAAACTAAACATGCGGAATTTCCTCGGAACATGAAGACGCGACCCGTTCTTTGGTCAGATTAATATCGTGAGCAAACCAACCAATACAAGGGTTGTTTTTTTTTTGTTTTTTTTTTTTTGTTTTTTTTTTTACCCATAAACTTCAACATGCGTGAGATTTTAAGGTAGCTGCGTGAGAGGGTGAGGTTGAAGCCGAATGCGTGAGTCTCACGCCGAATGCGATGCGTGAGAGTTGAGAGGTCTGCAATGTACATTCTGATTTTCATCTGAGCGAGAGAGTCCTTTTAGCCTTTTTTCCTTCATGGTATAGCGAAGTTACGACCTGAGGAGTTTAAGTATGGAGAATGACCGCTCAGCTATTGCTTACGTCAAAGGTAAAGAGATGAAATATTTTAGAAGTAAGTGGATCTGAGTTTACATCCACAAACTGTATTGATTTATAGTTTCCATTAAAATTATGGAACGTTCGTTGAAACAGCAAACTGTGCTATTCATATTTCTAATTGAATGATTTTATTTTATTGTTCAACCATTCGACAATGTATTCAACCTTCAGTAATACCATCTTTTAACTTTTGAAATGAACTAGATTACCAAATTTTGTACAAAATCTGGCAAGAATTGCGCCTTACTAAAGTGTTTGTAAGCTAGAAACAAGGGCATTAACTCATTAACTATTTAATTTCAATTTGTGTGATATTCAAAAGGGAACATCCTATCAACTCCAAGTTTCATAAAAAAAAAACATCAAGAATTGTGCTTTTAGTGTCTTTATGAACGCGTTTTCAATGACAAGAGCAATAACTGATATTTAATGTTTTCGATATTTCTGATTCCAAAAAGGTTTCCCACTGGGTGGATACAAATACTTATAGAGGTTTCGTCAAAAACTGAAAGGACAATAACATAAATTTATTTCTATTTTTAGAGTTATCCTGAGGCGACTCCAAACACTCATACCAAGTGTCAAAATTAGTAAAGAATTGTTCCTTCAATAGTGTTTACGAGCAATTGCCCGCGTATATTGTCAATGTCACTGTTTAAATCATAACGGCATTAAAGAAGCAACCTATATATTATATAAATAAGTAGACAATATGTCATTGAAAATACCATTAATGCACTGTATTGTTTTCTTCATGCCATTGTCTGATACTGACCATGCAAACACAAACTTGCACAATCTCGATAAACGATTTTATTGTGCCTACCAATGATGTCAAAAGATTTTTAAAAGCCTTTTAGATGGGCTATAGAAAATCCACTTGAGACAACCAGAAGCCTTACATCAATATCAATTTTTACATTTACATTCATTTTAAAATGGTATAGTCATATAATTGTTCACTTCATTAGATATACCACGATTTCAGGTGTATGTATCACTATTTGCGTTAAAATCGAACGTTCAGATACATGGTTAGAGTAAAGTCAATCTTCTGTGGCTGGCACATGTTGCGGAATTGAAAATATGAGACGTCAAATGAAAGTGTTATTATGATTCCAGTCTCAAGGTCGGTTCGTGTCTGTATTAAAACAGTCTGGAAAAGATAACACATTTCGTAGTACTGTGTAATCGCCACTTTATAAGAGAATGCTTAAGCAGGAATAAATCGTCTCAAGCAATTGAAGAGAAGGAAAATAATTACAGTGATTATTATACGGTTGATTTAAAGTTGACACGACATTTTCCGGAAGCAAACAGCAAGAGATGGAGTCTCTCGAGTTCACAATCAGTCTTGTCTTGCCGTGAGAAACTTTCTATGACTACATTGAAAGGTTTTCTCTGTTGCTCGTGGCGCTGAATAATGGATATTATGTTTCCATTCTGAGATATATAATATTTGTAGATAATTTGTTGGTTATTGTGAAGATCTGTTCATCATGGTTTTAATATCTCTAACATTATATGTCTTATCTTTTTCCTTGTGTTGGTTTTGTGTTTGTGAAAAGGCTGTACAGACCAAAATACCAGTTGGTAAGTAGAATCTCATACTTTCAGTTCAAATGAACAGTTTATGTTTTTTAAAAACTGCACGTGATTTGATTTGGGGAAGTAAGTTCTCTTAAACGCTCTCTTTTTTCTCACTTATGTGTCATTGTTTGTCGGTTCTGATTATGAGGTTATGGTTGTTAGGTTTTGAAACGCCATTAGCAGATGTTTACAATGTGGTTATCTTTTGAAAGTGGATCAAAGAGTATGTCTTGAATAATTCCTCATATTAAACCAACTATCTCACATGTGACATCTTTTTTTAACAAATGTTCATGCTTGGCTGACATATTTGTCTGAAAACGATCAACGTTCATTGTCTCATATATAATCAATGTTGCAATGTTCGTTATTTATTGTACTGTATCTTGTTATTGGGCTAATAATACGCCGGAAGCGTGTATTGAATATTATGCCCTACAAGCAGAAAAATCTAGAATCAAGTCACAGACCGACTGACCTGCAGTTTCACATGTGAACAAATGAACATCATTGAAAAAATCATTTAAAGAAAATAAAACTAAGGTTACCAGTAATAGGGTTCACAGCTCACAGTTCACCGTCGAAATTTGAGACTTCAAATCCATGTGTGTCTAGATTTATCCGCTTTTCAAAGTTAAAAACTCATCATCATTTTTGTTGATTGTGATATTATAGATATGTATAAAATTCCATGCTTTTTTCGAAGAGGTTCTCTGATTTATCAACCCCCCTGATTCTGTCCCTATAACTTGTTACGTTCATCGAAGGTAAAAAGAAAAAGAATAAAAGAAAGAATCCCGAATTCAATTCCTAGAAGATTCCAATGATAAAGAACTATTTAGACAAATCAATTGTTATTTGTGAGGAACTCGGATAAAGGTGTTTAAAAGTAATTACCACAGAAGCCAGAAATGTGTCGCCTATAAAATCACGAGATATAATGTAATTTTCTATAATAAATTGATTTCCTTTCTTGCATTCAGCTGCAGGCAACTTTTTCTGTCTTAATCAAGCGAATTGTTTGTCTCATTGAGATTTCTATATTATTTCTTTATATAAACATGGTTTGGTTGCTCCGTTTTTTTAGTGTGCAAATTTGAGGCCCCTCATTCATGGAACCTGTAGCTATTTTATATTGATCAAACCGAATACGTATATCGCCTGAACCTATCGTCTAGTTCTCTATATTACGTAATGACTTCATATTACCCCATGGAAAGATTTGAAAATGTATTTTTTAAGGCATTTTTAGAATTAGATTGAAATCAATTGGAATTGGTATATCAAATATTACCTTACCCATTACAAATCAATGTCTATTCTGTTTTGATGCATAGTAGAACGAATCATCATCGGAAAAGCGTTCTTTAAACCCATGTCGCAGAGTCGTGTCCAGTGTTTTAGTTCATTCTTTTTTGTCTTTCGATATGTTTCGGAATGGCAGCTCTCTGACATATATGTCACGAACAGAACTTTAGTTGTATTGTATGTTTTAAATTGTTACAATGGTTGAGTAGACATTTTTTCTACAGACTAATTATTAAAGTTCCGATGTTCCGGCCTCGGGCTTATCGTATTATTCTAGTTTTTCTAAATTTCAATACAACGGAATTTTACCTGGGAATCTGAATGTCTACCATAGAACATAGTTTACAAATAAATGCTTTTGCACCTGGTTTAATGAAGACGGACAACGTCATGATGCATTCAATGGTGAAATTTTTTTTACCAAAACAGCGAAATTGGTCTAATCTTGTTCAAGAAATCCTGCACGTCTTGCAGCGCACGTGGCACGTTTTGTTTTGTTTGTTGTATCCTATTTCCAAGTCAGTCCCCTGCATCACTAGCCAAATAGCCAAATGAGCTCCAGAAAAGGTTTCAAATGAGTTTTAATTAATAGCCGTATGTTATTTCTGTCTGCATTTACCATTCTTCAAACAGTGTCTCATGGATATGCTTATCCCGTTTGTTTCCTCAGTATATACGATATAAATTTAATTGAAAATGTTTAAATTTGGTATTCCGATACAGAAGACAGATTTAGTTTCTGTCAATTTCCTGTGACTAATAAACGTTGAACTGACTAACTAATAGAGGATCAACAATATATTGGTGAAGTAGGTCTCAGTACGTCACACTTCAATGTACTAATTACTGGAGCCAGCGTTACCACCTGATGCCACACAGTTTTGATTCCGGTGAATCAGACACGGGCTTATTTAAAGAATGAGGTATTTATTTTTAAGCGAAGATCAGAATTTTGTTTATATTTTTTTCATTTTCGCGATTTGGAGAAATACAGGTCCTGGGCTTTAGGGCACTTATATATTTACACATTCAATTCTTTGTTCCATACAACCCTGTTGCCCGAGTGATACCCCCTTGCAATTCCATTGTTCCACATGACCATTCGAACCCTACTCGTTTCTTGGGTGTGAGAAAAATAAAGACGTAATATCGGTACACTTGCAATTTACGGACAAAGCATTGACATATAATGCTATATGGTTACAAAAATGGATCTAGATTATTGTCTTTTCGTAGACGAATTTCCACGGATTTTTGATCAGGAAGTGATATAGAGATTGCGTTTATCTTTTGATAGGGATGTTGGGAATTCGAAATTTATAATGATGAAAAAATGCCAGGACAGCGACCACTGTCGAAAGAACGCACTGTATCACATGGGGACTTGTTTTATTAGTCTAACAATTGAACTTTAGTGATTATTATGAGAAGGAAGTTGTTTATTATAATTCTTAAAATGTTCTAATGAATACAGATCCATGTTGTTATTATCACTATTACTATTATCATTATTCTCAGTACCATTATCATTATTCTCACTTTTTACAAAAGTTGTTTTAGTTAAAGTCATATAAATCTCGTTAAACTAATTGGGTAATCTTCGCTTATAATGTGGGTGGGTGGGAATGTCGGATTTGCAATCATTTCGAAAATAAATCTAGTGTTGCGAGTAGATATGTCTGAGAATAATAAAGAGACTCTTTTCTATAAGATACCATATGACCACGGTCATCGCCATTGGCTTAATATGTAATTCCTTGCTAGATGAAGAACAGGTTGTAAGACAAAGTGCAATGATTCCTTACACTTATGACGAGGAGGTTTGTCTGTGAAAGAGTATATTAGGGTCAATATTTTCTTTTATTAGCTTAATATTTTTTGGAGAATTAATCCTTAAACCTATTTTTTTATATTAAGTTATTTGTCTATGTATTTGTCCCGTTAAGGGAAATTAGCATCACATATTTATTTAAAGAGAAGATTGTGTGAATTGCAAATAGATGTTACCTCACTACCATTTTGTATTATATCACATATTAGATACGTTCTAAATTGGGAATGCAAACGCACCACAAAATATTTTTCCAAAGTGGGCGTTCTCCCCACCCCTGAGGCAAAACGCCCACTTGCGTAGGAGAATACTCCCCAATGCTTGCAAACTTGTAATCTAACTATAAATTATTCAAATATTTATAATTTAAATATATAAACCAATTTGTATGTTTAGAGAATATCTAAAGTAATATTGAGTTAACTCACACCAAATTCACAATAATTATCACCTTTCAAAAAGACATTGATATCAATAACCTTATCATTAACTGACGTTAAAATTAACCAGTACCGCGGGCCTGGCGTTCAGCTAGGAAAGTAAAATATGCACTCTAAGAAGCAAGGAGAATGCCACCTAAAGGACATTATACAGTCAGAAATTGATTCTAGAGAATGACAATGACATATAGTGTAGACAGTATATAGATGTATTACAATAAAATATTGTATCATCTATGTCTGAACCGAGGAAATTAATAAAGATTGAACACAATTTATGTATATTTATGTCTCATTGTCAATAGACAATTCAAAATCGGATTTGTTACAGTGAAATGCATGGGAAGTAGTCCTCAAACTCGATAATACAATGGACTGAATTTTATTCCTTTAGAGTGTCATTTTTTTGATGGGTCTCGGGTGGCGAATGAATTGCTGTGACCCTAAACAATTTCATATAGGCCAAATATAGTGATCATGTCATGTAGGTCAAATGTACTTATCTTGTAATATAGGCCAAATCTAGTGATGTCATAAAGAGCAAATTTGCTTATTTGCCATTATTATGGTTTTGTCACATAAAACAATTGTGCTGATCTTGTAAAATGGGGAAAATGTATTGATTTTGTCACATAGAGCAATTTTTTTTTATCTTGTTATAGCTTGATGTTAACAGTTGAACTGGAGATGTACATGGTCATTGACATATAATGCTATATGGTTACAAAAATGGATCTAGATTATTGTCTTTTCGTAGACGAATTTCCAAGGATTTTTCCACGGGGTCTCCGAGAAATAGCCACTATTCTAGATTTCTCGAAGATGTTGGTGGGATAGACGTATTAGAATTATGACGTATTTCCTCCTAAATTTCTTCAAAATGCCATCTTTCGAGTCCTTTGACATATAGTCTTGCCATATAGGGCAAATTAATATTCCGAGTTTCACCGCCATGACATTCGTTCCGACCAGATCGTACGATTTCTCAAACCACCACCAAACCAACAGTTTTCTAAATCATCCTATTGATTCTAAATCCACTACCAACGACCACCAAAGTGCAACTACCTAGTTTGCTATATCAGCAATTGCTGGAAGCGAACGTTAACTCGCCATTTACCTACCTACCTACCGGCAAATTAATAGTTTTGTCACATAGGGCAAATATATAGTTTTGACGTATTGTCTTCTCACGCAGGTCTTATCTATGATATGGAAAATCTGTGGTCTTGTCAAATAAGGCAAATCTATAAACTTATCACGTAGGCAAATCTTGTATCTTGTCATATAGGGCACAGGAAGACAAATGTGGAATATAAGTGCATTAGACACTAAAAATTGGTTAAGAATGACCAACAATGGAACATTTATCTCCATGATGGTCTGTATTCTTCAATAAGATGGTGTTACATTACTCCTTTCTGATTGATGTAAGGATTAACTCTTACTAATCCCTTATAAATATTAATAGCCACTTCATTAAAACGTGATATCTCGTATATAAACATAATTTTGTATTCATTATCAGAGTACTTTTGTTTCTTTCCTAGTTATAAATACTTTTTAAAATTGTATGTTATTCTCATGCCTATGTATGTATATCTCACATTACAACCCCCCTCGATAATTGGGAGTCGAAAAAGAGTAGGCATGGCAATGACACTACATGGCGTTGCCCGTCCTTATTAATTCCATAAGTTGCAAAATAGTAGGATGATGAGGATACGAATAACTTGTGTTATATGCCTCGTAATTGAAGAAGGTGATTCTCTCGTATAAGCCTTTTAAGAGATATAAAAAAGTTTTCTAAATTTTGTTTGAGTTAGGGACACTGAAATAATGGAGCCACTTTAAAGAACGAAAAGGCTTGTAATAATATTATATATATAAGGCCCTTTTGAGATCATGACGTCTTAATACTCATAGGTTTTAGTGGAATTATATGAAACACAAACGTCTGACCGAAAATGCCAATACTGCTAATCGTTGCTTACGGTTTCTCAATACAATTAAAAAACCCTTTTCAGTTCCTTTAATGCGTTCTTAGTAACCATTATTTAGCAAATTAAGACGATTGTTGGCAGTGTCTGCAAAACCGTGTCTACATGTAGCTACTATCACTAGGCCATCCAATAGCCATTTACAACTGTTATCAAAGACTATAGGCAACTATCAACAGTCTATGTGGATAGCTGGTCATGACACTGGACAGCCTACTGAATTTTAATTAAAATAATGGCAGTTTCAAAGAAGATTCTATTTTATAGAGGAAGATGAAAATATTTAGAGAGAAACGTGATGTCTATCCTCTATTAGGCACGTACTAAAATATCAAAGAACAATATTATCTTTTTAAATTATTGATTTTACTACGCAATGTCTTGTAGACTATGGAATTTTTATGTTAAAATGAACCGCTAATATTAGCAAAAGTTCCGAGTCTAGCCGTATCAGGACGTATTGAATTATATGAATACAAGATTGACCGTAACAAGGTATGGCTTTGCAAGTGCTTAAAACTTTTAACGTCCGCTCTCATGTGACTAGATATGCTGTTGGTTTTCCAACTGTTTCTATTTTAGAGCAATCCCCCAAAACCAACCGCGTCATTTACAACGGGGAATCCAATGAGAGGGTCTTAGACACTACTGCAAACCTATGCTCTGAAAAGTCCTATTAAACTCAACATGGAAACGGAGACTAGGCTACAAGTAGGGAATAATTGATATCACGAAATTAGGTTGACACTTTACGGTTTGGTTTCCGGTAAAATGAAGACAACAATCAATTAGAAACCAATATTCACAGTTAAAACTTATAGTTGTATTGCTATGACGATCAGTCTAGTAGTAAAATTTCAGCTTGTGATCATAAATCCACGCATGGCGAACTGATTCATGTCTCACTAATAAAAGGATGTGAGATCGTACAATGCTGGAAAGTTTTTTTCTATCAATCTCTAGAATGATTTGAATGAATTTGCTATTCTGTTAAATTTCTTCGAATGAGCCACGGTAATGATAAGAAAGTGCAAAAAATATAGTCCGTTATAAAATGAAGAATCAAGGGTATCATGCCTGTATATTATGCCTATATGTCAGTCTTGATTAACGAAATTCCGTTGCTCATCAAAAATGAAAGAACAGTATTAAAAGAGAAGAAAACAAGATAAAGGACTATGTATTTACAAACGACACAAAAGTAAAGATCACAAAAAAACGAAAATAGAAAACTTAGAAGATAAAAGAATTAGAAGAATGCTTACGAGGAAGGATTATAAAGATAGAATAGCATGTATCTACAAACAAGATAAAAGAGGGGAAACGTATTAACAAACTAGATGGAACAATAAAGAAAGAAGAAAACGTATTTTCAAAAACAAGAATAAAGATAGAAGATAACGAACAAGATGAAAAAAGATAGAAGCAAAAATACACGAAACAAGAATACAGAGAGAAAAATGTATATTAAGAAACAAGAATACAGATAGAAGAATGTATATCTAGAAACAAGAATACAGATAGAAGAATGTATATCTAGAAACAAGAATACAGATAGAAGAATGTATATCTAGAAACAAGAATACAGATAGAAGAATGTATATCTAGAAACAAGAATACAGATAGAAGAATGTATATCTAGAAACAAGAATACAGATAGAAGAATGTATATCTAGAAACAAGAATACAGATAGAAGAATGTATATCTAGAAACAAGAATACAGATAGAAGAATGTATATCTAGAAACAAGAATACAGATAGAAGAATGTGTATCTAGAAACAAGAATACATATAGAAGAATGTATATCTAGAAATAAGAATACAGATAGAAGAATGTATATCTAGAAACAAGAATACAGATAGAAGAATGTATATCTAGAAACAAGAATACAGATAGAAGAATGTGTGACTAGAAACAAGAATACAGATAGAAGAATGTATATTTAGAAACAAGAATACAGATAGAAGAATGTATATCTAGCAACAAGAATACAGATAGAAGAATGTATATCTAGAAACAAGAATACAGATAGAAGAATGTGTATCTAGAAACAAGAATACAGATAGAAGAATACATGAAACAAGAATACAGATAGAAAAATACATGAAACAAGAATACAGATAGAAGAATACATGAAACAAGAATACAGATAGAAAAATACATGAAACAAGAATACAGATAGAGAGAGTATATATTTACAAACAAGGTAATATAATAAGTGAAGAATAACGTTAGAAGAGTAGGTCATGAATTAAATAATGTATTAAGAAAGTAGAATTTGGTGTGAAAGAATTGGAAATTATATGATTAAATCAATAAAAGATAGGGGAACCATTCTACTAACTTAATTTGACTTTATTAATAATTCACTGACTAAACCTACCCAACTTACATGTACATTGTTTGTTGTGTCTTTATGAGCAGATTACAAGCTTTGTCTAGGCCGTGGTGAAAGACCAGGCATTACCATTGTTTCAATAGTTGTCTAAACATGGTTCCGAACTTGATTGATTTTTCAACATCAGTAAACATCTTAATGGGGATTCTAATCAGGTGTTTGCAAGCCTTGGAAAGGAAATAGAAGAAAATAGTTACATCATCTGGCTTTACAAGACTATTTTTCGTTTCGTTCTGTTCCGATACTGTTGTTCATAGGAATAGGCTGAATAGCATAACATCTGGGTCGAGGAAAGGCTTCAATAGACTTTATATTGTCTAGTTTTTAATGAGCATCTTGACACTGGTTCGCTGTATTAAGTCTCTCTAGTTTAGAATTTTTAACAGTCTTGATATAACATGAAGTCAATATAATGGGCCAGGGTGTTAAGTTTATTATAGTTTTATTCCTCACTAGAGAACTCATCTCCAGGAATTCCTGATATTAACATCTATATTCAACTGTAGATATATCACTTTTACTCTGTAATTCCTTTCTTCTCCACCATTTTAAAGATTAGAAACTCTTTATTCCCAACCTGTTTGGAGACATAAATAGTGCAATTTTTATTTACTGTATTTATTTCTTCATATTGTCAAAGTGAAATCCTAAGATCAATTCATGACCATGTTTGTATGCTTTAAAAATTAGGCCATCGATAACTAAATTAATCGATGTTAGTAGAGGTGTTTTCCGGACTAGATTGCAGTTTCATTTTGGTTCCATACACCCTACGATTTTGATTTTATGCAGACTACGAGCGCAGTTTCATCATAAAAACTACGATTGTGGTGTCATGCAGACTAAGATTATGGTTTCATGCTGACTGCGATTGCGGTTTCTTTATACAAACTACGATTGTGGTTTCATGCAGATTGAGATCATGGTTTCATGCTGACTGCAATTGCGGTTTCCGACAAACTGCGATTGAGATCTCATGCAGACTACGATTGATATTCCATGCAGACTACAATTGAGGTTTCTTTATACAAACTACGATTGTGGTATTATGCAAACTACGAGTGAAATTCCTTCAAACAGACTACGATTGTGGTTTTATGCAGTTTAAGATCATGATTTCACGCTGACTGCGATGGTGTTTCAGACAAACTTCGATTACGATTTCATGCAGACAACGATTGCAGTTTCTTCAAACAGACTACGATTACGGTTTCATACAAATTACGATTACGGTTTCATACAAACTACGATTGGAGTTTCTTCATACAAACTACGATTGTGGTTTCATGCAGACTAAGATTATGGTTTCATGCTGACTGCGGTTGATTTTTCTTCATACAAAGTACGATTGTGGTTTCATGCAAATTAAGATCATGGTTTCATACTGATTGCGATTGCGGTTTCCGATAAACTGAGATTGAGATTTCATGCAGACTACGATTGATATTCCATGCAGACTACGATTGTGGTATCATGCAGACTACGATGGTAGTTTCTTCAAACAGACTACGATCGCGGTTTCCGATAAACTTCATGTAGACTTCGATTGCAGTTTCCTCAAACGGACTACGATTCCGGTTTCACACCAACTACGATTTCGATTTCATGCAGACTACGATTGGGGTTTCTTCATACAAACTACGATTGGGGTTTCATGCAGACTAAGATCATGGTTTCATGCTGACTGTGATTGTGGTTTCAGACAAACTACGATTGAGATTTCATGCAGACTACGATTACTGTTCCATGCTGACGGCGATCGGAGTTTCTTCATACAAATTACGATTGAAATTTCATGCTGACTGCGATTCCAATTTCTTCATAAAAACTACAATTGAGATTTCATGCAAACTACGGTTGGATTTTCTTCAAACATACTACGATTGAGATTTCATACAGACTACAATTGAGATTTCATACAGACTACGATTGGGGTTTGATACAAACAACCACTGCGATTTCAAGATTTGTATGATTGTGGTTTCAATTAGACTAACATTAGGGTTTCATCTGACTACAATTGGAGTTTCATACACAATTTATATTAAGAATTATCCATAAAATGAAAATGTAAAGTGATATCGTTATTTAACCGATTTTACCCACTATTTAACTATTTTTAGAAGATTTTCAGCGACTGCTTGGAACTTGTGACATGTAGGCTTTATATCAGTTGCAGACTAATTCCGTCTTTTGATTCTATTCTACTCAATGCTATAAAATGGATTTATTCATCCAACTCAGCGTTTGAAACGTGCAGCTGCCAGTAGTCTATAAAATTCTGTATCGGCTCATCCGAAGTGATGTGTTGAATCACAAGTCGAACTCAGCCCGCCTTCAAAGGACAATCCACGTGATTTGACCAACCTACGAGGTTTAATCGTAAATACCGAATCATTACGTGAGTGGATAATAGGTTAACCTTAAGTTCGCCTATCTGATCTGAGATAAAGATCTTTGTTGAGAGGAAGAAACGGGTTATCTATCAAATGGTTAAGTGGTTGTTACGTGACAGGCGGATGTTTAGACAGTTACTGTGTGATTTCAGACAAGTTTGTCATTAGACTGTCTATTTTGACTTCTTATCGATTTTCTAGAATAGGAATACCTTGTGATTCATTTTCTCAAAGTATATCTTAACTTCAAATGGTATATTTTAACCTTCGTTTCCTCATTAAGGGAAGTTTTAGTACATTTTAAGGTTTTATATCTGATATGATAGTGTCGACAGTGCTCTTTATCATATATAGAACAAAGGCTTAAATTAACGAATATTTTACGTTAAGGTTTCAAGATTTAAAGGCATTAATGTAATATCAGTGTACCAATAATTCTTTGAAGTTTTAGCGGTTCGATGGGACAGTTTCTATCCCGTTTCAAAAGCTTTATTATTTCAGTGCTAGGATTCGGTAAGTTTAATAACTGCAGAAGCCAAAAAACTCTCATGATATTCTCCTTAAATCGTAGCTTGAACGCCGCTATCATCCTTTATCATCAATGTTGGTACTCATGTTATAAATCGTTTCGACAGACAATAACAAAGAGTAGGCTATTTTGGTTGTCTTACCAAAATTTCCCCATCGCATACTTTACATCTTCAGGACCCCAAACTGCAGATGATATATAAGTATAAAGCGCTGTTCAAAATGTTTATTCCAAAGTCCCACAATAAAATTTAGAAAGCGAAGGTTCAATAATTACTCAGCATTTCAGATCGGAAGCCAAGATTTCAGTGACGTCCGCATTGTTGGCGGTTCTTTTCAGACAAATTTTAATTGCTTCGCCTTATTCTGGTCTATCCATTGTCAATTGTTACAACAATGGCTGACAGTTTCTAGCCTCCAGAAGATGAAAGTAAATTGGAGAACTACGAATCATAAGATTAATTTTTCGCAACATTTCACTTTATTGTTGGTAAATTACATGAGGTCATTTTGTCACTAATTAGTTCGTATCGCGATGGATATAGCTGGTCTCAAACTGTTCATAGCCGTGAGCAAGTATACGGTTCCAATATTCTAAGAGTTATACATTAATTCTTCAAATATCATGATGATGAAAGTTGACATCAAGTGTAGCTTTTCAAAAGATAACAATTACCAAAAGATTATTCAGGATATTCGATTAAATAAGCTAGCTAATATGATTCAAAGTTCAGTGAATTAAAATGTTTAAGTATTCCAAGTGCTCATAAAATGGGTCTAATTATGTTACTGTCGTTAAAAGATATAGAGATGATATCTGGGTTAAATGTATGAATGTAGTGTTCACGGACACTGTCATTGTTTTCATCCGGATACTTTCATTGTATGCAATCTTGATTCACCAGGAACGGATTTCTCGATAATTATAGAAGTGAGGGTGGTTGAAAGATAACTTTTCTATAGTTGTCCCAGATACAGGGTGAGAGTAAAGGGGCACTTTAGCCATAACCATCGTACTCTAGTCTTTAAAGGGGTTTTTCTTTAGCTCAGCTAATCAGTAATAGTGTTCTTAGTTAACCGTCGAAATGTGAATTTTCAAACCCATGTGTATATATTGGCGATTGCGAGTCACAGCTTTTCTTGATACTCTGCCATATATAGAAATAAAATATAGAAAATGAAGTGAATTTCTAGTTAGTTAAAGTACATTTGAAGGGATTATGCGATGATCCAACAAATTCTGAACCTTATTTACAAAAAACTACCAAAAACCACCCACCGAAAATAGACAACTATGGCCTTTATGGTTAGCATGTGAAAAGGAAAATTCGTCGTACTTCTTGTTACGTTCTCGGCCTTCGGAACTTGACTTGCTGAATTGCTTTAAGATATGAGTAATTCAGTTTTACTCAATGCCATAAACCGAGGTGGCGTTTTTTTTATAAAACAAATAAACACTATATCGTGATGCATATTTGAATTCGGTTGTGTGCTAGAAATCGAAATATTTTAAGGTTGTGGTGAACTGAGCGTCATGTTTTATAGAAATAGAAGCTGTATTATTAGCGGGTTACATTGACATGCCCACAATAATAGAAGAAATAAACGTTTTTTGAGCAAAATTTAACATACGAGTACATAACTACATTAGGTAAATGAGATATACCGAGGCAGAAGATTATCATGTAAATCCTTGTTGTATTAACCTATGGCTGGTTTAGCTAATGTATGTAAGTCATTGAAATTGCTTTTTATAAAGTTGAATGGAGCGTTCAAGCTATGCCATGGGACAACACACAGTCGAGGTCTCGTGTGTCGTGTGTACGTTAAATGAAGATGAAATGAAAAGAGTATTTTATATTTTAATCGTATCTCATATTTTGTGAAAGTTGCTAAAATTACATGATAAATGAATTCAAATAAGTTATTTTCCAGTCCAAAATTAAATGGATACAATAATGATAGTAGTGAAATTCTTTTGTTTTAATTTAAAAGCAAGAGTTTTTGGTTTACTGTTGTAAATACATTATGAGGTTCTAAGTTCTGAATCTAGTCGCGTGTTGCATATACCTACAGGACAATAGATGTTACACTAAATATTGATTATGTTTCAATAAAAAAAAATCAGCTGTTCGTCAAGTCTCGGGGGAAATTCTGCTTTAATTAATCAACTTTAAAAAGCGAGCAATTTTGTGTAGAGATGTCAAACATCAACTGTCAACCTGCTTAAGAATGGTTTAATAGCGATCCTCACTTAAAGTACTGATAACAGAATTTTGTGATTCATAACATAGAAAAAATGTTTATCAGTTTCGCTCCCTGCTTCTCCAAATCTCCACGAATCAATATGAAATTTACATTACATCTAAATAGACTTATATTACCACATATCTACTGTTAGAAACCTCGGTCTGGGTGCTATGGAAGTCCACGTCCAGCAGAAGAATATAAATATTCAATGTAAAATATATTGTCATATATTGTCTGTCTAGTAATATGAAGTGCTACGCAATTTGTCGTTGTCATATAATCATGACTTCTCATGACAGTTCTTTGCCATTTTTGGTCATTTTTGATAACACATCTGTTTTTTTTTTATTAAATGACTCTACAATTTGTTATCCAAAGTTATTGACATCGCATTGACACACTTAAATTGATTCGTTTAACTCAATAAAGTCGATTGGTTTAAATAATGGTTTCGAGATGTTTATTGCAGACTGATAGCAAATACGAACAGCAGGATGATCCTTGTTACCTACTGCTGAGGTCGAGGTGGAAACCACATTTTTTGTTTCAAAACACTTAAGCAACTGGCATTTTGACGATGTCAAGGTATTACGAATTGCGTCAAATACCTTGACTCCCCTTCTCGTATCACCTAAGTTTGTAAATGAAGTGATTTGATTGTATTTTACACTGTAAAGATTAACCAACAAACAACAACTGTGTTTTTCAGTCGACGACACGCCAATAGCAAATTGAATCTAGCGACAAATCTAAATATACGAGGTTCGTCAGTAGTTAGTTGTCGTTAAAAATAGAGTGGATTTCAAACCCTGCTGGACCGACCCCCTTGCCCCAATATAATACAAATAATTTTTATCTATTTTCCAGGAGCCTTGTTTGACTATAGAGCGGATTCTGCTGCACGGTCTGGGTATTTATATGCTATTTCTGTATATAATGATTCAGCTTCTAAAGATGCTTTAAGTTTTGCTACAGTTTATGAAGAAGTAGATATCACCAATAATTTTAGAGTAGCTTCCAAAAGTAAGTTTATTTTAAATAATTTGATTCAGTTTGAATTTGCCGGTTCGAGACCTATTGCTGCTCTTAAATGTAACTGAAAAATGTCGTTTCTACGGGTAAAGGGGAGGCTAGTCCGACTTTACACTTCATTTACTGAAATGAAAGAATCACCTTTGAGCCCAGTTGACAATTTTTCACCCTCTCTCCTACTGATTCCTAAAAAAACCACTGCAATCAAAGGCGCCGAGTTGCCTTTTTCTATCGCTGATGGCGCCGGCATGGTTTGTACTAAACAGACATTATAGCAATTTGAGGATTTATCTAAGGTTATTTAATACATGGATGATTTTGGGTATTTTAGAGAAGATATATGACTCATTAATATCACCGTTTTAATAGACTAGTTCGGTTTATTGACAGTCTTTCATTATACCAGTCGAAATTGTCTTCACAGTTTAAATTACATGCTATAAAATGATAGCCGTATGTCTAACTTGTTTTGTGATATTGAAGAATTGAATTGGCATAATCCGACACCTTCTAGAAAAAGTTGATGTGTTAATTTGTAGTTTCTTTTAAATTTCATTTAACGTTTGTGAAATTTTTAACAGTTGATTTCAATGCGTTATAGCAATTTGTTGAACGATATTATTTGAAATAAGTTCAAATGTGTTACTTCTAGCTCTCCCAATTTCAACTTCAAATCGATGTTACTGTAGTAGTAAATGATATTATGCACATAAATAAGCTCAATAACAAACTTAAGTTTCAACTGAAGCTGAAGTAAGACGCATTCGGACTTTTCATTTTTCATTGAAATTCAAGCAATTGTTTAACAGTATTTCAACTTATGGTCCAATATTTTAACAACTGTCATTATCTAATTAAGTATAGCATCGATTTTACTTCCGAACCATTTCCAATATCTCTATAGCGATTCATCATTTTGAATTATAAAGATCCATTGCAGAATTCAATGGCACCAGTTCCTTTGAAGAATTTATCAATGCTAAAAATGACAAGCTATAAATCATGTTCCATTGAGATATCCTTGACCAGAAATATAATATATTATTATATGCACTATAGTCGGGACACTGTAGTCCAGACAACAACTGAAGGAATGAGATAGGAAATTTAGAGTTTTTTTTTTCAATGTCCAAATCAAGATATCACAGCACAGCATATTTCTTTTTAGATATAAGCATAAAATGTGTTGGTTAAAAATTACATATAATTCATTCAAGTTTTATTTATATCGATGTTTGCATTTACGACAAAAAAAGCTAATGTTGTTTATTACGTTTTTTTTTTTTTTTTGCATTTCCGGCCTTGCGTCTAAAAGAATCTGAGAACGACTAGATGTTTAACCACTGCTGGCAACTGATGGCATCTTAGGGAATAGCTGTCTTTAGTCAAATTGATCTCCGCAAAGACTGAAAAATCACAGTTGCCATCAATTGCTTTCATTTCTTTATGTTTTATGTTTTTTAACGAACAGCTTGTCGACGTGAGAAATTAGATCCGCAAGCTTATAATTGATCGACGGTAGTAAATTTTTTCGTTACAAGCTCTTCGCTCACATTTACAAAAACCAGTTAATTCAGTATTTAGTTAAAAAAACAATTTAAGATGCTCAGGACCATGACTGATAACGGGTGTTGCCTTTCTTGCAAGTTAAAAATGTCTTTCTTCTACTTCAGTGTGTTCCCAAATGGCAGGTGGAACCTTCGCCTTATATGGTAAAACAGATACCAAATCATTTAGCATTATACAATCCTTTAGTAATGCTTTTCATATGCCTTATGTGACATTCAGTTTGTGCGGGTCGGCGGATCAAAAAGAAAAACCATATATTGTGTTTATAAAACCATCTTATACAGACGCTATTACAGATCTTATCAAAACATTGAAATGGTCCAGAATGGATTATATTTATGATTCAGACGAAGGTAAGTTTATTTTGGCAAGTTCCATTCAAACCTTTTAGCGCTTATTGTATATTTTTTTATCTTCTGATAGACCAAAGATTATTTTACATATTTTATATATCTATTTTTGAGAAAAACTTGGCATGCCAAAATGAAGGTTAAGATATCCGAATCAATTCATTGAGAATGTTTCCATGCAAGTGTGTTGTAGTACTTGATCATGTGAACATCATAGATGAATTTTCATCCATATATGTCGATTGTTAAAGAGTGAATCCAATCGATGATTATTAATATTTAATTAACTAATTTGATTTTGACTTATTCAAAATACATGATATAGATAGGCTCACAATTTCTATGAAGATTTTAGTTTTCAACTTATTTATGTTTATTATGTTGATTGTTGAACAGTTCTTGAGTTCTGCTCTAAGCTGTAAAAGTTTAAAATATCGGGCTGATACCATCAGCCTTCATCCGATTTTATATATTATTGTGGTTTCAGACAAAATCTAAGCTGTTTACTTTATGCTATTTTAGAGAGTAGTCCTTCTAGGACGATATGTACTTTCACGGCGTCAAACATGTCGAGAGGCACGAAAGATCAATCAATTAATGAGTATTATTGTGGCAGTTACCAAGCTGAGATAAAAGTACTTGAATAAATTGAATGTTGTGTTAAATCTGATTAACAAATAATAGGTATTTAACAGAAGTTCTGTCAGATGATTGGACAATAACTGCTATTTACAATGACAAGTTCAATCATTGTTGTCCAGTGACTAAATAGTAATTATTGATCTACTTTTCTACGATTAAGTCTGGCTTTAGATTTAACATATGCTATAATTATTTATTTACACGAAAGTTAAAAATATTTTAATAAATCAAGGCATTTCATTTGAGTTATGATACATGTATGTACAGTCCTTAC
Source organism: Nipponacmea schrenckii (assembly GCA_030562195.1). Taxonomy (NCBI): domain Eukaryota; kingdom Metazoa; phylum Mollusca; class Gastropoda; family Lottiidae; genus Nipponacmea; species Nipponacmea schrenckii. The sequence continues at coordinate 13,256,230 of CM060202.1, forward strand.
ATATCTCATTTTAGAATACCCAGATCGGCTATTGGAAGTGGGTTTATTTATAATGGGATATCAACCGCTAGATATTTGCTAAGATCCCAATTTTAACAACCCGTAACGCTTGTTCTATCGGACGTTGTGTTCACTTCCTAACTACATAACATTATTTCAATTTGAATTATTATTTCAGAAATAATATCATTAACTTCTGTTCTTCTATCAGGCGATACAGATAATAATTACATGACTATATCACTTTAAATCGTTTTAAGCTCGTGACAGTCTTGTAATAAATACGTCGAATTTTGATATACAAGCGAGAAGATGTTTATTTTAATCTATTTTATGGGGGATATATGAAATTCTACTTTGATTTCTGGGGTGTTTATAAATCTCGTTGTCTTCTTAAAGTTGAGATAGCCCAGATATCGCATGTAATCTTGTAATAAACCAAAGGATCGGAATTAATCTTCTAAAAGCCGTCTTATAAATAAAGATTAGTTAGAAAACGTGTACCTAATCCCGTTTTACGCAAGACATATCTAGTTCTAAACTAGAGTAGTTGTACATGTATTTGTTGTGAAAGTATTTTTCACATCACCAATACAATCATCAAGTTGTTTCTTTATATGGTAGAAGTTATTCTGTTATACGTGTAGTTATATTCCTTATATGATGTCAACTTATTTATAAGTTTATATATATATTGGAAGGTACTAGTATATGGTTACAGTTAAGGTCTGATAAGGGAAAAACTTGAATAGATTTTCTACGACGTTGAGTTTTTAGTTTTACGTTGTCAGAAAGCTTGTTGTAGGCCATCTGTTTATTGGCCAAAACCTTAAAGGTTGACAGTATACGTTACTAGCAAATAAGCTACTTAAACACAAAATCAGTTTTCGTTTCCATTATGAACTATGGTCAGTTTACTTTTAATAAATGTATGCTCTTTTATTCGAATGGTAATTTCAATTTAATTGTCTGCTTGAGCTATTTGGCCTCGAGGCAATCACTAGAGAAACCACCAAGATTAGATTGAAATGTAAGCTTTACTCTAAGATCTACAAATTAATGTTACAGTTATAATATAGGTTTCATTTCCTATTTATGCACTTACATTTTCAGCCTAGCAATAGAGCTGTTTTGTGGGATGTGAATATTCTGTTTTTTTGTTTTTTTTTTGTGTATCTCTAAGTTTTGAGACAAAGTATGGAAAGAACATTTTTTATGAAAACTAACACTCAGATTTTTTCAATGTAATCTTCATCATTCTCCATACAAAGATGCATTCCTATAGTTACATGTGATAATTTATATTTTTCCTGCCATATTTCTAAATTTTAAAATATAGCTGCATGGTATTTGTACAGAATTCAATTTCACCATATTGTCTATGTTTTCGAATTCAACATTATGAAATATGGTACCTTTTCCATTTTATTAAATACTTTTTTATAGGATTAATGAGAGTACAGTATATCTATAATAAATTAAAAGAATCCAGTTTGAATGGAAAAATAGAGGTTGGTTTTAGAAGAATAGAAGATATTAACAAGGCGCATTCAGACCTACGCAGATTAGATCGTTTTTATGAATCTAACGCTACTAAAAATGTCATCTTAGATTTATCGTCTCAAGATGCTTATAGAAAAATATTAAAACAGGTAAAAACATCTTGCAATATTTTCAAACCCACTGAAGTTAAGTCGTTGTAATGTTTATGTGATTTATTACTTTCTTTTGTTGTATAAAAATCTTATTAATCTTCAAAGCGATATGTTTTATTTTGTCAATTTGGTTAGAAAGATTAAAGCAAGATTGTAACACTCATATCAACAACTGGGCTGGGCTCTGAACTACTAGCGATTCAAAACATCTTATAATATCCGCAAAATTCCTATCAACCGGCTGCAATTATGATAAATTTTGTTCGCTCAAGTTTACAACAAGACGAGTACATAGTTTCAGTCGCGTGCTTTGATTGACTGATTTGGTAGCGTATAATCCAAACCAATCTCTGCATTTATTTCTATTATACAACATTGTGGTCAAGGTATTAGATCAAGTTCATTAAACCTAAAGTTTCTTTAGCTTCTTACATTCTCTTGTTAGACATGAGACCCTTTAACAAATATACGAGTTCAATATCTGTAGAAGTGTATACAGTAATATGATTATATATTACAATTATCTCACATAAAAAGAAGCATAATTGTTAAATTTCCATCATAGCCTTTTATTTGATACCATGAAAAATACAAAGTAATTGAGTTTTCCTTTTTTTTTTCTTTACTTTTTTTCTTTTTCTTTTTTTTTTTTTTTTTTTTGAAAAAAAAATTCTTACAGTTCAGATAAATAAAAGGCACTTCAATCTACTTTATATTCGTCTCACGAACAGTTCTTTTCAAAACATTCCAATTCTTCAAATAAAATCTTCCTTAACTGCAATTATAACATCAGAGGTTTCTTGAAGCAGCCTTTAATTGATCACTGTAGTCCGAATGCTTCAGAGCATCAGTGACCCAATAATTTGTTTTGATTAACCTAAACTATTCTATCATATATTCGGAATGTAAAAGCACACAAAATTTAGGAGTTAATAAGATGGTGTAACGAGGAAAGTCCCAATGCATCGTGTATTTGGCACCTTTGGATTTAAGCAAGTATCCAATCAGATCAGTGTATGGTCCTTATGTTAATAAATACAATCTCTACATGCTCACAATTCATCCGAGGCCGGAAATCCACTGGCTTCTGGTGTTCTATGGAAGCTCCCGGGTCTGAGCAGAATGATTCGGATTACCCACAAGTTGAGGAATAATTTCTTCTAAAACAATTTGCTTAAAACCTGCAGAGAAAACATGAATACTTCATTCATTTCACAAAGTTTGTCAAATATTATCTGTAATATGCATTCTAATGAAATTATTTAGAAAAAGCAATTGCGCATGATTATTTAACTAAATAAACTGAGTTTATAGCTAGTTTCCTTTCTTTCACACTCTCAATTGATACCGTATTGATATTAATAAACATTAAAAAAAGAGTTGTTACGCAATTGATTCCAATAAATACCTCTCTTTTTTATACAAAAAAGCATAAGCAGATTTTGACACTATACCAGGATTCAGTCATTGTTTAGGAATATGCGTTTAATTCTTTTTAAAAAGGAATCTCCAGAGCGTGCAAATTATTGGCTCGTTGTATTTATAAATGACCATTATTGATTTGTCTCAGGAAACCGTATGATCTCAATTTTCTTAAATTTATCTGAGAATTCTTGATTTTAATATAAAAATAGCTCTTGGCAATCCAGAATGCCTATAATTTAATAGATAGCTATCTAGACGGCAATAGAAGGTCAAACTTACCCTATCTATTTTATTCTGTTTTTTAGAAAATAGTCTGCAACAGTTGCATACAACGCAATCATATTATATAATGGGTGCTATAGCTAAAAGACAACCTGCGTCACTGTTGTTTGATTAAAATATTGTCTCAAAAGAACAAATGCAACATTCTGTTAAAAAATAGGCAAAAATATTGGCGATAACTCTCACATTTATCAAGTTATATACGGTATAGTTATTAAGTATCGCTCTACTTGTTCGATTATTTTCATTCAAGAAATCTATTGATTCCAAAGAAAACGTTGTTGATCTTAAGTGTTTCTATAAAAATATTTGTTTGAGATTCGTTAATATTTTATGTAAAATAATATTGATATGGGATTATTGCTACTCAGACACTTCTTAAAATCAACAACTCAAAGGTTATAAACTAGTCATGATTCCAATTCTTCCTGAAAGTTGAAGTTTACTAGGTATATAACAAGAGGAATGGTAACTCCATTCTATCTTCCAGTATGGGTTCCATTTATCCATTATGGTAAATTCAAGTTCGGTTCCACAAAGATCGTAAAACTGTAGTCTCGTCGATCTTCAAACATGTCGATCATTAATGAAAAAAATAGAATATATTGGGCACAAGGAATTTCTGAAAAATCCCTCTCATTGTATTTTTATGAAGGTAAAATACATTTTGACGTACATGTTGTTTAGAAGAACAATTCCAATATCCAATAAGGCTGAGTTACTTTATCATCTCATTCTTGCAATCAATTTTAGATACCGGAAGTAGGAATGAACAGAGAAGGCTATAATTATTTAATGGGAACATTGGTAAGATCTTTCAACAGTAACACTCATTATTTTCTGTGCTGTAATCGATTTAACACACCAAACTGATCTGACAGTTTTGTGGATTATTTTTATAGCACACCATGTAACAACATAAGCATAACGGTGAAACGAGAAATTTCAATTCATTTCAATTTATATTATTTACTTATTTGTTTTCTAATTTCACCTCTTAATTATATAAATGTCTTTTCAGGACATGTTAAGTTTAAATTTGTCGAGATTTAGACATGGTGGAGTCAATATCACTGGCTTTCAACTTGTCAATCATACCTCAGGCAGTGTCAGAAGGTTTCTGAGTAACTGGACGGCTTTAGAATCCAATGTTTGGCCTGGTGCAGGAACGTCAGTACTGGATGTAAGTGCGTTTAAATATATTACTTTTACTTATTCTTTGCAAAACATTTTGCACATCTTCATCTGATGCATATTATGTTCATGTAAAGTGAATTAGAGCTAAACGCTAAACCAGATCAAACCTAAGTAAGGAACTTAAAACGCGTTCGATCATTTTGTAGCATACAAAGCATGTGAAATCCACTCGAGTTTATTGTCTACAATAACAGTTACAGTGTAGTCAACAGAAAGAACCCCCGGTTCTATTAAATGATTTGCAAGAGGTAGAAAACGATGTTTGAATTCTCTAACATATTCAATGAGAAAATACCTGGAAATATACATTTCCCTTAACAAAAAATTAAGAACCAAATCAATGTTAATCAAAGATTAGATAGGTCTTGAAATCTTCAGACGCTCTACGTGACTAGCTTTTTTAAACTTATACAAAGGCACTGGACTAAAATGATCGATTTGTATATATTACAGAATTTCATGGTTAATTTTCTCTTGATACTAAATGTCACAAAGCGTCTAATTTCTTTGAAATCCGCAAGCTTCCGTGTACCTTATATTGGTCATTTGATGTATTATTCCTCGTCTTACCGTCTTTACGTTGTTTTCTGAAATAAAGGCATTATGTTGTTACTTTCAGGTGGATGCAGCACTCTCGGTAGATGGTGTGGATACAATCAGTAAAGCATTAAAACTTATGATACATCGACAAGAAAGAGTGTTTCAATATACATTTAGAAGATCAGAAGTGTTTAATTACAATAGAACTAAGGGCATACCCTGTATTAGTCCACCTATACCATGGATGCATGGAAGAGATATATATGAAAGCATTAAACGAGTAAGTTCCGATTAAAGCTAACATGTCGTAATTACGGTAGGAAACGCTTCTTTTTATGAAATAGCAGCACAAACGCCTAAAGACGATACCTGTACATTGTCGCTATAATGTATGTCTTACTTCTTCCCACTTTCGTGTAGTTTTACATTAAAAGTCAAGTGTATAGCACTATTATCTATGCTGCAGGTAAAATTTGAAGGATTAACAGGAAACCTAGCGTTTGATGAAAGAGGCTACAGAAAAGATTATAGATTAGATGTGTTGACAGTTAGTTTAAATAATGGGCCCGAAAAGGTAAGTAATGCCAAAATATTTAAGTTTTTGAACCTAAGTCAGTCATCCACTTGACATAATACATTACGCACCTATCGAATATAAATACATAATCTATATTGTTGTTGGCAGAGAGATAACTTAATCTGGTAACTATATAAATGGAAAACGAAATGTAATAAATGGAGCTTTACATTTTACATTTCCGCACGTACAACAGTCTGCAATGAGAGAAATTTGCCAGACAGCGATTTTAACGTTTGTGTTTTTTGTTTTTTGTTTTTTTTTTTCAACTTCCTTATAAAGTGCACAGACCGTTGTACCTACATTTGGACCTACATTTGTTTTTCCATATTAACGACTAGACGCCTTTTTCATGTCGAATGATGGAGATGTAAGTTTGTGATTCACACAAGGCTATCTGTCTATATTATGAGACTGAAATAACTTAACTTATATAGAATATCTCTGTATTATGACTGGAAATCAATCCCAGTATATTTTCAACATAATATACAAGATCAGTTGCACCTGCAACAATGTTCAAATCGAGGTAAGGAAATGGCAACCGAAGAGCAGATACGTAAAACAGATTGGGAAAGGAGTGAGAAGGGAAACAGACAAGGGAACGAAAAGGAAAAGAGAGAGGGAACGGAGATAGAACAGTACAGATGAGATAGCATTAGAGTTGAAATGAGGTTTAAGAGAAAGGAAAGAAGTAGAAAAACAAGATAGTAGATGTAAAGGAATTGTCTGAGATGGTAGGAGAGGAAATAAAGGAAGTCCAGGTGCTAGTAAAGGGTACTTTGTTATAATGTGAGGAACCTTTTCGTTCCTCGATGAGGTGCGTCGAAATGTATTATTCTGTAGACCTATATCGGTCGCTAACTCTCTATCTGATAATCATGAATAAGGAGCTTAAAATGATTTGTATATTTTTTATATGTAACCCCAGTGGTCAAATAAATTTGCGTTGAATTCTTTCCCTTGAAAAAAAAAGTATATAAAGCGTGACTATTTGAATTGAGAAATTCGCATTCGTAGATAAGATCCATCTTTCTCTAGACAGAATTGTAGTTAATTCCTCAAGGTTTTTAGACACCACCTAAATATTAATGCGCAATATGACTTGATTTGATTCTAATTTGATTTGGTTCCTATTCAATGATAAATTTTAATTCAATCTAATAAAAAATATTGGACAGCGGATTGCACTGAAATACCACGGTATGATTGTGGTAATACACTGTCGTTTATGCCAGAGATTATGCAAGAGAGACATTTTTGAATGTATCTTAGGCGAACACACATATTAACTATAAATACATACGATACGTTAGTTCATCGTTATTCGCGCATGAAATGAAATGAGTGGAGTTTTAATACATAATCTATATTGTTGTTGGCAGAGAGATAACTTAATCTGGTAACTATATAAATGGAAAACGAAATGTAATAAATGGAGCTTTACATTTTACATTTCCGCACGTACAACAGTCTGCAATGAGAGAAATTTGCCAGACAGCGATTTTAACGTTTGTGTTTTGTTTTTTTGTTTTTTTTTTTCAACTTCCTTATAAAGTGCACAGACCGTTGTACCTACATTTGGACCTACATTTGTTTTTCCATATTAACGACTAGACGCCTTTTTCATGTCGAATGATGGAGATGTAAGTTTGTGATTCACACAAGGCTATCTGTCTATATTATGAGACTGAAATAACTTAACTTATATAGAATATCTCTGTATTATGACTGGAAATCAATCCCAGTATATTTTCAACATAATATACAAGATCAGTTGCACCTGCAACAATGTTCAAATCGAGGTAAGGAAATGGCAACCGAAGAGCAGATACGTAAAACAGATTGGGAAAGGAGTGAGAAGGGAAACAGACAAGGGAACGAAAAGGAAAAGAGAGAGGGAACGGAGATAGAACAGTACAGATGAGATAGCATTAGAGTTGAAATGAGGTTTGAGAGAAAGGAAAGAAGTAGAAAAACAAGATAGTAGATGTAAAGGAATTGTCTGAGATGGTAGGAGAGGAAATAAAGGAAGTCCAGGTGCTAGTAAAGGGTACTTTGTTATAATGTGAGGAACCTTTTCGTTCCTCGATGAGGTGCGTCGAAATGTATTATTCTGTAGACCTATATCGGTCGCTAACTCTCTATCTGATAATCATGAATAAGGAGCTTAAAATGATTTGTATATTTTTTATATGTAACCCCAGTGGTCAAATAAATTTGCGTTGAATTCTTTCCCTTGAAAAAAAAAGTATATAAAGCGTGACTATTTGAATTGAGAAATTCGCATTCGTAGATAAGATCCATCTTTCTCTAGACAGAATTGTAGTTAATTCCTCAAGGTTTTTAGACACCACCTAAATATTAATGCGCAATATGACTTGATTTGATTCTAATTTGATTTGGTTCCTATTCAATGATAAATTTTAATTCAATCTAATAAAAAATATTGGACAGCGGATTGCACTGAAATACCACGGTATGATTGTGGTAATACACTGTCGTTTATGCCAGAGATTATGCAAGAGAGACATTTTTGAATGTATCTTAGGCGAACACACATATTAACTATAAATACATACGATACGTTAGTTCATCGTTATTCGCGCATGAAATGAAATGAGTGGAGTTTTACGTCCTGCGTTTCTGATCGCTATTCATAGTTCGACATAGGTTCATCATGAACTTAAAATTTATCAATTATATAGTCTCAGAAGTAATATGTCTGCCATCAGTATTACAATATAAAGCTATTATTGTGTTTTATTCTGTGTTGTTATTTGGTCTAGAGTTTAATTTTATTACTATTCTAGTCTGAATTCTTTTGTAGTTTTATCCACACGCAATTCTCTTTTTATTGCATTGACGGAATAAAGTAATACTTCCTGAACGTATTTTAACGACTTGATTCAATTCTCATATGGGAACCAACAAAAACATGTCTTATTCATGACTATATGTATATCATATTCAAAAGTACATTAGGTTTAGAATTTGAGGACGGGATGTAGTCTGGTAAGTTACAGTGTCACTGTGTGAAGATCGTGGGTTCTGATATATATCACGGTTAAATAAGCAATTGACCTAGCCCAATTATTCTATTCAGTAACTTAGTTTTGAAGTGATTTTCTGAAGTTACATAGATCTAAATATGGAAGCGGTATTGTTGAAGTTATACATGTACCCCATGAATCATGCTTGGAACTGCTTTTGAATCCATATAAACAGTGTACAGTGATTAAAACCTCGATCAAACCTGTGAGTCTTGTAGTATTGTTTTTGCTGGTGAGATCCTAGTTTGGGGAAACGAGACGGTGTTCCTTTTAGTTTCCATCGAATTGAGTTAGTTTGAGTTCCTTTTATCTGTCAGAGACAAGATTGACAAGAATAATATTTATGTAGCTCTAACTCGATTGGAATCTAAAGCACGTAATCAGAGCTAGACTATCTGTTAATCTTCCATTAAACTGCACCGTTATGGCAAATATTCTCACTCTAAATACTAAACGAGGTGATAGACTCTTTTACAGTCGATTACTTGGATTGATAACACATCATTATGTCATTAGTCTTTTCTCGTCATAATGACTAGAGCACATTAACATCTTTATTAAAACATTAGCGAGTCGAAAGAGACTCTCTTTTTCTATTCTTATCTCTTCTTTATGTCCTCAGGAAGTGAGGGGAATAGTTATGCAGATTGTCGACATCTTTTATGGTATTATGTGTGGGTCAAGGGCAGTTACATGCGACTACCTTTTTCTTTTTATATTTTTTTTACAAAATAACTTGGTAAGCAAACGTAGAATCTCGCATCATATCTCCTAAATGTCAAATTTTCGAATTAGAATTTTAAGATGTAATTTCAAATTTACGAGTTGCATAGTCAGTTCAGATAGCCTAAGATCACTTCTGTAGTCGCAATACCAATCTGTTGGTCCCTTATTTGAAACAAGAAAGAGGACATGAAAATTAAATTACCAGACTTTGGTCAGACCAAGATGGTAGAAATCTCATTTTGGTTTATTCCCGACATGATGAGAGACGTCATTTCCGTTCCGTTTATTATAGATAGGAGAATGGGACAGCAATACAGGGTTAAACAGTGTATATGATCAAGAAGAAGATGGTGGTGATAAATGGAACTACACAAGAACAAATTATGAAAGAACCGTTGTTTCAATTATAGTAAGTGCAGATGAAAGGATTTTGAGTTATCGCCCTTAATATATAATATATAATTATATATGAAAATATTTTTGCGAGCACAGCTTTCATTTGATATCGATTAAAACTAGCGCTTGTCAGAATGTTCTTGCAAACTCTTCATTTAATCCGATGTTTTTTTCTTTTTTCTCGCCTCCTTCAAATCACCATAATATATCTTTCAGTCTCCACCATTTTTGTATCGCAATAATAAAACTGATAATGGTCGACCTCCGACAGGAAACGACAGATATGAAGGTAGGTGTGGCGGAAGAATATTGTCCAGGTCCTTTTGCCAAATCCACCTTATGATAGGAATTTTATAGGCAATTACATTTCTAGATTGCTACAGAATCGCTTCTTCCAAACCAGTCAAAACTGTAACTCCAATCATGGCTAGACCAGGGGATTTAGAGAACACATGTTGTTTTATAGCTGACAATAGAAGCAGGTAAATATTAGATTGCGCGAAGTATTTGACTAGTAGTAGTACCCTATTTCTACATTATACCTCACGTTTTCTTCTTTCCCTATAGGAAACTCCGATAAAATTTACTCATACTTACCCCATGGTGGTCTTTGATCATCATTGATTTATATAGTACGCCGAACATGTTTTATATAGTTATCTATATTCTAGAATATGTCTACAATGAAGTATTATTGTCTAAATGATGAACATGTTTAATATTAAAGTCTGTGTATTAACTGTAGACAGCTATTGTTGTTCAGTCAAGGTTTCTGATTCAAGATGTAGTCTATAGAATTTCAATCAATTTAAAATCTGACACCATTGGCAGTTTATCTATTGATCTTGGCATGATATAAATCCTGGAATATTAAACCTCTTTAAAGGAATTGTCATGCGGAATATCTTGACAATGGTTGACTGAAATGTTTAACCTTCCGTTTCTTGCCTTTATAAGGATATTTTGACGTCAAGTTAAAGAACGCAAAATGTGATTGCAAATAAATTTTTATACATCAACTGAATTTAAGTCAGACATGCCTATGGCAGATAAGTGTTTCACTTGGATTGACCATGAATGATTAAATTTGAAACTACATCTCAAACCGAATCTAAATGCTATAAGCTGATACGTAACACACTTGTGTTTAGTATTTCTTTCGTGTTGGAAACTGGTGCATAAGACTATCGTCATATAATTAAAATACGAATCATTGCAGGATATTGTAAAGACTTAGCAGATGCCTTAGCCCGAGAACTTGGTTTAAGTTATAGAATGGTCATAGTAAAAGATAACAAATATGGAGTTGAGTTGGAAAACAAGTCGTGGAATGGAATAATAGGCGAACTGAGAAGAGGGGTGAAGTCAATCTTCCAACCAGCCTAGTTTGCACCCAAGGCAATCAATATGTGATAGTCACTTGTTCTAGAAATAGCCTTCCTTCGATTCATCATACTCCCTTTAAGTTGTCACTCAATTGCACGCTTTTATAGTTATGCACATACGTTTTCTCTCGAATATCCGAAGCGTGGTTTTAAATGCCAGTTATTATTAAGCTCCATTTTTATTTGTAGGCCTCTCCGTTCCTGAATATTTTCACTAAATCTTTTTGATTTACTAAGTGGTATCGCAATTATATTTTGCATTCCAATACATTGTAAGAGCATCCTTTACGAATAAAGTTTATCAGATATTTGGAAGGGTTAATTGCAGTTATTCACGTCCAGCGAATATAATTTAATAAATCCAAAGAGATTCATGAACGTATATTTTTTCAGAGAGCAGATTTAGCTGTAGCACCATTAACAATAACTGCCGAGAGAGAACGTGTGGTGGATTTTTCTAAACCATTCATGAATGTTGGAATAAGTATCATGATCAGAAAGCCTGAGAAGCAAAAACCAGGAGTGTTCAGTTTCATGGAACCATTTACTATCAATATTTGGGCGTGTATTACTATTGCCTATGTTTTAGTCAGTGTTAGTATTTATATGGCTAGTAGATTCAGCCCATATGAATGGAGTACCGAAGATTTAACCAGTGGACACATCTATCATAATCAATTTACACTACCTAATGCTTTCTGGTTTTCTATGGGTGCTCTCATGTTACAGGGCAGTGACCACGTCTGTCCAAGGTAAGACAAATGGCTTTTTTTCAAGTCGTGTATGTGAATACCACTAAAGGGTATGAGGCCTGAACACATAAGTTTCCCGGTAGGGGAGCGGTGGGGGTAGGTGGCTCAGTTCGAGATGAATTTTCGAAATTTTTGACACGGATTCACTTCTAGTTGGCCGGATGTGACAATAAACCGAGGCCCATGTGCTACATGCTGTACACGTTAAAGATCCCTCGAGAATTGGAAATCGTCCTGGTAAAATTTTCCTCATCGAATGGTGCATGGCGTGATTCTTCTTCATTTAGCCCAGGTGCGGAAGCATTTGTTTCATAACTATTTTCAATGAGAGACATTCAGTTCTGTGGTAATATTATGTATTATTGGATTTAAAAACAATAGGAAAAGCACTAACATATGCTTGATAAGCCCGAGGCCGAAATGTCGAGAAAAATAGAAACTTTTTATTAGTCCGTAGAAAAAAATTCTATTTAGCCACTGTAACAATTTCAATATAAATAAAAGAAAAAGAACAATAAACTAAATCATAAACACTGAATACGGCTCTGTGACTTGGTTCAAAATATGAACCACAACTATGTTAATTTCCCCATTTTTACATCAATTTGGGTAATATAGAATCAAATTCACAGAAAAGCTTGTTATCATAGCTTCAGAGCAGAATATAATGGGTGAAGTAATATTGATATACCAATTCCAAAGATGTCTTAAAAAAATATATTCTCAAATCAATTTATGAGGTTTCATAATAACATAGAGTACAAGACAATATATTCAGGATATATACAGATTCGAATTGTTTAGAGGTTCTAAGAATGAGGAGCCCAAAATTTGCACACTAAAAATCATTTAAAAGTAGATCAATCAAACCATGTTTATTTAAAGCAATATAGAAACATTCGCTTGATTTAGACAGAAAAAATTGCAGCTCATTGCACGAAAGGAAATCTTGGGATATTGGCCGAACCAGTAATAGAAACTTTGCACACTCCATTGAATTTATAGCCCAAAAAATTTATCATATTAGAAAGACTGTCTTGCAGTTTATTTTTACTTGATCTTGGATCGAAACTGAGATGTGGATATGATTTCCATGGCATCTTTTGTCAGATTTACTCGAAGACACATATATGTAACTTGAAAACATTTCTTTAACTCTTATGTAAACAATTTTGTAAGCTGCTTATGAATGCCTAAAGAGAATATTAGAGAATTTGGATTTTTTCCAAAAACAATCCCCATGGGTTAATGAAATGTCACTAAGCTTTAATATATACGGCACCAAATTAATCTGGATGCGTCTTTTTCTGTATATTGCGTAATTTCAGAGAATTTTTTTTAGATTTAAGACTTTAGATTTTAGCTAAAGTAGGATAATATGTCAAAACCCATTTAAAAACAAGATTCGTAAAAGCATGCCAATTTTCATAAAAATCATACAATACATCCTCAATATTTTATTCTGTTCGCAAGAAAATGTGACAAACAGTAAGCAACGACAATACAGCCACTTTGCAATAATGAAGATTATTTACCCATGCTGTTCGTTCTGTATTTCAGATCTACTGCAGGCAGGATTATAGGTGGTGCTTGGTGGTTCTTCGTTTTAATAACTATATCGTCATATACAGCTAACTTAGCTGCTTTTTTAACTATAGAAAGAATGTTAACACCTATAGATTCTGCTGATGCTTTAGCTAAACAGACTGACATTGCTTATGGTACCGTCGAGGACGGTTCTACCAAATCATTTTTTAAAGTAAGTCCCTTAAGCAAAATGTAGTTTTTATTCAAGTAGAGCTTTCCATATCAAGATCATAAATGGTAGGATTGGAATTACAGCCATGTGTGATACTGAAATATATGAAAAAGTCGCAATGACCTAGCAATAACAACGCAGACACAAACTCACCCAGTTCCAAGCTGTAATAACCTCACTGATAATTTGACAAAATTAACTTATTTGCTTTTCAGAAATCCAAAGTTACAACTTATAAAAATATGTGGAATTATATGTCGACGGCTTCACCGCCGGTGTTCACTAAATCTATTCAAGAAGGTGTTGAAAGAGTGAGAAACACCAAAGGAAAATATGCTTTTTTATTAGAATCTTCTAACAATGATTTTTATAACAATAGAAAACCATGCAATACCATGAGAGTTGGACCAAATCTTGATCTCAAAGGGTTTGGAATAGCAACACCTTTAAATTCTCATTTAAAGTAAGTATGATTTTAATTGACATCATACTATTAAACTTCTTGTATGAAGCGTATGTCTTGTGTTCATATTATATGTCTTACTTCTCTTGTTCACACTTCAAAACTTCTAATGTAGTATATTTCACTTGTTCACACTTCAAAATTTCATATGTAGCATACTTCCCTTGTTCACACTTCAAAATTTCATATGTAGCATACTTTTCTTGTTCAAACTTTGGTACTCAATTGAATTATTGCTCCTATCAACTTTCCCTACCAGAGCTATTTAACTAGATATTTTAGAGCATTCTTTGAACACTCATTGAAGACTATATCTGTATTGTAACTGCACGCCGCACGGATGCCATTTTACAGCCGATTTATAATACTATGTGGAAGGGTAAGATTATTTAGGTACATCTTTACATCACCATTGCCATTGGTAAAATATTTGCTTATAGCACAAGTAACAGTTTTACTCTAATATTGCTGGAGTCAAATAATTCTCCATAATCTTTTTAAAAATTAAATCTGACATATTAAGTGGGAAATAAGTTCTTTAATCATACTGTTTATTCAGATATATTCGTTGAAATTACTGTTACAGACATTATTATCATAGTCATTTTAATACATAATGATATCTATTATACTTTTTAGAGACAAATTACCTAGTTTGAGAAAAGAAATAGTCCAATTTAAGCAAATGGCTTATTCGGCTCCATTCCAAGTATAATTGTGGACATAAATCAAAATTAAAGAATATCAAAATCTATCGCCTCTATAGTATTTTTCTTTTCTATTATCTAAATAAAATCACTGTTGAAATAGAACTCAATACATGTATTGTGGGGCGATATAGAAATATTAAAAGATAACCTGAAAGATGTTAGTGACAATATGCTTTAGTTCTTTTTATTTTTTATGTTAAATAAATTGTAACCGAAAACAATCAGTAGTTCTGAATCTCTGAAGAAAATGCCTAATTTCTATAGAAATAGAAAATAAAATTCCAAATTTGAGATATTTTCTAGGGTTTTCGTGTGTTCGTGTTTACATGAGTGACAGTCTGCTTATCGGCAAAACTCAATAAGCTAAAAAAAAGTCATTAAAACTTAGAATGATAAATTTCTGAAAGCAGATTCCGATTTCAATATTAAAAGTCTTTGTGAGTCTCAAGTTTTCCATATTCCTGACAATCATGGAAAATAGTTTGATAAATTAATGTTCAGACATCTATCATTTTTTCTTCATCTTTAAACGTGACAAGAGTTAGTGTTTTTTACAATTCCATAAAGCTGGATAAATATGAGGCGAGTGATGACTGGTAATCGCTGACCTTAAAAAGGGAATCCTAGATGAAAATATAGCAACATGTAGATTATCGTGAAAATTGCACATCAGAACCTTCAATACTCAGACATGATAGCTAAAACTGGTTTTTAGGAATAAACTCCAAATCATTTTATTTCATTTAAGTTGTGTTAAAATAACGTAGTCATTGCCCCCTCAAGAAAGGATGGTTCCGTTTTTTGACCATGTTCTGGATCATTATTGTAAATCGCCATTTCTTCAATGTGACCCTGTTACAGAACCAGCTAGATAGAATGCGAAAAGCGACCTACAACAGAATCAAATTCATAAAATATATATTTTACGATTTTTCTCAAACTTAACACTGTATAAACCAAATCTTGCGAAGATAAAATACGCTACTGATATATCAAGGAGGATAATCTACAGGACTCGTAAATATTTCATTTAAAATTCAAGATGATATGTTTCAAATAGGCATATTTGTAGGCGTAAAGTCATCTTCGTCTTATTCTGCTATTGATATTTTATGCTCTATATTAATAAAATTTCTTCAGATCATTTTCTGTTGTCAGTTATAATTTGTCAACCGTTCAATAATACATTCTGACTGCTTGAAATATCAGATTGAAGTTGTGGGTGTAAAATATGAGAAACGTAAATGTTGTTGTTTCAGTATGGTCAACTGCCGCACAAAACCTTCGACAAATCCCTTTTTGCAGCCATAAACTCATATTTTCAAAACCATAAGCATCCCATCGCCCTGGAAGTAAGAGCCAAGGCGGTTTTTACAAATCTAGAGCACTAGTATTTTATAGTCACACAGGAGCACAGTCAGTGAATCGACGTTTTGTTTGTATAATGATAGAAAGCGAGAGAAAAATAATAGTTCTCTTTATTGTATTACTTGGTCATCAATTCTGCTTAACAACACGTTTTGATTAAAATACGCCAACTAATATTGAATTGAGCATGTATTTAGTAGTATAAACATGACCCTTTATGACCAATAAACATTAGAGAATCAATAGTTAACCGAGCTGTAAACCACACTAAAACTAGCCTGGAACTTCTCTTTTCTTTTTCGAAAATAGATTTAACCACATACAAAGATATTGTACCTCTCTTACAACTTGATGTCCTTTTTAGTAGAGTTTGAAAAAGTGCTTTAATCAATGTCAACCAAAGGTCCCAAACCTTTTAACTAACAATATCTTGCAGTCAATGATTAGAACGCCAAAAATTAAAGGTTTACGTTAACTGAATCAAGTTGTTAATAACAAATTTGGGAATTTTTGGGTTTATCATTGAACCCTATTTTAACCCAGGCCCAGCTTTTCGGCACTTTATCAATTGAATTAACTCGACAAATATCATGCTTTGAGCGATTGGTAAATTATTCAAGAAAAGTGTCGTCATTTTGTGTAGGTTCACCATTGAACCTTGTACTTGTACTAAATACATATAACTCGATTTGGAGATTAACACCGTATTTTCTCCAGTTCATTTTCGCAAGATTTTGAACACTAGGTCGTGGGGATGCTACAGGAGTACAGTGGTGTCATTCATGTTGAGTTCATTTAACGATTTATATTCCTGTACCTTATCACAGTGGTTTAGCCGACCAACTGCTTGCTGTAGGAAATTGGGGGAAATATTAGAAGAAACGTATAGTTTATAACCTATCTTGATCAAGAAAGATTTAAGTTGCCCTCAGAATTACAAAAAAACAAAATATCTAGATTCAAATGCATTTTATTCTGGCATTAAAATAGAAGGTTAATGATTTATGATTTATAACCTAATATTACCCGATCCACTGAATTCTAGACGACTTTTTATCATCTGATTGATATATTCCAGGGAAGCCATCAATTATGTTGTACTCAAGCTAAAAGAAGATGGAACCTTACATAAGTTACAACAGACGTGGTGGTTTGAAAAGGGTGAATGTGGTACGAACCCGGGTCATAGGGTAAGACCTTATCCTCAATTCTATTTCTCTTCTGATGAGTATTTCCGAAGGTTATTTATGATGGATGATTAGATATTTCTCTGATGGGTATTTCTCTAAGGTAGTTATAATGGACATATTTTATAAATTTGATGCGTATTTCTGTCCTGAAGGTTTGTTTCTAATGGTTCTCTCAGAAAGGTATCTCTTAATAACATTCCTGGAGTGTATCCGATTTTTTTTGGATGGTTTTTCTTTTGTTTCATATTGATCTGTGATCGATACTTCTGACAGACAAAAAAACCTAGCCTTATACGCATATTGTGTAATGATAAAAACAAACTTTCGACAGGGCATACTTTTATTTCTATTAATTGTAATCGAATTTGGTCCTGTTTGAATTGTGATACGTATAGCGCAAACTTAAAACGTATTTTCCCTATTTCGTTTTACAGTATCATGTTTCATTGTTATTTTAGGAATCGAAGAAAAGATCGTTATCACTAAGTAATGTTTCTGGAATATTTTATATATTAATAAGTGGTTTAGTGCTAGCTATTATAATTGGTCTCTTAGAGATATATTATGGAAAACGACATCCACCAAAACTAGTGGTAGGTTACTTTGCTTGTGTGGAAGAGATGAATCTAATAGAAAACTCAATTCTTGATCAAGCGGAGAATGTGACTATGTTACTAATTCGCTTGATGTAGCAAGTATAAAATTACTCGTACCGGCTACAGGATAATGAAAATCAAGTGAACGATTTATATTGTTTTAATGATTTACTTTTTCAGCATTATTCATATAGTCGAAGATGGCAAAATTCCCGACCAAATCTTGGCGTAACTTCCAGGGAGCATCATAATGGACTTTTCGTTGAGGCTATGATTAAATGAGATATTTTTCACTAACCGACACAATTTCGCACATCATACCATTTCCTATCCTGGGTTGTGTAAATATTCTTGTAATATTGAACCTGACAACGGAAAAAGATTCATTCTGAGGTCGTAGTTCTAGTGACATGTGAATGCCGTAACATGTTCTGGCATACCATGTTCTGGCATACCATAAGAGAGCTTATGAAACTTATTCAAGGAATAATAAAATTATCATGTCAACCCTTTATGGGGTAAGCCACATAAATACGTAATTTGAACAATCGTGTTTTATAGAACAGAACGAACACTGAATGTAAATCATCGCCTAGGGGGAGAAGGATTAGTTGACTGGTTTTTGTAAAGTTTTTCTAGGCCCATTATAACATTTAATATAATTTATTCAATGTTTCACTATCTTTCACTACATTATGGGCGTAAGTCGACTCAGAAGTTAATGTCTACAGATGGCCCGAAAATCGTCATAATATATTGAAAGATCATTCACATTTCACTGCATGGTGAAGAAACCAATTATTATTTTGTAACTATGTTATGGATTGTAATGTCTTGTTTTGTACAGATATATTTTGTTTTGTTAAAATGAATTTATAATACAGCTTTGTCAAATTTGTCCCACCCGGTTAACACGTGTGGTTTATCAAGCGAAGAGCTGACATTTAAGAATTTAGCTATCTAAATGGTAACGCATTAAATTATATATTTTGTGACTGTTCTGGTATGGTTTATGAGCACAAGGTACAAAGGTTAATAAAATTTTATATAATGATAAAAGTGCGGTAAGAGTGGTTCAGTCGTTTAAAGTACATATTTAACTACCTTTGATTTAAAAAGTCTAGATCTAGAATAAGAGTCATATTCATCAGATGGAAATACTAGCTTTTGCCATCTCTCTATAACACCATATATTCATTTAAATGGATATATCTTCTTAGATTGAACATAAAATTATAAAATTTCAAACTTGGCCAATAAGAGCGTGTATAAATCAGTAAATACATCTACTTTCATAAATAAAAAAAAATAATAAAATATCCAGAAATCTTAGTAATTATCATACTGATGCATTTTATTATTAAATATCGCTCAATAACTTTATTGAGTGTTTTTCAATAATGAATTAGTTCTTAAGGAATTCTGTTACTTTATGACACCAGGTAAGTTCATTGATGAATATATACTCATATTGACCATTCTTGAGAATTAAAATTGTATGTTCATGCTAAGACGCAGTATCCCTTTAACTAAATAATTAAGGCATACTGCGTCTTAGAATGAACATTAAATTATAGAATTTAATCTTGGAGAATAAAAGCATATATTCATCAGTAGTTATACTTGGTGCCATAAATTACATAACAACAAATCCTTATATTATCCGATGAATCTAAAAGAAAATAGTAATAATCCATAAAAATGCAATTGATCATTACAAAACGCTTAACTATTACTAGTTTTGTGAGTTTTCCAAATTTACAGGGAGTATGACACCAGTTAAGTGTGCTGATGTTTATATACTCATATTGACCATTTTTGAGAACTTAAATCTTCATTCTAAGGCGCAGTATCACTTTATTTTACTGGACTAGTTTAAAGCGATCTAAAGCGAGATAAGTCCATTGATAAACAAAGACTTATTTTGACGATGTTTAAGAATTTCATTTTAATGGACATCTTCAGAAGTATACCTTTAACTATACTTAAAATCAAAAGAATTTGACCAAAGCGTGTGAAAATAATTGATTTTCGAAAATTCTTGATAGACTAAACTGTAAAGTGATAGGTGCATGCATTATTAAAAATATTGGCTAGACTTCATAAAACCATACATAAATAAATAAAAAATAATATTCTTTTATACAAAAAAAGGAAATGACAAAACTTCATTTGTGGGTATTGAAACTTATGAGTAAGTTCAAACCGAGGGTTGGTGAGTACAGATGCGGTGCTTGATTTATTTGGATTGCTATTTAAACACAAACTGAACATTGGAAACTCTCCGTCAGAAATGTACTGATACATGTAATAAATCTAGTGGCTTTAGGTGTTACGGAACCATGTTGATATATAAAGTGAAATAAATGCCAATGTTTATTGCTATTGCATACATATTTGCTTTACACAAAATTAATGAGAAATGTCATTAATTAACCAAACAGCATTTATAGCCCGATTGTAACATTACTGAATTATATATATAAAGGCGAAAGTTATGTTGCACATCTGTCCACATTCCCTGACATCTTAAGTTTTGTCTCTGCAACGGATGTGTATATAATTTTAAAAAATGATCGTTCTAACAAGGAACCCCAGTGGTTATTTGATAAATACGTTTTAAAAGGTAATGTACATAAAAAGTAATTTGTTATTGTACCTGTTTCCAGCGAATCACTTCAAGATTTTTGCATATTTGTATGGATAAACAAAGGGAGATAACAACTTACAACCTTAAGGAATAACAGACTACTTTAAATAATCGTTAAAGAAATCCGCGATTGCTGCACACCATGTTAATGCTTCGGAAAAGTAAAAGTGGTGTTATACCCACATCAGTTATATAGACAAGAGATGAAAAATATTGGCTATGCACAACAGGCAAGCTGGACTTAAGAACACAAATAGGGTCAGACTAGGGCGTGGTATGCTCAGATGAATAAAATAAAATTAAATAAGTGCCAGTCCTCATAAAATGTGTACTTAATTCATATTTTATGTACTTTATCTATCTACATATATATAAACATTAAAATATAAACAATAATAGATTAAATAAGTAAACATAATCATGTCATGGTTTGTCATATTAAAGATAAGAATTTCGAGGGCTGTTAAAGATACATAGCGAAAAACCATTGTTTTTCAGAGCTCGGGTTTACCCTTCGATAAACAGACACTGGGAACAATGGGGTTCACAGTCACTGCTAGCAACTTGCAGCTTCATTTTGAATGAGTGGATTTCATTGACCACTAATTGCTCATGTTGAACTCTGTATAAAAAAGTTGGATCAGTAATCACTCAAGCAGTAGAGATCTTCAACCATCCAGTTTAAACGAAGCTCATAACAACCGAGGCGGATATCTTGAGGTGTCGTCCTGATTAACCAGACGATCTGAATCCCTGTAGACAAATATATGTCATCTGGACGTAGAAAGGTAGATACAACGTGGAATAAAACACTGTATATTCGCCATTTTTTCCAAATGTCACTACATGAATAAAATGACAATAAGCAAAATCATCTTCAAATTATGTATTGAAACATAATGACATGCAAATTATATTGGCATGTATCATATCCGTCGACAATTTCCTGCTGTGTAATACTATAGTTACACTAGGTGTGTCACATATTCACTGTTTCGCTATTGTGATAGGGAGTTCCCGTAAATGTTACTAAAGTCACAAAGTAGTGTACTTTCTACAATCACAGGGTGAACAAAGCTTTATTCCATGTCTAGCAGTCTTTATGTCGCTGTAAAACACGATATGAAGACTACAATGAACACTACGGTTCACTTGTCAAGACTCGAAAATCGCTTGGTTCCCTTTGTAAGTTGATAGTAGACTGTTTCATCACTGTTCATCACATTAGCAACCACAACATTGATATGACAGGAATACAGAAATATAGAAGTATAGAAATTTGGTCACGAAGTAGCATGTTTTTGTATAAGATGTTTTGTTTATATCTGTCAATTTTGCAAGAAGTAAAATCTCTATCACAATAAACACCTATATATTATAATTGTAAAAAAAAAACAACAGTTGGGAACAGACAGTAAGTCCCTTTAAATTAACATGTTTTACTTGACACGTTTCTTGTGGAAACCAATACTTATCTTGTATATTATCATTATGCTAAGTTGGTTTTTTTACACATTTTATACATTTTCTAGTTGAAGACACAGAACTGTAAGTATAGTTTACATAATTTGTACATAGTTTTAGGTTCGGAACTATTACTTACCTATTGTACATATTAATCAAACGTATAATTAGTATAAAGTCCGTCAATTTCCATTGGACTTCAGTGAACAGTATTAAATCGTGTGGTTGGTCATAATCTGCGATGATCAGTTAATTTAGTTGTTGGTCAGTTCGACTGCATCAGATTCGAAATCTGATTCATTACCAACATTTTCAAACGTTTTCGCCATTACCAACATTTTCAAACGTTTTCGCAGAAACCACTAACAAATTTTGTTTTTACATAAATTTATGTAAACTGTACACTAATCTTTTGCGCAATGTGTACTATAACTCAAACTATCTATCCGTTAATTTTTATACCTTAAAACTATTTAAAAAGATTACGTAAACTACTGCAGAGATTTCAGCAACTAATAATACCACACCGTAATTGGGTCAATCTGATTAATCAACAATTAATTAAACATAATCTTTAAATGACATTTAGAAGTAGATAGAACATTAAACAAATACGATAACTATTATGGATATACTACTCCTTCCTTTAATTTTTGCAACGTTTCAATTCACATACAGGAATCTTTATCAAGCACAAACAATAATAATAGCAAAACAGAGTAACAACTAATATATATATGGTAAATATGACATCTATAACTACTTAGGATTAGTGATAATTAAACAACAAACAACTCTGAAACAAATTCAGTTTGATTAAGTAGATATATGTACAGGTATAATATTACCAGGTATAATTTACAATGTGTTTGATAATAAAAATTTTGCATTGTCCCCATTCAAGTGATTGTAAAGAGGTATTTGTGTATCGGAGACATTGATATAGTATCAATTTTCACCACTACAATTTTCAGACGCCTGTGGTGCAAATTGATGCTGACAGTGTCCGCGATGCAAAGAATCTAGAATTACTATAAGACTGGAACATGTCCAAACGCTTTTTGGTCTCTTGTGTTGATAGAACACTTTAAAACGAATTCATGATGTTTTGTGTTAATACAAGTTGTAAAAGATATTGTTACCATCATAGCTTATAATGTTAACAAGATCTCTTTATCATCGCATTTTAAAACTATTTCATAGTGTATTTTTCAAACCAAATTAAATATATATTCAAGAGTTCGTGTATCAGCTCATCAAATATGTCAACAAATGCAGCGGATTAGAACTATGTAATATAAGATGATATCAACATACTGTAGAACCTGTATTAAGAGACCACTCAAGGGAATAATCTAAAAACGTCACTTAAAGAAGGTGGTCTCTTATGAGATAATTTGGTCAACTGCTGGACCATTTTGTTTTGAAGGAATATTGTTTTATGTATTGTTATGTATTCAAGACATTCCTTCCTTAGCATATTTGAAACCTGTTCTACACATAGGCACGAGAAAGGGATGTCCTTTTAGCAATGGCGGTGAACGACGTTCGTCATAGTATAATTTGATAGACGTCGTACACCGATGTTAAAAGTACACGGAGAAGAAGGTGTAAGGAACTAATTTAGTGTTATGAGCCTCTTTTCTTAAAATGTTAACCAATTCACACTTATCTTGATACTCATAGTATCTCCAACTTGTCGTAATGCCAACTCACATTGGTGATTACAGTACCTTCACTTACCCCTGCATTAGAGTGAAATTACCATTTTATGCTGATATTCATAGAGTAAAAATTTCAATTTGTTGCTTAAAGTATTACAATCTACTTGCAATGCTCACTGGGTTATGAAGTAACTTTGCCTATGGTGTCACCGACTTACCCCTTCGCCTATGGTGTCACCCACTTAACCCTTCGCCTATGGTGTCACCCACTTACCTCTTCGTCCATGGTGTTACATGCTTCCCAAATGCTCTTAGACTGTTACTGTTACCTAATCAATCTGCTATAAACTTACCTTGGCGTCCTTGAGGTTACAAAAATTTTATTGTCATGCACGACATGTTAACGAGGTATTGTGCCCAATAGTTAGCTCATCAAATTCATTTCATACCCAAGCCTACCCATCCTATCCTGCAACTTATGTTATAACATATATCTAACATATCATTAAAAATTGTATTTTGTGACTTCACCTCAAGGAATAGTCAAAAGTTACTGTGTCACTAGGTTTCAAACATCAGCTGTTATGTTCTTTATGAGCACTAATTTGGCGAACTGGCTGGAACTTTGATGAAGGTGAATGAGACTCTTTGCTATTTTATTATTCGCTATCATTGTAACATAACTGTCTCTTTTGTTTGTTTATTTTATCTATATATATATATATATATATATATACTTTGTACATATTATCTTCACAGTTATATTTAGTATGTCTTGTTTAGTGGTAACGGACTAATATAAGCTGCGGCTTGTTTCTGAAACCATCTTTAATTAATGTATATGTTCATTTTAATTATGAAATTATGAAAATAAATATTGTTTAAACTAAGGAACTAATTTGATTTCACAACACGGTTATAGGAAGAACATGCACTGATTCTGGCACTAGGTGGGTGTCGTTGAATATGGTCCTCCTCTCTCGTGATGTTGGTGTTTAATGCTCCAGTAAATTGTGGTGTCAGATAACCATCAGTATTGTTAATAAGATCTAGATATTCATGTGAGTCAGAGTTATGATTCGTATTGTTTGTAGCACTAGTATAATAGTCTATACCGTCATAGGTCTGCTCGTGGCCATTTTCTCCATTTTGATGAGATCGACTGTCAGCTCGTTGACTTGGCAGATTCCTTTTTCTGTAAAATAAAGAAAATGCCTAGTGCCTAGTTTTATTTCGTCTCCATTGTAATCTGTGCTTCATATTTGAAATCTCAATCCATTTGATTATCAAACATTTAGTCAGTTTGTCCTATTTTTGTTTATTTGTTCGGAAGGCTGGCACCGCCAGTGAAGAACGATAGTATATTTAATGTTTTATCATGATTATGAGTGATTCTGAAATACATATACGGTTGGGGTTTATCTATATAAATCAAATGACATACGTACCTTAAACGATATAATACATACAATGCAACAGATAAAATAACCACAGCAAGAACTCCAGATACACTTCCTACAATAATATTATACTTGAAAGATTCGTCAAAAACGTTTTCTGTTGTTGGGTTTTCAGAGGGTCCTGGTATTAACCCCTTTCCTTCAATTTCTAAAAAAAAAAGTCAAGGATTCAATTATTGCAGTTCCAAGACAAGGATGTTTTCCAAAACTGACAACAATGAAATGGGAATAGCGATGTTATTATTTTTAATTGAGGTTATCTTTCAACTTTCCGTTATATTAATACAATTAGATGCAGTTCCCAAGAAATTATACTCATAACGAACTTTACCTGATTTAATAAAGCAACCAGTACAATCTATACTCATAGATTCTCCTAGAACATAAAATCAAAATCCAATCAAATTAAATATTTTCTTCAAAGTCCCATCTTAATAATTTATGTATTGTGTTTCAATATAATTATATTTTTTGCTCATAAACTCTGTTCAAATTTTAAGTTTTGAAGATATCGACTTATTTAGTCCTGCAAGTAATTCAAAATGGTTGTCAACTAATTTCGTGCGTGTTATTTCTATGTAAGAACCACGAGTAGTTTCGTTTAAAAAGAAATTTTCGTTTAAATCTCCAAATATCACATTCAAAGCCCTAGAAGTGCTTATTTCGTGATTATGTCATATGAGATTCGATGCGGAATTACATACATAATATGAGTACATTAAATTCGGCAACTTATTCTGCAGCTCATTACACATGAATTTCATTGGGGATTTCCATATGTCATAAGCCCCCTGCAGTCATTCAAGATATTCAAAGACTATAGCTAAACAGTATACCTATCAATTTGAAGTACACAAATTCATCGCCTTCCACCAGTAGGTCTTTAATCCGTATTGTCATATTACTTTCTATGTAACCTTGGTTTCCATAAAACACACGTAGACCGTTGTCAGTACAGCTAAATATTGGTATGTTAATTTTGGAAAAAAAGATGTTGTTACAAACTTTGGAGCCCACATATATAAAAAATGATTCAATTATAGACCTTTTTGGGATTTCTATCTGACACTCGCAATCTAATATCTGTCCCTTCGAATACTCTTTTCCCGAAAAAAGGAATATGGGATTTTGAATATCATTTTGAACAAATCTGTGCGAAATCCTTCGTAGATATCTTTCTGAAATTAAATAAGTAATAGACTATCACAAGTAATATTTGTTTTATCGGAAATTTGTTATAATGATATATGATAAAGTGTTTAACGTCTCAGAAAATGTATGTATGTATTTATAGTCCAAATGTTTATGAACGCCATAATATTTTCTTAAATTGACGATTCTTGAGCCTTTCATACGTTTTGCAAATAGTAAGAAGAGTTTGAGGCGAAAAAAGGAATGTAAGAAGAGTGGATTTAGTTTATTTGTTTACATTAATATTATATATTGTATCTATGTTTGTTCCCATGGGTTGATAGTAGCCTACCATGACAAGGCCATTTCTGACTCTATAAAAAAGAAGGTTAAAGTACTTAAAAATACCAATTACCTTGTTCACAAACATAAGGTATTTCAACTTTGAGAGGTCTTCGAGTAGGAAAAGTGACAGAACAGGTGCGTTTAGCGTTGCATTTGTAGTAAATTTCTAGTTTCTGATCTAATTCAATCGGTGCTGTTTGACTTGCTATATCAAAACAAGTGAATGTCTCGTTATTTATGTCATTACAACTATCACCCAGAGTATAGCTATATCGCATCCGTCTTAATTTATAAAACTCCAGTCGAATGATTTGGAACTCTCCGCATGAAAGAGTCATGGGAATTTGAGTTTTATTCCAGCAATCACACAAAACACAATCTCTATCTCTGCATTCTAAAATACCTTCTGACACTGTAATGGAATTTAACAACGAATTGACATTTCAGAATTCTAAGAAACATGGAAGTAGCATTATATTCCAATTAAGAGGGATATTTAAAAAAAAAACCTAGCAGAAATTACAAACATTAATAGTTTATGACAAGAATTTTTTCCGTCAAACTAAAAAAGGGACCTTAAAGAAGTTTTCCATACTTACTATGTGTATTTGGGACAATGAGAGCTTCGGTTTGCACCATTTTCAATTTAATTAATCAGTTCTTTATTCCACGAAATATGTTATATTGTCAGATTGCGATTTTGTTTACTTGTAGTGGAATTGCAAGAACTACATACACATATGGTCTAAATTAGAATAGTACAGAGCCTGATGACTGTGGGTATCCTACTTCCACACCAGATACTATTTTATTTACTAATGAATGAACCAGTGGTCACAATTTCATTCAATGTAAATTTTATTGTTAGTGTGAATTTGAATCTGTCGGTGAAAAAGTTGTAGATTTTACTATTACATCATCTCTTCAATTGTTGAATAAATATTTCAGGTGCAACAGAATACAACTAAACTAAAAATACATTTCCTGTCCTTGTTGTTCGACACTACTGACTCATAATATATGAAGCATTATATAGTCATTTTTCTTTAACAATAAAGTCATCCACTTTACATTATAATAATATACCCTATTTAAGTTTTAAGTTTAAAAATTATCTTAAGCCTGTAAAAGATTTCGTATCTTTGTTGGTTAACGCCAAACTGCAGTTGTGAGTAATTCTGGAATGATTTATATAAATATAATAAGTTATTGTAGATTTAAATAAACACGTTTAGCTCAATCCATTATTTCGTTTTGGTATATGAATTTGAGATCTGTTAAATTAAATACAGCTATAATATTATTAATTCTTAGATATTATTTAGAATCATTTAATCCAGGAAAATTTATATTATTCAGTAGGTTTTAGGCAATTTCTTTCATTTTCATAAAGGGGGACTAAACAAAATAATGTGTTTTTAAGCTCGCAGTTTTCTTGATGGATTTTGATGAAACTTGGTGTGAGTGTTCGCAATCACTGAAGAATTACGTCCGCTATCAGCAACTTACTTCCATATCTAAATGTCAAAGACATACATAATACTTCCACTTTCATATGGATGTCAAACCATAAATCACCATAAAAAAAGCATGAAAGAAATGGCCCTACTCTCCGTGGCCCTCTTGTTAGCAACGGAATATTTTTGCAGTTGCAACCGTTACACTCCCTAATAATGACTTTTTAAGGCGTGCCCTTACAAAATATCAATTATCTAATTTCATAAGAAAATGGAAATTTTACCTTTGAAAATTGACACGAGAGTGTAAAGAAATAAGCAGATCATTTTCTTTCGTATGTCGATTCCCTTCTATCATTCGGAGTGTGTTGACGGAGTTAACTCCAAAAGGGTACTTGATTCTCAGGGCTTACTGGATTCCACTGTCCTTGCCAGAAAGTTTTATGAATGCAACTACAACCAAAATGTCTAATATATGTGATCGTTTGATGGTTATCACTTAGTTTACTAAGTAAGGCCGGTATTTAACAGGAAGTGTGATTAATTTTAACTTTCACATTGTCGTCATTCAGCATAATTATGTCCTGAAGAGATATTGCCACCAATTTCTTCGATGATAAAGGCCAACCCATATCAAAGCTCACCAACATGGGAAGTCCGTAGTCGCCGCCTTTGGCTAAAGTTATCTTGAAACTAATCCGTGTTCTTCACACACTTATAATGTAATTTTGATCCCATCTTGTTAAATACTTGCTTTGTCATTTAAGATAACCACAGGATGACCAGAAGAGCCCAGTTTTCAATAGTTGACTACATAGTATTTGCTGGTATGTTACTAATATCAGCTGGTATAGGCGTTTACCATGCCTGTGCGGGCGGGAAGCAAAAAAGTACCCGGGAGTTCTTGATAGCGGACAAAAGTATGCAAGTATGTGATTCAATACATAACCGGCTTTGGATGGGTTGCTAACAAAAATGATATTATCCCCCCTATTTCTCTTTTTCACCAGAGGAGCTTGTGGTTATAAGAAGGCATACTTGTGTAAGCGCGTGTCACATTTCATTGACTTCTCCACTATTAGGTGGTATTTCTAACTTTCAAGTTGTAGCAAGTAGGGCAACAACACTTGTGTTCAGTCTGCTACTGGATTTGTCATCACGTCACTCCTTTTAAGAAGACCAAATGGCTTAAAATGCTTATAGTGATTATTTATTATCTTTATTTAAGTTTTTACCAGTGGCAGTGTCGGTGTTGGCAAGTTTTTTCTCAGCCTCAACATTACTTGGCACACCAGCTGAGATCTACCAGTTTGGTACTATGTACTGGATCTCTGTATTCTCTGCAGTGTTGGCTCCTTTAACTGGAGCTTTGCTGTTTGGTCCCATGTTTTATCGATTGAAGGTGGTTAGTGTATTTGAGGTGAGTCGGTTTGCGTTTTGTTACGTCCCAATACTCAATCGTCATCAAACGACTAAACCGAGAATTAACAGTTCCAGATAAATAGGTATTGGTCAAGCCCATCGGAACATTACATCGAATAACATAGCATTGCATCAAATGCCACATCACATCGCGCATTATCAGCTTTTATACCTCATATTTTTCAGTATTTGGAAATTCGATTCAAATCAAAGGTTGTTCGTTTATTTGGTGCCTTTATATTTTTACTTCGAGCGGTATGTTGTATTTCATTATAATGTTTAATACTTTATTACTTAATGCGTGTTCTTCTCCATATAGTTCAGTTCGGTCAGTTTGAATCATTTACTAGAGAAGAAATGCTATGGTTGTATTTGAAAATAAAAAAAAATTGTTTCTCTAGACTTTAGGTATGGGAATAGTTTTGTATGGACCATCTACAGCTTTAAGTGCAGGTTAGTACAGTATACTATTACGTACTATTTTTTCAAATTTCAAATCCTGTCTGTCCAATTCTCCCGAAAAAGTTTTCCAATAACTGTTGCTAAAGCTTCAATCTTTCGTAGCAATTCAATAACGTATATATTTTGATTTTTGTTAAATCTCTGTCGAGTTTACAATTTTCTGTTCTGTACCCTGCTATGTTTCTTGTTCGTTATGTCTGTTTTATGTAATGTTTTGATCTAGTCCCTCGTCAGTATCACTCGCTTTGGTTCTATTCTTGTTTCTTTGACCCTTGAAAGTCTGATGTGAATATCTATAAATATTATAAATATAAATTTTAACAATAAATATAAATATATTTTACAGTAACTGATATTCCAGTTTGGGCTATAATAGTATCAGTTGGTGCTGTTTGTACGTTTTACACTACCATGGTAAGTTTGTGTGGTTCCAGCTAGTTTGTGTCGACGGGGCTTGATAGGGACCTTTAGTTCTATTTTTAATGCATCCTGAAGCATCGAATTACGAGTCCGAAACTTGCTAACCCTATTCCTCGCCTCAGATATCTGTCCCAATAGCTATCAGAACAATTAGAACAAGAACTCTGAGTAGTCAGCAAGATTCGGACTAGTTATTCGGATGCTTCAGGCACGTTAATTGTAACTAATGAATATTTGAAGCGCCGAGTGAGATAGATTGTAAATTATTTCAGGGCGGTATGAAAGCTGTTATATGGACTGATGTATTTCAAACTTTAGTTATGATTGCAGGGATGTTAGCTGTCTTAATACAAGTAATGATTTAATAGTTTAACGTAAATCTCAATTTAACTAAGTTAATAGAATACAATTGTTTTTCTTGCTGACAAAGTACGGGTTACATCGCATATCGCATTGTAGCAAGAAAATCCGAAGTTTATTTGGTCTGCTATTAAAACAAAATGGATGACAAACTATATTTTTGTGAAGCAGATATTAAGACTACTATACTTACATAAGCACATTTTAGTATTTTTGAATTTGAGACAAATTACAGACGTCACTTACAACGGATATTACGATCCGCATGTACAAGATTCTTCATCACCAGTTATAAATCACGCCCGTATTATGTCCAATATTCCACGGTTTTCGCCCATTGCAAATCCCTAAGTCAATGCTCCCAGCCAGAAAAAAACCCACTAAAATGCCTTAAATTTAATATTTTAGGGTTGTATTAATTTTGACGGAATCTCTGATGTTTGGCGGATTGCAAATGAAGGTGGCAGAATAACATTTTTCGAGTAAGTTATTACACTTTTTGTCCTTTAGCTATACAGGTAATTTTGTTGAAATTATAAAGTAACTTTAAAGTCTTTGCAATATCTGACATTTAATTATTTCAGTAAGTGAAGATCGTAATACATCCACTAAATACAAGGATTAGGGCTTAAAACATATTTTCTATTGTAGTTTTAATACTGATCCACATATTCGACATACATTTTGGACTTTAATTATTGGTATATATTTTGTATGGTTGCAACCGTACACAGTTGATCAACAAATGGTACAAAGGTTTTCATCTACTAAATCATTAAAACATGCGAAATGGTAAGAACATCAATCTATACATACAACAAAATGGGCTGGGATATCTTGACTTCAGAATAAACCAAGAGTTATTAAAGGCTGGAATATCTTGACTACAGAATTAACTTAGAGCTATTAAAGGCTGGGATATCTTGGCTTCAGAATTAACTAAGAGTTATTAAAGGCTGGGATATCTTGACTTCAGAATTAACTAAGAGTTATTTAAGGCTGGGATACCTTGACTACAGAATTAACTAAGAGTTATTAAAGGCTGGGATACCTTGACTACAGAATTAACTAAGAGTTATTAAAGGCTGGGATATCTTGACTACAGAATTAACTATCTAATATTTTAATATTGTCATCCATTTTAAGTATCATAATGTACTGTAACTTAGGACTTTTGCTTGAAAAATCGAATTGAGCTGAGACTTGAACATTGGTTTAGTATCTTAAGACCTGATTTCAACTTACATCCTGGAATATATGAAAACCTCTTGTGAAATAATAGGGGTGGTGATGTGTATTGTAAGATCTGTTTTAAAGAAAACAGCAATCCAACACATCGTGGGGGAGGACATATTGAACCAGCCGATGTGATAAAGAAACTTCCAAATAATTAAGACCTTAAAATGGTTTATTTCATATGGGTTCCAATCTTTCAAAGCTAACTTGAATTTGTCGTTGTTTCCACAAAGTTAGACCCATTGTCGGAGTGCATCTCTTCGACGTGCCATAAATTGCGAATTGCGGCGATACGAGATGCAGTGTTCGTGGAATCTGCTACCTCGATATGTACAGCTCTGCAGGTAAAATCAATAATAGATCTTCCATACTTGATTTCGACAGACCAAAAGTAGTCCACGCCAGTCCTTGAAAATGGTGGTTCTTCTGACTGACACCTTTTGTTGATTCACTCTGGACTGGTATTTTCGATTCTGTACACGACTTCTTAGAAGGTTCTTTATCAATAATCCACATCTGAGTATTCAATATGTTTGTTTTAAGTCTGCTGCTGTGTAGTTTCTTCCTTGGTGTCCAACCTTGCTGTGGCTGTAATTGGCAATAAGTCTTGAAATATGATGTTTTAGAATAATTTTTGGTGTTTGGCATTTTCTGCATGTGTAAGCCGCCTACCTACTCGAAGTAAGTCACCTATCAGAATAGGATCTAAATTGGTAAGTTTCCTGGTGGTCTTTGATTGTAAACACTGAATTTAATCTGAAAAGTATTAGTGCTGTACGTAACTCAAAATAGATGTTTCTGCTGAGTTTACACCATGCAAATTAAGTTTGTATTTCAGTTCTTTCTTGTGAATCATTTTCTTTTTAGATTTAAATTTAAGGATAGTAAAGTATCTTCGTAACCATGCTGTAGCTCTTTTCAACTTTCTCTAAGCTGAGTAATGATGAAGAAGTTTGTCTGTTGGAGATTTTGGTTCCTTTGTTGTCTTCACCACATTATCATTTCTAAGAAAAATTCTTTCGTCAACAGATTGTTACTGTGTAACAACTTCACCAAAATCTTTAGGTTCCATGTATCGATTAACATGAAAGTGCTTCAAAATTTGGAATATCTCTTATTCTTAGGTCAGGAATAGTATTATCCCACCCTACATTATCACAACATAGTGCTTGAAGAATTTTCGTTGCTTTAAATACAAATGGTGATGGTGGGTCGAATATTAATTTCATAACGGAAAGTATGTTAGTTCACATCTGTCGTTGAAGATTAAAAGGGTCATTTTATGCTATTATCATATTTTTCTATTATCAGGATCATCTTCTGGAATAATCAGGATCTTTTTGTATTATCAGGATCATTTTTTTCTATTATCATATTTTTCTATTATCAAATTTTTCTATTATCAGGATCATCTTTTGGCATAATCAGGATCTTTTGTATTATCAGGATCATTTTTTTCTATTATTATATTTTTCCATTATCAGGATCATCTTTTTGTATTATCAGGATATTTTTGTATTATCATCTTTTGCAATTATCAGGATTATCTTTTTGCATTATCAGGATTTCTTTGTCTTATCAGGATCATCTTTTTTCATTTTCAGGGTCTTTTTGTATTAACAGGATAAGCTTTTTCTATTATCATCTTTCGTATTATCATATTTTTCTATTATCATGATTTTTTTTGTATTATCATCTTTTCCGTAACTGGCCGTAAGAAATCAACGGTAATCTTCATAAAAAGTCGACGAAAAGAAAATGTCGTATACTAGGTTAATGAGCCCCAGTCTCCGTTTAAAGAAAAAATTGCCATTCACCGATGTAAAGTTCTTTCTGATACAGACAGCAACTTTGAAATCTCAGATATCTTGAAACCAGATTCTAATAAACTCTCTAGTTGCGTTTGTATCCTGACTAAAGATTATTTAATGCATTCTGTTCTGATTTTCATCATATCTGAAGAATTTGATATCCAAAGGCATTCCATATCATATCTGGACAAATGGCAAACTATATCAGGAGTTATTTTTTCTCTTTCAAAGGCAGGAGTACGCAATGAAAGGTGTAAATTTTCTGAAATGTTGTCCATTTTGACAAAATAACAGTTGGGTCTCATTAACCTAATCTACTGCCAATATTTTATCTGGCTTCAGGAACTGCTTTTGCAAATCAGTTCTTTACCGGATTGCTCATTTCTCGGCTTAAATCTTGCAGCTTCTAGTATAGCAGGTTGGCCATAATTCCTCTTTAACAATGCTAAGGCTTTATTATATGCTTCTGATTGTGATTCAGTGAAAGGCGTGGTAGATTGCCTCCTTGGCTTCGCCTTAACTAAATTTAAAAAAGTATTCAAGCTTTAAAACTGGATCATCATTCTTTTTAATGACATATTGGAAATTCTTCATAAATGTCGGGTAGTTCAGGACCCATCAAAATATTCTATATCACTTTTCTACTATTTTTTCTGTTTTTAATATGTCTGCCATCAGTGACTTTTGAATTCTTTTCGCGATACACTGAATCCTTTGATGAAAAAAGCAGACTTTGGGCTTTGGTAAAATTTGCAACAGTAGGTCTTGGATCATATCTTGGTTTATAGTAGCTCCTAATCATAGAATGGATCTTTGATCATGTTAATTATTATAAACTGGTGTAGAATTTCTGTTGGTATCATAATTATAATAATCATTGTGGGTGAGATAATTTTGATAGGTCAATTGATGATTGATATATTTGATCATTTCTTCCATTCCCTGAGTTCCTAAATCATGGGTTTCACTCATGTTAAACGTGTTACTAATGTTTTAAAGTTCCTGCTTAATCACGCAAAACGAGAGTGCGTGGGTGGGTAGTTCAAGTTAATATCACAACAAATCTTACGTCTATATACTAAATATAAAGTGCAGCAAGCCTATGGGAATAGGAAGAGCACAATCATATTGGTGTCATGTGATTTTACGAATTTTTTTATTAATGAAAAGTCCAGGAAAATATTTGTCTTTGTCTTTACTCAATCTAAACATAAACAATAATACATCAAAGAATTCGAGAAAAACAAAATAGGGCCTAATATTGTGAATACCCTGGATGGACTCGGGTTTATAATCACAATCTCGTTTCAATATAGTGTGATGTATAACAGAAATGTACAACTTAGCCTACTACACACCGTCTTAAGACGATATCATCAGTCCAACCCCACCACAATAGCAGTATCCTTAACAAATATCAGATAACATTTACTTTTTTTGGTATTTCAGGGCGTTGTTATTGAACATACCGGGCATGTTCATTATTATAACATTATGCTCCTTGACAGGGTTAACACTATATGCTCAGTATTCCCAGTGTGATCCATTGACTATTAAAGATATTTCTAATCCGAATCAGGTAAGTATCAGTAAGTTCAAGAATAGTTGAATATGATCAAAATAAAGAGTAAAAATAAGATATATTTTAGATTTAAAACATCTCGAAAAATAACAAAAAAAGACTTTTCGCACTTAAGTTCAAATGTGGAAGTGATCATTTGAATGCTTTGCAAAGAAGGACTTCGTTTTATTACTCTCTCACTGACCTATTTTGCTCGCTTGTCTTTTGAATTCTTATGCATGTTTGCTTGATGACTTTAGATTGCTTTTACTTTCTTGATTGTTGACTTAAGATTGCTATTACTAACTTGTTGACTTTGTATTGTTTTTACTTGCTTGAATGTTGACTTTAGATCACTTTTACTTGCTTGCTTGTTGACTATACGTTGCTTTTACTTGTTTCCTTGCTGACTTTAGTCTGTTTTTACTTGCTAGCTTGTTGACTTTGATTACTTTTACGTACATGTACTTGCTTGCTTGTCGTACCTTCATTGCTTTTGCTTTTTGACTTATTATTGCCTTTACTTGCTTGCCTGCTAACTGTAAATTGATATTTCTTGCTTGCATGTATAACTTTTGATTGCTTTTACCTGCTTACTTGCCTACTTTGCTTGCTGGCTCGTTATCTTTTTTTCACTGCTTTGCGTGCTTGCTGACTTTTAAAGATGGGTTGCCTCATTAATTAGAGACAAATTAGAGATTAATTGGGGTTTCTAATGAATAATCCATGTATTCTCAAGTTCAAAAGACCTATGTGGACGTAGAAATGCTTGTGGAATCCATTTGACTCTGATCTGCTTTGAAACGCTAAATTTAGACTCCATGTTTGTTCACGTGACCAAATGACGTCATATGAATAAAGGCGTCCAAAAATTGATTTTGTATTTTATTATTAGTGAGTTAAAACTTATTTCAATTAATTCATAATGTTATTACAAAATGATATTTAAACGTTTTATTGCCTTTTGCTAGAGATAATAAATGGAATACCAAAATGCCATTGTTGTTGTGGAATATATATTTAGGAATGTGGGCAATAACAACAGCGTCTGGTTACGTCATGATTTATGTACTAAATTATCAGACTGGATGATCAAAAAAAAGATCAACGACATTTGAGACTTGACGTACATTTGTTAGTACCCTACCGTGGGAATTCCGGTCATAATTAGCCTAATTAGAAGTTAATTAATGACATGTGGGACCATCTGGTATTTTCCCAGTCACCGGTCCAATTATAGTATATATATATATATGCTTGAGTCCATACTCATACGTAACAACCAGCCATGGACTAAAAAAGATGCCCAAGCCAACTTATTTGATATTACCATGGGTTCTTACGATGGGGCAGAGTGTTGTGAACTTGTAGGCTTATATCTTCTATCGCTTATTGATTCCGAGTTTGGTAGCCAGTTGAACGTTGGCCTATACAGAGATGACGGTCTTTGCGAAACTAAAAGCAACCCAAAAGTAACTGAAAAAAATAAACAAAGATTATGTAAATTATTTGCAAAACAGGGTTTAAGCATCACAATTGACGCGAACAAAAAAGTAGTAGACTATTTGGACGTAACCTTAAATTTAAGAACCGGTAAACATTGCCCGTATTTAAAACCTGGCAATATTCCTCGTTATGTTAATGCCAAAAGTAACTATCCTCCACCTGTACTGAAGGCCATACCATCTGGCGTAAATCATCGATTATCATCTATTTCGTCAGACCAACAGGAATTTAACAAAGCTGTAAATGTTTATCAAAACGCGCTCACAGAAAGTGGCTATGATTACAGACTGAAATACGACGAATCAGCTAAATCTAAGGAACGTAGTAAACGGAAACGGTCACGCAGAATAACGTGGTTTAATCCTCCGTATGATAATAACGTGAGAACCAATATCGGAAGACAATTCTTAAAGTTAATTGATAGCTGTTTCCCACCCGATCATATATTACGACCAATCATTAACAGAAATACTATAAAAGTATCATACAGCTGTATGCCATCAATGAAAAACCTGATAGATTCACATAATGCTGCGACCAGAACGATCCGTAAAGTAAATGATAATAAACCATGCAACTGCCGTCAAAAGCAAGACTGTCCACTAAATGGTGAATGTCGGGCCCGCAGCATTGTTTACCAGGCCACAGTCAGTGCAAATAATAAACAAGAAACCTACGTCGGACTAACAGATACTGAATTTAAATCGAGATACGCTAACCATCGCCAATCTTTTCGAGATGAGAGATTAAAAAACAGCACCGAACTCAGTAAATTCATTTGGACTTTGAAAAAAAACAACGAAGACTATAAGATAAAGTGGAAAATTCTAGGACGCTCATCATCATACTCAAATATATCAAAAAGATGTAACCTTTGTACCCTGGAAAAGTTTTTCATCATTTGTCACCCTGAAAAATCAACCTTAAACAAACGTTCGGAGCTAATCAGCACGTGTCGCCATTCACGCAAATTTCTCCTACAAAATGACGTCTAATTCACCTTGTGTAGTTACTGTGCCCACGTGCATGCATAGCAATATTTCAAACCAAACCGTCTTGTTCTCCTGACGAGTGGTAGCAAATCTACTACGAAACAGACTGTTGAGAAAACTTAATGTTTATGTGAAATTGTTCGTTTTCTAATCATCTATATATATATATATATATATGAAAACAACTTTAATTGTTTTTTTCTTATTTGCTTGCTTGGTTATGTACCGTTACTGTGCTTGGTTGGTTGTTGACTTTTGGTTCGTTTCACTTGCCTTATTGACTTCTCATTTCCTTTAGTGCTTACTTGCTTGTTTACTTGATTTATTTTACTTGGTAGCTTGCATGCATACTTGCTGTTTTTTTACTTTCACTTGCCCCCTTTTGCTACCCTGCTTCTCTAACAACTTTTTCTAATTAATATAAGTTAGGTTGCAAACAACAGTAGCCTATGCTATTTGATTTAATGATTTTTTAACTTTTATTTTAGTTGTTGCCGTATTTTGTATTGGATATCTTAGGTCATTTTCAAGGTTTACCTGGACTGTTTGTGTCCAGCTTATTTAGTGGGGCTTTAAGGTAACACAAACCATATATTCAAGGGAATCGGAATGATGTTAATATATATAGAAATGTATTGATCTTTTATACATAGCCAACACCAATGCTCGCAAATCTATGTTAAATCCTAAGATACTGAAGGACATGCTCTACTGTAATGGTCAACAGTTAGGCCATGTTTGATGCATATCGCAAATGAAACAGTTGAAATTGTTTACTTATAAAACATTGCTGTCTACTTACAGCTCTGTATCGTCCATGTTGAATTCACTAGCAGCTGTCACATGGGAAGACTTTCTTAAATTGAAATATTCTCATTTACCAGATGAGAAGGCTGCAGTAATTACAAAAATATTAGGTATATATATATAAGTTACTTTTTTCACTTATTTTATTTTATTTTTTTGATGTTGCATAGTCACAACTTTCCGTTTCTTCTCGACAATTAATATAGCATTGGTCAAAAAAAATGGTAAAATGGAAGTAAGCATATTTTAGAATCTTTTATTTAAGCTGGCCTGTATGGATGTCTTGGCGTTGGTGTGGCTTTTCTTGTAAAAGAATTGGGAGGTACAGTATTACAGGTATTTTGTCTAAGAAAGTGAACCTAGAGGTACTGGTCTGTCACCACCTTTCCAAGAACTGTAGCATCTTACCACCTTCTCAAATTATCCTCATTCCCTACATTCTGTATAATAAATAATGCTTCTTCCACAAAATAACTCCAGTTGTTCAATCCATTCTTCATGTGTGTCAATAAATATTTCGAAATGCAATCGGAACGGTCTTATTTGAAAAAAGAGGTTATAATGTATATACATGTAAACTAAAGGTTCCTGTTCTGGCATCAATGGAAAAATTTTTTTACGTAGTGCAATGAGAGAAAATGGTTTACACACGTTTCCCGTCTTTCGGAAACTAGCACACTGTCGCTTCACTAGTATAAGTCTTCTGTGTTTACCATATCCAGGGTTACTTTGTCTGGTCATTTTGTTTTAAAGCACAAATTATGAAAAGGTGTATGAGCATCCACATGGTATTCATTGTTATGTCTTTTGCAGGCATCGCTTACTATTAACGGAGCTGTAGGAGCACCTCTGGTGGGAATCTTTGTACTAGGCTGTTGTTTCACCAGTACTAACTGGATTGTAAGTTTCAATTTAATTTAAATAATCTATTTATTATTGAGCTGCATAATATCCATATACAACTTAGCTCAATAATAAAACTCATAAAAAATCCCATTAACTTTGACAAAACATTTGACAGGTTTGGTTGAATAATTTTGTGACTCATAATTAGTGAGTCATCTTAATCTGTATTTTGATTACTAGTACCTTTAGCTCCAAGTGCGGAACCGAGGTCTCCTGCGAATTCCATTTTAAATGGTATTTTTCAGGGAGCTCTCATTGGTGGAATATCTGGTCTGGGAATAGGTGTATGGCTCAGTGTCGGCACCTATCTAACAGAACCACTAGATTTTAAATTACCGACATCAATAGAGGGTTGCAATATAACTACCAATTCTTCCACCTTGATATCATCTTTAACTACAGAATCATCATCAGCATCAATAGTATCAACTTTATCACCTTCTAATCCAGCTAGACTGTAGGTCAATTTAGTTCAGAGTTGGTGTTTCTATTAGAGGAAGTGGGAAGAGGTGGAGGTGCGGGTGGGCGTGAGGGTGTTTTCATGAGAAAGACTAATTGTTTACTTAGTCAGAAACTTGCTGACTAAATTCACAGCCTTGGGTAGCCATATCGGTCCAAATAACTATCGGAGGCTGGGAATAGAGTCAGCAAGTTTCGGACTAGTGTTTACTATGTCAGCTGAGCCTCGATCGTGGTTCATCCCAGTATAAATAATTTTTTAGAAGCGGTTTAGAAGAATTGTATGGGCTATCATATCTATGGTTTACAGCTATTGGTATAGTTGTTACCATAGTAGTTGGTGTTATAGTAAGTCTTCTGACAGGTAGGTAATCACATCAAATTACCTTGACACAATAGAGGCCATCACTACACAAGCCGATTGAGTTGTGATACAGAGCTCAAACACTAAACATCATTTTGGGTATGTTATTATGCATCATGAAGACTTGATTTGCTTACTCTTTCTAAGATAGTAGTCCATTAGAGAACACTGCCTCTTAAAATGTACATAAATCCTTCTATAATCAAATATATCCATAAAACTAAGTAATTATGTACAAAAAACGCTTAGCATTTCTCTTAGGTTTATATAGGCATTCTGTTTCATTTTTATGACAACAGGTAAAAACACTGATGAATAACATATATACTCCAACTTGATTCAATTCATGTCATACTAACAGATAGTATCTCCATATATCAGTAATCTCATTTGCATGAAATGTCATGGTTAAAGCAATATTAATGGTTTGTATTTTTTCATTTTTAGGGTATACAAAATCGAAAGATGTTAATGAAAATTTACTGTTGAATATTTGGAAGAATTGTAGGACCAGATGTAGTAATGATCAACAAATATACGAGGTAAGAAATGTATAAGGAGATCTGAAAGGGGGATAACTCTATCATGTAACTTTTGCTCAAAGCTCTACAAATCTAAAAAATAAAAACCAGATTAATCTAAGATACCCATACAAAAAAGTCAAGATAATGTCTTCAGGTTTTTCAACCTATTTTTCTGTCCATCAGTTGTGCAGGTCAGGTGATGATGACGGAACAAATTTCCAGTGTGCTACAAGCACAGTTCAAAAGTTTACAAAAGAGAAATCTACTGCTGCTGTACTGACATATATTTTACATATTATGTTGTAAATATAATGTAATAATAGTCAACAAAAGGGAAGTATGATGTAAAAGTCTGTTCATTTTCAGATGAAAGATAATACTGAAGAATCTGTCATTCCTAATGGTTCAACAACAACAGAGTATGATTATGTAGAGGGTATTACCAAATTATGATGACCAATGAGGTCATGACATTTCAATCAACAATTTATTCCACCTATAACCAAATTTCATGTTCCTGAAGCTCATCTCTTATTGTGTGTGCATTTCTTTATACCTCAGAATATATATTTGGTAACAAATGAATATTCTTTTTAAACTTTCCATGACAGATCAGGACTAAAGTCTTGTCTCTGGTTTGTCAGAGGCAAATCTAATATGTCTGTAAAAGGATGATAATAACAACTGGACAACTTGAATTCGTCTTTAACTCAATTATAGACAAGCCAGACATAATTTTTTGACTTTGAAAAGTGGTATGGACTTGATTTGCTCAGACTGAGTTCAGATAATAAGCAAATTAAGTACTCTGAGATATTTACATTTTCAATCATAAGCCAATTTAGTTATAAACTAGCCCTAAGACTCAGGTAATAAATAAAGGCTTTAGTTGGTTGCCAGGGGATAAAGGGATCTTAAATCTCAATCGGCCATATATTCTATGTCTTAAATTGGCAAAATTTTGTGAAAGGAAAAAAAAAGTTTTAATTAATTTTTTTTCTTTTTAAATTATAATCAACAATGGCAACAAAATATTATTATGATAGTTATGCTTTGAAATTTTATTATTTGGTTCTGGTAGGTTTGGCACCAATGGTAGTATTAGGATCATATTGGGGTGTTATTCCAAAATCACCAAATTTCTTTAACAAATCTCGAGCTTTAGTTGGCAGCAACCTAAAATAAAATAAATAGAATAATTCATAGAAACCACATTACATCCAATAATATTTTACCTTTTTATTTAACAGGTGCGTGTGGACAGAGTAGACTACCGGGAAAAAAATCCCCCCCCCCTTATTTTGAAAAAAAAAATTTTTTTTATCAAACATTTGTCGTTTGAGCTGTATCAACTCGTAAAATATGTCAAAGCTACCGAAAAATAACATTATTTGAGATTTTTGCAAGTCGATTGATAATAGTGAAAATGTATATTTTCTTAAACCAAGGCTTTATATTAATATACATTTTCACTATTATCAATCGACTTGCAAAAATCTCAAATAATGTTAATTTTTCGGTAGCTTTGACATATTTTGCGAGTTGATACAACTCAAACAACAAATGTTTGATAAATTTTTTTTTTTTTTCAAAATAAAGGGGGGGGGGGGAATTTTTCCCGGTAGCCTATCCTGTCCACACGCACCTGTGTTTTATTTATATTATAGTTTGTTATTCTCATGCTCTTATAACACAGCAAACTGTAGACATAAAGCCAGAAAATAATTCTTCTTCTCAGCCTTAGATTCACAAAATATATATAGTTTATATCTGTAACAAAAACTTGATATTTCAAATTGAGTGGAACAGCGCCTAACAGTATTGCTTAGATTGCCAAACTGGCTCAGACAGCCTAGTGTGAAAATGAAAATCATATATAATAAATATTTAATCAGATTAATCAGACAGAGGAGCTGAGATAAAAAGTGAATGTATGATCATATCAAAGACAGATTTAGCAAAAAATATGTCACTAAATTGAAATTGTGTGATCATATCAAATACAGATTTAGCAGAAAATATGTAACCAAAATTAAAATTGTATTTTCATAGACAGATTAAGCAGAAATATGTAACCAAATTAAATTGTATGATCATATCAACAACATCACTAAGTTAAATGTTCAATTAAATTTTTACTAATTTTATAAAAAAATTTTTAAAACCGAAATTAAAATTCTACGATCATATCAAAGACAGATTTAGCAGTGAATATGTAACCAAATTACAATTGTATGATCATATCAAAGATAGATTTGGAGAAAATATGTAACCAAATTAAAATGGTATGATCATATCAAAGACAGATTAAGGAGAAAATATGTAACCAAATTAAAATTGTATGATCATATCAAAAGACAGATTTAGCAGAAAATATGTAACCAAATTAAAATTGGATGATCATATCAAAGACAGATTTAGCAGAAAATATGTAACCAAATTAAAATTGTATGATCATATCAAAAGACAGATTTAGCAGAAAATATGTAACCAAATTAAAATTGGATGATCATATCAAAGACAGATTTAGCAAAAAATATGTTACCAAATTAAAATTGTATTATCATATCAAAAGACATATTTAGCAGAAAATATGTAACCAAATTAAAATTTTAAGATCATATCAAAGACAGATTTAGCAGAAATTATGTAACCAATTTAAAATTATATGATCATATCAAAAAACAGATTTAGCAGAAAATATGTAATCAAGCTAAAATGTATGATCATATCAAAAGACAGCTAAGAGAAACAATGTAACCAACTTACGACTGAATGAGCATATGTAACCAAACATGATGGGGAACATAGATAATAGCTCTATTTCGTAATATACCATCTACAGCTGAGACAGCTGTTTCTTTAGGTGTCAAAATCTTACTAGCAAATCTGGAATGTATATAAATATATAGATGTATATGTGGTTAAATATAGTAATACATGATATTTTCATTGTACATTTTGTCTTAATAAACACAAGTACATGTACATATAGACAGATCATGCAATCAAGTACATGACCTCAAAAGAAATATATAATATCTTAATGTAAAATTTTTATAAAAAATATACACGAACATGTGTATAAGATGGACATATCTATGTTCCTGAGATGAGATCATATACATGACTGTTAAAGAAATATACATTATTTCAATGTACAATTTGTACCTTTGTATAAGATCGTCAGATCTATGTTCCTATGATCAAAGTGACTTGTG
This sequence comes from Nipponacmea schrenckii, assembly GCA_030562195.1. Classification (NCBI taxonomy): domain Eukaryota; kingdom Metazoa; phylum Mollusca; class Gastropoda; family Lottiidae; genus Nipponacmea; species Nipponacmea schrenckii. The sequence goes on from CM060202.1 coordinate 13,300,526, forward strand.
GTCACTAACATACATCCTATTAATAGAAGAAATAGCCAGGATTCTTACAGGTACTAGTGACGGGCTGTCATATATACCAAAATAAGAGCCACCAGAAAAACTTGACTGGGTAATGATCCTACTAGTAGCACAACACTCAATAGCTTTACTTGGGTTTCAAGAAACCACAGATGTATACAAGCTATCAGTGTCCCATATACACAATCAAGGGTTGTAAATGCCTTTCATCAGGCCTTAAGGGTAAAAAGGGTTATATTGATTTGAACATTTTGTTCAACTATGAAAATGAAAGATTAGTAGGAATTGATTCATAGAAATAAAACAATCTTTACCTGTCTTTTGGTCTTTGGACTAATCCACTAGATACAAACATTGGGCATACACAACTTGTAATAACACCATCTTTACCTAGTCGATCAATCTCTTCTTTTAATGATTCTGTAAACCCATACACAGCATACTTAGATGCGCTATAACAATTTCCCAAAAACAAAAAGTCAGTGTCTAAAATTAGTATCTATAGATCAGATTTCATGGTTTGGGTTTTTAAGGTCAAAAGCCCTGATCTCTGAAACTATGCAGTGATCTCTATAACTTATATTCAAGACATGATCTCTGGATATAATATTCAAGACACGATTTTTAGCACTAATATTCAAGACATGATCTCTGGAACTAATATTCAAGACATGATCTCTTGAACTAATATTCAAGACATGATCTCTAGAACTAATATTCAAGACATGATCTCTGGAACTAATATTCAAGACATGATCTCTGGAACTAATATTCAAGACATAATCTCTAGAACTAATATTCAAGACATGATCTCTAAAACAAAAGTTTATGCAGTGATCTCTATAATAAATATTCAAGACATGATCTCTAGAACTAATATTCAAGACATGATCTCTGGAACTAATATTCCAGACATGATCTTTAGCACTAGTATTCAAAACATGATCTCTGGAACAAATATTCAAGACATGATCTCTAAAACAAAAGTTTATTCAGTGATCTCTATAACTAATTTTTAAGACATGGTTTCTGGAACTAATATTCAACACATGACCTCTGGAACTAATATTCAAGACTATGATCTCTAGAACTAATTATTCAAGACATGATCTCTAGAACTAATATCCAAGACATGATCTCTGGAACTAATATTCAAGACTTGATCTCTAGAACTAATATTCAACACATGAGCTTAAGCACTAATATTCAAGACTATGATCTCTAGAACTAATATTCAAGACATGACCTCTGGAACTAATATTCAAGACATGACCTCTGGAACTAATATTCAAGAAGTGATCTCTAGAACTAATATTCAAGACATGATCTCTGGAACTTATATTCAAGACATGATCTCTGGAACTAATATTCAAGACATGATCTCTGGAACTAATATTCAAGACATGATCTTTAGAACTAATATTCAAGACATGATCTCTGGAACTTATATTCAAGACATGATCTCTAGAACTAATATTCAAGACATGATCTCTGGAACTAATATTCAAGACATGATCTTTAGCACTAGTACTCAAGACATGATCTCTGGAACTAATATTTAAGACATGATCTCTAAAACAAAAGTTTATTCAGTGATCTCTATAACTTATATTCAAGACATGATCTCTGGATCTAATATTCAAGACATGATCTTTAGCACTAATATCCAAGACATGGTCTCTGGAACTAATATTCAAGACATGATCTCTAGAACTAATATTCAAGACATGATCTCTAGAACTAATATTCAAGAGATGATCTCTTAGCATAATTAATATTCAAGTCATTATCTCTAGAACAAATATTCAAGGCATTATCTCTAGAACTCATGTTCAAGGCATGATTACTAGAACAAATATTCAAGTAATAATTGATCTCTAGAACAAATATTCAAGATGTGATCTCGAGAACAAATGTTCAACTTATGATCTCCAGAACAAATATTCAAGGCATGATCTCTAGAACAAATATTCAAGGCGTGATCTCTAGAACAAATGTTCAACTAATCATCTCTTGAACAAATGTTCAACTAATCATCTCTAGAACAAATATTTAAGGTGTGATCTCTAGAACTACAACTGATGTTCACCACACAATCTATAGACATGGTATTTAAGAGATGTCCATACATCATCTCTAGAGATGTTCTAGAATCTTCACACATAACCTCTAGAACATCATGATTGATGTTCACTACATAATCTATAGACCTGATAAACAAAGAGATGATCTTGAATAGAACTGATGATCAATACATAATCTATAGACCTTATAAAAAAGGATGATTTGAAAAACTGATGATCAATACATAATCTATAGATATAAACAAGGATGATCTTGAATAGAACTGATGATCAATACATAATCTATAGACCTTATAAACAAAGAGGTGATCTTGAACAGGACTGATGATCAATACATAATCTATAGACCTTATAAAAAAAGAGATGATCTTGAATAGAACTGATGATCAATACATAATCTATAGACCTTATAAACAAAGAGATGATCTTGAATAGAACTGATGTTCACGACATAACCTATAGACCTGGTAAACAAAGAGATGGTCTTGAATAGAACTGATGTTCAACATATGATCTGAACTGAAGTGCAAAATACAAAATAACATTAAACATGTTTATGTTTGATGCTTCAGAAGTAAATTTCAGGATTAAGATAAAAAGATTAAGTAATAAAAAAGCCGACAGGTGATCAAAGAAGCCAAGGTCAATTGAACATCGTGGATTCAATCTGATAGTATTTCACCTGTCAATTGGCCGTTAATTAACAGGATTATATGACCGCTTGGGATAAAACTGATTGACCGTTAGTGGGTTAGACAGGTTGGTGCTAAATACAGGTAAATTTATTTGAAAATCGCAAGGGAGGAAATTTGAATGACCGTTAGAGCAGGGTCACGCTGAATAGAGGTGACCGGATGACCAGTATTGACTGTAGCTTAGATTACTGACCTATAATCTACCAGGTAAGCTGTTCCAGATTTAGCTGACATGGAAGCAACATTAACTATATGACCTTTGTTTCTCTCCATCATATACGGTAGGAATTGTTTTACAGTCTGAAATAATAACATTCACAGTAACAGATTTGATTCTATTCAAAATATTGTACTCCAAAACAGCGCAGGTAATAAAAAAATCTTAACTTGTTAAAGGGACATTCTGTTTTTCTCTTTTTGTAGACTTAAATAGTTTTATCGCTCAAAAATATATGAAAACTTGACACAAAATCTAGGAAAATGCAACCTTGAATGAATCTGAAAGTTTTAACTAAAAAACTCAAACCGTTCATTAAAACACGAAATTATTTAAAACATTACCTAAGCTTTTAATGTTCGTTATTGTGTTAGATAACGGATTAACACGAAATAAACCAGAATTATATCTCCCAAGATTTCAACTAATAATATTGACCAATATTACAGCCAAACAACAAAATAAGGTCCAACTGGTTAATTAAAAATTAGTATGCACCATTTTTAATTAACCCTTTTGAAATAAATTCAGTTGGTAAGAAGATACATAGATGCAAATAAAATATTTTAGGAATATTTTCTGATTTACAATATTTTTGATAATAAAAGTTTTTCATACTGCCCCTTTAATAAAGATAGCTTGCCAGGCAAGGTAACATACGCCCACTCGCAGCATTGAATTTGAAAAATAAATTGAGCAATGACTCAAAACATAGGCATGCAAAGCGTGCAGATACGCCCTCCTCAGGCTTATCAGATAATGGGCAAAAATTCATGTTCCGTTTTATCAGGTGTACCATGAAATCAGACTAAATATGAATCAAAATTGTCACTTTAGTAGAGTACTTATTAAAATGCAATCAAAACTGTAGTTTGTAGATTGAGCACAAGAAAGCTGTTCTCATTTTTGCTAGTCGGACACTGTATTTCTGCTAAAAATTATGCGATCATCACCAAAATCAATACAGTTCCTCTTTGTGATGCCATGAACTCACATACCAAAAATTATTAAAATCCAATCAAAACTGTAGTCTGTAGAGTGAGCACAAGCAAGGTTACTCGCATTTTTCTGAAATCGCACTAAGTTGGACACTGTATCTCCGCTAAAAATTATCCGATCATCACCAAAATCAATACAGTTCCTCTTTGTGATGCCATGAACTCACATACCAAAAATTATTAAAATCCAATCAAAACTGTAGTCTGTAGAGTGAGCACAAGCAAAGTTACTCCCAATTTTTCCGAAATCGCGCTAAGTCACACACTGTTTCTCCGCTAAAAATTATCCGACCATCACCAAAATCAATACAGTTCCTCTTTGTGATGTCATGGACCCACATACCAAAAATTATTAAAATCCAATCAAAACTGTAGTCTGTAGACAGAAAGTTGATCACAATATATAAGCCCTACATTTCATGTGAGGGCGTATAAAAACATTCACTAAATGAATATTGAAGTCAAGGGCAAAAACTCAAAAACTGTTCATGGAAAATCGTCAAATTAAAACTTGACCACCATCTTATCTATTTCAATACTCATACCAAGTTTCATCAAATCTATTAAAAAATTGTAGCTTATTTTGCACCCACAAATATTTTTACTAAGTCAAGCGCAATAACTCAAAAACCATTCGTTAAAAAAAGTCGGAAATTTAAACTTGACTAATGTCTTATCAATTCTGATGCTTACACCAAGTTCCATCCAAATCCCTTGAAAATTAAAGCTTCTTATTGAAACTACAATAGAATTTTGACGCAATTTCACTAAGTCAAGGGCAATAACTCAAAACAGTTCATTGCAAAACTGTCAAATTCAAACTTAACTGAGGTCTAATCAATTCAAGTGCTCATATCAAGTTTCATCATAATCCTCTCAAGGGCAATAACTCAAAAACTGTTGATCGAAAAATCTTCAAATTCGAACTTGACCGTTGTCTTATCAATTCCAATGCTCACACCAACTTTCATTTAAATCAATTGAAAATTGTAGCTTCTATTTTGTCTACAACAAATATAGAGGCAGGGGCAATAACTCAAAAACTGTTTATCGAAAAATCATCCAAATCAAACTTGACCGCCGTCTTATCAATTCCAATGCTCATACCAAGTTTCATTAAAATCCATACAAAATTGTAGCTTCTATAGTGTCTACAAAAAATGAATTTTTGCACAATTTTACTTAGTCAAGGGCAATTACTTGTCAAATTTGAATTTCTGATAAAAACTGTAGCCTATATCGTGAATACAACCCAAATTTGACGCGTTTTTACTAAGTCAAGGGCAATAACTCAAAATCCGTTCATTCGATAATTTCCATTTTGGAACTTGACAGAGATATCATCAATATATACATGTATACCAAGTTTCATTAAGATCGGATAAAAACTGTAGCCTCTATCGTGGATACAACCCAAATTTCACACGTTTTTACTAAGTCAAGGGCAATAACTAAAAAACTGTTCATGCGATAATTTCCATTTTTATACGCCCACACGTAAGTAAGGGCGTATATTGTAATCGCCCTGACGGTCCGTTCGTCCGTTCACATTTACCTCGTGCTCACTCTACAGGCTACAATTCTTCATGGATTCTTTTGATTTTTATTTTGTGGGTCAGTGTCATTATGAAGATGATCCCTATCGATTTTCGTGAAGATCGGATAATTTTTCACCTAAATATCATGTCTGACTTAGCTTTTTTCACTTCATTAGCTATAGGGTGCAGCTCGTGCTCACTCTACAGGCAACAATTCTTTATGGATTCTTTTGAAATTTATTCTGTGGGTTAGTGTCATTATGAAGATGATCCCTATTGATTTTCGAGATGATCGGATAATTTTTCACAGAAATATCATGTCTGACTTAGCTTTTTTCACTTCATTACCCATAGGGTGCAACTCGTGCTCACTCTACATGCTACAATTCTCTATGGATTCTTTTGATTTTTATACGCCCACACGTAAGTAAGGGCGTATATTGTAATCGCCCTGTCGGTCCGTCGGTCCGTTCACATTTACCTCGTGCTCACTCTACAGGCTACAATTCTTCATGGATTCTTTTGATTTTTATTTTGTGGGTCAGTGTCATTATGTAGATGATCCCTATCAATTTTCGTGATGATCGGATAATTTTTCACCTAAATATCATGTCTGACTTAGCTTTTTTCACTCTGTAACCTATAGGTTGCAACTTGTGCTCACTCTACAGGCTACAATTCTTTAAGGATTCTTTTGATTTTTAATTTGTTGGTCAATGTCATTATGAAGATGATCCCTCTTGATTTTCGTGATGATCGGATAATTTTTCACTGAAATATCGCGTCTGACTTAGCGTTTTTCACTTCATTACCTATAGGTTGCAACTTGCGCTCACTCTACAGGCTACAATTCTATATGTATTGTTTTGATTGTTTGTATGTGTGTTGATATCATTTTGAAGATGTGCACTTTTAAATTTAATGATGATCCGATAATTTTCTAAGCCTAGGTTTTATTCATAATCAATGCTGCCAGTGGGCGTATATTACCTTGCCTGGCAAGCTATCTTTGACCTTGACAGAGATATCATCAATATATACATGTATACCAAGTTTCATTAAGATCAGATTAAAACTATAGCCTCTATTGTGGATACAACCCAAATTTGACGCGTTTTTACGAAGTCAAGTGCAATAACTCAAAAACCTGTTCATGCGATAATTTCCATTTTCAAACTTGACTGAGAGATCATCAATATATACATGTATACCAAGTTTCATTAAGATCGGATAAAAACTGTAGCCTCTATTGTGGATACAACCCAAATTTGACAAGTTTTTACTAAGTCAAGTGCAATAACTCAAAAAACTGTTCATGCGATAATTTCCATTTTCGAACTTGACCGAGATATCATCAATATATACATGTATACCAAGTTTCATTAAGATCGGATAAAAACTGTAGCTTCTATTGTGGATACAACGAATGTGGACGGACCGACGGAAGGACGGACAGGGGCGACAGCAATATGGAAATGTGGACGTATAAAAAGAGATATGGTGAGTTAAAACTTATTTATATGAATTCATAATGATTTTACTAAATGATATTTTAACGTATTATTGCCTTTTGCCAGAGATAATAAATGGAATGCCATTGTTGTTGTGGAAAATATTAAGGAATGTGGGCAAGTACGCATGTGTGCATACTTAACTACAGCGTCCGGTTACTTTATGATTTATTTACCGCATTCACAGACTGGATGATCAAAATAGAGATCAAAGACATTTGAACGACATTTGAGACTTGACGTACATACCTATGGTAGTACTTTGCAGAGGGAAATCCAGTCACAATTAACCTAATTACGAGTTAAGTCAGGACTTGTAGGACCATCTGGTATTTTTCCAAATCATTAGAACACCTTTACTTTCTATTGGTATAAGTATTACCGGTCCAAATATGGTATATATGAAAATAAGGGAACCCTTCTTTAAGCAATAATTGGTTATACCCATCACATTTTGTGACTGTGACTGTAGAATCAAAATGATAATAGTAACATACCCAGAATTGTGCTAAAATATTAACTTCAAAGGTTCTTTGAATATGTTTAGGTTTCATGTCCAGTAGAGCACCTCCATACAGAATACCAGCATTGTTGACTAGAATACTAACTTCACCCACATCTTCTCGTACTTGCAAACCAACACGATGTACATCATCAAAATTAGTCACATCACAAGTGTAGGCATGAGCTTCTTTACCCAATGCCCTAATTTCATCTGCTACAGAGTCATTGTTGTCCTAAAAATTGAAAAAAATAACCAACAGAACTTCTTTTGTTTCCTAACCTTGAACCATATGAATTGTTAAAATCAGACCTATCGGCCTACAACAAAATACATAAAACTATTATGCAATTATTCAGTTTTAGAATTTTAACAATAACAATGCTACCAGTACTTGAATAATTTCAAAGTTATGGATAAACAGATGGAACAAGAATTTTGTTGTATAGTTTTGTTATGTCCACTTATTAAATGGTCAACTTAAAGGGATACTGCGTCTTAGCATGAAGATAAAATTTTAGTTCTAAAGAATAGTCAATATGAGTACATATTCATCAGTGAACTTACCTGATGTCATAAAGTAACAGAATCACATAAAATCTGGGTCATTTCAAGTCATTTTTGAAAGATGCTTAATTAATTTTTTAAGCATTTTTCAATGATCAAATGAATCTATATGGATAATCACTTGGTTTTTCAGATACTTATATGTATATTTTTATGTTTTTTATGGCAGCAGGAATATTTGCTGATGAATAGAGCTCTTATTGGCCAAGTTTAAAATTTTATGGAGATTCTAAGACCTTTTATCCCTTAAAGTATAGGTCCTAAATAGGATGGATTATTGTCTAAGCATAAAAGAATGATATTATTTTTAAGAGATTTGGGATATCCATAGCACTGTTTGTGTTGATCAAAAGCATCAGTCATAAAAGGCTTTATTTGGCTCTTTTAAGTTAGATGAGAACTTGGTTTCGGATTGTATAAGCACACCTTGTTTATGTCCCACAGAACAACTCGAGCTCCAAGTCGAGAAAACTCTAAGGCAAATTCCCTTCCAATGCCATGTCCAGCACCTGTTATCAACACAATTTCTCCTTTAATATCCTTCTGCTTTGGTGGAAATATAATCTGATATAGTGCCTCAAAATAAAAATAAACTACTTTGAGGGCGACAAGAAAACCTTCTACCACAATGTGCATGTTGACAGCTAGAAGGCAATAGCGGCAATAACGTTCCTGATAATATCTGGTCAAAGGTCACCCAGGTCAAAGGTCCCTAAGGGAGTAGTTTATGATATCGAAATAAAAATATGTTCATACACGAATAAAGTTAATAGTGTATGAGTATTTGATATTTTTATACACATTGTATTAATTGAAAATAATTAAAGTTCATATAAATTTGTTCAAAAGCAACAAATAGCTCAATTTTAGATAGGATTTAATATTGTAATTGATCTGTCCATAACTTCCGGTGATGGCCACATGTTTCCACAAAAATTGTCAACATGGGGAAAGTAAAGAAAAATAAAGTATCTAAGGTTAAAATGGGGGCTGTAGACATGGGTTTTGTTGAACAAATGCTAGAAGATAGAAGTGTGCGAAAAGAAGCTCGTGTTAAATCAAGAAAGAATCCAACAGAAGACGATGATACGGTAAAATTCGAAAAATGATATGCAAGCGATTCAAACGACATAACCTATTGTAGTTAAATTGAACTTGATGTAGTCCGAAATGATTGACTATGATGCTCTTAAAATAATTTGTCAATTTTACATCATTAGAAGGATATATTCTGTCTATCTAATTTAATGAACTCATTATAATTTGTCTAATCTAGGCTAAAACAATGATTATCTAAGATTATCAATACGATTTCAAGTATTTGTCAACTCAAATAGGCCTTATCAACAATTCACAAAAGACATTTGTCAAAACCCCGTCTGTCATTTGACTAGGTCTACTTTCGATTCTCACAAACTTTCAGCGGACGTATTCGATCGAAGCTTAGCCGACGGGCAAAACTGTAAATGCTTTTTCTACCAGATACCTTCCCTACTTTAGATTTTAGTTCATTTTCATTAAACCATTATCACGCTTACTATTTAAAAAGTCAGCCATGATTGCAGACAACGCTTTAGGACCGCAATAGTCGCCACGCCCTCTACATCAAGGAAAGACAACTCGCGAGTTTGGTTCCCCATTAGTTTTGGGTCTGTTATTTCCTGGACGCAAGAACGCTGAGATAGTTTCAGGAAGTAACTGAATATTCCCCACTGTAAAATTATATTTACAAATAATAATTCAGCAAGGGCTAGAATAAGCTTTAAATAGCACCTGAACCAATAGATAGTCTTTTACAATACTTGTTGGCATATTATGAATCAGTTTTCATAAAATATTTCTTTTTATCTCAAATCCCAATGTCAAAGTCAGTTCATCAATGGGTCTTTGTGGATAAGATCTTGGACACTTAGTTTAATATTCAAATATGGGTACTAGGTCTACTGGGTAATAGCATTATTGTTTGAATAGATGAGGTCTTAGGTCTAGGATTACCTAGTCTAGACTATTTTGATACCGGTACTTAATCTCAGGCTCATATCATCATGTTATCATTCCCAACCTTTATCTGAGTTTTTTGTACACATGGTTTCTAATTTTGGACTAAAATATTTGATTTATCTCTAAGTTTGACACTAATGATATCCATCTGATAACTTGTTCAAACATTCTAGTGTGATAAATATATAGAATATTCAATTTTAAACATTATTAAATACCTGATTGTTACTATTTAAATGAAACACAATGTCTCAGATAGTCTGTTGGGGAACCAGACTTTAAAATTTACATATTACATAATAGCTAAAATTTGCCCTTTTTTTCACTTACTGCTATAGATTTATTGACTGCAACTAAAATCCAATGTAAATTCATACTATGTAAATGTAGTCTGTTGTTTTATTAGAGATCAAAGAAGAACTATTCAAACAAACTAGCAGAATCAGATTTACTTCAGTTGTGAGAAAAAGTAAAAAAAAGACTTGAAAGTGGAATTCACAATTGAGACAGGAGAGTTCAAATCCAAAAGAATTAGATTCTGCTATAGGAGTCAAATCCAAACATCAAAGTTTGTTTACCATGGGCAGTAAATGCTCCCCTTAGGAACAGAGGTTACGCTTACATACCTGCGCCTGAGCTTTCGTAACATCACTTAACCGTAATATTACAACCCACAATTCCTAGGAACAAGTTTTCATAGTATTGTTCATATATTAGTGGTTAATTAGAGAATTGTAAATAGAGTCTGCACAATATTATTTCTTTCTATCTATTGTAGGTTATTGATGATAAACTATCAAGAAAAATCTTAAAGCAAGCAAAGGCTCAACAGTTGGAACTAGAAGAGGAACATGGAATCAAAAAGTAAATTTAATCTTCAACTATAACCTTTCTAATTTTGACAATAATGCCAGTACTGAGCAATCCATATCTAAGATCATTTTCCATTAAAATTGAGCACTGTTTATATATGACCATAAAGAATAATAGAACACACTGATGGTAAATTATGCTAATTTCTTCTTTCTAGACCTAAAGATATAGGTGGTATCAGGTTTGTATCATTAGGAGATGGATCTGATGATGATGATGATGATGATTCTGATAATTCTGATGATAATGTACCTTCTGATAATGATGATTTTTGTGAAGAAATTGTAAGTGTTCAACAGGATCTTCTTTTGTTTTGGTGTTTGCCACCCAACTCTATTTGCACTCTCACTTGAGAATAATCACAAATGTTCTCCAATGTTCTGCCTGTCAAATAGCTGATGATAACATAGCATACTCTTTAGTAGCAGAACAATAATGGGGAGTATATTCTCATTTAACTTTTATACGTATTTCAGAAAATTAATCCAGATGATGAAAAGGCTTTGGAATTATTCATGTCTAAAAATCCTCCAGTTCAACGTACTTTAGCAGATATTATTATGGAGAAACTGACAGAAAAACAAACAGAGATTAAATCACAGTTATCACGTAAGCTTTTCTTCTGCTTTTGTCTCATCAAGATGGCTAGTTTGGAAAGGAGGGTCATATCATAACAGGAATATATGTTTATTAGAACAGTTAGTGTTACTAGTGATTTTTTTTTCGTTTTTTTGTCCCCTTTAGCCTGCATCATTAAGTTTAGAAAACATAGATGAAAAATAGGTACATTCATCTAGATTGATAACAACCCACAAGGATGCTCAATTTGTGAGTTCAAAGGGACAATAAAACCACTTGAAATAGGTTTCAGAATGTGTTCCCCCTATCAAGAAGTTTAAATTTGTAATGTTCCGTTAAACTAAAACCAAAATTGGAATAGTCAGAACTGTATAATAATCTGATAGCTGAAATCACTTTAACATTTGTTGTTTTTTGTATTTGTAGAAGGATCTGATTTACATGTAGAGAAAATAGATAATAGAATTACCAGAATGTATAAATCTATCAAACAAATCTTAGTCAAATATCGCAGTGGTAAATTACCTAAAGCTTTCAAAGTCATACCAAATTTACGGAATTGGGAACAGGTAAGCATAATTATTTTCTTCTAGAGATTCCACAAAATGCTGTCGTATTTGGTACATATGATGCCATCCTTGGTCTAAGCTTGTAAACTCAGTGTACGAATTTGAATGTTGGCTGAGCTAAGAATGAAATTGATGTACCGGTATTACATTGCAGTGTTTGTTCATGTTTGCAATATGCCTATTATATGACAAGACATAATGCCACCTTTGAAACCTTGCTACCTGTTTTGATGTTCTTTCATTGCCAATTATCATAACACCACAACTATTGATTCTCAGACATTTGAGATGCCTAGTTGATATTGTCTGTACATTACGGCCTAAACAACAGCACTGGTATATTATTAAACAATCATATTTGTGCATCAAAAGCTACTAGAAAATGTATCTGTATCATTTGTCTGTAATTATTGTTGTCTTCTCAAGGTCTCACTGACTATTATATGTTCCAGATCTTACAAATAACAGAGCCTGAAAGTTGGTCAGCAGCTGCCATGTATCAAGCTACTAGAATATTTACAGCTAATCTGAATTCAAAAATGGCGCAAAGGTTGGTTGATATGTGTTGAAACCCAATTGCTATGAAAGCACTATAATGACTGGAAAAATCAGTCTGAAAATAAATTTCATTTATGACAATATGTGCCCCGATCTATATTTTCATCCACACAAAGTCATATTTAAGACTTAGTATTTTTTTTTTAACTGATATTTGATTTGCCATGGGAAAATCAATTTTCTTTTCAGATATTTCAATTTAATATTATTACCTAGAATAAGAGATGATATAGCTGAATATAACAGATTAAATTTTCATTTGTATTTAGTAAGTATCAAACTATTATCTTACTGGGATTAAAAAAATTTATCTAGCTTTAGGTTAAGAAGAGATATATGCTTTAATTGGCACCATTTGATTTCTCTAGAATCTGTAACCAGGAACTTCAGATGTCAGAAAAGTACAAATAGAACCTAGATCAGTTTATGTCTACAAATACAAAATAGAAAATATCTCTTGGATAACTTTGTCTTGTTATTGCAGGCCATCAGAAAATCTTTATTTAAACCAGCAGCCTTTTTTAAAGGAGTTTTATTACCATTATGTGAAGTGAGTATATAGTAAAAATTCAAAACTACTATGAATGGTCTTTTTTGGTCTGGAGGCAGTTCCAAGGGATATATATGATATGTTGATCACAGCTAGTTGGTGAATTTCTCATGCACTTATTGTTATTTTTCATTTTCTGCATATTTTTATACGCCCACACGTAAGATGGGCGTATATTGTAATCGCCCTGTCGGTCCGTCGGTTCACATTTGGCTCATGCTCACTCTACAGGCTGCAATTCTTTACTTTTTATTTTTATTTTGTGTATCAATGTCATTATGAAGATGATCCCTATCGATTTTCGTGATTATCGGATAATTTTTCACCGAAATAAAGTGTGTAAATTGACGTTTCACTCTATTTGCTATATTGTGCAACTCGTGCTCACTCTACAGGCTACAATTCTATATGGATTCTTTTGATTTTTATTTTGTGGGTCAATGTCATTATGAAGATGATCCCTATCGATTTTGGTGATGATCGGATAATTTTTCACCGAAATATTGCATCTGACTTTGTGGTTTTACTCCATTAGCTATAGGGTGCAACTCGTGCTCACTCTACAAGCTACAATTCTTTATGGATTCTTTTGATTTTTATTTTGTGGGTCAGTGTCATTATGAAGATGATCCCTATTGATTTTTGTGATGATCGGATAATTTTTCACCGAAATATTGCATCTGACTTAGCATTTTTCACTTCATTAACTAAAGGGTGCAACTCGTGCTCACTCTACACGCTACAATTCTTTATGGATTCTTTTGTTTTTTATTTTGTTGGTCAGTGTCATTATGAAGATGATACCTATTGATTTTTGTGATGATCGGATAATTTTTCAGTGAAATATCGTGTTTGACTTCGCTTTATTCACTCTGTTACCTATAGGTTGCAAATCCTGCTCACTCTACAGGCAACAATTCTCTATGGATTCTTTTGATTGTTTGTATGTGTGTCGATATCATTTTGAAGATGTCCACTATTAAATTTAATGATGATCCCATAATTTTCTAAGCCTATGTTTTATTCATAATCAATGCTGCCAGTGGGCGTATATTACCTTGCGTGGCAAGCTATCTTTTGTAATCTTATTGTGTATATTTAATTGAATATTGTCCGGGTAATTATGATTGTACAACTTTTGTAGGCTGGTGATTGTACATTACGAGAAGCCATCATTATGTCATCTATATTGGCCAAGTGTTCTATACCAATGTTACATTCAGCAGCGGCCATCTTGAAAATAGCAGAAATGAATTATAATGGAGCTAACAGTATATTTTTAAGAACATTATTTGATAAGAAATATGCTCTTCCCTATCGAGTTGTGGATGCTGTGGTACATCACTATTTAGGGTAAATACACTATGAAGTTCATTCAAATTTTAATTGAGAGGAGCCCATCTTAAAAAAATCTCCATATGTATGGCTAATTTTGGATATAATTATAAAAATATTATAAAATAAGCTGACTCAAAATGACCTATGCCAGAACTGATGAATTATCTATATTTACCAGTCATGTCTGAATAGTGGTCCTTAATGTTTGACTGCAATTTTTTTTTATTTTCATGAATTCAGGATGAAAATTGGTGCACAACCTTACCTTACTTATGTGTTGAAATGTCCAGTTGAGAATTTCGACAATAAACAGCCTTTGTCTTGCTGATTAAGATGATAAATTAAGTTCTTGCTTTTATATTTCAGATTTCGAGGTGATAAAAGAGAATTACCAGTGTTATGGCATCAATCATTATTAACATTTGTACAGAGATATAAAGAAGATATCTCCACAGAACAAAAAGAAGCTTTAATGGAATTACTACGTTTACATACACACTATCAAATAACAGATGAAATACGAAGGGAGTTATTATTATCTAAATGTCGAGATGTTGAAGATGGATCGTCTACTGTAATGCAAATCAACTGATTTGGATTAAATGGTTTATTTAAAATTTGTGATTTTCTGATGGAAAATTAAAGAGCCCAATTTCAACTATTTGCAACTCTTTACTAAGACTCTTGTTAGATTTCATTGTGAGAATATTGTGTTGATAGTCTATACTCTCAAGGTCCATTGCAATTGAAGTACATGTATGTTGAAAACATTTACAGATAGCTGATTTTAGTTCTCACTGTAAAGCAAGTTTTGGGAATTCTATATCCTGTTAATATATTTAGATCTTAATACCTGTCTTTTACAAGGATAAATAGTTTGGTTCACAAGTCCGCCATGACAGATCCCCTCTACCAGCCAAACCTCTTGGCATGATCTTTCCCGGATTATCAGTACCCATTTACAGCTGGGTGGACTGGAATTATTCAAAGTCATAGGGCTTCATACTCTGATCGAGATTGGAACTCACGTCTGACATTTTCAGACAAAGAACAATATGCTTAAAACGCTGAGGTATAGAACACCATAAAGAAATGTGTAGAATTTGCATAACATTTTCTTACATAAAAGTTGGTCATTTTCTTAATCTACATGTCAGTGGAGCAGGTGAATAAACTTCAAGATAGAAGATTGAGTTTCATAGTATGTGATGTTATTTCTACATATTCTTCTGAAGATTGCATAGCGTGAAACTCTGGGTAACAAGCTGTTAATTTTGGGAGTTCTATCCTCAATTGCTCAACAGTTAAGCACTATTTTAACACTGAGAATATTTTTTTATTGTAAAACTTTAATTTATGTTCATAAACTTTAAAATCAAGTATCACAGAAAAACATTCTATCTGATCCTTTCTCTTTGACACAGTTCTGAATTTGTATTAAATCCACAACTAAAAACTTCAAAATGGGCATGTGTATCTATGTCAAGCATCCATTAAGTATTCACCTAAGTACTGTGAATGGTAGTAGGAAATGACATTGGAATGATATGTTATATGTGCATTCATCAAGATGGATTGGTTTTATTAGGAACTTTCTTTTCTTTGTGGAAATATTTTTGTCGAAATGAACCTTGGAAATGATCAATGTCTATTCTAGCTTCAGCTGTATCTTCCTGTAAAATAAAATATAACATGATGTGGTCACAATCTAACGCTCTGTACAGTTCCGTTCATAACCAGATAATATAACCAGGAACCAAAAAAACAACCAACAGTATTTGTTAACATATAGATGTAGCTTAAAAAAAACTTTCTAGTTATGTACTTGCCTTATAGGGATGTATCTTTTCCATTGTGATAAGTCTTCTAGCAACTTTCATACTTAAAGGTTGTTCACAATTAGCAACAAGTCTAAAACATGGGTGTTGAGGTATATTACTTTCTGAATATCTACAAAAATAGAAGTACCGTAGTACAGTAAGTTGTAAAAGGTCTTGATGTAAAACATCTACAGAAAAACTTGGCAAAATAAATGAAAGATAGCTTGCCAGACAAGGTTATATACGCATTGATTTCGAATAATAACTTGGCAGTACAGTTTCATTAAGGCTAGACAGTACACGAGAATTCAAATTTTTAATTTATCACTTGATATGGTGTTTAGAGAGCTTACATCATTCAAATAGTATTAAAAACACATAAGAAAAAGTTTTTGTAGTTAAGAGTTGATTTTTAGCTTTGGTAACCATGGAAACGTCGAAAAAAGTCGCAAATTTCAAACCACGATATCTCTAACCCTAATTAAGATAATTGAAATCTGTAAAAGCCAAAATAAAGCTTATAACAATACTAAAAGATCTTCAGAGGCTTTTTTTGATACAATGAATATTTTGACTGTGACCACAGTGGGAAGAAAATAACCCAAAATTCGACATTCAAACGCTCATATTTTCAAAACTATTATAGATATCCAAAATCCCTTCTGAAGATTTCTTGGTAATCAAGTGAGCTTTATTGTGCCCAAATTTGACATCTCTATGATGAAAACTGTGGGAGATATCATGGCTCAAAACAATTTTTTTACAAAATGAGAAAAAAGACTTTGAAGTTCAAGTATTTATATTTTTAAAACTTTTTCATCTATGACTTTGAATCCTATTGAGGATTTGATCATAATTATATAAACTTGAATGTGTTAAAATTTGACAGCTCTATCTTTAAAACTCTAGTTGTACTAGTAGTAGAAGTAGCAGAAACATTGTCAATTGAACAACATAGCATGTATTATTAGTATTGACTTCTATATAGCAGAATTTATTATTTCTTGCAATGATTCATTGACTATGTTTGTTCTTTGTTTTTCCCATAGTAATACCACAGATTCCGGTTTTTTTTAACCATTTTTAAGAAATAAGTTCATTTAAATGAGAAAATTACGAAAAAAAACTAAGAAAATACGGTAAATGTCCCGTACGTAAAATTCGTAGACTCGTTTATCACGCATTGAACATTTTCCTATGTCAGTAGCGACTAGTCCGATCGTGTCTACATTATTGTCCAAGTGCGCATGCTCACTAATAGATGGCGCTGCATAAAACATGCGCAATACAAAATTTATCTCATTATATATTCATTGCCCTCAATTATTTATTCTATTGAACTCGGTCATTCCAAATATGGTATTACTCGTGTATTTTGTAGTCGGCTTCTGTCGGTGATTACCGGAGATAGCATTAATAATCAGAGTTATCTCCCTTTTACGGAAATAGCCACAATCACCAGCTTTCAACCGGTATCAACAACATGGCTTCCAATACATTGTCGGAGAAGTTATGGACATTTAAAATACGTCTATTTTGGCGTTATTTTTATACAATAATCATTTTCTGTCGTTGTTAGGAAGATAAAAACATGATTTTCGGTACCTAAATAAATTTTTTTTAGAAATAAAATGGATTGATCTTATTTAGAAGATATTTAATAAGTTGAAACTATGAAAATGTAATTTTTGATTTTTTTTTAATTTTTGTCCAATTCTCGTGTACTGTCTAGCCTTAAAATCACCGGAATAAAATATTCTTGGGTGATTAATGTACAATATTATTAAGTTTAATTAAAATCTGTCAAGAATAAATGTACCTTATTTAAAGGCAATAACTCAATGTTTTTTGATTTTCAACAAGGGTCATACTTGAGTTAAAACAAACAATTTTAGTAAGCTTTGTCAATACCTGTCAAGAATTGTGCCTTATACAAAAGCACAGGTGCAGGTATGTAGACATAATCTCTCGGAGAGAGTATTTTTTGTGAGTTATTATACAATCTCATGCCAAGTTTCATCAAAATCTGTTAAGAATTGCATGTTTGAGAGTGTTGACATGCATTTCAAGAACAAGGGCAATAACTCATAATTAGATTTTTCTATAGGGTGGGTGATTACGAATACTCACACAAAGTTACATCAAATTCTTGGCAAGAATTTATAAAAAAAATAAGGCAGATAAGCCTGCAAGTATCACTTGACATCAAATTTGATTGTACATAAGTACTATATAGTACAGTTGACCATACACAAAATAAAATATTTAGCATCTATTACTCTTAAAAGCTAATTTTAAAGTATAAGATTGAGGCCATTATCATTAACGCAAGTTAACATACCAACACACTTGCTTTTTCACATGGTCTTAAAAAAAATTAAAAATGAATAATACAAAAATATTTATAGTTTATATGGACTGATCATAATGAGCAAATCAGACTTTATGATTTAAACATACTGGAGGTTATATACCTATCTCAGAGGATGTAATTGGCATGTAAAAATTGAGTGATTGAAATATTATATATGATTATTCCAGTGCTATAAAACTAGGTCATTTTTTCTGATGATACAACTGGTACAACCTTAGAACTTTAGTCAGTTTTATAACAGTTCTGGCGACAGTGGTTCTGAAGAGCCACTATATTAAAGCCATGACAACAGTTTCAAGAACTGTGTTATGAGCCATGGTCTTAAATTGTGAAATTACTGCAATTTCCAGAGCCTAAGGAGATTTCATGCTTTTGCGTGACATTTTAAACACACCTTGCCCTTAATGCAAAATTGTCTAACTATTAATTGACATGATTTGGAAATATTTTTTCATATTACTGAGCTCCTGGTTATGTCATGTGTCAGTGAATTGTGTATATGCAAATGTACTCATTATTTCAATAGATTTCCTAGTGATATTTGAAATTTCTTTATATAGACAGCAGAAATTTCAATTATTGTTAAATGAAAACAACACATTTCATGTCTTTTTAATTCTAAAATATACACAATAATAATAATACATTCATTCTACTAAATAGATGATTCTTTCTTCCTTTTATGTTTTTATCATTTCATCCCAAATTTTCTTCTGGTCTCATATCTACAAATAGATAACAAAACGACTGTTAATCATTTATAAAATATACCATCAATACCCACTGCTGGTATTGGAGCTTTACTGTGTTCATATCGCAAAATTTTTAAGTTTTTAATATTTCTATGGTTTATTAAATTAAGGAACCTATATGTAAGAATGTTAAGCAAGGGGTTGTGTTAGGATTAATATTAAAGTATGCAGAGAAATAGAAAATCATTCCAATATAAATTCCTAAATTTTACAGACCACAGAAGTTAAAAATTGAAATAAATTCCCAATGAAATAATTTGATATATATAACCATTCAGATTGTACCAAAATTCATTAAATACCAATAATGAATTTCTTTATTTTATCATTAGATTATACAAATACAAACTGCATATATAGCTTTATGTAACCAATCAACTTTCTAAACAATAATCTATATATCATTTGATAGCTCCAGTTTTATTATCATATAGTATAACATTATCATTCCTACAGTTTTATTCCTATTATATATTATAACATTATCATTCCTTCAGGTTTATTCCTATCATATATTATAATATTATCATTCCTACAGTTTTATTTACATCATATATTACAAAACATTATCATTCCTACAGTTTTTTTCCCATCATATATTATAAAAATCATTTCCCACAGTTTTATTGTCATATATTAAAACATTTTCATTCCTACAGTTTATTCCTATCATATATTATAACTTTATCATTCCTACAGTTTTATTTTCATATATTATAACATTATCATTCCTACAGTTTTATTCCTATCATATATTATAACTTTATCAATCCTACAGTTTTATTTACATCATATATTATAACTATATCATTCCTACAGTTTTATTCCTATCATATATTATAACTTTATCAATCCTACAGTTTTATTTACATCATATATTATAACTATATCATTCCTACAGTTTTATTCCTATCATATATTATAACTTTATCAATTTCCCACAGTTTTATTTAAACATATATTATAAAAAATTATCATTCCTACAATTTTATTTATCATATATTTTAACAAACATTCCTCAGTTTTTTATTATTATACTATATCATTTAATTTTTTACAAAATTATCTTTATCATTCCTACAGTTTTATTTATCATATATTAAACATTTATTTTTTTTCCTTTACAATATATTCACATATTTCTTGGTCATTCCTACAGTTTTATTATCATATATTATAAATTTATCATTCCTACAAATTTATTCCTATCATATATAAAAACTTATCTTTCCTACGTTTTTTAGTTTTTTTTTCTTCAATTTTTTTATCATAATTACATCATTCCTCCGTTTTATTCCTATCATATATCATAACTTGATCATTCCTTCAGTTTTATTACCATATATTATAACATTATCATTCCTTCAGTTTTATTTCTATCATATATTATAATATTATCATTGACGTGCATAATCATACAGAGAACCTACATTACTAAATTATCATTCTTTTAGTTTTATTAAAGGGGCCCAGGCTTTATTTGTTTCGGACAATCATCCGACAGCCTCAAACACATGAAATCTTTTGGTTAGCTAGTCAGAAATAGTCTACAGAGCTTATCTTTGAAATTTGAGCCTTTAAATCCATGTGTATCCATAATTATCCGTGTTTGAAAAAATCATAATGTCTTAAGAAATTACGAACGTCCCGCCATATTGGAAAACGGTTCGTCTTAAGAGTTATCCTTCCCGTTGTGCAATAGCGGTCATCTATATAAATAGACTACAACGCATTTTCAATTGTAGACTTTGTCAACAGGACACACAATTTTCAGACTGACTGGAGACCAGCCGCGTACAGCACGGAACAAAAAATGAAAAGTGAAATTTTTTGTTTGAGGTATATTTCAAGGTATTTTGCGATTTTCTTAGAGCTTGAGTATAATGTATGTTGCTAACTAGGTATGTGTAAAAAATATAATAATTTGTAGGAATAACAATTCAGATAATGGACATATTATCATGCTATCAATAGTAAATTACATTTACCTTATTTATAAATGGTGTTTTATTCAGCAACTCTTATCCTGAATCTTTAATTGTGATTAGATGATAGGATATCACTCATATTAAAAAAAACATCCACTGAAAGACAAAGACAATGTTATAAAATAGAATGCTCTCTTAATACCAATGTCCTAATTTCAAATATATTTTTTCAATTAACACATATTACAATCAAGAAATCAAATAAAAGGCTACAGAAAAAAATTCTATTCATGAAAATGATGAAGTATATTACAAAATTTAAAACTAAAAATTAATGAAATAAATGAAGACTTACCTAAAACAATAGACTTGAAGTCAAAAAAAGTTTAAGTCTGCGACCAAAAAAATTTCCAGTTATGTTGCTGACATGACTACGAGAAGTGAACTCTGGGATGTCTGTAGCCTCCATGAACATACAATACAGGTGAAGAAGTCTGTACCCTATACTGATTTTAGCTCACCCCATTAACAATATGGGTGTAGAAAGGTCTCTACCCTATACTGATTTCAGCTCACCCACAAACTTTTGTTTAAATTTCGAGAAAATCTCTCTAATCCCTTAACAAATTTCATCCTTAACATTTAATAATCTTTAAACTCTGAACATATTTCATTCTTAAATTAAACATTTTAACTCAACACAATAGTTGAAGATTAATCAACTCTGATATTGGATCAATGATATACTTTTGGTAAAACAATACCTTTTAACTAAACTGTCTTCACATTTTAAAATCTGACTTAAGGTGAATTCACAGGTGACTCTTAACCCAAACTGAGTGGCATGGTTTAATAACAATATTTTTCTGTGTAAAATCTACTATAACAAAATGTCATACAAAAAATTATTTCTATAGTTAAGGATGGTTTGCCAGGCAAGTTAATCTATGCCCAAATGGCAGAATTGACTTTGAATAATAAATTTGGCAATAAATCAAAAAACATTCATTGAAAAGTCTTATAAATTCCAATGCTCACACTAAGTTTCATCAAAATCCATAGAAAATTTTGAAAAAGTGATTTGACTAAGTCAAGGGCAATAACTCAAAAACTATTCATTGTTAAATCGTCAAATTCAAACTTGACAGCTCTTTTATCAATTCCAATTGCAAATTGTAGCTTCTATTGCAACCACAATCAAATTTTGACGTTATTTTACTAAGTCAAGGGCATTAACTTGCAAACCAGTCATCGAAAAAATCATCAAATTCAAACTTGACTACTGTCTTATCAATTTCGATGCTCACACCAAGTTTCATTAAAATCAATTGAAAATTGTAGCTTCTATTGTGTCTACAACAAATATAGAGGCAGGGGCAATAACTCAAATACCGTTCATTGAAAAAATTATCAAAATTGAACTTGACCGACGTCATAAAAATATTCCACCAAGATTTGTTTAATTCCTTAGAAAATTTAAGCTTCTAGAGTGTCTGCAACAAATATTGACAGACCAAGGCGACGACAATATACATGAATATGTGGGCGTATAAAAAAAACATTAAAAATAATATGAAATACTTACTGTGATCTTATAACAGGGAACCAGTAAACTAATCTACCATATAACTGTAGATATTTAGCTGAGAAATTTAATAAATCTTTAAATATATCAGTTAATTCATACTGTTCTTTCTGCGGATAATGACAATCTTTCCTGTAACAAAGCATGCAGACAATCTTTCTTATAATGTAATATATCATGTTATTTATATCATTTGTTGAGTGCTAGAATCCTGTAAATTATGCTGCTTTCAAGCACAAACAAAACTCAACTGTAGTAATCTTAATATGGATTGCTTTTATGTACAATGACTAACAAGGATTTAAGGAAGGGCTGTTGCCCAGTGGTTTAGAGTGTTAAAATCTTGACATATATTTCTTGGCTATGTCAAACAAAATATGGTCATTGGGTAGCTTGTGAAGGTCTGGTGACTTGAATAAGTTACATTTCCTCATTACACTAACTGAGCCAGCTGTAAATCCAAGAAACATCAACACCATGGATGTTTTTCTCATCCTCCTTCATAATAATAATCTAAATTTGCCCATTTCTCTCAAGAATTAGACTTACATATCTTCAGTTATAATATAATCTTCTGTAGCAGCTCGAATTTTCTTAGCTGGTTCTCTTATTCCATATGGTGCTGAAATTATACATGTATTTACTCAATATTTATTAACAATTTTCAGAAGTAATTGTTGAAATTTCAAGTTTTGATATTATTTCAGATATTACAATTTTGTCATGTACTTTTAAAAGTGAAACATAAGACTGAAAACTTTGGAGACCTACGATCTGTTATGATGGCATCAAAATAAGAATGATCCCTCCACATCTTTTGTCTAGAAGAATCAGCTACTATAGCATCTATATAGTATGATTCTAAACCATATTGTTTTAAATTGGCATGTATACTCTCATCACTAGCTCTTTCTTTCTGTTTACTTCGACTAGGTTTTCCTACAAAATAGTAATGGGGTTATTACTTTTCACCATGTCTTATGTACATTTTTATTAAAGAAAAGTATCTTGTTTTGATACCTGGAAAACCTCTTTTAAATGTAACAAATCACCACACCTACCTTTAGCATGTAAAACTAAATAATCTATTTCTGTTCCCATGACATAACCACCATAATGTGCTGCTGACACTAGTAAACTTCCTATTGAAAATAATTAAATACTTTAATTAAGGGGAATTAGAATTGTTCCTACAATGGTGATTACAAACCCTGATTGCCTAATAGCTGTAGTAATCAAAATAAGCTTCGGTTTACCACAAGCTGTATCAATATACGACCCATCAAAATTCTTCCGGACAAACAAAGGATAAGATTTTTAAAATACGTTGCAGAGAAAATGCAGTAGAAATTCTGCCAAATATCCATATAGTCCTGCTTTCACTGCTTAACATAGCTACATACTGCTAACTTGGGCCAATTTATTGGTTAATATCTCTACCCATTTCAGACATCGTTAAATTATATCTTACCAGTTCCAACAAAGGGATCTAAAACCAAAGAGTTCTGAGTAACTTGAGCTAAATTTGACATTATAAATGAAAGCCCAGCATCCATACTTGTATTTCCTACAAAACAATATAAAATATGACTCATATTAAAAGTAATAGATATCAAATACATCCCTTTCAAACAGAGGGTCTTTTTTGACTCTATGCACATTTATAGCTGTCCAATTGGAATGGTATGAGCCAACAAGTTTTGAGCTGTCAGAGCTTTTGCACAATTGGAACCTTCAAGACTAGAAGAGATAACAATATACCAGTTTTTTATTGCCTTGTCAAGTCATAAATGTGTTTATATAAGAACAAATTCTACTGATTCTACTACTACGGAAATGCTTGAGATATTTATTACCTATAAAATGTCTTTTTTGTAGATGGTATTCCTGTATTCTATCTCTCTGACCTTCACCAATCTGTAATATCAACCACATTAGTTTTTGAACACAAACTAAGAAGTTTACTTTAAGTTTTAAAGAAGATAGTTAGTTGCATAGAATTCATGAATTTACGAGCTACGAATAGTCTCCAGCTTTTTTAAGGCCAATCTGTAGGTTTTTCATAGCCTGATGCTATAATTATTTTCCAGAGTCTGTACACATTTATGACGAAGATTGTATTTGAAATATTAATTGAGTGTAAAAATTTCAAAAAATGTAGTGAACAATAAAATTAGTCTAGTTCCCTCCATGCTTTAACTTAAAAGTGAACATATATATCATTCCCCAAACTCAGTGTATGATTTTCCAAAAATAAAATTTAATTGATTGAAACATTGTTTTCTTTACTTACCTCTCTCCCAAAGTATGACTGATAAGGTTCATCAGGTGCATTATTACAATCCCAACCATAATATTCAAATATATTAAATACATTATCAGGATTCTTTAAATCTACTGTCCCTTTAAAACCTATTTCGTCAAGTGGTAGAGCCTGAATTATAAACAAAATTATCTCAATATAAATGATAATATGTCAAGAGGTAGGGCATGAATTATAAAAAAAATTATCTGAATATAAATGATAATATGTCAAGAGGTAAGGTATGAATTATAAACAAAATTATCTCAATTTAAATGATAATAAGTCAAGAGGTAGGGTATGAATTAGAAACAAAATTATCTCAATATAAATAATAATATGTCAATAGGTAGGGTATGAATTATAAAAATATTATCTCAATACGAAATCTTCTAAATATAAACAAATGACACAGATGAATAATAAACAAAATTATCTCAATACAAAATCTAAAAGATAACCAGTACATTAGTTTCAATTATAAAATTTCTTACCTTTATTTTCTCTATTTTAACTTTTTGATGTATTTTTTTGTTGAATGTATCCACCCTCATGGCAAATGTTTGATCAGGTTTAGAATATGGATCCTATTAAAATTACAAAAATATAATCCTTCATAAGGAAAGGTGGTAAGAAAATTCTTAATTAAAGGACAAATGAACAAAACTATGTTATTTCAATGTACTGGAACAATCTCTAGCTTGGAAACTCTTGTCTTTTTGAAATATATTATTTCTTGTTACCATATACCACAATGGCCCACAATTTGACTAACTACATTCAAAAATTCTGGTTGTCAGCAAATAAATAATTAAATTCAAATTAATACACAACATTTTTAACAGAGTTATCACAATTCACAATAAATTTTCTTCAAGTAGTAAAATAGATTATAGTTACCAAGAGTCCTTTAGGCATGTTTCTAACATTTTCATGAAGTTCTTCAGTAGAGGTTCCTTGAGCCAACAGTTGGTGGACAGATCTTTATTAGAAAAAAAAATATATGATACTTATAAATGTGTGAATAGGAATCCAGGTCTGCTCTGTGAATTAAACACTTTAAAAAAGATGGAGATCAAATATCGCTATTCAGACTTACAAATATTTGCAAACATTATCTTTTAAAGGGATAATAGGCGTTAAAATACACTCGTCAAACGGCTTATATTTGTGTTTAATATTGAATATTAGTTAAATAAGTATGCGCGCATCCCACACTTTACCAAATTTTAAAAAGCCACAATAAAAATATATTCGGAATTTTAAAAAAAAAGTGAGCCAGCGACGATTCCATTCAGTCTGAGAATAAAAGCGCCCAGTAAATCAACGCTAAAACATTATTGCGCAATTCAACAGTAGGGGTCAAGGACGCATGAAAACCTACATGTTAGAGTTACTTCCCTTTATATTTTACAAGTTGAAAATCGTTCGATGGAAGTATTAAGCGTTTTATGATTAACTACTTTATTTGGGGGATTTATCCGATAATAGATGGATTTTGATGTATTGTTATGACACCAGGTAAGTCCACTGATGGATATATACTGTTATTGTCCAAATTTGAGTGAAATTAAATTTTTATGTTCCTTTTAACGCCTATTATCCCTTTAAATCATGTAGGCCTACTAACCTTATTAAAACAGATCTTGATAAAATTCTATGAATACAGTCAATGTTTGGTGATTCAACGACAAGAAATGGATTCTAGAAGAGTGAAAGTAAAAAAATAACATATTAGAACTACAAACATGAGCAATAACTAAATTTTAATATTTTCATTATCATATTCTTACCATAAATCGAAAAAAACTAGTAAGTCATACATATAAGGGAATTCAATGGTTATGGCATACAGTTATCTGATCATTAGCTTTACTGATAGGGCTCAGTTCAACATTTGGTGAAGTCTTAGTACTGTAATGAATTATAACCCATACCTTCACATCATATGACTCTTCATCAAATCTTACTTCTGATTTTGTAGCTTGTGATATAGCTTCTAATTCCTAACAAAAATAAAAACATAAATAAACACATTTATTAGTCCTTATGTCATTTTCTAGGTTATTGAGTATAAAATTACTCTTATGTATACTTATATGAAAGGGACTAAAATAGGCAGTGACCTTCTGTACAGTCATCTTATCATTTTATCAGACATTAACACTATCAATTATTTTTGCTTTGTTTTAGTTTGAAGAAAGCTGTCAAAAACAAACCTTTACAGACTGTAGGCCTATCCCTGTAAATGTAACATTCATAAAATTGTTCCTTATCTGGATATTATCATAGACAGCTGATATTTATCAGAAGTGATTCTAATAATCAGTTATTTCTTAAACAAATAATTACTTATGTATTTGACAGGTTCATTTTTGTGTATGAAAATTCAATTATAGATAACAACATAAACCAGTGGCAAAATAACAATAACCAGTGTTAACAATAACCACCCGTCCTCAGAGACAGAGACGTGTGACAAATATCTCTTGCCATGCGTGTTCATTTCGGAGAAGGCATCAATTTCCTAATGTAGTCCATACAAAGTTTTGACAGTCATAAGGTTAAAACCAACACAGTCACTTACGGCAAGTCTAAAGTCTAAATGTTCGCTTGCAAAATAAAACAAATATTTGGACCATGAATTGCAAGAAAGAGTTTGATGCTCCCTGGGGGCTGCCATATTGGAAGTTCTCTAATCTATGAGACCAAGAAGATCAATTGATGAAGTTGGGGGATTTTCACTATTCATATTCGATGTTTTAGAATTAGAATGGTCATAAGTAACCGGTTCATTTCTCTCAAAATGCAAATATGATAGATCTGGCTGTTATTACTTTTCTTTTATTTTCAATAATAAAAGTGGTTTGATTTTTGCCAGAATGTGGAGTATATGTTCGAATAACAATATGTTGAATATGTTTTTAACTTTTTGACCAATCAGATGCAAGTGAATTTTGTTTTGTTGATATTACGTTCAAGATGTCGGTACAATCTTTGGTCAGCAAGAAAAAGAAAAGTTTTATTGGATTACCAGCTCCTCTGGGCTATGTTCCTGGATTAGGAAGAGGGTAAGAATGTATTTATATTTTTTAGCATGAGCATACTATCAATATTCCATATCAACGACAAATAAATTGGTGTCTGTCGTTTCCCAACTCTGACTCTAAGACTTGCTAACACATAAATAAATTCAGTAGCATAATGCAAAGCACCAATTGTTCATTTGAATGTATTCTTCTAAGATTTATTGGTCCTACTGTGTTTGTGGCACAGCTTCTGAAATAAACCAGTTTTAATTCATATGAACTTTCTTTGCCATGGTATTTTCTGAGTGAGACACTGCACGGTATTTCAGTATTACTTTTATTTTAATTTTTATTTTATAGAGCAACTGGATTTACAACTAGATCAGATATTGGTCCGGCTCGAGATGCAGATGATGCAACGTAAGTGAACTTGTTACAATAGGTTATTTCATTGCAGGGTAGCTTTTAAGAACTTAATAGTTCTTGAAAGCTACCATGCAATGAAATCTCCTATTCTGCACAAATGTGTTTTCACATGTTTGCATTTAGACTTAGGGGCTACCACCTTATTGCAAGAAAACTAATGAGGGGTTTTAACTAAGCCATAAAACATAAGGCAAGCCTATAATTATTTTGAACATTGATATTGGGTGTTATAGAAGATACTCTCCTATGGAAGCACTGGCCAAGGTCACAAGAAGAGAACATACATTTTCCTTCACATTTCTGTTATTACATAAAGTAATGATTCCGAAGATTAGATTAAAAATACAATTAAAGATAACAATGAAATCTTAAATGACTAAAATATAATAATACTTGCAAATAATATATACATATAACTAACATGATTCAATTGTTTGAGGGAGTTAATGGAATAGGGTCCAATTTGCCATGGACTAGTAAATTACTAAGATTTTTATTTCTCTTAAAAGCAGTAACCAAACGTTTAGTGTAAATATTAGGAAATTGATATTGGAGTTCTTTATAATATCGTTTGACAATCAAAGAGGCATTTTTGGCTGTAGTATTATAGGTTGCAACAAAGGGTATGATTTGGTTGTCATGTTGGATGTTAAGTCCATTAGGTATAACAGTTTGTAACTGATCAATCCAGAAACTCTCTCTCTGCAATCATGTGGTTTTAGGTTTAACTGTAGGTAAACAAGGAACTTGTTCGATAGGCATAACCAGAAGATCTTCAATGGAATGATTGGGTTGGTTGAAATGATTCGCAATTGGTCTATCTTTCTTATGAAGTATATCAAAACGGTGGCCGCTAAATCGAGTACGCAACGCATTTTGGGTTTCACCAACATATTGAACATCGCATTTTTTGCAGGAAATTAGGTAGATTATATTTTTATCTTTACATGAAAGTATGTCATTCATCTGAAATATTTTTCCGTTTTTATTATTCTTGAAATAGTGTGAACTATGTACATATTCGCAGGTACGACACCTAGAACCTCTACACGGTATGGAGCCAAAACCATTGGGCGGAGGAGGGGGGTCATTTTTCTTTTGAATCTCCAAAATAGTGTCGTTTTTAATTTTGCGCAAAAAACGTTTTGAATAACCCCTTTCTCGCAATTTGCTAAAAACTAGTTCGCACGCCGAATCAAAATCTGTCTTTCTCGTGCAAATTCTGTTAAATCTCAGAATTTGCGATTTAATTACGCCAGAAAACGTGTGCTTCGGATGAAACGAAGTTTTGAACAAAAGTTGGTGTGTGTCGGTTTCTTTGAAATACACTTTGATATCTATTTTTTTAGTTTGATTGAAATTAGGTCCTTTGAATACTGTCGTATCCAAAAAATTCATACTGTTTTTGGAAATGTTTGCAGTTAATTTCACAGAAGGATGGTGATTATTTAAAATTTCAAAATATTCCCAAAAGTTTGCCAAAGATTCTGTCCAAATTATGAAAATATCGTCTAAAAACCTTCCATAGAAGAAAGGTTGAAACGGGGATATTAATGATATTTCGCGTTCCCATTGGGCCATAAAAATGTTCGCATAACTCGGCGCGAAGCTTTTCCCCATTGCAGTGCCAGAAGTTTGAAGATATATTTTTCCATTAAAAGTAAAGTCATTGCGCGTAAGACATAATTCTAGGAGATCTAATATTTCTTTGTCTGGACGGTCAGAACATGGATTTCTAAGAAAGGCTTTTTGTACAGCGTCTAATCCCGATTTGTTGTCAATATTCGTATACATACTTGTTACATCTAACGAGATAAATAGCGCATTGTCTGGAATATCTAATTTTCGAATTTTTTCTATAAAATCGGTGGTATCTTTAAGATAAGAAGGATGTTTACAAGCCAATGGCAGTAAGAAATGATCAATATATTCGGAAACTTGGTATGATTCGCTTGCACAGTCAGAAATGATATATTTGTTTCTTCAATCAAAAAAGAAATGGCTTTTGGTTTATCAAGTCTTAAATAGGATCTATTTTTAACTGTATCTAAAAGATAGTTAAAGAATAGACAGATGTATGATGTATATTTATAGTGATGATCGACATCCAGTGCCAATTAAAAAGAGCAGAACACAAGAAGAAGAAGAGGAAGAAGATTTAAGTGAAGCAAATTTTGATGAAGTAAGTCATTCTATTTAGTGCCTTTATTGTCTTGGAAGAGAAAGAGTATGATAAAGAAAAAGCAGGAAATAGGAAACACATGCATATTTATGGGGACAAAAAAAATTGACCAATATGTTTTTGCTTCCATAAATGATAAAATCTTTTGATATATTTTTGACTTTTATGAGATTGATATAGAATAAACAGATTACTTTGCGACTTGAAATTTCCACTCAGTATTCTTTTGGACAAATGATTTTTGTATAGCCTATTTATTTTTTCTTTTATTTAGTGCAGTTTTACTTGACCTGTATGTATTTTCTTTGTTCTAAATTGTTGTTGTACATCAGTTTGCAGGTTATGGAGGTAGTTTATGTAGTAAAGATCCCTATGATAAAGATGATGAAGAAGCAGATGCTATCTATGAGGCTGTTGACAAGAGAATGGATGAGAAAAGGAAAGAGAGAAGGGAAGAGAAATTACGACAAGAATTAGAAAAGTTCCGTCAAGAAAGACCCAAAATTCAGCAGCAGTTTTCAGATTTGAAGGTAAAATGTTGGCCAGTATTTGAACATAATCCATTTGGTAACTGGTTTGAAAAAGAAATTTCCAATATTTTAAGCTAAGTGCTTATGAGTAAAGTAAAGCTACATGTATATTGCTGATGACATTATAAACCAAGCTCATTCCACATCAAGATAGTCAACTATTATTTATATTGTTTATGGAGCTCAAACAAATAATCAAATCTTTTTCTATGGTAAATAACTTTATTTTATAAATAGCTAAATATTTTGATGATTTCAGAGAGATTTAGCTCAAGTCAGTTCAGATGAGTGGATGAGTTTACCTGAAGTAGGGGATGCTAGAAATCGAAAACAAAGAAATGCTAGAGCTGAAAAGTAAGCTTAAAATTTCTTTTTTTATGATAGTTACCTGATCAAATTATCTCCCTTAAATTTCTCATCAAGGAGGTAAGATAATATTGTATTGAAATAGAATTCCATCTAATTCAAAAACTGATCATGTCCCAAGTTTGTCATTCTCCACCACAAATTGTGTTTCGGATTTCTTGATAAAGTATTATACATGACTTCAAGTGCTTCAATTTAAAGGGGTATTTTGGGATACAAAAAAAGGATATTTTCATGTCCTATTTCTATTAACAACTGTGAGGAAGTGAAAATATACACAGGATTAATATTGTATTCTAAAATTGTTTAAAAAATTAATTTTACATGTGTATTACAGATTTACACCAGTACCAGATAGTGTATTAGCTAAAGCTGCTTCTAGTGGAGCCATGAATACCAATTTATCAGCTCAAGAACAGGTAAATAATACATTTCAATTATGAGCTTATGTTAAGATGGAAGCTTCTGGTTTTCTTGTCAGTGATGTAAATCCAAGAGAATATATCAAAAAAATCAATATATTCAGGATCTAGGTTCTGTAGGCTGTGTATGTTAAAGATTCCTCAACAGTTTGATAAATTGGGTAACTTCTGTTCAGACAAAGTTCCTGAACAGCATCATAAAAATAGGAAAAAAATTATGACATTATCTGTGGAGAAAAAAAATGCAAAATTTTAAATTCAATTGTAAATGATTAAATCTATCTTTATTACAGAAATTTGGAGGGTTAACATCACCATTTGGTACTATAACACCAGGCTTCTCTACCTCTAGTAATGATATAGATATGAGAAAAATAGGTCAGGCTAGAAACACTCTGATGGATATAAAACTAACACAGGTCTGTAGTATACTAATTGAAAGAGACATGCATACTAATATACTTCCTATTCAAAGGTATTTCTGCTTTTAGGCTTAGAATAGTTATACTCATTAATATAGAACTTTTAAATTATGTCAGAGGTGCAATTTGAATGGCTTTAATAATAAGAGCAACTGAAAATTGAGTTTTTCTACCACGGAAGTGTAGACTGTCATCACATCCAAAGTATTATTAATGTTCTCGATAAATAATTATATCATTAATAATATGATCCTGTAAATTTGATTTTCTGGTATTATGTTTTAGGTATCAGATTCTGTAACAGGACAGACAGTAGTGGATCCTAAAGGTTATTTAACAGATTTACAGTCTATGTTACCCACACATGGTGGAGATATCAAGTAAGATTACTGTATAATATTAGGCCTAACTTTCAACTGATATACATGGCTAAAAAGTGCCGCCTGAATTTGTGGTCTTAATTTAAAACTAGGGAATAGAACTTTGTTTTCGTAAAGTTTTTACTGAGTTTTTATTGAATTACAGATATGCAACTATATCTACAGAGTATCTGGACCCACACCTGCTTCAGTAATTTTGACTTTTAATTTGCATCTTAACAATTTGCAATAACATATGATTGTTTCATCTTGAAACTGGCTATATGCCTATAATAATTTAAAGCCACATTTTTTTCACGCCTATTTACTCTTTTTCAGTGATGTAAAGAAAGCTAGGTTATTATTAAAATCAGTAAGAGAAACCAATCCTAAACATCCACCAGGTATCAATCTTTTATAGTTTACACAGATATTTAGTTAAAACAAAGGGCGATGGAAACCATTAGTACACCAGTAGCTTGTATAGTGTTCATTGCTATTTTTCTACATCCCCTCAACAAAGTGGATTATTCTTAATTCATTTTTAATCATGTTCAATGTGCACAAATATTAGCATTGTTTTCTATCTGGATAAAAATAGGTCAAATGTATCAAAACAAAAAGATTAGATTGTAACAGAATTGGATCCTGCGACAAGTATAGTTTTTGAAAATAGAAATATGTGCAGCCTAAAGATGGCAACCTTTCCTGTAACGTACATGGTGCTATCAAGATTATGAGTACTAAACATACTGATATAAAACATAAAATATTTATCATTCCAGCATGGATAGCTTCAGCTAGGTTAGAAGAAGTTACTGGTAAAGTTCAAGCAGCTAGAAATTTAATTATGAAAGGCTGTGAAGAATGTCCTAAATCAGAAGATGTGTGGTTAGAAGCTGCTAGACTAATGGTGAGTATGATTTAATGATAGATAAAGTAGGGTTGTTGATTGTAGAAGCTTCCAACTAGACATTTCAACACGTAGATTTAGATTTTGTAGCAATTTGCATCAAGTGGGGTCAATCAAAATTCCAATCTGACATGACTGGCAAATTCCTATACATCAACAGCCCTGGGAGGAAGTTATTCATCTGAATATTTGTTTTACCAGTTATTTTAGGCCTCAATTTCAGCATTACCTATATAAATATGAAAACACTAGTAAGTCTTGTTAAAGTCATCTTAAACATGATTTAGCTCTTACATAAGTGATTTATGTCTTGACAAATTTATATTTATATTCCAGAATTTCATATCTAATAACATATTGTTTCAGCCTGGTGATCAAGCTAAAGCTGTCATTGCTCAGTCTGTAAGACATCTACCTAACTCTGTGAGAGTTTGGATCAAAGCTGCTGAAATCGAACCTGAATTAAAGGCTAAGAAAAGAGTGTTTAGAAAAGGTTTGTTAAATGGATTGTAAAGAGGTTTTCTAAAATGTAATATGGATCATGAAAGCATTTATTAGAAAAATTTCAATATGTGATAATTCATTTCCACTAAAACTTTATGTGTTTTTTGACATCCCTGTCATTAGGGTCTTTAGATATAATTAGCAATTTCTGCACAATTAATTAATCCTTTCAGTAGCTGGTAAAATAAAATACCTTTTAATGTTATTTTAGCTTTAGAACAGATTCCTAATTCTGTGAAGTTATGGAAGACAGCAGTAGAACTAGAAGAAGAGGAAGATGCTAGGATTATGTTATCTAGAGCTGTAGAATGTTGTTCTACTAGTGTAGAGGTAGGTTTTAAGATCTTCCAAGAATATAATTTCAAGATGTAATATCTATTTACTTTATATACAGTGAAACCCCTCCAAACCGTATCCTCTATAAACCGACATATTTGAAAAGTCCCATCCAAATCACTCTATAATACATAGGAGATAAACCTTCACCCCCTTCAAACTGAATCCAGCATCGAAATCAAGTCCCAAAGTAATTAATCTATAGTTAATTGGTCTCTCTAAACCAGAATTTGTATTTATTGACAATAATCTGTTGACG
The DNA here is from genome assembly GCA_030562195.1 of Nipponacmea schrenckii. NCBI lineage: Eukaryota > Metazoa > Mollusca > Gastropoda > Lottiidae > Nipponacmea > Nipponacmea schrenckii. The sequence goes on from CM060202.1 coordinate 13,335,633, forward strand.
GTATGAAAAATGAATATGACATTAATCACTAATCCAATTAGTTACGTACGCTATGTATTACCACTGCTATGGGTAAGCTGGCCTCCCCTCCAAACTGGCATTTATCACAGGTCCAACTGCCTGCCAGAGGGATTTCACTGTACTACTATAAAATTAGCCATGAATTGCAGATCTATTTTTGTTTTGAACTGAGATGTGTTGTGCAAGAATCACTTTACCCAAAATTAAGGTGCTGATGTAGCTGATTACCTTTGATTTATATTATGTTATATTACAGTTATGGTTAGCCTTGGCTAGGTTAGAGACCTATGAAAATGCTCGTAAAGTTTTAAATAAAGCTAGAGAAAATATACCTACAGATAGACAGATTTGGATAACAGCTGCTAAATTAGAAGAAGCTAATGGTAATACTGCTATGGTAGAGAAAATTGTTGACAGAGGTTAGCTTCTATATTATACTTTGTCTGATAAAAAGAAGTTTTATATTCTACTTTTCTCTCTGCAAATGAGGCAAATAAAGACAGGGAAATTGTGATTTTTAAATGTCAATGGATCTTTTTCCTTGTCCGCATTTATTGATATGAAATTCCAGTTAGTTCTGTATTAAGCGCCAGACCAATAGGTAATCAATGAAGTATCTTTTCTCCCAACTTAGTATTCATCAAAAGATATTTATTTAGTGTCCATAATAAACCCATGATTTAATTTTGTTAGCTATTAACTCACTGAGAAGTAATATGGTAGAGATTAATAGAGAACAGTGGATTAAAGATGCTGAAGATTGTGAAAAATCTGGTAGTATTATAACTTGTCAAGCTATCATGTAAGTTCTTTATACATGCTATTTGATTAATGGATTGTAATAATAGAGAATTTCTAGTCTGTATATGTGTATCATAGACAGTTTCAGTCAAAAATTTTATTAACAACATTTATTATGATTTTTTTTCAATGGAATTTTGGATTAATTTTGTAGACATTTTTCCAAAAAGGTTTGCAAAAAATTCAATATGGCTACTGTCTCAAATAGCTTGTGGTATGAAATGACTTGAATTCAACTCTATTATTATATTTTATGTCTATATATTTCAGTCGTAATGTGATCAGTGTAGGTGTAGAAGAAGAGGATAGGAAACATACTTGGATGGAAGATGCAGATTCAGTAAGTTAATTAATTGTTCCTTGTTCTATATGTGTATATGTTGAAGCATATATTATTAGGAACATGTTTCCTCTTATATATGAATATTTTTTCTAAATCTTTTTTAAATATGTAGGTAGTTTTTTGAGAATTTCTTTAGCGAAATTATTTTATCTTTAGATTTTTATAGAATGATAATCTAATATATTATTTGTCTACGATTAAATTGAAAAATTTATCAATCTAACAACCCCATATGGTATTCTCTTATTTTCCTATGATTTCAGTGTGCATCTCACCAAGCCTATGAATGTGCTCGTGCTATATATGCTCATGCTCTGACAGTGTTCCCCAGTAAAAAGAGTATTTGGTTACGTGCTGCTTATTTTGAAAAGAATAATGGTTCAAGGTGAATAAGTTTTTATTACTATAGTTGTACAGGGTTTCCTAAATAAATTGTAGTTCTAGTTTCTTACTATTTTGAAAGTTAAAACACTGGTTCTATAGCACTATTAGTAAGAACACTGGTTCTATAGAACTTTTAGTTAGAACACTGGTTCTATAGAACTATTAGTTAGAACACTGGTTCTATAGAACTTTTAGTTAGAACACTGGTTCTATAGCACTATTAGTTAGAACACTAGTTCTATAGCAATATTAGTTAGAACACTAGTTCTATAGCACTATTAGTAAGAACACTAGTTCTATAGAACTTTTAGTTAGAACACTGGTTCTATAGCACTATTAGTTAGAACACTAGTTCTATAGAACTTTTAGTTAGAACATTGGTTCTATATCACTATTAGTTAGAACACTAGTTCTATAGAACTATTAGTAAGAACACTAGTTCTATAGAACTATTAGTAAGAACACTAGTTCTATAGCACTATTAGTAAGAACACTAGTTCTATAGCACTATTAGTAAGAACATTAGTTCTATAGCACTATTAGTAAGAACACTAGTTCTATAGAACTATTAGTTAGAACACTGGTTCTATAGCACTATTAGTTAGAACGCTAGTTCTATAGCACTATTAGTTAGAACACTGGTTCTATAGAACTTTTAGTTAGAACACTGGTTCTATAGCACTATTAGTTAGAACACTAGTTCTATAGAACTTTTAGTAAGAACACTGGTTCTATAGCACTATTAGTTAGAACACTGGTTCTATAGCACTATTAGTTAGAACACTGGTTCTATAGAACTTTTAGTAAGAACACTGGTTCTATAGCACTATTAGTAAGAACACTAGTTCTATAGAACTTTTAGTTAGAACACTCGTTCTATAGCACTATTAGTAAGAACACTAGTTCTATAGAACTATTAGTTAGAACACTGGTTCTATAGCACTATTAGTTAGAACACTGGTTCTATAGCACTATTAGTTAGAACGCTAGTTCTATAGCACTATTAGTTAGAACACTGGTTCTATAGAACTTTTAGTTAGAACACTGGTTCTATAGCACTATTAGTTAGAACACTAGTTCTATAGAACTTTTAGTTAGAACACTGGTTCTATAGCACTATTAGTTAGAACACTGGTTCTTAACATGATGTCATTTGCTTGGCTGCATCGAGAAAATAACAACTGTGGGTTCTGATCTCATTTAATATGTTTTAGGAATTTAAATTAGTCATCTTTACTCAAAATTCCAATTGACTAATCTGTAAATGTTCACTGATAGTCCAGGAAAGATCTTTTTCAAAAGGTTTGGCCAAGTACCAGCTGTATACTTAGTTATTACCCCTGTAAAATATAATTGTTTCTTCCTTTCTGTAATGATCTACATATTCTGGCTAAGATATGTGGCTAGTTTTTGTTTGTTTGTGAGATTTTAGTCTTGAAAAATCCTGTATTATTACTATTATTTATTCTGTTGTTTCAGAGAATCTTTAGAAGCTTTATTAAAACGTGCTGTAGCTCATTGCCCTAAAGCAGAAGTCTTATGGTTAATGGGAGCTAAATCAAAATGGCTGGCTGTAAGTAACTTTTAAATGTATATTTCTTTTGGAGTGCCAGAAATATTTGGTTTTGTTTTTGATTATTTGAAATGAATGAAAGGTTATCTTGTCTATATCATCAGTGTTCAGTGTAGAATCAATTCATTTCTATCCAAATATTGTAGTTCTTTGTTGAATAAATCCTGTTATGAATTAGCAATGTTATTGAATGATTATTATTATTAAGAACAACATTTTGTCCTAAAACCAACAAAATTTGATTTACTACAATGACAATACTGTTTGAAAAAATTTGATTCCACAAATTGTTGTGCCCATAAGCATGCATCATGAACTTTCTACCATTTTGCATGATGATTAATTACCATTTCAAGTGAAATAACTGATTCAAATTTCGATGGGATTATATTTCAGGGTGATGTACCAGCAGCACGTAGTATCCTGGCTCTGGCCTTTCAAGCTAATCCAAACAGTGAAGAGATCTGGTTAGCTGCTGTCAAATTAGAAAGTGAAAATAATGAGTTTGAGAGAGCTAGACGTTTGTTACAGAAAGCAAGGGCTAGTGCTCCCACTGCTAGAGTAAGTCTGATAATCTTGTGAGAACAATTAAGTTTTCCATCAAAATAGTTAGTCTACAGCAATAATATAGACAGGTTTGCCATTTTTGAGGGTTCTTGATGAAGCTCTGTCATAGACAATCTAGAATATACATTATCTATCTAAAGAATGCGTATCTAAAACTAGATTTTTAATATTAAGACAACTCAATCTGGTGTACTATCCTATAGACTTGATCTAAAGTGCACAATTGATAAAGAACTGTATTTGTTGACATGGTTTAACTATTATAGGTGTTTATGAAGTCTGTCAAATTAGAATGGTGTCTACAAGATATATCTACTGCTAAAAAATTATTAGATGAAGCTGTCTCACATTATCCAGATTTTGCTAAGGTATAACCTAGGATGTTTTCTTCATTTGTAGTGTTTTGCTTAATTTTAGTCTAAAAATAAATTTGGGTGGCTCTAGTACCAACCCTAGTCTGCTATGCCTTGAATTGAATTTCAGGCACCAATCAACTTATTATTGCTTTAAGCATTTATATTGTGTAAAGAAACTATTATAGACACAGCTTTATGGAACACTGGTTGAAATTGTAACTTGTATGCAATGTTTTGATATTGTTCTATGCTGTCTTAAGGCATATTATAATTTTTATTGTGTTATATTGTAGTTATGGATGATGAAAGGTCAGATATTACAACAAGCCAATAAAAAGGAGGAAGCTAAGGAAGCTTATAATCAGGGTGTAAGTTTACCTGTTGCTATGAGTTTTGAATTGGCAGCCTTATTTTGTTTTGTGCAAAACAATGTTACAGAATTTATTTTTATAAAATACCACTCGGTTGTCATTGATTGGCTAATTTTGTCTGTTCTAGTTCTTGGCATCATTCGAACTGCAAAGCTGGAAATGTCACATTTAAAATTTTCTTCTATTGTTTTGCAACAGATGTGGCACCCATTTTGAACCCTATACTATATACCTACTTGTTTCCAGTAATCCTGAACAAGCAAAAAGCATAAATACATGGCAAGCTTGACACATGTAAGATAATTGAATACAGATGCTTCCGCTGATTGACCTTCATCAAAGCAAATAGACTTGTTTCATTACGCCAGTCTTAAGTCTAACATTTGCTTTTCTTATGTTTACATCTTATAATATTGACTTTCTGTTATTTTTATGATATGTGTTAATTATTATTAAAACCTAGGCTTCTTCAAGCATAACAACACATGAACCAATGGTCAAACAAATTTATATTAACTTACTTTGGATTTCAGTTAAGAAAATGTCCACAATCATCAGGTCTTTGGTTATTAATGTCAAGACAAGAAGAGAAATTGGGACATTTGACAAAAGCCAGATCTATCATGGAAAAAGCTAGACTTAAAAATCCAAGATGTCCAGAACTTTGGTAGGCAATTTTTGGAAAACCTAATGTTAAAGCTTGATTTCATCTAAATGAATGATAGAGTCAAACCAAGCCAAGCAAGATATGTACATCAAGAAATTTTCAAGGGCTCTAACTCTGTCAATATGTGTGATATCATACTCAAATCTAAACCTGTTGCAGATCTTTAAAACAAATCTTCAAATTTCAAATCATATTCTGTAGTTTAATGTAGTTTTTTTTTTATTTACTTCAGGTTGGAAGCTGTCAGAGTTGAAAATAGAGCAGGATTAAGAAATATAGCATCTACATTAATGGCTAAAGGTAAAGTTAGCTCTGAAATTGTAGTTGAAAGAGAAAATGATGTTCATATATTCCAGATGCTTTCTGAATAAAAATAAGAGAGGCAATATGACATGGAATAGGTCTGTCAGACATAGCTCATGTCTGTATCATTCAAATAAACATCAAATCGATTTCCTAAACAAGCTTCTGTTTAACAGCAATCAGAGCATCCTGAACAAGCATAAAGCATCTCAAAGATCTGTGGACAAGAAATTAAAAATGGTACAAATAGTTTTATAAGGTTGTGCATTATATGTATTTCTAGGATGTCGTAGACTTGTAAAGTCTTTTGAAATTTGAATCTTTTGTCAATTGTAGCACTACAGGAGTGTCCAAACTCTGGTATTTTATGGGCTGAAGCTATATTTATGGAACCAAGACCTCAGAGAAAAACAAAATCTGTGGATGCATTAAGAAAATGTGAACATGATCCTAATGTGTTACTAGCAGCTTCCAGGTAAACAGATCAATTCTTCGCACTATCTTTCAATGTATCATTACGAAAGGTAGCATAATATTTTGTAAACTTTTTAAATTCAAAATTAGACAAGAGCATCTGTTGGTTGGACATATTTATTTGACAAGTTAAACCTACTTATTGAGTGTTTGCTTATAAGATATGTTTACACTTTTCATGAGATTCAAATGAGAGGACAAACTAAAAAAAATGTATATACACCAACCTATTTGACTAGATTTTATAATTCAGGTAATGTATTTGTTTGAAATGAATTCCAGATGAAGAGAATTCAATGTCTTATTTGACAACAATTTTGTTGCATGAGCTCATTAGTGATAGCGAGGAAATTTGTCTTGGAAACCCTTTTGAAGAGGGTTATATAGGCAACAGCCTGTGCCCCAATCTTTCTCATACAACTGTAATGAGAAAATAATATTGTTTAAAAAATATGGCTTATTAACATGACTAATGGTTTAAAATGGCTATTTTTTAAGAGCTCCGGATGGAAAGTGCATATTATCAATTTTGTATAATTGCAGATTATTTTGGACTGAAAGAAAACTAAGTAAAACAAGAGATTGGTTTAATAGAACAGTTAAAATAGATCCTGATCTGGGTGATACCTGGGCTAATTTTTATAAATTTGAATTAATGCATGGTGATGAGGTATAGTGACCTATTGTACTTCACTCTTTTCACAAACAGCCATCTGATTAAGAGATACAATTCATATTGTAATTCCAAGTATATTATAAAAATTTAAGAAGTATTGGGCATCTGTTGTATCAGAGGAATTGTATTCAAATAAAATAATTGTTATATTTAGGTTATTGGAAATTCCGCAATCAATTATTGAGGACTTGTATAGCTTTTTGATATTACATTGTTAAATGTATTATGTTTTCAGAGAAGTCAAAATGAAATATTAAAGAGATGTATGGTAGCTGAACCTCATCATGGTGAATATTGGTGTGAGATTTCTAAAGATATTAAAAATTGGAGATTACGTACAGAGGAAATATTACCATTAGTAGCCAATGCTATACCATTACCTACATAAACTGACACACTCATTCTGGGATAAACATTAAACTAGTCCTTATATCAGGACTTTTTAACAAGTGCCCATCATTACTTGTGTTGCTGGATTCTTTATGATTCCATTCCATTTTGGAATCCATTTCAAAGGGATTTTGAGAACTGGTATCAAAGGTATAAAAATCCAGCAGACTAAAAGGATTACAACAAAAAAGAGGTTTTAATGACATAAAATGTTATTTGTTGTTTGTAAATAATACATAATGATAATAAATAGAAACTTTTTTTAGCACATGATATTATAGATGAATATTTATCTTGGGATAAAACATAAACACAAGCATTGTCCTAATGTCTTAGCTGAATAGTAATTGAAATTACACATGTACCTTGTAATTTATTACTATGAAAACTACCTGAAATGTTGTTAACAATTTCTGGATATACACAATCATCTTGGCTAAGTTCAAGGAATACAGGAAAACATTTGACATTGTTGACATTTGTGCTTGTGAGAAAAATATTACAATCACAATGATACACAGTTAGGCCTATTGGTGCATCTTCTGGATGTCAACAATTCCTATCCTAACCAGCGGTGTATCTTCCTCCTAGATCTCCTTCCTTATCAGCATAATTTTAATAAACACCTTCATGACCCCATCTGAGTTTTGAGATGTAAATACTGAAATAATAAAACAAACCTGTGTTGAGTGAAGATATCAAAGAAATCAATTTTTACTCTAATCTTAATACTCATGATTTGAAAATCTTTGAACTCTGAATTTCAGATATTCATCTGATTTGTCCGGAATAAGCTTATAACAAAAACAACTCATTTGAATAAAATCGCTTGTGATATGAGCCAGACATGAATTAATAAATTTGTCATAGACATCAATATTTATACAAAGACTGGTATTTGCTCTTGGTAACATACTTACATTCTTTCTGCTTTGAATGGCTTGTTGTATCCATAATAATTCCATAGCTAAATTCTTTCTCAATTCTTTTAGTTCATTCTTTTCTGTTGGCAATCTGATCTCTTCTGAAACAAAATAATACCAAATTTATAAGAATAAACTGTATTCATTAACAATACAGGTAGACTATATATGAGCAAAAATTTTAGTGCACATCAATTGATGACTTGTAACATAAGACTGCTTTGATATGAATCATATCAGAGTGTTCATATGTATTTTTACCTTCAATTCAATACTAAGTCATGACAATCTTCTGTATATGCTGGTTTACAATGAAAGTTTATTTGGAAAGGTAGACCTAATGGCAAGATGGTTTGATTTGTAAATCAATCAGAAGCATAAGCTTACCTGTAGCAAATGATGATAATTCTGCATCCCACACAGAAGTGACATCACACATTACTGAGGTTTCTATTCTTGTCATCTCTTTCACAGTTGTTCCTTCATGGTTTGGCACTGACGAATTCTGTTGATCTAAATTTATATCAGAAGTGACTTCTTTATTTAATTGTTCATTTGGTATTACTGGACTGTGGGAGGAATCAGAATCTCTAACTGGAATACTGTCTAAAGAGTCCAGCCTGTTTTGTTTTGGATCTGAGACATTAGAGACGTCTAAAACTGAATCATTTATAACCACAGGATCAGATTCAGTTCCTAATGCACAGAGTGAATTTAATTGATTGTCTTTCACTTCAGGGAAAGTTTCAAAATCTGTCTGAATTTCAACAGAAAATTTTATGTCTCTGGATTTTTTTTCATTTTTGGGTAGTTTTCGTTTGTTTGATAACTTTGGCAAACAAGGATGTTTTGATGACCATTCTATATTGAGATCTTTTCTTTCAATTTCTTGACCAATTTGTTGGTATTCAAGTCTGAGGACTTTCAACCACTTTCTTGTTAGCGTTCCTCTAATGTAAGCCTAAAAATATGTTGACAAATTAAATTCATATAATGAATAATATATTTATAGGTATAGGCCTAGATTTAATTGATTTGATATAAATTGCAATGGTTTTGATTTCTTCAGCTTGGGCTGGGGAAGTTGGTAATGCTATGCAGCTGCTTTTTTTTTTTTTTTTTTTTTTTTCGATTTCCAACAGCAAAATTTAATCAACGTGTAGAACCTGTTGGACTGCGCTTCAGGGCTTTGTCCCATCTCAACAACTAGAAACTCTTCCATGTCAGCTCCACCGACTTACATCACTGCAGTAACAAGAGAGGAAACCTGGTTTCAAAACTCGAAACCAGCCAACATTAGCAACAAGCTGCAACAAGCAATCTAATATGTCAAAAAAGGTAAATGTATACACCAGAACAATTATTCTTAACTTCAAACTCGAAAACTTTTGAAATAGCGATTTTGAATACAATGACACTAATTCATCAGTACCTGCAAAACCATCAACAGGTTAACATTGATTTCTTCCAAGAGTTGATCATATTCTTCATTTTCTTCCGCCATCTTGATGGAAAGAACGGAAGTGTAATATGATTGGCTAAGAAAGAAGCCATTTCGTCAAATAATTTGATCTGCAATCAGGATATTTCACAACAACACGAGTAAAAGGTATGAAACCAAAATGAAACTTTATCAAAATACCGTATTTCATTTGAAAGACTTCACTATTCTTTCAATCAATTGTTTTATTGCTTAATTGCTAATATGAGGTATATATTAATTTCGCCAGAAAAACAATTACACGAAACGACCAGAATGTTGCCAAGACAACGTAAACAATTTGAAGGATGTATGGCGTCGTGTTATGGTAAACATATTTGATAAACTATCTAGATCTAAAATATTTTAAATCGTTATTCAACGCATTCCCTTTCATACATGATAATCACTATTTTGTGTTTATATGTTAGCCTTTGTCCCACTCTAGCTTGGCTGTTTTATGTTTTTTGGCCATTTTTATTTTCTGTCCCTCGAACTTTCTCTCCTGACTGTGTTTACTAAGTTTGAGAATGTCCTTTAAAAAATGGCCTTCTGATAGGCCCTAATTATAAATAAGTATAAACCAGAATAGATTGACGTAGCTGGAGCAAACCAGAATGGTTTTTGACTTGAAGAGAAATTAAACTATTTACTAGGCCTACTCTACTGATATTTCCCTCTATCTATTAGACGTCTAGATGAAAAAAGGTTTTGCAGACATTGTCATAATGTGTGCTCATATTTATATTTTTAATGTATAGCCATTCTTCTCAGGCATAACAATTCTTTTTTTTAGATCACTATACCAATTCTCATTGAAATAATGGAGAAAAGAGATTAATTTTAGTTAGATTTGGAATTTTAATTAGAATTTTAAAGAAAAAAGATTTTCCTGCCTAGTGCTTTTCCTGGCCTCTTGCTGTTCAACAAAAACTTAACTATAATAACTGAATCTGTCATACTCATAGCTGATCTAATTCATATTAAAATTATTACTCAAATATAATATCAGTTTCTAATTTATCATTTCAGTTCAAATTATGATGTCTTAAAATGGCCGTAACAGAGTGGTTGATGATATGAGTGATAATAAATTTGACAAACAGGGTAGAATAGTTACGCAAAATTCAGATCTTCTGAGACTTCTCAGAGATAAAACTGAAGAATCCTTACAACAAAGTAGATTACTGTCAAAAAATGTAGGTCAAAGAAACAATAACCCAAACATATCAGAAAATGTTAAAAATATTGGAAGATTACCACAACCAGAATTAGATCAGTCTGATTTGGATCAGAAACTTGGTGTCAAAAAGAGACATCCTAGTGGCAGTAAAGTATTTTCCATAGTTAATCCAGCATTATTAAGAGCAGTAGGCATCAAGCCTACACCACAGCAGGAGGCGAATTTTGATTCTTATAGTCCTCGTAAAAATATTCCTTACTCTAAAGTTGCTCCAGTCAATGATAGAAACACTATAGAAAATTTGAGAAAAAACAAATTTGATACTAATAATAACTCTTCAGAGGCTATAACTTACAATAATTACTTGGCAGAACCTTCTGATTATCAGCATAGGTACTCAGGGGAGGATACTTCTCCACATCTCCAATCTTCATATAATGCTCTTCAGTTTGAATCCGAGGAATCATTAAAACCAACACAAAAGACTAGTAATTATAGTGTTGACAGTTTAGATGTAAAGGATTCCTGGTCTGTTGTGACAGGAGAGAGTAGAGCAGAGCCAGTAAGTAGTTTTAGTGGTTTAGAGGCAAATAGGTCTAAAGTAGAATTAGTATCAGATATAAAGGACAAAAATCAGAAAGCAATACAAGCAACTAGTCAAGCAAGCATGACCAGTAATAAGACTTCACATCAACGTGTGTACATAGAGTCACCAACATTCACACAAGCTGAAGAAGAAGAGTATAGGTTTGTCAGCAGTCGAGTAGATGATTATGGTGATGATCAAGATACACACAGAATCTTACAAGTTCCTGCAGAACCACCTGAAAGTGTCAGTCCTATGAAAGGAAATAAGGGGAGTCGTCGAGTCCATTATGAAGATTCTCTTGAGTATGTTGACACAAACAGATATGAGGACATTGATGAATCTGAGACCAACCCAAGAATCAGCAACAGTAGACAGTATGTTCTGAAACCATCTGAATCTACAAGATCAGCAATGAGTCAACCTTCAGAACTAACTGTTGCTCCTCGTCAGTTGCCAGAGAGGGCACCAGGTTTAGGTCACAGACTGCCCACAGGACCTTCTTATGATCCTGATGATGAAGATGAATTGGAAAGGGAAACAAATTATCAGGTGAATCTTATAACAAGAATTGGAGAAAATACCAAGAGAGTATCAGACCTGAGTGTTCCTAAATTAACATTGCCTGTAGACAGTGATGAAGAGTTTGCAAGAGATTCATTAGACTTTCAAGACACACCTCAGAACAATTTTGTCAAAGATTCTTTAGATCTTTATCATCCACACCAGCCCATAAAAGGAATGAATCCAAATCAAAGTCCATTAAAGCATCAAAACAGGACTCAGCCACCAAATTTTTATCAACAACATCAAGAGGTTGAACCATGGCAAGAACGGTATCCGGATGATTATCAACAAGGTTATCAGCACGATGATCAAACACCAACAAGACAGCCAAGTATTCAGCCAAGATTTCCTCAACAACAAGAAATACAGGAATCCTATTACGCTCAGGGTGATATGTACATGCAACCCATTCCTCAACAAGCCTTGTCATATCATCAGACACAAGAAGGTCCAGATCCCAGATATGGTTCTGTTAGTGAGAATCATAAGCACCCATCTCATCAACCTGCTCACAATGTCAGGCAAGCTGGTTATCAAGAGAATGAAAATTTTTATGACCAATATAGAAGTAACCAACAGACCATACACCCACCCTCTGAACAATCTATTCAAAATCCCAGGTCACAGTCAACAAACAACCCAGAACATAGTTCAAATCATCAGTATCCAGGACAGGGTCATCATTTTAACCAATATGATGAATATGAAGACCACAGATTACAGAGCATGAATCAAGATCCAAGTTCGCATCCTGTTAGGAATCAAAATCCTAGATCACAACCTGTTATGAACCAAGATCCCAGATTACACCATGTTATGAATCAAGATCTGAGGTCACAACTTGTTGTAAACCAAGATCCAAGATCTCACCCTGTTCTGAATCAGGATCCAAGATCGCATCCAGATATGAATCAAGATCCGAGATTACATCCGGTTATGAACCAAGATCCTAGATCACGTCCCTTTATGAATCAAGATACAAGATTACATCCTGTTATGAACCAAGATCCTAGATCACAACCTGTTGTGAACCAAGATCCCAGAACACACCCTGTTGTGAACCAAGATCCCAGGACACATCCTGTTATGAATCAAAATCCAAGTTCACATCCTGTTATGAATCAAGATCCAAGATCACATCCAGCTAGAGGTGTGCCCTATGGTAGAGTTCAAGACGGCTATTCTTATGATTCATATCATCAGGGCTATGATGAAGATGATCAAAACTATAATGATGATGATACTACTCCAACAAATGAGGGTAGTTTATCTCCTCAAAAAGAATCCTCAAGAAATGAAGAGTCTAAAGTAGACTACATAGAAAATAATAGAAAGAATTATGGTCGAGTTCAAAGGAAGAGTTATAAAGAAATACAGCAGATTAAAAAGGAGGAAGAAATGAAACTGGAGAACAGGTTCATCAAACCAAAAGTGAAGTCTAAAAAAAAGCAACCTAATTCTGCTCCAGTAAGTAACAGCAAAAAAGATGAACACTATGCTTCATCACCACAACTCAACCAAAAACAAACTACAGCTGAAGAGCTTTGGGCAAAAAAGGCAGGCAATTTGTCAAACAAAAAAGGTCCAAAAAAACAAGGAAAGCTTACAAAATTCCCCAGTGATGGAGGATTGCCCATTTCCAACAGAAAGCCACTTGATCCAGCATTAACAAACCACAGTCTTCCACCAGCTGGGTTTGTCCATTCACCACTGCGTAAACCATTGTCATTGGAACCTATTTCTCGAGAATTGGTGACTGAAGATGGTCAAAGAATCAGTGTGGATGTGAACCTAAAATTATTATCACCACCCCAGTCAGGATCTACAAACCAGTACTCTCAACAACAAGCATTTGAAAATTATGGAAATAATTCAGTTGGAAAACCGTATGATATTACTGCAGGTTATGGAGCTCTAGGTCCAGATTACCAACAAGATTATAATGCATATGATTATGAGGTAACTTTAAATTCAAGAATAGTTCTTTGTTATTCAATAAGGCTAATCATTAAAAGTTATCTAAAGTCCCAGCAGAACCACTATATAATACATAAAAGATAAACCCGTGTAAACCGGTACCCCCTTTTTATATTGCAATCCGGCATTGAAATCAAGTCCCAAAGTAGTTAATCATGGTTAATTGTTCTCTAAAACAGCATCTGAATTTGTTTAGGTTAAGGATTAATTGAGTAACTTACGACATTAAAGATGAATATCACACATGCCGATTAATCATTAATCTAATTTAAATATTGACTTTCATGGTTTTACTGATTGATTATAAGTCTATTCATATTTAATCATGCTGTCATGTATTACCACTCTGGCAGGTAAACCTGCAACCTCTCCAAACCATCCAAATGTGTCTAACAGCCCGTCGGTTTAGAGGGGTTTCACTGTATGTGTAATTTGCAAGAGCTGGGCAATAAAGTAATTTAGCTAATTGTTTTCTATATTCAGCAGTATTATCCAGATCAAGGACAAGATTATCCTTCATCAAGGGATTATGAGTCGGCACCAGAATATTTAGATTACTCTCAACCTGCAAATTTACCAGATGGACGTCCAGTATCCAGTCCATATAAGGTCATACCACCCATACCCACTGGTAGTGGCAGTAGTCCAACCAAACCCATAAATCCAGAAGATAGTTATGTGGTACAATACAGAAGACAGAAAGAAAAGAAGAATGAAGAACCATGGTATAAGATCTATAATTTAAAGGACTATCGTAAGATGCAGAAAGAAGTTAGATTAGGTAGCCTGGGTCCTGATATAGATAGTACAACACATAAAGAAAAGGTAAGCTCACACAACTTTTTAAAGTTAAAAGTTAACAGAGAAAAAGTATGACATAAATCTTAGTACTCTTGACTATTTAATATGGGGTTTTAGTTACTTTATGTGTATCAAATAAAAGATAAGTATAACCTTAACAACACACTACCCAGCACTAAATATGGTAACCTGGAAAGGATGAATGGCAGAAATTTTGGACTAGCTTGTAGACTTGTCTTTCTTTTCCTTTTAAAAAAAAATCATTTTTCATTTTCCCTTAAGTGTAATGATTATTCTTATTTTATTTTCTTAGATTGAAAAGTTTCAGCGTCAAGCTGATTATGCCAGAATGGTTAATGAAAGAAATAAGAGACAAACAGTACATAAACGCCCACCAAGTTATCCTAAAAAACAAGAACCTACTGAAGATATGATAAGCAAAAGAAAGTTGGTAGGTGTTAGCTAAATCCCAAATCAAATCCCAAATATTATTTTGAAGCTGTCTTGTTTAACAGCTAGTAAGACTTCAATGAATATACTTCTCATATGGTTCTGCTGCAATTGAGTCAAGAACAGTACAGCTAGTAAAAAAAAAAATGAAATGAATGGATTTTTACGTCCTACTCTGTATTTAATGGGCTAATGAAGACAGGATGCAATGAGGAAATTTTGTTAGGACAGCAACATTAGCCTTCTGTGTTTGAGATTTCCAATTGTTGAGGGATCACAGCCTTTAGAATATGGGGCCTCAGCTTATTACACCATCTGAAGTAAAGCTGGTAAAGCAAATATTAACATTATGTGTCATTGTCATATATATATCGTTACTTTCAGGCTGTAGAATACTCCAAGACAATTCCAAAGCCAACAGTCAAACCTAATCCCACTGGTTATAATTCCTACGAAGTGTCAGGACAGATTCCAATGGGCAGCAACTTGCTTGAGTCGCCTAAAAGTAAATCCTCAGAAATGGATGTGATAGATCTAGAAAATTTAAGATTACGACATGAAAGAGACAAGCAAAATGTGGCAGTGATAAAACAAAATATAGAGCTTCAGAAAGCATAAAGAATACTGTGTGAATATTAAGGGTTAGGGCTGGTGTTTACAGAATTTACAGAAATGTTTAAACATTCATAATTTGAGATTCATCAAAATTTCATCGAAAAAATGTAACATGGTAAATAGTCAAGGACTGCCTAAAATAATTCAGAACTCTAGTTCTTGAGCAGGTCTTTTAACAGAAATAGAGTATCATCTTCTTTCTAGTACACCTAATGCCTGTGTGTATGGGCTAGGTAAAATTTAAGGTAAAGTATCTTCATATTTATATATAAGACAAAAGACAATTTTTCAGGAATATTTAAAATGCACAAGCATATATTATAATTTGTTAAAAAACTGTATGACATAAATGTTAATGTACGATTTATTAATCACATGTTTGATCAAAGGGATGATAATTAATACAACCATCTGTGATATTTTATATTGTATTATAATCTAAATTATTTTAATTTTCAATTTTGGGGTTTTTAACCATTTTACTGGGGTCAAATACAATCATCTCAGTGTTTGAAATAGTCTTATTATGATATCTTTTTCTAACGAAGATATGTCTTAATTATAAAATTACTTAATGTCTTAATTGCGTTGTTAGTCACCAAATAGATTGGTTCAATACAGTTCAAAATATAAACAAGAACAATCTGTTATGTTCTTAGGTATAACAGCACTTACCTCGGATTCGGAAAATTATGAACTTAAATGTACATGTGTTAGTTATATTTAAGACTCATATGCAATTTTAGCGAAACAAAAATACAATTAACTTTAATAATAAAGCCAAATTAACATGAATATATTATTATTTTGAAGCTTATCAATTGATTAAATATACTTAAATAAATCAAATCTAATACTGACTTGAATGATTGAATATAAATCTAAAATATTATTATTTTGAAGGCGCATTTACTTTCAGTTTTCAAAATGTCTTAATAGAATCAAATTTAACTCAATTTTTCTAAATGAAGTTTTTGAATTGATAATTTACTTGATTATCAGTATCAACTAAACTCTCTATGTAATATCATGACAGTTTTCTGTAAGCAGCATTATTATTGAGAAAGGCCTAACTATATCTATTGGCTTAAAGTTGATTTTCAGTGGATTCTAAATAACTTAACCGAATTAACATACTAAAATTTCTCTATATAATAAAAATGTCAGCAGCATTATTTAGAAAGCCAAACAAAAATATAAGCATTATTTAAGTGGATTGTAAAAATTGTGTGAAGTAATTATTATTTTGATTGTTATTATTTATTTGTTGATCATTCCAGTTGTAATTTGATTTGACAAAGTTTTCTGTGATATTAATTAAATGATTGATATAAAATGACATGTTTCTTTTTAGATAGTGACAAAATTAGGTTATTATTACATGGAGAGATTTCATCAGCCCTTATTCCATTCTCTGATAACTCTACAGTTGTCAGCTAGTGCATCGTATCTCTTGTACAGGAGATGATAGAAAGTGGTGTAGCAATATAATTTTTGTTATTGTAATCAGTTATGGGAGCTGTGTCGTTACTGATTATCAGAGGGGTAATGCATGTTTGCAGTAAAGTCTACCGGTCTGCTGCGTTCTATTTTTTGGAGGGTTATTTGGCCGAGTGGTCTAGATGGTTGACATGTATTGCTGGCAATTAGGTGCCTGACTCTGAAATCGCTAGTTCGAAACCCGCTCGGGTCTCAGCCAATTTTCAGCACTAGAATCTGTGCTATACCAAGAAAGTGTTATCCCAGTAACAAAAATTATATCTCTTGTACAGGTTTTAATATAATCATTTTAACCTGTATCAAACTGAGCCGATTACACTTTGTTTTTTAGGTGTGGTAAAGCTTTGATATTTAGTGATGAATATGTCAGCTGGTGACACACTGAACTTAATTTTTAATAAATACAATATTTAAATCACTATCTTATCATCGAATGAAATGTGGCATATATATATAGGTCTTGTGGTTTCTGAATCCCCATAAGCCGAAAACAATTTGCAGTGAAAAAGTCATTTCCAAAATGTCAGTTTTTAATTACCTCCCAGTCCAGTTTGACAGGCTATCTGTGAAAAAATGCACATCCAAATATTTCATTTTGTATTTGAGGACAACCCACAAAAATACACATAATTTTATATAGTGGTCAAATTGCTGAAATTCAAGGACATAGACAATGTAAGTAAGTAAAATAATTATCTATACACTGTCAATTGTGACATAATCAATAAATAAGAGCTAATTTTCTACTACATGTACTTACTACCCAAATCAATAAAGAAAAAGTTTGTGTTGACTACATTTTGAGAACTTCCCATGTCACAAATCCAATGTTTAAATAAAATAAACATGAAATTTGGTATCTAGGAAAAAAAAATGTTTCCACACAAAAACATAATCAAGTCACTTTAGGATCTTGTGACTGGGTATCTTGTGATTTATTTTCTATGGCTTTTTTTGCTTTAATTTCTTTTATCTTATCAGCATAGCAATAATTGAACAATTTTCTTGCTGTTAATTTCTCTTGTTCAATTGGTTCAATTCTATAGGAGACATACGGTTTTAGCTGAAATAAAATAGAAAAAGACTTATTTTAGACTCAAAAAAAAAATATCGGTGTGAAATTTAAGTTGCATAAATATATTATAGTTGTATTTTTTTTCTTTTTTGGATATTCTACAGAGTTAGGTTAGCCAATACTGGTCCTTGCTTAAAATGATATTTGAAATAAACACATTTTTTGTTTACATGCATTTCCTTTAAATATCTCACAACTATTGGACAAATAAAACTGAAAATCAATAAAAAATAGAACTTCCATAAGAAATGTAAACTTTGTCAAATGAAAAAGACTTTTCTTCATCAACGCAACAAAAGAAACTAGAAACAAGAAATCTAAACTGGTATCTAAATGTTAAAATATGAGTACAAATAATACTTGGTAAATCTTAAACCGAGAAAGCTCAGTTGTCTTAAACAGTAACAACAAACCATTGCCATAAGTTTAATGAAGCAAAATGATCAGTTATAGCTCACCTCAAAACCAGTCAAATCGGGTACAATAAATTCTGGGACCATTTCAGGTACAACTTTGAATTCTTTGGTTGAGTTATTTATTTTTCCTGGTGGATGAACAACTGAAAATATACAAGATAAGAAATGAAGGAGTATTTGATAATAGGATGTATACCCATTAAAAATTTAGAGCGCCAAAAAATCTCAAAATCTCATCCTTGTCTAAGTTCAGGCAAGTAGGCCTATTGCTGTGCAGCTACGTCTTTTAAAGTTTTTTAATCATTATTTCTACAGACTGACTGACTACGATTGTTGCATGCAGTTGAAAAACTTATCTTTGATATTTGTGAAATGTCCGTAATATCATTCAAAAAAAATATGCAACGATTCAAACTCACTATGCTTTGAAAGCGCCTTTTTTAATAATTGAGACCCTTCTTTCTCTTTCCAGTGAATAGATTTGGCTGACAGATAATCTTTTCTGTTTTTATCTTCGGCGACAAAAGGCCTGTTCTTATCCTCATACATTTGCGCAATCCTCCGATTTTTTAGTACCGATTCGGATTTGCTAATGCTCCTTATACTTATATTACTCTTAAAGCTACAACTTAGGGTGAGCACTTGACGCATCTTTATTAAAGAGTTTGACTGCATCTGTATCTACTAAAAAATATTCCAATCGTCCACCATATTGCTAAGGGGTATAACTCATAAAATATTTACGAAATGTTAGCCCGTTTCTAGTATTTCACAAAATGAAATCATAATGTATATCAATATCGAAAATAAAATTTTGTTTTTATCACTAATTTTATTGATGTTGAGATTTTCAGAATTGTTGAAATCTACATTTATGTTTTTTCTTCTTATTCTTATCCTCCCTTTAATCATTTCTTTCAGTATTAGTTTCGGACTATATAGAATTATCAACCAGTCTTACAGAAAACACGTGCGTTTACCAAGATGGCAACCTCCTTCAAGAAAACGCAGGCTAAAACATTTCCACGCGTAGGAGAAACAGCCACGAGAGATGTTTCATATTGGAATAACTTGACAGTTCCAGTAACTGTAAAAGAGTATGGTGCCATCACACACATTAACTTCTGCCCAGTATCTCCAAATTATCTGGCGGTCACATGTTCAACCAGAATTCAAATTTACAGTCCTCAGACTTGTCAGATAGTTAGAACCATCAGTCGTTTTAAAGAGGCAGCACATAGTGCTTGTTATCGTTCAGATGGCAGACTTCTTGTAGCAGGTGGAGATGAAGGAATTATCAATGTATTTGATGTGAACAGTAAATCGTCACTACGAACTTTCCGTGGTCATAATCGATCAGTTCAAGTTGCACGTTTCTTGTCCGACAATATTCGCGTGTTGTCTGGTTCAGATGATAAAACAGCAAGAATTTGGGATCTCTCAAGTGAAAAACAAATAATCAATTATAAGGAACATGAAGATTATATCAGATGTGGAACTGTTAGCGATGCAAGTCCTGACATTGTTCTTACAGGCTGCTATGATCATAAAGCTAGACTTTTTGATGCCAGAATGCCTGCAAGTGTCTTGACAGTAGACCATGGTTTTCCCATAGAGAGTGTCTTAATGTTTCCAAATGGTGGAATATTCATGACTGCAGGAGGAAACAACATAAATGTTTGGGATGCTCTGGCTGGAGGCCGGCTCTTAACTACTTTAAGTCATCATCATAAGGCAATCACAAGTTTGACTTTTTGTAGCAACAATCAAAGATTCATGTCTGGATCCCTGGATAGACATGTCAAAATCTATGATGTCACGTCCTATCAAGTTGTTCATACCTTGGATTACCCTGGTTCCATATTGAGTCTCAGTGTTGCCCCTGACGATACAATGGTTGCTGTTGGAATGGCAGATGGACTTTTATCGATGCAAAAAAGAAAAGAATCGGAGACCAAAATTGTGAAACCAGTCAAGAAAAATTCTTACAAGTATCAATTACAGGCTAAAACATATGTTGTTCAGAAAACTGACCAAGTCGTACAGCACAAAAGGAGGGAAATTTTAGCCAAATATGACAGAAGTCTGAAGAAATTTGACCACAGCAAGGCATTAGATGAGGTGCTTCAGTTGAAAGTTCAAAGGAAACATCCAGAAGTTACAGTGGGAATTATGCAAGAGTTGATGAGACGTGGAACTATTAAAGCTGCCCTAGCTGGACAAGATTCCAAATCTTTGTGTATGTTGATAAATTTTGTGCGTCATAATTTGACCAAATCTGAATTTGCTGTGACTATGATGGATGTGTCTAATATTATTATTGACATTTACTGGTCAACTATTGGTCAAAACAGTTTTATAGATAGTGCGTTAATTGGCTTAAAGAAAACTGTTGACAAGGAATTAGAACTTATAAAATTGTCCATGGAAGTTTTAGGTGCCATGGATGTAATTTTTGCTGCTGCTCACTCTACATCAAATACTAATTCTAACTCATCACAACAACCCACAGAAAAAAATAAACGGCTCTCATGAAATTGAAGAGGGAGATAAATTTATATTGTAATAAATGTGACTATAATATCAAGTCTTTTTCTTTGAATTGCATTTTTGAAACACAGTAAGTTGTACATTTAAGATTATTTAATTTCTGCTGACCTCTGCTAGCAATGTCTGTTCATTATTGGGGATGTTATAAAGATCCATACTATGACCATTAAGCCCCTTTTATATATTTATGCAGTGTGATATGAGTAGCACTAATACATAGTTAATTAAAATAGTTAGCTGTTGTCTGATATTAGCTGAACTAATCTCCCTTGATAGAAGTCTGGATGAAAATGACTATGTTGTTTTTGATCGTGACTTCCGGGTAATTTGATTATTGATGAAATCATGAGATTAATGACATCAAATCGTATTTTTATCCACTGATGTTTCAAACATCTATCAAATAACATTGCTATTTACGCAATTATCTAAGAAATGATTGAGGTGAGTACAAAGTTAAAGCGGTGAGTAGCCTTCTTGTGTACAGTACTTACTAAGTTACTAGCTACCGGTAGGTAGGGTACTGTTTTTAATTTACTTTGAGTTGATGAATCCGGTCAGAGTGATGGCTATTACTCAAACAGGCTATCATCAGTGATGAAAAGGTATTTCATGAAAACAATTGAAGGTGTAATAATGAGTTGATCAGTTATATTTGCCACTATGGCATACAAGAGCTCTAACCCAGAGTTAGGTTTATTTGTGTTTCTGTTGTGGCATTATAATTATTTATTGCTTAAATATAGGTCTAACTGCTCTGTGTATTAAGCCAAATTGAGGCCAAATTTGGAATAGCTCAGCTAGTAGCGAGTTGGATTGTTATCTGCTAGGGGATTAGGTGCCTTGAGTTTGAAATCTTCCTAAGGTTAAACAATTCTAATGCCTGTCACAAACTCACAGTGGTACTGATACATGGTTCGGGCCCTAGTGGCTCTCATATAGTAGAACTATTGTCTTGGAAATTGACCTTATTTATGAATTCTAAGCCAATTTTTCTTGTCTTTTACAGATTGTTTGAAAAGCTCAATATAAACACAGAATGAAGTTTAAGACAGTAAGAGAGGGCGAACAAGCTCTGGTCTATAACCACCTTGGTCAAAGTGAACTCATTGTTGGGCCTCAAAGGGTAAGATCCCATTAATATATGAATATAATATATAATATCGAGTGTAAAAGAATTTATCTGCATGAGGGATTTTACAAGATTTACCACTTGTTGTAGTTGTAGTGATGCAAGCTGGACTGCAGGGGTAAAGTCAAGTAGCAGTTTGATCCTAGACCATTTGTGGTATCAGACTGGAACAATAACAACTTTTATAACAACTATTATACGATCCATAAGAAGTTATTAGAGATACGGTACAATTTATGAGTCTTAACAGTTTATTGTTAAACCCTTTGTCTTTATCATAATACTTTTTGAAATTTTGATAAAACAATTACTTGACTTAGAGCAATATCAAACTAGAATCATTAGTTATTAGTAGTGCAACCTTTTACAATTGTACTGAAATTTGTATTGAACTTGTAGGTGTTTCTATATCGCAAGAGATTTGAACAGTTAGTAAAGTATACAGCAGAACCCAATGAATACTTGGTATTGAAGACATTAGATGGTACTGTCAAACACAAAAAAGGGTAATGTACATTATTTCATCAGAAACTGTGTGCTATAATCATTCAGATAACTTCTTATGAATATGTTTGTTTTCTTCACAAGCTTATTTTTTGTTTGGTCATGACTTTATTCTAGGTGAAGTAGTCCATATTTTGATATTTGCTTTGTTAACTATCCATCTTATTATATATATTAGAGAAAAAGAAATGCAATGGTACAAAGTTTTTAACATTTACCTACATAAAGTGTGAAACTCCTCCAAACCGCATCCTTTATTAACCGACATCCCCTGTAAACCGTCATATTTGAAAAGTCCGGGCTGAATCACTATATAATACATAGAAGATAAACCCCTGTAAACCGGCACCCTTTCTCAACTGCAATCCAGCATCGAAATCATGTCCCAAAGTAGTTAATTGATCTCTATAAACCAGCGTCTGAATTCGTATTAATTCACGTTAATCCATTGACGGCATGAAAGCTAAATATGACACATGCTAATTAAGCTCTAAACTAAGTTAATTACCCTTTTATGTATTACCACTGCTATGAGTAAACCAGCAACCCCTTCAAACCGGCATTTATCACAGGCCTGACAGCCTGCTAGTTTAGAGGGGTTTCATTGTATTGTTTTGTTGGATGAGTTGCATCAAATATATCAGAATATGTATCAATTTCAATAGCTGGACCTACTATGACATTATGATAATTTTTTTATGATGATTTTTTTATGGCCTTAAGGTTTTGATCCATCTTGTGAAAATAAGACTCTGTAAGTGACTATCCTATAGCATTGATCACTTGATTCTTTCAGTCCATGTGAAGTATTTTCTAATCCACAAATCTATGAAGGTGTATATAAACAGAAAGCAACTAAAGTTGACTCCAACCATATTATTATTGTGTATAAACGTCAGAAAGAAGGTGGTGTAGATAGGAGAATCATACAAGGACCTTGTTTATTTGTACCACAAGCTGAAGAGTGGTAAGTTTATAATTAAAATCATAGTATATTATGGATCGATGATTGATTGATTGATGATAAAATGAAATTAAGACTATTGACATCACAATCTCAAAATTGCCAGTACCTGTATAGGTATTCTTAATTACAAGTATTGTCATTATTTTCATTATAAAATATAATACTATGGTATTATTTTGAAATAATGAAGTCTGGCTTGGCTGCACATGTACTGACTGAAGTGATATAAACATCTAGGCAGTAATATTAAATCATGAAGTTGATATTGTATTGGGAATATCTGCATTGGAGATAGTAAATCAATATTTTTAGGTTACATGAGTTTAAATGGCATGGTAGTGATCCTGAAAATAAAGCTAGATTGATAGCTAAAGGCAGTGTTTTCTCTCAGTTACAGAATATACCTGGTCACTTTTATTATGATGTAAGTAGAGTTGGTTTTCATTAATTTTATCATCTAACTTTTTGTGAATTTTGACATATGAAAGCCATTGTAGGTCATTCTAATGTTATAAAAAATTATCATCCAATATTGTGTTATTTGTTTAAGCTGTAATTGTTACCCTAACCACCTTGTATTTTACCTGGTTTATTTGTAGGTACGTGAAGTTAGAACTATAGATGATACTATGATTATAGTTAAGCTTATGTTATTTTATGAACTAGATGATATCATCAAAATGGTACGTTATTCTCAAATCTTACTTTTATTTAAATGTATAATTTTAATATTTCTGACATTTATAGCTTGAATTCCAAACTATATCTCAGAAAAATTTAGACACAATAAGCAAAGACAGTTGTTTGCCATCCCCACAACTTTCTGTTGAACTTTTCTACTTATACATATTATCTATCAATGTTAAATTGTTTATATTATTTGTAAATTTATTTTTGTGTTGCCCTGCAAATTATATGCAACTTTCAGCAAACATATTTTATCACATCAGAGCGATTCTTTACACGATTACAAGAAGTCTCTGTGATTTTGAGGTAGTATAAGTAGGGCTAGTAACTAACACAGTACAAGTTCACTTTGTGTATGAAATTGAGCTCTAGATCAATTGAATATTTAGTTAAAACCAGATTAAATACATTATACTTATTTTCCTCTGCAGTTAGAAACCAGTCATGATCCAATAGCTGATATGATGAAGTAAGTGCTATATCTATGTATACTATTAGAATGTAGGTAAGAAATTAAAATAAGACAATGTTCTGGTCCTTGGTAAATGAAGATGATTAGTGTCATGCGATGTGTATTGAGACATTATCAAGATAAAGTTTGAAATATTCAGGAGTTAGGAAGTATATGTATAGTCTGCAGCACAGGCATATTGCCTTTTATATTCTGTTATATAGACATATTAACTTGTGAATTGAGACTACATAAAAGATATTCTTAAGCTTCATCAACTGTTTGTTGTTTATTATTGTGTTCAATACAATAATTTATGTTTGTTATTTTTCAGTGCAGTGTGTTCAGATATAATAGCATTTGCTGGAAAACTGAGGTGTGTAACTAAATTAATCTTCTTCCTTTTCCTGCTTGTGAAACTGTCTGTAATTAACCTAGTTTTAAATGATTTTAATTGCAAATTGATACATGTAGCATAAATTGAGCTCTTTAACTCAGTTTTTTACTGCAGTCCTTGAAAAAAATGAGGAATTATTTGTTTTGTGTTTAGCACTCCCACCATTGTCATAATTATTAAGAAACAGATCCTACATGACATGATTTGATTGATTAAAAATAACATCAAGAGAACGAGAATATGGTAGAAAACTTGTTAGATTACAGTGTAAACAGTTGTGAAGCTAAACAAATGTTATGACCTATTTTTTGCTGTTCTTTGGTTTTATTCTACAATGAATTTAAGATGTAAAGATTTTTTTGAAAAATAGTCATCCACTTTGTAATTAATTGGTAAATCAGTATTGTAGTTTGATAAACTTACTCTCTATCTTTGACAGTTTTGAACAGTTCGTCAATCAGACTGCTAGTTTAAGTGATTTACACAGTTATCCACAACTACTACAACGTGCTGGGAAAATAGGTTTTAATGTACAGAAAGTTGTTTTTAGAGGATATCATTCTAGTGACAGGCTACAGGTATGTTCTTTCCCTTTTTGATTCATTGGTAATTGTTTGCAATGCAGTGAAACTTGTCATAAATGATATGATTTCAACTAACTATGATAAAGAATTGATAATGAATTTAAAAGAAGTATTTCAAAGATTCAGAGGTCAGTACGACCTTGTGAGGATAAGAACTTATTTCACTTGGATCCATACTGCCTTGGTCAAACCTCTTAGGATTGGTCTTTCCTAGATTATCTGTACCCATTTAGACCTACTGGAATGATGAGGATAGATGACATTTTTAAGGTCAACTAAAAAGCGCTTATGAATAATAATTTCACCCACTCGCCCCTTTTCTTTTTTTTTAAAAAGGCCTGTAAAACAGACTATTTACCTTTAATGGCCTTACTGACTAATAATTTCCAAAAAATTAAGGCAATATTCATGTTAAAGAGAAAAAAACTATCGTTCATTACAAACCTGAAGATACCTTGTTCAGAAGCCTGTTGTAAAAACAAACTAATAAGCTCCATTTCATTTACTTTTATTGGACTTATTTTCACATAAAAACCTTGTTTTACAGGAAATGCAAAATAATGCTATTGAATCTCGTACTAAATTAAGATTAGATGGTGAAATACAACAACAAGAACAACTATTGATAGATTATAAACTAAAGAAACAACAGTCACGTAGCCATCTTAGTAAGTTCACAGCTGTCATACTACTGTTTGCAAATGATGATATTTCCATCCACCTATATACTATCTTAGTCTCTCATTATTATCTTGGAGTTAATAATCCATATCATTTCATATGAAGAGGATTAAAAAAAGCAAAATAATTTAGCAAGCACAATAATATCAAATGTTAGTATAATACATCTCTTTAATGTCAACATAGTATAGATTTAAGGCATCAATATATTTCTTCCTCTTACAGAAAATGAAATAGATAAAATGAGACAAGATCATAAACATAAATTAGATGCTTTAAAACAATCACATCAACAAAAACTACGTGAGTTAAAAACAGCACAGAACTTAGAGTTAGAATCAGAAAATACTCAAGCTAAAATAGGTATGTTTTACTAGTATAATTACTGCGGTAGGTATTAGTAATAGTGGTACAGGGGTTGTTAAATGCGTTGGAATGCTTCTCTTACCAGGTTTAGGTCACTCAGTAAGCTGGATGAGTTCAATCCTGGCATGCGTTTTTGAACACTTAGGAATACCCCTTAGAGCTCTTGTTACTTAGTGAGTTGGAAGCATGATTAATAACCTAACATGGCAAAAAGCACCCTGTCATATGGATGAGATAATAAATTGAGACTCTATCAAAGATCCCTTCACAGTTCAGAGTAGGATTATGTCACTGTCCTGGGAAACAGTGTCCCTGATTAAACTGTATGGCTTTGCGTCATCATTAGCCCAAATAGATGCAGAAGAGAAGTACTTCAAACTCATTTCAATAAACATTGCAGTATTTTTTTCTTTTGCAGAAATGAAAGACTTAGAAGATAAACAAGAGTTACAATACTTAACTTCTTTACATTCCTTTAATGTTGACTTGACACAAATATTATCATCTCATCCAATCAAAGAGGAGATCAGAATACTTCATCCACCAGGCAGCCATCTTAGAAAGTCACCAAGAAAAAGTTCCCCACCTATTGTGTCTGATTTATAACAGTTTTAGAAGCCATTTTAGAAAATCATTCCTTAATAAGTATTACTTAATTGGCATCCATCATTTGCTTGGATACATTGAAAATGTTGGACATGAGTTCCTAGATCGGTGTGTGAAAGTTTGATGACCTTGAATAAGTCATCTTCACTCATAATTCCAGTTCACCCAGATGTAAATGGGTATGTATAATCCGGGAAAGATCAATGCCAAGAGGTTTGACCAAGGACCAGCTGGTAGAAAGGATCCCTGTCACGGCGGACTTGCGAACCTAAGTTGTGATCCTTGTAAAATATAGTTCTTTCTTTCTTAAATCGTGAATTTTGATTTGACAAACAATTTTTGTTTGTTTATATTCAACCAAAGAAATATACACAAAAAAAAATTGTAAAACCAAACCACCAATAGGCATCTTTCTTGAAATATTGCCAAAATATTAAACCATTGTTTCATTGCCTACATTAATGTATAGTAATACGCATGTTGCTGCTTTCGAATAGATTTTGATGCAACAAGGTATACATTACATTATACATCAGTACAAATACAAATACTTTATTTGATATAGCGCAGTACATTAGGAAGAGTAAAACTTGTGTATGTGGCAGAGACTACAGTTTGAATATTGATATGATTATGTATAAACTACATACTTTCCATGAATTTGATTTTAAGCACTTTTTGCCAAGGGCTATTTTTTTGGAAGAGTTTAATTTTACAATTTTTTGTCAAGGATTTTAAGAAATATGACCCTCCAATTATTGTGTCTTACTTTCTTAACTCTTGGCAGCCATCTTGCCAATCAACTTTTTCTGATTGTTATTTTTCTATCTGTTTGGTTTATTGTTGTTGAGAATTTATTATGATCTTTTGTGAGAGTTGTATTGACATCACACTATAACCTTCACTTCCTTCCAATTACCTCATACGTCATGTCTGGATACTTTCCATTTTAGTTTGGTTGTTTATTATAAAGTAAGGATGTCATTCTTGACAGATGGTATCATTTCATTCTCCTTCTCATGACTACAAAATTTGGTTGGAAATGCTCATGCTTACTGAAATATGGGGCAATTGAAACACACTTATTACTTTACTTTAACCATGCAGGCATAAATGATTTTACCAGCTTATTTTTGTTGTTCACTGGACATTTTAATTGAGATGTTGATTATTCCATTATCTTCTGTATATGTCAAAGATTGTTGGCCTTATACAAGTTTTCATTGTTAAAATGTTGTTTATATTGTGTCAACATTCAACATCTGTAAAGGCAAGATTCTTAACAAGAGCAGTTTATTTTTGAGTGAAATGAATGGTTTTTCAAACTATTACTACTATACATTTTGATCTGCATGACTGAAATCATTCCTCGATTTGCAAATTATTATTATTCACAATGAAATCGAAAAATAAAATAGGTGCTTTATAGATATGATCCTTAATCCATGTTTTATACCCACCTGTATTTTTAATTGTATTATTTATTTTTATTCCTATTTTTGTCTTTTTTTAAGTTATTGATTATACACCTTTTTGTTTTATAAATCTTTGTTTATGTATCTGTTTTTATTTTTATATGGTCAGAATTCCGCAAGCTTTGAACTGATAACAGTCCATTTTTAGTAACACGCATATCTAAATAACTGGATATTGTCTTTGTTATCTCAATTAGTTGAGAATGTTTTCCCTTCTAAAAAACCTATAATATGTGAGATATTATTTTGGTATTTACTGGATTAAAACTATATAAATCACATTACATTTGCAATCTGTATGAAGAAGAATAGCTGAAGATAGTTTTCCACTCTTTTTATAACAATTTAGAATATAACACTCAAATCTCTTTGAAAAACCATGGTAAACAGAGTTATTGCCCTTGTTTTTGTTAAATATTTTCAGGCCATTTTCTTGTACCATAATGAACATAATATATGTAAATCCATGAAACTAAGTAATAAGCCATTAAATAACTTTTACACAAACTTAGCATTGCTTCGATAATTACTTAGTTAAATAAACGCCTTATATAGAGATCTGATCTTTATTCATGCCACCATACAAGTCCTGTGAATTTATTTTCCTATCGATCAAGTTTAAGACCAGAATTGATTTGGGTTTTAAGAGGTAGTATTCCTTAAAATAGCTGATTAGTAGAATCAACCTCCAGGCAACAACTATCCAAGAACTTTTCAAAACGGACAGAGAAACACAAGTATATCTGTGTAAATTTAAAGGACATGTATTCTCCCAGTGGAAAATTCTTTGATACATCAGATATGGTTGCCATAGACACCAAATTATCTTCAAAAAATAAAACTTTTATATGAACCATAAAAACTACAATGTTCCTAAAGAGAGTGTTTGTTATGTTTATAATAACAATATTAGTGTTTATGACTGGTTATGAAAATGACAAAAAACAGCTTTAAATATTGTGGAAATCTGAATTTAATTTTAATTGTTCTACCAGAATTATACTAGGGTGTAAGTTAAAGAACAATGCGTGTATCGTTCAAGAAGCCAAGCCGGAGTGGGTGGTTTCCATTTATTTTTTGCAAGCATGTGTTCGATTGTTCATCTGAAAAAAGAACGCAAAACATTACCTTGAATATTTACCCTTTTGGGGGGGGGGGGTGGTGAGAACGTCTATTTTAATAATATTTAATTCATTTTTCACTCAAATAAGGTTGGCCATGTTCACAGAAAATGTATTTATTTAAAACCATCAAGCCTTATGTTTATTTCTATGGTCCTAAAATTATTTTTAAAAATAGGCAAGCCATCGTATTTTATTACATTTGTGATATTTATAAAACTAGATAAATCCTTAGTTTCACAACTCGTCTGACATTGGCTTATAAAAACAGTAGAAAAAGTAAACATGTCTAATTTGCAGTTTAATTTCAAGTTTATCTGAATCTTTACAGGTAACTATCTTATTTATTGTCTCTTATCTCTTATTACATTTTCACGTTTTTATAAATTAAAATTCTTTTCAGAAAATACTTGCATAACCTTGCCTTTTATCTGGTCTTCTTTCAGTTTGCAAAATATTTTAACAAGAACTTTTAATGTTTTGTTTTTATACGCGCACATGAAATGTGAGGCGTATATTGACGTCATCCATGTCGGTCCACAAAAGCTCGTAAACACTCTAGTATTCCTTACGGATCTTTAGGTAACTTTTTGCGGGTGTTCAGAATCATTCAAGAAAGAACCCTATTGAAAAAATGAAAAATATTTAGTACGGGTTATTGCCCTTGTACTTGAAAACGAGTTTAAGTTTAGATCATAAACATGATGAAACTTGGAAGTAGTTGTAATTACCCAAATATTAATCAGTTATTGTCCTTGTGTTTGTAAATTTTAATTTTTATAAATCATATAAATTTTCATTTCATGTGGAATTATAACAGATAATTTCTGAAATTGATGTGATGTTTCTGTTATTTGAATTCAAATCTTGAGCTTGTCATATTTTGGCATTCTTATCATCTCAAACTGATAAATGCACATCAAATTCCACTTTTGATAAATTAAGTTGGTTTGAGATTTCTGATAGCATCAAAGGAATTATTCTCATTTCACTTCAAAGAACATCTTAAAGAATCGCAATTTATCTTATTTTCCCTAAGTTGTTCTTTAAGATTTCAATCACCCCAAAGCTAATGATTCCTACGCATTTTGTTAAAAGATACAAGCAATTGCAAGCAATGAAATCTATCATTAAATGTAAGGAGAGCTATATAATTTTATCATATATCACTTAAAAAACAAAAACAGTTTGACATTTGTCTTATGTTTTTGATAAAAGATGTAAGTCAAGGGCTATAACTCGAAAATTAATCGAAAATCAGTATACACTATCAGAATCCTCTCAAAGCCTCATAGCCACGGGCACACTTCGATGCTGGCGGAAACATTTGAAATATTGAATCCTTGGATATGATGCGAATGCCCCGTCGTTACGACGTACAGGACAATAAGAACGAACGAGCGCTATTAATTATAATCTTATTCTAGATTAAAATATTGATTATCCGCCTTTGAACAAATTTTACTTCATAATTGACCATAATTAGAAAACCAAATACGCCAAAATAACCCAATTATACCATCAAACACAAAGGGAATCTGCAGCATGTTTGGAATATAAACCAGATGGTTGTATTAAGAATCAACATGGTCAAGAGGCTTGGGTTTATAATAATACTTTTATTTATCTTAGGATTTTAATTAGAAATGAAGCTGGTATCAAGATCACAGATTACGGTACAAGTCAGCTTACAAAGATTTAAGAAAACAATTGTCGATACAAGCCCTTACATCCATAAAGGTGGAAAGAAATATATATGTATGACTTTCATTCTTGTAATAAAATTTTAATTTACTAAAAACTATTGCCAATTTAGGCGAATAATTCATATTCATATTATTTTCTTAACGGCTCAAATATCAGGTAATTGTGAATAAATTCGAATATATCTGAGCCCTTAAATATGTTTTAACCAAAGCTGAAAATTTGGGTAAGGTTCTAAGCATACTTTGAACAATATTTTGAACATTGACAATCGCCACTACAGAGAGGTCGGATCTTCATTCTGAAGGTGGTTACAATTGAGCTGGATCATCTATCAAAGCAAATATATTGTTATATACAATAAACTTGGGCATGCATAAACTATAATGGGTCAATGGTAGCAAAAATAACATGCACTTAAATAAGAGGCATAGAGTATATTAATTAATGAAGACAGCTGACTAACATATACTATATATTTTATTATTTATCTTGTACCCTCTGATTGATCTTATTAGTTTTTAATGAAGGACAAGAATTGACCATTTCTTCTTACATACTTATCATTTCCATATGTTCTGCATTTTTTACATCCTGTACATATCTGTATTCTTTTGATGGTCTTTGCACTATTTACTCAAGGTAACAATATTAGTTACTGCTAATTAAAGCTGTAGTACCGTTTAAGACTTGCATGGAATGAGAAGGGAGTTAGAAGGAATTATTAAAGCTAATGTACTTGGCATTATATATACCTAGTCAAAACCAGAAACAATTCAAACAAGCGAAACTATTCTTAATTAATTGTCCTTCTTTTTATTATCAGTTGTTTGCAAAGGAATAATATGGTGCATTACAGCTTTGTCAGATCATGGCAATCGCACAGAATAATCATCAACCGAAAGTTGTAGATCATGGACTTTTTTTTCCTTAATGGCTCAAAATGAATCTGTATATTGGAGCTCATTTATCGTGAACTCTTTGTCAAATTTGGCCTGAAAAAGAAAGAAACTCTCATGGGATATGTTGGGTGCCGGATATCTCGTCAATGCCTTTGAATCCAATAGATACATTCCTTCATACTGTTGCTTTAATGAAGACAGAATGTAGAGGAATTTTGCATTCCTGACATATTATAGAACTCAATTAAAGCCTCATTTCCCAGTCTGTTACATAGTGTTTTTATTGACTTATCTTCGCCTTATTAACTAGCAATAACTGGACATACTCTTAATTATTGGCACCTAATCGTAGCTGGTAGATATATACGTATAATATTTTAGGTTCACTTGAGTGCTTATTGTACTATGTGAATGCATACGAATATTTATTTTCATGTGTAAGACCCTACATAGGGTTTAATTTGCGATAAAAAATAACCCTATTTACGATTCAATAGTTCTTATGATAAAATTGTTCACGACCATCTGCTACCAGAGTAAATTTATATTTTTAACGAGAGCGTTTGTTAGTAAGGTAATATTGTTGACAAAGGCAAAGCAAGGTTATCTGAATGAATTACTATTCAATGTGTCATTGGAGAGATCGATCTAGAGTCTATAACCCTTTTTAATAACCATTGAAGTTTTATGAATTATGTATCCAACGTTTGGTAGAAACAGTATAAGCTAACATTGTATACGTTCTAACTTCAACGCAAGGAATCTACTGCAAGTTTATTTGACCACCGAAGCTACTAACGATACATTTTAAAATTCAGATTTCATTGTCAGTTACGGATCCAACATGTTAAATCTTTGGAACTGTATATCGAGGCATTGTATGAATGTAGTAGATTATATACTACATGTATATACAGATTCGACTTCTTTCTCTTGTCTATCTAAGTAAAGTAACATCTCCGCTTTTTTCTCCTGTCTTATCCATCGACTGTATATACCTCCCTCTTCAGTGATTTCTTCTTCTTGAGTCGACAACCTAGCTGTTCTGACTCGCCTCCATTAGCCCATAAGGTGCATATTAGTAGGATGTAAAACTCCATTCATTTGATTTATTTCTTTCTCTACTTCACTCTACCTGTCCCCTATTCATCTGGTTCTACTCCACGTCGTTTTATGTAACGCTCAACTATCCTAAGTCCTGTGACTTGTGTAGTGACAAAAAAGGTCCATAGGTCCATGTACTTGCCTTACCTGAGACCTGAGATCTCGCATAATCATTTGTCCATGTCTGTAACTACTTAAATTCTAAATTAATATTAATACAGGGTCAAATGGTCGTTTTGGAAATCTGATATAATCTCAAACCCTTCTCAACGCATAGAATTGTATTAGCACTTTCTTGAGCCATATGCCGAATGTAAACTTAAGAAAATCCTTAATAAATCACGTAGCAGGTTTTAAGGTTAAGGTTTGGTTGAACCCTTTTAGTAGGTTAATGGTAGCCCTTGACTGAGTCAAACCTGAAAAGTACCTGTCTTGAATCAAACCGTACAGATCTCGACATCTGCCAACTATCAACTACATACACAGGTGTTGATAGTATAGTTTTGAAAGCTAAAATACTTCTCTTTAATTTGTATGTAAACATGGCGATATCCTTATATATCTAGTTTATATATTACATATGGACAATATGGAGTCGGTAAGGGTAAAATACATGTGTTTTTATCATTATAAGTGATAGTACTACATGTTTTACACGAGTGTTTCAAGAAGAGAGAAATCAAAGAGATATGACCATGATCTGAATTGGGTATACTTGTAAGTTATGTTCACACCTTACATGAACAACATATTATATCCGTAACATGATTAGGTATACTTGTTAGCCATGTTTACACCTTACAGTACCTACAGAACATATTGTTACCATTTCTGAATTCAAATTACTTGTATTGGGAGCCGCGGTGGCTCAGTGGGTTAGACGCTTGCTCGCTAACCTGAGGGTCCAGGGTTCAATCCCGGCAAAGGTCGAGATGAACTTTCGGATTTTTCAGCCCGGTTTCCTCTTGTCAGTCATGCAGGTCGGAGGGACTGACATGGAAAAAGCGTCTAGTCGTTCGGATTGGACAATAAACTGAGTGTGCTACAGGCTGTGCACGTTAAAGATCACTCGACAGTTGGAAATCGCAAAAGAGTAGGCTTATGCCGCTGTCCTGGCAAAATTTCCCTCATTGCACACTGCATGGCGTTGCCCGTCTTCATTAGCCCATAAGGTGCAGAAGAGTAGGACGTACAACTCCATTCATTTCATTCATTTCAATTTACTTATAGACTGTGTTCAAATCTTACAGAGCTTAGTTGTCATGCAAATCAATTTTACTAAGATATTAATTCAACAAATCCCGTGTACCTACTTCTCAAAACATATTGTACTATAACTTATACCCAGATCCTAATCCACTATACTTGTAGTCTATGTCCACACCTATCGGAAAAGGTTTCTGTGTCTAAATATTGTTTTGGATATGTTCACGAGTCCTGTAATATAATTTTACCGTTATCTGAATAAAATGTCTTCACTTTAATCTGAAAGCTTTTTTTTTATTATACAACGATCGCTTCGTTTACAGCTACTTCTTATACTTCCATTGATTAAGTTTAAAAATCATTATACAATTTGTTGTTTTTTTTTTTTAACAATTATAGTTTAAGTAACTGAATTTTTATCAAAACATACTGAACAAAATGGTGTACGGGGTTGTATAAAAAGAAAACTCTAGTTGGTAAAGTTCAAAGGTTCTTGTATGAAATGCCGAACCAGACGTGGAAAGCTGACCGTAGCCCTGGAATCAAACTTTGATATTAACATGTGTTTTTATTAAGCTGATAGCCTATCTGATTCGAAATCACCTGATATTCCTTAGACAGTTCCAATACTCTATATTCCTGATAACACGTTGTTTACTTTCCAATAGAATGCACAATAAACCTATTAACCACTTGCCTAGTGTCATGCGGGACAAGATAGTGTATATTCATGAATGATCATATTTCAAAAGCCTGAAACATTTAATTTTTATGTTCTTATGTCGAGTGGCCTACAAATACTATGGAAGCCGATGCGTCCATTATCAAATCTCGCGTTGTCGCTTTTTAAATTTTAAAGGCGACAGCACGACAACGCGACAACACATGGGACGACAGTGCGACAACGCGATAAAATGTTGTCGCGTTATCGCGTTGTCGCACTCTCGCCTTAAAATCTGTCGTGTCCTCGCATTGTCGCGTTCTCGTTAGGCGAAAGTGCGACAAGGCGACAACGCGATAACACGACAACACAATGGGCGAGAACGCGACAACACGAGGCACAACAATGCGACAATACGAGGAAAGAGAAGGATGATACCAGAATTATTTGGGCGAGATCGCGAGAATACGAGGGTTTTTTTACATCACTTTGTTTGTCTTTGTATGACCCCTATTTCTCTCACTTTCAATTGTAAATTAATAACCGCTGTGCATATGGAGAGAATTACCCACGCGTCCTTTTTTATCAAATTGAAGGAACTCAAATAACAAGATTATTTTGCTTTCTAAACTTTTGAAATTCAATATCATTAAAAATGAACAATCTTCAATCATTGTTTATTGTGTGGTATTTTTTAATGACCTGTGACCTTTGAACTTTAACATTCTTCTTATTCTCCTGAACTTTAAATGTTGCCGGAAATGCGAAATAATTTATCAATCTAGAAGGTGTGGTCTCGGGTAGAAATTGTTATTCTGGTCTGTTGATTGAAATGATCACAATAGTATGCAAGATGTGAGGTCAAACTTTTATCTTTATGAAACAATCATAAATGTCGATATTCTGTGTCATTTTCACAATGGCAATTTATTTCGAGCTTCGTCTAATGCATTGACATAATTTGGCACTTTGTCACTTTGTAAATACAGCGATGCAATAATGAGCCCATGGGTTACACGCACAATCAAATTGTCAACAGTCTTGGCGATGGCTCTTTATTATCGTAATTGTAGTTGTATTATGATCGTAACTTTACATAAAATATCTATCATATCTTGTGTAAAACCAATTGCAATGTTTGGAATAGTTTTCAAAGCATATTTCGTTCTTTGAAGATCATCCAATATTCTGAAAATGGTAAATTATGACGTTGTTGTATTTTAACAAGAGTTCGTTCTCTGTTTTTAACATTATGCAAGCTTTATTTGTTGTTGTTAGTAATGAACTTGGCAGATCAAGCGACGAGATGAAGTATAATAAAACGGCTGGATAATGAGAGATACAATGATAATGTAATGAACTGTTACTGATTATAATGAGATCTGTATCTGGATAACCACGTCAAAAATCTCATCTGTGATGGGGTTGTTGTGTGCACCACACAGTGATGTACAGTTCACGATTATCATAACAGAAGGTAATAGTATCGAAAAGTAGTACATGTATCAGCAAAATATATGGGTCCGTACATGTGCACTTGCTTCTATTTTCTATTGTATCCGAGCGCACACACTCTATGAACAGGTATTGCCTTTAACATTGCCAGTTGTCAGCTAAGGGCCCATGCTGTAGTAACAATTATTTACTAAAAAATGATTAGTTTTGGTGGAATTGCAAGAAATAATTTATCCAGTTTTTGGCAGTTTTTATGACAGAAAATGTAGGGTATACTTAAACGTTTTATGTGATGCCAAAACGGCCTTATATTGTAATTTATTATCTAAGATTTACAACTTTACAAGCTATGGTAGAAATGTAGTAGTAATTTCAGAAAAATTTTCCTTCAAAGGGTTATGTAAAGGTAGTTGTGTAGATTGTTTAACAGATAACATTGGTATACTTTCAACACTGCGGCGTACATTGGTACTAAAGAAAATCGGAAGAGTTCAATCCTAAATAAGGGTTCAGATCTAATGGCGATCAAAGCCATTTGTAATCAGGGGAACGCATAGTATCGATATTATGCCAAGGCTATTGATTGCGATCAACTGAATAGTCATAGATTTGGATATTTAAAGTCGACGATTATGTCGATGTAATCATGAGCAACTAACAATCACTGGCACCTTCTACTATTATTCAATCGAAGATGTGTTCAAATCGACAAGATCAAGCGGTTGAAGATATCCTCCCAGATGCCGCCATTTGTTTGTAATCGTTATGAATCAATTGGTCTCGTATACTAGTATCAACAAGGACGACCAACCCCCTTCAGGTTAAATTGAAGGCTTCACAGTTTCTGAAAAATCACGTGAAATTATTATATCCACTTCGACACGAATATATGGCATATCGGTTAATATGCCAAACAAAACATTCATGTTAACATCTTCTCAACCTCAAATCGTCAATTAATTACGTCAGGGGACTTTCTATTGTAGAGTTTCTTTTAATAAATTCCTGATAAAATCTGTACTTGGTTCCTGGTAATTTCTCACCAGTTTAACAGTAAGATACCGTACAGATAAGAATTCAACCATTTTTTACCAAACGAAACAAACGTATTATGTATGAATGATATATAGAGATATCTTAATGATTTATACCACATAAACCATCTACCACCGCAGAAAAAAAAAAAAAAAAAAAAAAAAAATTTGTGGAAAAGATCAACGAGGTGGGTATCGACGATAAATTTTTTCATGCTGGTTTGGGAACATGTTTTGGAATTCTAACTTTAATGTGACAAAAAGAATACACTACATTACTACGAGAAGTGATAATCGCTGACGTCATATGAGCGGTAATGACTAGATACTTAGATTGCAGACTCACCACTCACACAATTTTCCATTTAAAAAAGCAACTGAAGATTTTATTAGATGTAGGAAATTTGGAATTCAACCATTATTTTGATTCATTGGAACACCTAATGAAATGATTATATTGAAAGTGTCTAAAATTTCTCAAAATCCTGATTGGTTCTACATGATATTT
Organism: Nipponacmea schrenckii; assembly: GCA_030562195.1. Taxonomy (NCBI): domain Eukaryota; kingdom Metazoa; phylum Mollusca; class Gastropoda; family Lottiidae; genus Nipponacmea; species Nipponacmea schrenckii. The sequence goes on from CM060202.1 coordinate 13,374,227, forward strand.
GAGTTTTTTTCTATAAACTTAACATTTATGCTATGTATCAAATATGCAAATAAAAAAATGTATATAAATGTTCCAGGTATCCCCTCTTTAGTCTCGTTTTATTTAATGTTTTTTTTTTCCAGAATTTTTTAGAATTAAAAACAAACGTTTTATAGAAGCGTTTGACAATTAATGTTTCGAAAGGTATTTATTCCAGGTATCTCTCTTCGAATATAAGAAGTCAAGGTCTCAAAAAGTATTTATATATCTGAGGTATCCACCTAATGATATAACATATTCTATTTATAGAGTCTTTAGACAATTAAAGTCTCAGAAAGAATGTATTCGAGGTATTCCCCCTTTAAACTAAAGATTTATTTCATAAAAAAGCCGTTGATCAAAGAGAAGAACATGTGGTAGAAGGATTTACTACCTAGAGTTTTTATTGTATGTTTTAATGACAACCCACCAGGAACTATACACGTATCATAACATCATCTCTCTTTTAAAATCCATTACTGGAAATGTTAGAGTTGAGGCTACATTTTTAAAGGGATATAGTTGTCCAAATATATGATTTTTTTTTTATAGCTAACATAGTTTATTGTCCTCAATCCAATGTCTTTTTCAAAATGTAAATAACAAATTGGGTCAACAATTGATTTGTTTCTTGTATTTTACAATTTGCCAAAATAAGTTATGACGGAGTTTAAATGTGAATATTGACATGTTTATATTGACATGTTTATATTGACTTGTATTACATCAATAATTGAGGGATGCTCGTCTCAGATGTCAAAGATACTACATCATTTGATCAAATAATGCACTTGCGTCTCATTACTTACATTATGTGGTCATTCACGTCTCTTTCATAGGACAATAAAGTCGTTGCATATTGTGGACAAACGTTTTTAAACGCTTCGGTAGGAGGGTTTACCTTTAAGTGGTTAGTAGGGGGTAGTTAAATTCGTTAATGGCACCGTTAAGAGATGGAAACGAACCACGGCGTGTGTGTATAAGGTGGTTTGTATTTAAATGAGGTGACGCTGTGAATTACAGGAATTCTACTATTGAAGAGTTTTCAATGATATATCTACCTGCTGTGATCATAGCAGGAATAAACCATCCTACTACACCTTGGCTCAAGTTTATTTAAAGCTATTACATCTCTCTTACTCTTTACACTTCAAGTTGTCCTAGCGTGAAATCTAAACAAGTGGAAATGTAATTCTGGCTTCTGACAGTGAATGAAATGATGCCAATAGACAGTGAAATAGCATTAGAGGGGAATGGAGTCATGACTGAGGTCTAGACACTGGTGAAATCGTTTGTGATTTTAAAAGTTACTTAAAATATTTTGGATCCTTTCTGATTTCTGACAGTGAATGAAACAGTGCCAACAATAGTGAACTAGTATTATTGTGAATTGAAGAAATGACTAGAACTCAAAACTTGTCTGGTAAAGCCGTGAGGTTGGAGGTAGAAAATAGCGTAAATATGACTTGTTATACGGAAAATCATACTCTTGATTCTGATTCCTGGAAGTGAATGAAATTATGTCAATTTATTCTGTTCAACTAAAGAAATACTGATTTCTTAGATGCAACGACTTGATTTTGTAATCTGTTGAACTTTATAAAGAACTAGTTAATATGTAAAGCCGAAAAAAGTGGCTGGATGGAGTTGTAATATTTTGATCGATTCAAGAAGACCAAGAACAAGAAGTACGTAAATAATTGGATTGTAGTTTGATAATCATTATAAGAGATTATTTGAAATTTACGTGAAGAATATACAAAAACGAATAAAGTAAGATATTGTTCAATACTATTAAATGTTTCATTGTCTCAAAGATTCCTTATTTACACGTATAAGTTTAAATGTGATACACTTTGTATTGGCATGTTGTTATACACTTTTGAATTAACTATACGGTAAATTGTTCTGAAAAGGAAGCCTTTCTCGTTGGCAATGTTTGAATAAAGTTAATGTTAATAAGGTGCCAATATGTCTACATTAAAAAAAGATTGGATGAAATAAACCTAGTGGTTGTCTCTGTCCACAAGGAATAACTATTGATAGGTGGAATATGGTGTAAATTTGTAAAAGTAATCTCATCAAAACTTTTGAAGACTCTTTTATTGCCATGTGAGCCATTATAAGCACCACGCTGATATTTGTAAAGGTACCATTTCAGAGCTATTAGATCAAACCTGGTTTCACACTGTTTTGGTAATTTTCTAAATCACTTTAAAAGGATTTTATTGGAGGTAATAACATTCTTTGGCTGGTCAATTTCGGATGAAAACGGTTTTTATTAACAGTTATTAAATGTTTTCATCTTTTCGTCCGAATGAAGGAACACCTTGTGCGGACCAATTTTACTATATATGTAACAATAACCAATTTAGCGAATGGAGAAGGATGACGCTTTAACAATGTCGATTTTCAACTGTTAATAGTTCTAAAGACAATAGTAATGCCACTAATTCATGAAAATATCTGACAAACGGACAAAAGTCACTTGTACACAAACCCCGTCAAAAAAATATACCCCCCCTCCCCCGTCACGGACAAGAGCTCCTTCTAAAATGAATATGATACGGTTAGAGTTTACACTGTGTGTCATTATAAGTTCATTTATGGCACGTTTATCAGTGATAATGTTGTAATTAGACGGCAAGTTAATTTAATGTTCAGTTATCACCAGTCTGTTTATGGTCTCTGTTCACTGTCATTCCATCATATTCTGAACTTTTAACAGAGGTCATCAAAGATTAGAGCCTGTAAAGATCGTTTTGTGGAGTTTGTGTTGGAGGTAAATTCATTTGTGTAATTGAACAGAAAATGTTCATAAAAGTATAGAAATGTCACAATGATTTCAGTATGTACAGTTGTAGTTCAATTCCAAACATTTTGTAACTGCACTGTTTCTTGATCTAGATTGTTGTTCTGTGGGGATTGTTTAATGCCCGTTTCTAATCTGTAGCTATTATTCAATATTTTCATTATTGGTTTTCAAATTTGTATTGTTAATATTCATAATTATTCACTGTTGACACAGTGATAGTTATTCAACGTTAATCAACGTTAATGTCATAGTTATTCAATATAAATTGTTGATCTGTGATACTTATTCAATATAAATTGTTGATCTGTGATAGTTATCCAATATAAATTGATGATCTGTGATAGTTATTCAATATAAATTGTTGATCTGTGATAGTTATCCAATATAAAAAGGTGATCTAAGTTAGTTATTCAATAAAAAATTATCGATCTGTGTTAGTTATACAATGCAAGTTGTTGATCTGTGATTATAGCTATTCAAAAATAATTGTTGATCTCTGATAGTTATCCAATATAAAATGATGATCTGTGATAGTTATTCAATATAAATTGTTGATCTGTGATAGTTATCCAATATAAAAAGTTGATCTAAGTTATTTATTCAATAAAAATTATCGATCTGTGTTAGTTATACAATGCAAGTTGTTGATCTGTGATTATAGCTATTTAATATAAATTGTTGATCTGTGATAGTTATCCAATATAAAAAGGTGATCTAAGTTAGTTATTCAATAAAAAATTATCGATCTGTGTTAGTTATACAATGCAAGTTGTTGGTTTGTGATTATAGCTATTCAATATAAATTGTTGATCTCTGATAGTTATCCAATATAAAATGATGATCTGTGATAGTTATTCAATATAAATTGTTGATCTGTGATAGTTATCCAATATAAAAAGTTGATCTAAGTTAGTTATTCAATAAAAATTATCGATATGTGTTAGTTATACAATGCAAGTTGTTGGTTTGTGATTATATCTATTTAATATATTTTTTTTATCTGTGATAGTTATCCAATATAAAATGACCTGTGATATTTATTCAGAATATACTTTTGTGGCCTTTGATAGTTGCTCATTTTTTTATTTAGTTTCTGCATCTGAAAGTAATCCCAAGAATCATTTTCTTAAGAATCATTTGGGTTGTGGGTTTTGAATGCCGCATACGTAATAAATTATTTCTAATTTCAGATCATTTTTTAAGAAGACAGATTTGGATGCACACTAATGGCAGTTCTATTACCGATGTAGTATAGTATTACGATTCCTGAATAAACCCCTATAACCAAATTCTAATAAAGAAATAGATAGTTTTCAGTACGATAAGAGAGATGCTGTTCCGCTATAACATAAAACTGTATAAGAGATAAATTTGGATATTTAATGTTTTCATATAAATATACCAAGATAACTCTATTTTGACTGATAATATTAGCGCCCAGATGGCTAATAATGTTTTAAATTATATATAACATTGTGTTTATTTTATTTAATAAAATAAATCGAAAACAGAAGGTCAAATAATTCGAACGACTTTCTAATATGGACCGACGCGACGAAATAAGTGCTCACATAGGCGAAAGCCTTAAAGACTGTCTCATTTATTTAGGAACTTCTAATTTTGAGAGGGGAAAATTCTGTAACGCTACATGGGATGGATTATTGTGCTGGCCGCCTACAAGAGCTGGTTTGACCATCAGACAATCGTGTCCGTTCAGTACCAGCCTAAATGCCTATGCGTACAAAGTGTGTAATAAAGATGGTACCTGGGCTGTTATTGGGGACCCGGAAACACATCCTGGAGGTCAAAGTCCCGCCGGATATACGGACTATAGCCAATGCTTTCAACCAACTTCGATCGATTCTTCCACGTTACCGGAACAAGCAGTATTCTCAGATTATAACAAAACCATGAAACTTGGCGAGATTGTTCAACTCGGCCTTTCAAGTGTATCCATCGTTTCATGTTTGATCGCCATTTTGTTTTATTTTATCATTACAAGGAAAGGTGTCAGATGTAAAATTGTGATTCCTTTATTTTTATCTATTATGACATATCATTTGATGTCGTTAGTGGCCATGACACTCCGCCATATTGACAAATCTGAAAACGCTATTCATATGAGAGATTATTTTTGCCGCTTAGAAACAGTGATATGTAAATTTTGTGAACTGGCTACATACTCGTGGTTAATGATATTGATGATCTATTATCATTTAATAGCAATGTGTTATAGACTGACTACCAGGAAAATTCTGGTGCTTTACGTCATCGGTTCAGGGATTCCCATAATAACGACTATGACATGGTATTTATCGGTTGTATTTTTGATTCGTATTGAAACGTCCTGTATTGTAGACTATTTTATTCATCCGACAATATGGCTGCCAATAACCGTAAAATTCTTATGTATTTTCATTATTCTGTGTCTACTGGTGGTGTGTTGCTGTGCATTCTGTTGTCTCCATGACGATGAACTTGACTTTTCTGATGATTTTGTTGTTGCTAGGCAGGGAATATTGCGTGTGTTTATAGTAACTATGGTGATGGTTGCTATGGAAATATACTTATTGGTTAGTGATTTTTCCAAGGGTATTTCAGCCATAAACCTGTACATAATTCATTATTTTATATGGATTATTTGCACTACGACTAAAGGACTGATTTTGGCATTTTTTCTATGTTTTATCGATAAGAAAATATGGTCGTGCCAAAGTACTTCTTCTGAAAGATATAATAAAGTAGAATCAAAAGATAAGAAAATGACACCTATAACGAATTTGGAAGATATTTTTGGAGATTCGGATTAAGTGATGATTAAAAGATTGTGATATTGTATGGTTTGTTTTGTTACTAGCTCAATTAGAATAAATAAAGTCATTTCATTGTAGATTCGTGATTTTTTGTTGTTACTAATACTTAAGTTTAATATACACTTATCAAAGGTACAGATGGTCTTAGAATGAACATAACATTTTAATTCACTCAAACCAGACTAATAACAGTATACATCCATTAAGCAAGTTTCAAAACGTGAGTCTTGGAAATCCAAGAACACAGACTCTTCCTGCGTTCTTGACTTCCACTCTTGAATTAACCTTAACATCGTCAGATACTGTACGATATATAAATTCACAGCAGATCGAGAAAAAAGCAATTCATAGAATTAAGAATGAATACTCTAACACTGACATGCTTTTCAACGAATATTAATCGTTGGCAAAGTTTGTTTATATACACCTGAAAATGGTTTACAAAGAGCTCTTGCATGGTATTTTGTCTTTTCCTGTTATAGTGTTGATTACCTAGACTCTTTTTGCCTTTAAAATTTATAAAATTGATTTATTGTGGCAGTTTTCAAAATTGGTCAGGTTTGGGTTACATGCTTTCTTAACCAACAGTCACTATTAAATAGGCTACCTATACGTTTTTAAAAAAGATCACATTTTCGCTGTTATAGTTATAAAATTTTCGGTACATTAACAACAACAGAATACACACTTAAAAGTATTATTTTATGTAAGAAAATGTGATTAGTGTTTTTTTGGTTAACAATACCAAAAACAATTCATTGATATTTTCATTAACAGTTTCAAAATCTGTTTTCGATAGACTTCAGTTTTCTATATGGAAATGTTGGACTCTTTTAAAGGCAGAAAGACTGGCATATTCACAATGACAACGTATTACATACACACGCTTTTATAATCAGAAATTTGCTAATTATGTACATTGACAGTGAGAAGATGAAAGAAGACTTCTTAGCCTAAGCAAAGTTACATAAGCACACTTAAAATACTAACTACCCCTTGATGTTCTAATCCGCAGACAGAAAATGTAAAATTAGTCTCAGACTGTCGTAGATTTTCAACCCAAAAGTCTAGACTCTTTCCGAACTTGATCAAAGAAACATTAAAATGCTTGTCTGATAGTCAATTATCCCTAGTCCTCTAATTAGCATAATAAATAATATCAAATATTATAGGAAAATCATTATGAAATAAACATTGTTTGTTGTGCAAATTGAATTAACAGATAACAAATACAGTACTAAATTCTCGAGAATTTCGTTGTTGGTCGCAGCGAGGGTACTGGACCCTAGACCCCCCTCTTTTGTTCCCAAACTTGTACCCCACTTCAATTCTGCAAAAACTCAAAATATGATATCTTCCCAGTAATTCCCACAGTATGTGTGTTCCAGATCAATAATATTTCTCAAATATTTTCTGGAGAGGGGGGGGGGGAGTATCTTAAAGATAGCATGATAGATCCTATACAGGTCGTCATTTGGAATCTCCATCCGGACAGTCGTTCCCGTATTAAACCGGTCTGCCCTTTGATTGTACCTCAAGTTCCAAAAGGCTGGCGCCGCCACTACTTGTTCACTGTTATCAGGAGTCAATAGTACTAGTTGTTTGTTTATGGGGAATAATGATAAATGTAAACAATGCTGGGTGTATTTAGTTTGATATCCCCGGGGTAACACGTATTTCAATGAAATGTCGGTGTTCCCCAAGAATAACTGACGTAACCTACTTGAAAATGTCAATCTCACTGTGCTTGGGGGAAAATATGTTCATAGAATGATTTTCCTAACACAAATACCCCGGATTCAGTTTTCTTGCAGTAGTCAAGTTATTGAATAAGAGCATGGCAGGGAACGCTTTGACATTACTACGACCAAAGGCTAGACCGCGTGACCCCTTCAAAATCTATGGACAAGAAAACTAAAACGTATTATAAAACTGTTGAACAATTTACAATAACATAAAGCTGAAATCATACGAACGTCAGTGTGACATTAATAAAGCAAGCGTGTTATTGTCTTATAGGGGGGGGGGGTAACGTAAAAAAGGGTATCAGTAGGCTTACACCATGGATCCCTAATATGTATCTACTAGCTCGCTCGAAATGTCCGGAATGCTGCAAAGGCACACGTTAATAAACATATAGTTCTCATGGATGTGTTTCACAAGATGTTCGTCTACGATACACTCAATGGAAAAGAAGCTCAGTAAAGTTACATACTGTTTATGTAAACGGAAATAGCTAATGTTTATAAAGCAAACAAATCAAGATAATTTGAAGATATTCAATATTTCCAATAGCATCAATTAAGAAAAATTCTGTCTGTCATGTACCAAATACCTTTAATTTTGAAGTATTTAGCAGTATGTAACAATTTTTCTAGTTTTTATTGATTGTAAATAGAACTCTTGACACCTGACGTAACATTTGATAAAGAAAGTGAAAGGTTGAAAGTGTGGGTAGAATTGTTGCCGTTTAAAAACTTCTTCTAGTTCAAGATGACGTATTGAAATGTACGTTGAAATAAATGTAGACAAGATGTGCAATGATTTGGAAAAAGAGAGGAATGATGTTACAATAAGGATGCCTTGGTGTAAAATATTGATCCAATTTTGAATGATAGAATTAAATAAGCTAAGGTTAAAAAAAAGATTAAGAAATGCTCAAAACAGACCAAAAGCGCCCCGAAGCCCCACCACAAGCTCTTGCTTAACAAGTTTTGACCTACGTTAATATACCTTTCGAGTCTGGTAGTCAAGCCACCCAACCTTTTCATCCTTATCTTGACTGATTTTGGACTCCCTCCCTACAGAGACCTTGGATACTGACAGTTGTATGTAGTCAAAAGGAGCATTTCCATTCCAATGAGACAATAAGATACAAAACTGCTTCAAATTTCTCTTAAGATCTAAACCAGACGTAATTTGCCATGATTTGCTATGTTCGTTCTTCTTGAACCCTCAAGCACCTGTCGAATGTGGTACAAATACTTTCAAAACACTATTTGTTTTTATATTAAATCGTTTAGAATATTAGGCAACATTACAGGAAAGATGATCGTGTTTTTACGTTAATATGTAACCCAATAAATAGACCTTGAATTACAGAATAAAACCTGTTGTAATTTAGTGTACTCTTCAACAGTAAACTAATAGGCCACCACACAATATATAATATTATAATCATCGTTATGATAATAATGCAGTTTGCGATTTTAAATATGGATTTGAAGCAATGAAAGACATAGACAGCTATTGTAATAATTTTATTATTAAAAAAAGCAATAGCAAAATAGGAATACTAAATGTACCTTCGGCATGTTTTACGTAATTGAAAGAGATCTGTCAAGGCTTCTAAAGGCTTATACTGAACAAAATGATAATAACTAGCTATAATATAAAGTTATAATGATATTAGTGCTAAAAAAAGGCCTGATAAATTGCAGAAACGTCAATTCCAATCTGTAAATGGGATCTCGGTTTCCTGTGATTGAGGTAAAGGAACCCTTTGAAGGACTTTTCCACTAAGTGGTAGCGGAGGTGAGATTATGTGTACGGTCTGCCCGTTGTCAGCTTGGGACTAATTTTCAGGTTAAATTCTATTGAACGATTTTAAAGTCGGTCATGAAATTAGGATGAGTGATGATGAGCAAAATGGAATCTATGAGATATGGTACGAGGTAAAATAGCAGATATTTTATTTACCTAAATTAGTCGAGTATTTATCTACTATTTAACACGTCTTGTTTGTTACTCATCAAAATAAACATGATAATCACAAAGAATGTAGGTATATCGTTAAAGTGGCTGCGCATTACTATCATCAAATACTTTCATAAAACTTGAGGAAGTCGGCTGTCAATCGTTTGTCGCAGTGGATTTGAATAAAACCTACACTTGCATTAATTTAATGAAAATATAAAGATTTAGAAATGTATACAAAAAAGCCACTTCTGATTGATGTTGATGTTTGGGATTCACAATAGATTTACTCCAAAAATTAAGGTATGAAAGAATATGTCCCTGAAATCTTCGAATATTGAAGACATACGTACTAGCGTTATATCCAAAATTGTGTAATGTGGCTGCCCAGAACAGTATAGTTGATTGGGATACATAAGATCTGTTTTTGGACAAAGTAAGACGAAACACGTACCCAGCAAACATAATTAAACCAGCAATTAATACAGATCTTTAAGTAATCTGTAAGAAATCGGTTCTGGAGCCAAAAATGAAGATATCTTACGCCACTAAGTACTAAGATAAGCTAACAATTATCAAAGTTAAACCTAATTTATATGCTATGTTAGTAAAGGTGATATGAGACTTATCTGAAAGTACATTATAAACTAATCTTTATTTTCTAAAATTTCTTTAGATTGCCTCATACCTTTGATTTATGAGTTTTTGTCCACTTTTAAAACACTTGACAACATCAACCATGTAACTACTTTTGTAAAAAAGAAACCCTGAGCCACTTGAATATAAAAAATACAGGTAGTGAATAGATAAAAAAGTAGCCCTTATATATCATATATCGTAATGTAAAACTTGAAATAATACATGTATGAAATATTAAAATTATACAACCACGATCATGTTTGAATGATTGGTAATTAAAATTACATGTAATTAACAACATTTTTATGTCATTATGTTCTGAAAATACATTTTTTTTGTATTCTGAAAATACAGCAACAGTAATTTTTTCTGAATGCGAAAGATATATAAAATGATTAAACCAATCAATCTCCAAACAAGTCCCCTTCTAAGTTTCCCCTCTTTGTCCTATCGTCTATTTCGTCTAGTGGGAATAAATGGGATGGGCTGAAATAGTAAGGGAATAACTTCTGAGCAATTATTCCATATTTACAAAAATGGCAAAGATGAGAAAAGGCAATTGGAAATAACAAAAATTATCATTAACAGTTGACTATAAATCAAGTAAGTATCTTTAACGCTTGCTTCAGAAACCACTGACAGTTAATTGTTACTGCTTGTTGGTATTTAACTGATTGAACACTTTAATTGGCAGAATGGCCCCGAGCCAGTTTGGTTTTAGTACTTCGTCATGGACAGTGAAAATACGAAGATAAGAAAATATTATATATTAGACAAAACATGTATTATTAGGCTTATATATAACTCAACACTTTCGCCAAAAATATCTTATTGTGATCATTAAAACACCTTTAACTCTTAACATCAATATCAACTGGCTTAAATAATCCGTTTTATACACTTTTTACCTTAATAAACAAGCTTTTACCACTAAAATCGGTTCAGTTACCGTTGCAAGTACATGCTTATATTACAACAATATGTAATTTAAGTTACATTTAAGTTTCGCTGTGTTTTTCGCTCGCATTTGGCGGTTATCCACAGTTCAATTAGCATGACACGAAATCCTACATAACGAATGATTTCAGCTCACCCTGTTCTTCTTTAAGTGAACATCCAGGGCAACTCCGCTCCGCTCTCCTGTATTATTTTCTGCAAACTGATATTAACATGAGCTGTGAAAAGGGATGCAAGTTTGGTTAATTTAATTAGACTGGACATGAATAGGTGGGCAGCTGGTATTGTAACCATTTTTGTCAATCGGGGCAATTGAACAACACTGGATTAGTCCATGCAAACGGTTGTTATATTTTAAGAAAAAAAAAGGAAATGGTTTAGCAGTCTCGCGCACCTGGATGTAAGCTATTAAAAAAATTAAGAGAGAGTAGCGTTACGGGCTATATCAAGATATTAGTTTACTAATTAGAATATAAATCAACAACAGTTTTCAACACAGTCAATAGATAGACAATACTTATATATCATAATGATATCATTTATTTCTCCTTATTATTCTATCTATTCCAATAATCTCTTAAACAGTTTAGATTGTAGCTTTAAGAGATACAAAAACTCAAAACAGTCCTTGCATATTGATCTAGAATTGCATAAATTAATAGCCATTTCTGAATAATCCTTCGAAACACGATCAGTTTTATAAATATAATAATCGTATTTATACGACAGCAGAATAAATTCGATCAATGTTATAAACAAATCAGTTATTTTCTGTTTTTTTTATTAAATACGATCTGATTCGCCAATGTGGCCAGTTGTATAGATATGATTAGTTGTATAAATGCGGATCAGTTGAGAGAGGGGGTTAAAAATATTTTAGTTAGTTACATTATCATTAGTCAAATATAACTTCATTCTAAACGTTTCTTGTTATCCTAGAGTAAATCGGTTACTACGGGCATTTAACAATAATCTATCTATCAGAGGTTAGATAATGAAATAACCGGCTAAACCAATCCTAGGAGCTAAAAATGACTACATTCATTAGAATATCAGAATTTAAAAGATAAAGTTACACAGAGTTTGCTTGTTTCTATTTTCTATTGTCTACAATGTAAATAAACTCAACGTGATAAATTATAATATCTGTAACCTTTATACCTTTCTTAGTGTTAACCAGTATTGCATCTCTGGTTATCTTTCGACATTGATGTTAATTACGTGATACGTCGACATTAAAGTAAAAAAACTGTAAAATTTCATAATCCACAAAATACATGATCTTTCGACTTTGCTGTTACACAATATTTCTGGATATTGACGGAACCTTCACGAGTTTTCGACTCTGATGAAAATTTCATTGGTGATCATCATTAATGGTACTTTCATGGGTTTTGAATTGACAGTACTTTTATGGTTCTTATTTTCGACATTGATGATGCCTTGTTGGCTTTTCGACATTGTATTCACACAATCTGTGTAGGTACACGTAAATACTCAATTTTTAAAGGAACATGTCTTTACGTAATCGTTGAAGGTACATGTTACTAGACGATTCTTGAAGGTACATGTAATTACGCGTTCTTTAAAAGAACATGACTTTACGTAATCGTAAAAGGTACATGTTACTAGACGATTCTTGAAGGTACATGTAATTATACGATCTTTGTGGAACAAGTCTTTACGTAATCGTTAAAGGTACATGTTACTAGACGATTCTTCAAGGTACATGTAATTACACAATCTTTAAAGGAACATGTCATTACGTAATCGTTAAAGGTACATGTTACTAGACGATTCTTGAAGGTACATGTAATTATACGATCTTTAAAGATACATGTTACTAGACGATTCTTCAAGGTACATGTTATTATACGGTCTTAAAGGAACATGTTACTATACGATTCTTGAAGGTACATGTAATTACGCGCTCTTTAAAGGAACATGGCTTTACGTAATCGTTAAAGATACATGTTACTAGACGATTCTTGAAGGTACATGTAATTATACGATCTTTAAAGGAACATGTCATTACGTAATCGTTAAAGGTACATGTTACTAGACGATTCTTGAAGATAGGTACATGTACATGTAATTATACGATCTTTAAAGATACATGTTACTAGACGATTCTTGAAGGTACATGTAATTACACGGTCTTAAAGGAACATGTTACTAGACGATTCTTGAAGGTACATGTAATTACACGGTCTTAAAGGATACATGTTACTAGACGATTTTTGAAGGTACATGTAATTACACGGTCTTAAAGGTACATGTTACTAGACGATTCTTGAAGGTACATGTAATTACACGGTCTTTAAAGGAACATGTTACTAGACGATTTTTGAAGGTACATGTAATTACACGGTCTTAAAGGTACATGTTACTAGACGATTCTTGAAGGTACATGTAATTACACGGTCTTAAAGGTACATGTTACTAGACGATTTTTGAAGGTACATGTAATTACACGGTCTTAAAGGTACATGTTACTAGACGATTTTTGAAGGAACATGTAATTACACGGTCTTTAAAGGAACATGGCTTTGCGTAATCGTTAAAGGTACATGTTACTAGACGATTCTTAAAGGTAGGTAGATGTAATTACACGGTCTTAAAGGAACATGTTACTAGACGATTTTTGAAGGAACATGTAATTACACGGTCTTAAAGGAACATGTTACTAGACGATTCTTGAAGGTACATGTAATTTCACGGTCTAGGAACGTGTAATTACACAATGATAATATAATAAATTACTTGATATAATTACACAAATCTATCATCAATAACTAAAACAAGAGAAGTAAACTCCAAATTATTATTACCTTTTTCTCACACTGATATTAAGATTTTATTACTAGTCGAAACCCATCTAAAGTTTCAAAAAAAAAAAACTAACCTGAATTTTCTACTCTAATCGCAATTTTATGATGAATGATGTAAATAAAAATTTATAAGTTTGCAGAATATATCAAAATATCAAATTTCTTTTAAATGAATTTTATAGATTTCTGTTTTCTCATAAGATGATATAAGACTGTTTACGTGTTCGTATTACATTGGAAGAAAACACTTCAGGGAATAAGAACGATGGGGCTATCAGGAATGATTATAGTATCAAATGTAAATAATTGAGCGAAACACAGATGGATGTTTGGAAATGTCAATGATTCACATTGAAATGAAATGCAATTGAGGTTCACGTGTTATCTTTGAATACTTCTTCGGATTGCTTTACTCTGAAATGTGAAATGAGAGAAATTTTGCCAGGACTGTCTCATAAGCCAACTCATTTCGAATTTTGACTGTCGATGCATCAACAGCTTAGAATAAATACATCAAATGAAGGCCTTCGAATGCCATCCTCTTCCAACCTCATAAATGAAGGGAAGCAGGTTGAAAATCAAAAGGTGTAACGTCGACTCATTCTAAACATTATGTTTGATGTTAAGTATAACAAACCGTGGAAATATATCGTCAGAAACATTCAAGGGACGAGACATCAACAACGTCAAAATAATAATATTATGATGTAGGCTATTCCTGCTCCTGTTTCTCATTGTATAATATTGTATCAAAACTTCACAATAACATGAGGCGGAGAATGTTATCTCAAAACAGTAGTTAAATTATCATGATATAATGTAATCATTAAAGTGGGTTGAATAAACACTTCTAAAAAATTAGTATCTCTTCTTTTTATTCATTGAAATTTCATTTTATACTTGAATAAGATAAATGTGTCTCTTTTTTTAAAACAAAAAAATATTCAGATATCCACCCTAAATTATTATTATTATTATTATGTTTCCATGGCAACTATCATTATTTTTAGATGAATAAACTTAATAAGTTATTGAGTTATTGTATGTAATAATATTTTCAATTTATTTTTATTCAATAAATGAAGATTTATTTACGGCTTTTTAAGTTTCAAAACAAAGTTCGCTGTGATACATATTTACGACCTTAAGGTGCGTGTATATTGAATAACGAACAAACTCAATCCATCTAGGCCATAGTCAAGGCGTTAATGTTTTCATCTTAAATCTTAAAAGGGTCCACTTTCTTTCTTCGCAGAAGTTTGTGGATGAAGCATTTTGGTTGGATTGTATTATTGCGAATACAGCAAATCTGAAAGACAGAAAGACTGGTCATTTGTCAAGGTATTAGATAAAGACCATTGGCCATTGAAAAGATGGAACCCTACCTAGATAGTTAAAAATGCATATACTATACAGCATAATTCACGATCCCCTCATGGTATCTGTGCGGTCGCAAATTTTCACGAGGAGCGACAGAAAGAACTATATTGTATATAGGTAAAATGGATTCTCGGTGATTTAGTGAATGTGAATCTTGACTGAAGTATTTTCTTGTATTAAAAAGATTTTTTTTTATTGAATATATGTAATAATTACTGGTCTTTTTAAATATATAAAAAACAAACTATAAGGAACACGTAGAAAAACGTTTACCACCAAGGCAGTAAAAAGGTTTTAAAAAAGTCTCTCGAAAATCTTGTATTTTTAGGTTAAGAATTATCTTTTCTTTTCAAGTTATATTATCAAAGTTTGAATCAACACCCTTGACTGTTAAAAAAGTAGCTATATTTTATACAGCAAGCCTTACTGTTTATGATATAATCTTCTTAGATAAAGAATTTTTAAATTAGTTGAAAACTTGTGTGAGAACGACACCATTATCTTTGGAAATACATCTTATGTCTAAGTACGTACTTCATCTTTCTTACCACATGGATGTTGCCTATAGATTACACTTAAAATGATGTAGTTGATAGATTAGAGCGTTCTTATTCCATGGGCAGGAACAAGACGAGACGAAATGAAGCATATCTTGATAAACCAGGATCATGGACAAGGGCCTTGGCACACACAGTTTAATGAGTACAGTACGAAACACAATAAAAAAATAATTTTAACGTCCTACATTTCTACACCTTATTGGACTTGAATTATTTAGGGTGTAAAGTATCCAATAGTACACAGGACAACGGAACCGGTATTCGTATACAATTCTTTAAATTCAAACAGTCGGCAGGCCTATAAGATGGATTTCCCGGCAAAGGACCAGATGAACTCTCTGATTTTTCAACTTGGTTTCCCACTGTCAGTGATATTGTTCGGTGAGTCTGACATGGAAAATAGAGTCTTGTCGTTCAAATGGAACAATTAACCAAAGTCCCGCGTGCTTCAGGCTGTACATGTAAGAGATCCCTCGGCAGTTGCAAATCCATAGGCTGATGTCGCTTTCCTGGCCAAATTTCCTTCATTGCACCCTACATTACGTTGCCCTTATCCATTAGCTCAGGTGCAGAAGAGTAGGACGTAAAACTCCATTCATTTTATTTTTAGATCAAGAAACATTGCTCCGACCTTCATCAATGGCAGCAGAAACGGGATTTAAAAAATTCGATGGCACTGTCGTGACCTATACCAAAGTCCTTATTAGAGCCCCAAATGTTCTTACATATTAATATCTTTCGAGATTTACTCAGACTTCTAAAATGAACATCAGATAATTTTGAAAAGGCGGTCGTGATTCTTATATCAAAACATCAAGTCTTCTTCGCTTGCATAAAAAATTACAAACAACGTTTGAACAAAGATAGGCTTTGAGTGTATCAAATGAAAAGTTTATTATCATAGAATAAAAAAGAATTAAGTAAAAACTGTTTAGCTATATGTATTTTTACCACCTCAATATGCTTCCATGTTAGAAATGTTATTCCTACTAATAGCTATCTTGTTTGATGTCTTAATACGACGTTGATTGGAATAAAAACAAACGTAATTTCTACTTGAGTAAATGGAGACGAACAGGTGCCAGCGATGCTTCTATCTGAATGGACTCTTGAATACTTGTCTTAATCAAACGGTAACTAGATCATGATAGCATTAAGAGCTTCTCTTCCAAATAAACTTCTTGAGAGGTGCGACTTTTCAAGTTAACGTAAGACGTTACGTAGTTAAAAGTGAGCACGACTGTGGTAGTACGATCAACTCACTTTATTTAAATTGCGCTTTCGTAACATATAGTCATAAGGTGTAGTCTGGTTTATATTTTAGCCCTAAGTATGATATTTTATCGATTCTAATAACATGTTGGGTGGAAGGAATTCAAAGAAGAATTTGATGCCTTTTTTTAATATATTTTGCGGTCAATAGAAGTTTCTATTTGAGAATTCTCACAAAACAGACAGGATTTCATGGAGACTGAAAACGAGAAATCAATTCTCTTCATACTAACGCTACTAAATTCTATGATGCACATACATTCCAATTCCAAAAAATTCCTGAAAAATGTTGATGACTACCTTGACACATTATAAAATAGTTTTCTTCCCATTTCATTACCTTGTTACATCAGCTGGTATCAGTCATGTTTACATAAATATAGATTTAGACTTGAGAGGACGTAGAAAACCTCAGTTAGAAAACAACAAATGAAAACAACTGGCAATGATCAGTTTTTTTAAGCATTTTTTTGTACATTTGCTACAATTTTTGCTATGCCATTACCTGAAATACCCAAGACTTTGACTGTCCATCGCTTGTCATTTGTACTGGTTTTGTTACAAAGTTCATCTTATAGTCAGTCTGTTTGGCCTAAGAGTATTCTTCGTTTGCTCTTTATATCGTCACTTTATACTTTAACCATGATTGGAGAATGCTTTGTATTATTGAAATATCGGGCTATAATAAACTCACACATATTGAATATAGTTCATAATTTTAACACCATGTCTAAATGTTTTGAAACTTACTAGTGTTTGTTGCATATAAACTCTATTTTTTTTTTTTTTTTTTTTTTTTGAATATCGGGTCACGATTAATTCGAATTTGAATGGTTTACCTTCTTTCTTTCACTACCTGTATTATATGATTTATATTATACTATGATATTTTATTCATATTTGCTTAATACTTTTGTAATGTTATACTGTCCAGACGGATTTATATAACCTCCGCTTGTTTGTTTATTTGCAAATGTACTTATGTATATATTTACTGAAATAAATATTGTTTAAATATTAACTTTTCAATAAATATATCAGAAAGATGAAAATACTATCTGTTGAGTGTCTTATTCTAATGTCTTGTAATTATGTCAAACTTTCTGTACACCGTTAAAACGTAACTGTGCATAAAGTACAAATGTTCAATTTAGAATTTATCCAAAATTAACCGCCAGTAGTGTGGTGATTATAAGCAAATCATTTTTTAATGACTTCATTACAAAGATCAATCTCCAAAATCCCAGCATGAGTTCAGTTATTATACGACGTTTTATATCAGAACATGATTTATCCGGTATAAAATATTAGCTTTGAAATAGAACTCTTGTCCAAACACGATTTCACCAGTTAAAGAGATCTGTGATCTTTGAAATTAACCTGAAATATATACCTAACCAATCTTTATTTGAAACCAGGTAAAGTGTTTTTAAACTAGTTCCTGTTTACCAGGAAATTCTGTCAGATGTTTAACCATCCCATCGTCAATTACAAGAGCTAACGAAATTAATTTTAATGAAATGAACATAACAAATGCTTAGATATGTTATAACGCTAGAAAACTTTCCTAAACATGGCAGTCAAGTATAGATTTTAAGAGATCAAAGTCTCATTACAATTTATGCATGGTGCATATAACTATTTGCTCGATACCATGAGGATACGATTATTTGGAAATGGAATCTCAAATAAAGGATAGTGAATATAATTGAATTTGGTATTTACCTGCATGAAGGTGAGAACATTGAAATATTCGAAAGATGAAAAACAATGTGCGGAAACGTGTACAGGTGTTTTTACTTTACAGTTTCTGTCATGTAAATAATCTGAAAAATGGCAACAAAATTTCAGTGCCAGAAACACGATTCTCTAAAATGTTATCCATGTTTCACCAAACTAATTTTATAACAAAAACAAACAAGGAACAATCTTTGTGGATTTTGTATTTTTTGATAGTGGCAAAGTCATGACATTTTGCATTTTTCTGGTTTTTTGTTGAAGGTTAGAAAATGTAAGTTGTATCACCAAACACAGAAGAGTACTGTACATGTACATACGAAGTAAAGCCTTGCCTGCATCGTTCGAAATTCACTTAAAAACCACATAGATTACATTTCGTTAGCAGGCTAGTTGCCAGACTTGATTCTGGCCTGGAGACCGGGTATGGTCATAGTTGAAATAATGAATTCGGTCAGTTTTACAGGGGGCAATCCATCTGCCCTATTGCCCTTTGTAGCTACGGACCTGTTTGCTAGTCGCGAGGAAACAATACTGACAATATTGAATGGACGATTTCTAAGAGATCTATAAAATAATTTAATGATCAGAACACAATTCAACTCCTTCCTGGTGTCTTAACTAATACAATAAAAATACTCAGAGTACACGGTACAATGATTACTTCTAGTTTAATTGACAATACCTAATCCTATGGATTGATCAGATTATTGAAAGATTATGTGAAAGTTTTGGTTCAAACTGTTTAATAAAATTATTTTTTCTTTGCCGCCACCGTGTAACTAGACCTTTAGGTTTAGTTTAGAAAGATTGTATATAGAATAAAGAAACTATTCGATGTTAATCATGTTATTGTGAAAGAAGAGTAAAATCTTACTATAGGGTGGTCTATAAACATCTACAAATCTGATATAACATAGCTTTAATCTTTACGTCACTTGCCATAATTCGTTAAGATTTAAATAGAAATCGGAGAGGAGCATTGGTGTAAAGATCTAAGGAGAATTCTTTTACAATTGTTTCGAAGTTCTCGAAGACTTAGGGTTGGTAAAATTTGTTTTAAAAAAAAATTAGATTTAAAGAAAATTCATAGGTAGCCTCAGTGGTCATATAAAATTACAGAGAAGTCCATCCATTGAAGTTAAAACGTGTACAAAACGCTTATAATATATATTTTTGAATTTTAAATACTGATTTATTTGTCATCAAAACTCGGTAGCAATTCAAAATAAAATTTAATCGACTCGTTTCCAATTAATTTAAAGACTTCTTTGATTCCACGGGCATAATATTCATATACTCATGTATTGTAATGATTAATTTGTCGAAACGTTTCCTTTATTTGTGCAATGTTTATGAATAGTAATTACAAGTATTGCTTTGATCTATCACTTCCTGGTCTGATTCGTTTGAAACAGTAGAAGGTGTGAAATCCGCCAGTAATTTTGTTTACAGTTCAAATTGAAATGGTTTAAGACGAAGACGGCGGTATTTTGATTAGTTTTAAGGAAATGTGATCATTTTAATCTCGACAGTGTTAAATTAGTTTATAAACATAATTTATTTAACTTGTTTTAATTTTAGAATTTATACATTTGATAATCTCTCAAGTCTGTATTAAGTTTCAAGATACAAATTATTTTGAGAATTCGTTTCTATGTTAAAAACCGTTTTAACCATGTCAATAATGAATATCCGTAGAGAATTTAACAAAGCCAAAATATAAACTTATACAATTACAGTTTAAAGTCCTGCCTTTTTGGTAAACATTGGACGAAGAAAAAATCCGAATTTCTTTATACTATGTATGTGTATAACAGCAGAATCTGGATTACATGGTAATTTTTCACATTTATTGTATCTATACACAGTACCAACTTTCTTATACTCATATAACTTTCTTGAATTGTGTGGAAATACTGACATTTTTTCTAGTGGACACGCGAAGCGTAATTTCTTATCCAGTTTTAAACCATACTCGTATTTTTGAAGATGATGATTACGAAAACAGTAACTTGTCAACATTCGTATTTCCGTTAAATATAGCTTTTTTTAGGACACGATAGAGAGCTGTTTTCTTGATGGATTGAGCAAAACTTGTTGTGGTGTTTGAGGGTGAACCTATTATAAAACAAGAAAAATTGAAAAGTAATTAATATGAGTTATCACCCTTGTTAAATCATAAGCCTGTAACCACCCCAAAATGCACAATACTTCTTGACGGATATACATGTGTGCAGATGAAATTTGGTGAAATTGTTTATCATCACCTAAGGTTGAATCCTATCGAATATCAAAACAATAAAAAAATATTCAATATGATTTTTTGCTCTTGTTCGGTAATTTACTGATTGTCTTGTAAAATCCAAGACAAATTTGGTGGTATTGAAGACACATTAGTGTTCAAACCTTTAAAATGTTCTGAAACATCTATCTTATACTAGACTATACGGTAATTTGTGTGTGTTTGTAATATGACCTATGTAATTACCGTGTTTAACAGTTTAATATAAATTCTATGAAGTAACCACAGTCTATCTAATTATATGGAGGTAAATTGTTTGATCTTTCTTATTAAACATTTGTTGAAATGTGATCAGACTCAGCCAAATTCCAAGATTATCATCTATAACATTCTTTCATTTCGGATGGTTTCTGTACGTTTTCAATTCATGAAAAGGACAAATTCAATTTATTCTGATCAAATCTTCCTAATTTAACTAATTTAACTCGTATTGAAAGATAAATCAAAGTATTTATCTGTCTTTAAAACATACAAAAACGACTCGCCTTTTTCAGGATTCAACCATAATGTTGAACGGTTAAGGAGTTAAGGATAGGAAAATCCAATATTATCCGCACACAAGGCAGATTGTAAAGCTCTGGTACTTCTTGTACTTTTTTACATGTACTCAAAGTCCAGATTGATGGCCAAGGACAATGACCAATCAACTTTTTGAAGAATAAAGTGTTAAAATTCAAAATCAAATACGTATACAGAAATTAAAACTGACACACAGTATCCTTTTCATTGGGAATTTTGCTTTTACGCCTCCTGATATTGGAAGTCACATTTTGAAACCTATTATCATGATAACGATCCGAAACACGCGTCAGCAGCAAGATGTGAGCTCTTTTAAATTGATTTGGACGTAGTTATTGTGGGCAAGGGATACAAAAATAGTTACAGCATTAGACAGAAACATTAGACATTATGTTTAAGATATTGTTTATCTTGTTAAATAAAGTATTAACATCTTGTTAATATCAACAACATTTACCAGCATATTGTAACACTTTATTTAAACAACATCAATATTTACAAGACAACGCGCCTTAATATTCTATTTTTTTTCCTTCAGATTATTGTTTGTAATGCTGGGCGCTTCGAGTGTGAACAGTTTCGTAATGTGGCGTGAATATGTACAATTTTTGAAATATGAACTTGGTGGGTGTATTATGGACTCTTGAGCTACATAGGAGATTTAAAATGGGGTATTGGCGAATATACAGATTTTTATAATAAAGACTTATTGAATGTACAGGGAGTTCTATTATGGACCTTTAGCGACATAAAGGTTTTATAATGAGGTATTTGTGAATATACAGATGTTTATAATAATGACTTATTCAATGTGTACACAGTGTTCTATTCTCTTGAGCACCACTAAAATGGTTTCCCTTATTTTCATATATACATGTATACATATATATATACCATAATTGGACCGGTGATACTTATATCAATGACTGAAAAATACCAGATGGTCCTTAATTAACTCGTAATTAGGCTATTTATGACGGGATATCCCTCGGTAGGGTACTAACATGGGTATGTACGTCAAGTCTCAAATGTCGTTCAAATGTTGTTGATTTTTTTTATGATCATCCAGTCTGTTAATTCGGTACATAACCGGACGCTGTGGTTGTACTTGCCCACATTCCTTAATATTTTCCACAACAACTATGGCATTTTGGTATTCCATTTATTATCTCTAGCAAAAGGCAATAAAACGTTTAAATATCACTTTGTAAAAACATTATAAATTTAATTTAAATAAGTTTTAACTCACTAATAATAAAATTCAAAATTAATTCTTATAAACCTTCATCCATATGACGTCATTTGGTCACTTGAACAAACATGGAGTCTAAATTTAGCGTTTCAAAGCAGATAAGAGTCAAATGGATTCCACAAGCATTTCTACGTCCACATAGGTCTTTTGAACTTGAGAATACATGGATTATTCATTAGAAACCCCAATTAATCAATTAGTAAGCTTACTTTGGCTCTAATTAATGAGGCAACCCATCTTTAAAGTATTGGTGAATATACAGATATTTATAATGAAAAACGTTTATAATGGGACCTTTGAGCTATATGAACTTTAATATTGAATGTACAGGGAGTTCTATTATGGACCTTTAGCGACATAAAGGTTTTATAATGAGGTATTTGTGAATATACAGATGTTTATAATAATGACTTAACATTGTAAATATATCGACACACTCGTGAATTGAATGTCGACACAAGAGGATTATTGACAGTTCTGAGTTGCTGAGAAGGATGTTATTGTCCATTTGCGCAATAGCACATGGAACGGTCAGATCGAGTGCTATACCTTAACATGTCAGCAATCATTTTGCCCAAAGTTTCATAAAAGTAACAAGAAATACTAAATTGATCATTTAACAATTTTTCTCCAACCAACACAGTTCTGCATCAGTATTCTACCCCTATCTAAAGATACATCTCTTATACTTCTAGAAACACACTGAGCCAATATCACTTATCCTATACACACCGTCAATTTCACACTTGAAGTTCTGTGATTCTTTATAAATTTATGACACTATCAAGACAGGTAGCAGTGCTGTAGGGAATACAGATTGATCATATTTCAGACTGGAATGTCAGACTTATTATTTATCAGAGAATTCTTAGATTATTCTAAGTGCATGTCTTCCCTATCATTTTATCTCAGTATACATCTGGCATTAAAGCGGTATGGCCATTTAGAAATGTGGTCTTTGTTTAATCGTCAAGTGATATGGCTATTTTAGTAAAAATCTTAAATCTTTATCCATTATAGGGCTAGTATTATAATTTATCGCATGATGATTTCATCTTGTTTTATTTGGTACTAAGGATACATTTCGCTTTCTAGAAATGAAAATAATAGCTCATCCGTAGTTAAAGAAATGTATCCTTTGGCGAAGACCTAGGAGTATACTCCAAGGTAAAGACATACCTTGATTGAAAACAAGACGTATTCCCAGTTGACAGAGCTGATAGAACTCTACCAAAGGACAAACTTGAGGTACCGACGGTAGTGAACTACATGTATTTGTACATTAAAAAAAAACGAGATATTAACTCAAATTTATTGGACGTAGATTTCCAGCAATTATATTTCCTATGGGGGCATTGAAAAGTGTTAAAGCTTTGAATAGAACGCAATCAAATGTTCATTATCATATACCTGTTTCTACCAATTTAAAGTTATAAAATCCCTTCAGAAATAATATACCTAGCCAAAAGATCGAGAGGTTATAGCTCTGTGCAATGTTCATATGAATTACCATTATAATTTATCAAAATGATTTATATCATACATGTAACAAATTATAACAACATATTAATGCAATAAACTGATTAATATTAATTGTTGTTATAATAATATAGACTGAGAGAAGAGTACTGCATATAGCCTAATAAAAACACTAAGTAACACTTGAAAACACTACGCAGAAAAGTAATTATATTTCACTTATAAATGGAGATGTTTTTGAATATGTAACACACGATTTGATTATAGATGAGCAACGGCCTTTCTTTCTGTTGAAGTGTCTGATTTGATGTTTTCACGAGCACACCATTCAAACAAATCGCCTATTGTACAATTTGTAACAGACCCAACATTCTGGTACTGTATGGGGCACAGGGATATCTAATAATAGTTGGCAATATCTTGATCGATATTCTTTAATGGTTCAGCTTAGTATAGATACCACAAGATATGTCAAAAAGAAAGTTGTAATGGTTAAAATTCTCAAAAACTAGTGATCCAAATATGAGTCGGAGCTACTCATATGAAAATCTACATTATATACCTGGTGAAGGAACTGGATAGCGCCAAAATTCTCAGGCTACATCGGCCATGATTCTTGTTTTGAATTCAGTAAACTTAATTGAACTTAATAGCCCACATGGTAATAGGTTGCAGAAATAAGAATTTGTTATTGAATGAGTCGCGGTGGCTAAGTGAGTTAGATGCTTACTTGCTGGCCTGAAGGTCCAGGGTTCAATCCCGGCAAAGGTTGAGATGAACTTTCGGATTTTTCAATCCACTTCTACCCCTGTCATTGGTGCAAGTCGGAGGGACTGACATGGAAAGAGTCTACACATTCAGATGGGGCAATATCCCGAAGTCCTATTTGATAGAGGCCGTGCACGTTAAAGATCCCTCGACGCCTTGTTGCCCGTCGTCCATAACCCGTTGTTTGCAAAATGGTAGTAGGTAAACCTTGCATTTCATCTTTTTGTTATTAAGGGGATTTGATTGGATTCTACGCCATCGTGTTTAGCCAATCAGTGTCCCCGATATACGCAGCTTGTTATACAGTTTAGAGTCTTTCTGTCAAGGGCCCTGATTGGCTGTTTTCGCTAGGGTACAATTGAAACAAAATCGCCCAATATGCTGTTAGTAAACCACATGATACTGAGAAGATAGAGATATAAGTCAATAACATCGTATTAGTTATCTCCCATAATAATATTTCTTTTGTACACGAGTTCAGGTCAGATATCTGAAGTACAGTGGTACTCAACCAACTTTTTCTATTAATTCTCTCAGGACCCTTAATTAAAACAGAGCAGCTCAAATTCCGTTTTGTTTAAAACTTTATGGTATACTGAAAAGCGCCTCAAAGACACTCCACTCCCAGGTTCCCCCTCTTCTTAAATATCAAATATAATCGACTGTGTCACAAAATCGAGAATTACTGAAGATATATACTTCAGGCGAAAATTATCTTAAAATCATAATATTTGTCACTTCATAAGGCACAAGAAATCACACGTATAGGTAGAATAATTTATTGATATTCACTACCCAATGATATGTATTCCATCTTCCATTCTATCGACCGTTTCTTTGGCCGCATTAGCTGCTTCCTCAGCTTCTATTTTCATATCTTCCAGCTAGCGAAGAATTTCTTGCTTATTTTCAGCACCTTTAATCATTAAAAACTATTGGAATATGTAATAGCGTATTATTATTATACTTATATAATATACTAGTGCAAAATTGTATCGCATCTTGACAAGAGTTCTTGTTACACGTTTGAACATTTATCAAAATTAAAAGAAGTTGATTCCAGAGATTTTATAACACAGTGCATAATGGACTGACATGTGCGACAAAATACTTAAGTGAAATATAGAAAAGTAAAACGCGGCTCTTTATTTATGACTCTAAATCACCCAATACATAGTAGGCAAAATAACTAACTTAAAATAATTTCATCCTTAATGGACCACTCAAAAATTTCAAAGAAAATAGATCTTACACAAGAGATTACACATAAACATACCTGGAATGAAATTACTTGGATTGCTTCTATGACCAGGCGTGTTGTAGTCAGACGTGAAATAGTCAGAGGTGTATTGTGGGTAATAGTCAGACGTGCATTGTGGGTAATAGTCAGACGTGTAATAGTTAGAGATGTATAGTGGGTAATACTCAGACGTGTAATAGTTAGAGTTGTGTTGTGGGTAATAGTCAGACATGTAAAAGTTAGTAAAAGAAGAATGGTCAAAGCTCTTTGCGAGTGCACCCTGCATGTCTTAAAAGGTTACGTTCCGTTGACCAGGTATCAGAAATCGAGATTAACGAAATACAAGGGAATTCTAAGAGAGAAAACTCTTATTACAAAATTTTTTTTAGGTGCACTTCTTTCGCCACTTCTGGGAATTCTAGAATCAGTTGTCCCCAAACTTTTTTTGCGTCGTTTTTATACGAGGTCAGACCAATCGCGTCTTTGAGCTTCCATAACTCCTCCCCTACTCGAGGCAAATGTGCGATAATGTCACCAAAACATTCATTGAGCGCCAAAAAATGATCGATGCTCAAATGTGAAAAAAGAAGACTCCCTCTTCAAGGAATGACTGTGACCTTGGTCATTTTCCCAAAATTCATGACGGTTTGATTTCTTTAAGAAAATAAGATCCTTTCCAAAAATAAGGTTCTTACGTTTTCCGTGCTCTTTTTACCTGATTTTTACCCCTCCCCTTTCTTTCGTGTCCATTATTTCGTCCAATCCACCAAAAGGAAAAGAGACATTGTCAAACCATTTTTGGAAATTTTGAAAGTATTAAGACAAACAAAATAATACACCACACGTTTCAATTCCTTACGTTTCGAACAACGACTTTCGCACCAGTTTTTGAACAATGACGGTACCGGACCTGTTGCCTTTATAATTTATTATAAAGCACCGCATTATCTCACTTCCAGGATTCTTTGTTCTCTTTGGCACCATTGTTTAAGATCCTTTGTTCACCGTCAACCCATTGTTCCCTTTATCGATCTCCCATTGTTCGCCACTCAAGCGCTTCATAGGCCCATATTGTTCTGCATTGTTCTAGGGTCTATTGATTTTTTCTATTCATGAAGTACTTACTACCTTTACTACTAACACCCACTAGACGTACCAACAAATGTTGAACAGCTCGGAAGCTGCAGATCTGCAACATACAGGTCTAGTTTAGCATCCTTTTTGAATAATCCTATATAGTCAGAAAAGTTTTCTGAAGTTTTGAATATTTATTATTATAATTATTTTACATAATGTTTAGTATATGCTATAAGATTTTTCTACATACTTTAAAGTTATCGGTTAATAATTCTTAATAATGACTAGAGGCCTTATTTACTGTAATGCAATAGAATCCAAAATAAATATCTAACATAAAACTTTTGGTAACCCCGAAATGACTTATTTCTATTTTCTTTAAAATAACACCAAAAAATTACAATATCAATTTATTCACACTTGCAAGATAACATAATAAATAAAATTTGTTCATCCAAATTATACTTGAACATGTTTGGTCATTGCGTGTTCTACATGTATCTTTATTTAATCTTCTTCACTTTCTAACTAAACCATGATGACATGTTCATACTTGGATACTGTGAACATTGTCTGACTTGGTTACTGAAAGGCATAGGACAAATAATAGTATGATACAAAATACTGCATGTTTTGTTCCATCGTCGACCTATTTATGTCATTGTAATAAAATTTAAATCTGACATCTATTTAGTTTCATTAGAACGAATGTACATATTTTGGAATGCCACTTTTGCAGGAATGTACAAAAATTTGTGGTTATTAGGCAAACTTAGAAAAACTAAGGTGGTATCAGTTTCTTACTTTGAGTTATTAGGTAGACTAAAGGGATCAGGTTGAATTTCATTCAAATTCAGAGTATCACATAAAATCTTTGCGAAACTGAATCTTTTGAGTATTTGTCTTTGATCTACAACAAGTGAAAGATACAAACAATCATTATGACGATGTTTCGTTAGGTAATCAATCAGATTTATAATTTAAAGAATACTATTTCATAAAATTCATATTTTCAAATTGTCAAAAGGTAAAATATTCATCAGCCTACTTTTACCCGGAAACCATAAATGACGATCTAAATCATCAAGAAAATTATTGAAAAATGCAAAAGAAATCAAAATATTGTGTATTTTTTATAAGTAAGCATTAGTTAATTAATAATGACATACTTTTATGGCTGTGTCGTTTATTTTTATTTTAGAGGGATTCTGATGTAAATTTATGACAGTGGGCCTATAAATATTTTGCCCAAAATGCATTCTGGATGTGCAAAAATATCTTTGCTAGGCTAGACCATACCCTTGGTCTATAATTTATAGTTTAGGTGTAGAAAAAGCCCACAGCTAACGATATTCATTATTTTATACAACTTACTGTTTGAGAAGCCTCGGCGCTTGTCCTCAGTTTCATGCCAGAAAGAATCACCAACTTTTAAAACTCTGAATTGTTTGCCAATAATGCAGTTAAATGTTTCACCAAGCAGAGAATTCTTCATGTTAGGTTCTGACATTCCTCCCGTATATAATTCTATATCGTCAACATGACTGCAACGAAAAAAATACAGGATTTTATAACATAATTATTTTTCAAGGTACTTTAGACCGGAAATTCAAAGCATCGATATCACTACCAACTGTAATCAATTGCTATTTTTGTAAGAAAATAACATTATCAAATAATGACTGCTATTTCTATTTATTGGTATATTATATTAAAGGGGCCCAGGCTTTATTTGTTTCGCACAATCATCCGACAGCCTCAAACACATGAAATCTTTTGGTTAACTAATCAGAAATAGTCTTCAGAGCTTACCTTTGAAATTTGAGCCTTCAAATTCATGTGTATCCATAATTATCCGTGTTTGAAAAATCATAATGACTTAAGAAATTACAAACGTCCCGCCATATTGGAAAACGGTTCGTCTTGATAATCAAAGAATTATCCTTCCCGTCGTGCAATAGCGGTCATCTATATAAACAGACTACAACGCATTTTTCAACTGTAGACTTTGTCAACAGGACACACAATTTTCAGACTGACTGGAGACCAGTCGCGTACAGCACGGGAAAAAAATGAAAAGTAAATTTTTTGTTTGAGGCATATTTCAAGGTATTTTGCGATTTTCTCAGAGCTTGAATATTTCTGAGGACTGTTTAAATGTAACAAAGGCCCAAAACGACCCCTAAAAATTAAGCCTGGGTCCCTTTAAAGGGATTTAAAGAGGTTATAAGTGTAGCACAGGCTATCATGATTTGACTTGTATATACACACAATAACATACATGTACATCAAACAACTAAGAACACCACTCTGGATACACAACTCCACTCCCCAGAGCCCAGACCACACACACGAATCTCATACAGGCATTAAAAGAACAGTGGAACAAAGAGCAACAAGCGTTAGCACTGCTAAAGGCGACATCAAAAGACCAGCCGAAAACAAACAACGAAAACAACAGCCAAACGATAACAATTGTAGAAACAACAGGAATTGCAGGAACCACAGGAATTGAAGGATCCACAGACGCCTGATTGAAAATTGGAATAGTGCCAATTAGTGTTATCAGTGTCCACCAAGCACATAACACAACCCTATTTACTAAATTAATCGATTCAGTCATGTGCAAATATGGTTGACAATCCAATTGCTCTTTGAAATTTTTGTAGCAAGGTTCAACCTTAGCTTCCTTAATATAGAGAACAGTTTGAATGGCAAACATTCAGTTGTGGTTTTGGTTTCCATGAAAACAAAAAATCCACATGCACTGTTTGTAGAATGTAAATTACTTACCTGTAAATTTGAGCCAACTTGACACCTGCATTACCAAGTGTATTGTTAGAAAATGAAGTTATTTTTCGCAGCCCACAATATTCCCTCATCTGATTGTAGGTGGCTATTGCATGATCTCGTCCACGATTGATATTAAAAGACACCAAATCAAAGGAACCCTGTTTCGTTTCAAAAAAGTGATCTGAGATTTCTTTGGTAAAAAAACGATCTCTAGATAAACCAGGTTGCTTGAGTACTCCTTCCATTAGTAGAGTCAAGTTTTCATAAACCGTTCTTGGGTTGTTATACAGATTTCTTGATAGTATGGTTTCATTGCCAAATTTGACTGAATCTGGGATACAGGAATGACCCATTCTGTAGGCGGCGGTAGCAAACTCAGAGGCTATACGAGAATCCACATTGACATCATACTTATGTTCCCCTTCTCTTAATCCATACTTATCTAATGTTTTTGGACTTAAAAAATGAGGCATCCACTCAAAATATGTAATTTTCTGAAATATAGACTACGTTAGTCATTATTAAAAATCTTAAGTTATTGTTTACAATGTCTCTCACCTCCCTTCTGTCTGCCTTCTTATCTGAAGCAGGTTTCGCATGCATCTTCGAGTTGATAGCCATGGAATAAAACGCAACCATCGCAATGCATATGCGTGACATTACCAAATTACGTTGACATTTATAGAGACTTCCTCTTGAAATGACGTCAGAAATTTTAAGATATCGTGTCATGAATTCAGTACTGAAAGAGTAAATGGGATTCGTTCTATCTAAGCGCTATTTTTCTATCTATAAATTCACTCATGTCGTCTTTCATCATGATTACCTGCATTATAGCTCCAATGATCTTCCTTGTTTCCTGAAATAGTCTATCACTATCAAAATTATTTCCTACTTCCAATTCTGCAACTATCATGTTGTGGAGACGGACAAATATAGTATGAAGACCTGTCAATGGTGGATATGCGTGAAGTCGTTCATCACCTTATAAAAAAGAAAACAAAATATTAAGGTAAGTCCACTGAAGAATATATACGTTTATTGGCAAAGTTTGAGACTTAAAATTTATGTTCATTGCTAGAGGTAGGCCTAATATTCCTTTAAAATTAACGATTATCCAATAAAACCGACCGATCTCGGATATACGATGAAAGGTCTTACTGAAATTAAAACCTGTGATTCTCCTTAATAATACGAAATGATTATTTTCATTTTGAGACAGTTCAAATGAAATCATTTTTTGACTAGTGATTCTACCCTGCGAAAAGAGGAAAGATGTCAGAGTATAATTAATTGAATCCTCCTTTGAAAATCAGATGGTGGTAATAATTATGGCTTAATGAATAAGGCACAGTTGGGAATGATCTTGCACACTTACCAGCTGCAAAACAATGAGGTACATCTGGTCCGATAATGCAATCTTCATCACGACCATAGGGCAATAAATTACCAACGGAGGTAGCCATTCTTCCTACAAAAATAATGAAATATTCAGTTTTAGGAGTAATGATTCACCAGATAGTGTTAAAAGCATAAAAACACCCAACAAGCCGCATTTACCGAATATTGCTATTTTGTGCATTCAAACATATTGAAGGTCGATTCGTATGATACGATGAATGTTTTAAAATCTGACAATACAATATTACAAACGAATTTACCGTTTCCTCGCAGTGGAAACACACTATCTTAATTTGTCAGCTTTTGGTGAAAACCTATGCCCGATCTTGGTATATAGTTTAGGCTTTGGGTAATTAGAACTTTAAATGGATAAAAATGATATTACCATTTTCTGCTCGTAATGAATTGGACTTTTCTTCGTTATTACCGTAAACATTTGACGCATCAATATATGAAGTGAGAAGGTTCTGTTGTTCTCTAGGTTTTGAGACACCTGTTGAAAAGAAATTACTTGATTTTACATATAGCCATTTTTCGTGAATCTACAAAATTTACCAACGAACGTTGCATTAACGCCGTAAATATTTCTGACAGGATCTTTGCTCAGATTTTCATGTTATCATATGATTTTCGTAGTTCCAACTGGACAGTTGAATACATCTATGAACAGACGCCAAAACAGATGAAAATGAAATGAAATATTTTTTTTATACTATAGAATTTCTTAACATTATTATTTAATTAATCAAGCTATATTCCTAACCCTACCCTACCTAATCCCACCTAACCCTAACTAACAAAGATTGTAGGGAAACCCTGAGGAAAAATCACAAAATAGTCTGTTGGGGAATTTGGGTAATGCAATCGATCGAGTACCTGAAGCGATAAGATATAAAATATTAGAAAACCCTTAGGGATAATTCTGAGCATTTAATGCTTAATTTGTGTCCATCGGTTTCCTAATTACAGATTTAATTATCACTTGACAATGTTTTCTTTTTTTATTTAATTTGTTTATGAACGACCATCTTTTAATGTTTAAACTTCCAGAATCGCGTAATCACGTGACAACCTTCCGTTTAATTAAGGCTGCCATTCATGCAACAGTTTAGTTTACTTACTCATCGAGTCGGGGCTCTGTATAGCACGTGATCTGACCATTTCAAGACAGGTTATATTGAAAAATGGATCATCTTCCGGGATTATTATTGGAAAGCATTCACCATTACTGAAAAAAGTACCGACATTATTACTTCAAATTTTAATAAAATTGTAATTAATATTGTCTACAGACAATCAAAATGTCGCCAAACATGCAAGAAGAAGTTTTGAACGATGATTTGACAAGGTCTTAAATGCGCATATTTTCCAATTCGATTATATTTTGGGGTTAGAAAATAAATCTCGATTACGTTTCCCATATCAGACCTTTCGACCCTGAATCACTGGTAAGCACGTGTATAACTCACTAGCTCTTAGTAAACAAGCATGGACTTACCATGTTGATATGTCTGGATGTGGTAGTCCATTTTGTACATCTGTATGGTTACAACAACCTCTGCTTACTGTGGCTATAATAGATCAATTTAGTCAGTTAATTTAATATTTAAAAAAAAGACTTAAGGGTCTGCTTTAATATTACAAGTGTAGTAGTTTTGTATGGGTCATTATCTTTCGAGTACAAAATCGTGTCAGTCAAGTCCATGATTTTTCCCAGGTTGTTTGAATTACCTACGTTCATAAATGGCAGCGCCCGTCATATCATGATCCATAAATTGACCCCACTGCATCAACATTACTGTGTACTCGGAATTTACTGATAGAGCTGGATGGATAGCGCTACTGACTTCTCTTGCTTTTGGTAGAAGATTGCCATTTACACCAAGTGTTTTTGGTGTACATATACCTTAAAAAAAACAAGCACCTATATTTACCTATAATTATTTCAGACGGTTAATCAATCCAACGTTCATTTTAATTGCATGGCCTTACTAATCTGAAACGGGCGAGGCCTACCGTTGTAGGTAAAATTACAAAGCCATGCTGTTCAAACAGTGAGAGAGAGATACTGACTGGAAAGCAGTACCAACTTGCATTTTCCTGGTTTGGGTCTGGCCGCTGAGGCTAAAAATTGTTTTTTAGGATCATGGAAACGGGCATCGGGCATCGATTTCTGTTAGGTTGTAAACAACGTAACAAATATACTTACGATCTCCGTATTGGGCTGGCATAAAACGTTGATAGCTCCCCAGTGACTGACCCATTGTGGGGTCCTTAACATTGTTACACGACCCATCGGCTGTTCTGTATAATTTCTTTTGTTGGTAATATTGCCGACAACTTGTTCTTCCTTTGCCTCCATCACTATTAAATTAGCATTACATCAGTCAGTTTGATCGAATAATTTTCTACAATGGCCAGTTAAGTTATTGCAATAACTGATATAAAAAGGGGCAAGAACTGCTCGTTATTCGGACATGATGGCCTGGTGTTATACAATGTATTGTTAGAGTTGACTAGCATGAGTGTCCAGACAGGTGCGAATAAGTTATTTTAGTTCCGTTAAATGCCAGAACTATTCCCAGATTTTCATGTTATCACAGGATTTTGGTAGTTCCACTGGACAGTTAATACATCTTTGAACAACCGCCAATACAAAATTGGTAAACTATGGATTAAAATGAAAATAATATGCAATAATTTTTTCATGCTATAGAAATTCTTGACATTATTTTTTAAGGCGTTCAATTTGGTCAGGATTGGGGAACAGACTTACGCCTATATAACCACTCTCCTAAGGGGACGCTTAGTTCATATTATTGAGCCTAACAAAAAAGATTTGAACTTTCTTAAGATGAGATTTGAATTGGAGTCCTAGTTGAGAGCACACATGTAGCACAAAACAAAAAAGGATTTGAGACGCAAGTCTCCAAGAGGGAACTGGCCCTTAGGGTCATAGAAGTGATTTTTTGGATAGTCTGGTCTTAAACTTAAATGCCTGATCTTTTGTTCTAACTGTAATGATGTTTCTGTGTTTTACCTATATCGATGTGTGGTAAAATGTGTAGATGTTTACATTTTCCTGTTCACTGATAAATTGTCCCCAAATCTTTATGTTATCATTTTGTAACACTGATTGATCAGCGACATTCAAACAAAATACCGAAACAAATTTCCATCATTCACGATTATGTTATTAAATTACTTTGTGAGACAATAAGATAAACCTAATGGAAACTTGGCAAAATGGCTCTAAAGACTATGTATTCATACCTCGGTGCAACAGGTGGTATTCCACTTTCTCTTCGTGAATATCGACGGTTCATTCCAGATAGTTGAGCTGCACACATACTCGAAGTCACAAGACCTAGTGTTGGCGATGTGCCTTGAATTATATAAGAAGATGTATTTGTACCGGCCTAACTCATCTATAAGCCGGCTGGCTGACAAACGAAATACTGTAAGAATTCAAAAGTTAAAAATATGTCAAATCGCATTATCCATTCATAACGTTCGTAAAAGTATCAACTTTTTACAGGGTACTTTCGGTTTAGTTTCTGTATGGAATTGCAGCGAGTCTTTGAGAATGAGTGAAACAGAAGTGCTGTGTTTCGTGAGAAGCCATGATAATGCAGTAATGAAATGTAACTTACTAGTGTATGGTGCTGCGCCACAACAAACTGTGGTCAATACCAAGATAACAAATTGTATTTTAAACTTTTCCCAAATCATTCTGTACATGAAAATTCTAATAATGAAAATAGCTACACTTTGTTGAATATTGCTTGCAATGAAAAAATTATAAAGATTTCTAAACTAGGCTAAATGATCTTATAAGATGCTGTAGCTAGGTGACTGAAATCACCTACTTATACGTCCACCTTTATTGCAATCATTGTCAAAATATCCAATACACACAGGGCTTTTATCACGAAATGACTTACGCATACCAATCGTTAAACAAGTCTGAAATAATAGACAATATGTAATATTTTGATCCAGCTATAAGGTTTATATACACTGTAAAAGTTTAGAAAGGTAAATTCCTTGAGGCATTGATATCATATTGATATCCATATTGCATATTGTTTTTAATTTTTGGAACAACAACCCAGTCTACTATTATGTCAAATGAATGAGACGCATGACCTGTTAAACATTTCACATATAAAAAAATTTACGATCAGGACAAATAAATAGCGAAAATTGTGCCTTTTGTTTCATCATATTTTGTTTTTAGAAACACCATCTTAATATTATTTAACGTGAATTCTAAGAACTAAGAAGAATCGTGCGTGGTACATCATCTGTTATCTGTTCTGACAACAATAAAACACCGCTTCTTAACCTCCAAAACACAGGAATGTTTCATTTCAATTTATTTACATCTTTCTACACGTCATTCATGATCTGAAGAGTTTCTTCATTAAATAAAAGATAAGTCAATGTTTATATAGAAAATGGTTGACTGATTACAGGAACCTGAATATGCTATGTATCATTGAGTATAAATCGAAAATATATTTTTTATTGTTTAACCTCATTACATTCTCGACCTTGGTCATTATCCTGTATAACAACATTATTATTATTAGTACTAAGTAAAAGTATAAAAAAAACTAGTACTGTTTGTAACAGATCTACAGCTTCCAAGCTTTTTAGAATGTGTTACATCTACTGGCTGCCATTTAAGGATTAAATGTAGATTGTTTTTGCATATATTTGGCGAGATGATTTATTCATAATTTAACAAGTGACAATTCAACTTGTTAATAAACTGGCAATAAGCAAGGTTTGTGATGTAAAAATATATGGGTTTAATCACGCCCACTAAGTCTAATGACATGTTTTGATTTAGAAATGTCAAAATTTAAGTTTTGATCAAAAGATAAGAAATTATCATTTACCTACAAATCAAAACAATTTGACTTTATGACCTGTTACATCATCTTCTTAACTCTTTTTGTAACATGTATATCTATTTAATTAGAGTGTAATTTTATTCTAAAAAATGAAGCAAATTTTATTTAAACATATTGATTTATATATTGTTTTAAAGCTGTGAATTTGCACATTATAAAACTGTTCGAATTTTGTTTTTAAGTTAAATAGAACTAAAAATTAAAAAAAATGAATGTTAAAATCGCTTATTTTCCACAAGGCGTATTTTCAACAGATTTCGGTCTATAGCTAAAATAAAGATATTGTGAGAACGCTAATGAATAGCACATTACAATAATGTCAATTAGAGTGTTGTCAAGTGTCTTATTTATGCGATATGATCATCTGAAGATACGAGTAATATGCAAATTACCCATTTTCAGAGCCCTATTTAACCAAAAGTTCTTTACCAAAATTAGAAATCGAGTTATCATACGAAACTTAATCCAATGAAAATAATTGTGCAGAAAAATGAGGGATGCAGAAGGTCAAGATTAAAAGTTATGAACTTTCAAACGGAAGCTTATTCTTAAAAATTTTGGAGAACCTTGCGCAACGACAAATTTGAAATGCTACTAGAGGACCTAGATAATTATCCAAATTATATTTTAAAACAAGTTTAAAAAACAGATTAAAAACGGCGGACGAGTAGTTTTTTTTCTAAAAAGGAAAATAAGCATTTAATAGCGGATTTAAAAAATTTCTGAGTTTTCCCCCACACAACTTCCGGTTGGAGTCTGGTGTCTAAAAATACATTTAAAGTCTAAACACTGGGTCTTGTATGTATGGCGCAGAGACAAAAATCTTCTAAGTATTACATTTTTCGCTGGAAACTCTTACTTACAATTACAAAAAAAAAAATAGATGAAAAAAAAAATAAATAAAAAACGGAAAAAATACAGTTTCTAGCTCAACTAGAATGGTGTATTAATACATCTATAGCAAATGTGAAATTAGAAAAAGACACTTTCTGCGAATTACGAATTACGTCTTATTCAAAAGTCATAATTCATAAAACATCTAATACAACATACCTTATACTTCAAATATAAAAGTAACTAGACCTGTTTGTAACAGATCTGCAGCATCCGAGCTATCTACTGGCTGTGATCTAAAATGCAGATTGTTTTTGAATCATTTTGGCGAGATAATTTATTCATGATTTAACACGTGACAATTCAACTTGTTAATAGACTGGCAATAATCAAGGTCTGTGATTAAACTGGGCTTAACCACGCTTTCTAAGTCTGAATGTTGAAATCACTTATTGTCTAGTAGTAAAATTACCCATTTTCATAGACCTTTTAAACTAAAAGTTATTTACCAAAATTAGAAATTGAGGTATCATGAGGGCTGCAGAAGATCAAGTTAAACAGTTATGAAATTTCAAACGGAACCCATTAATTAAAATCTTTGGCAGAACTTAGTTCAATGACAAATTTTTAATTGAAAAAAAATGCCACTAGAAGATCTAGATAATAATCCAAATAAATAATAATTATACCAACTCGAAAGCTGTAAATATGTATATTTCAAATTTCAAAATACAAATAATGCACGAGTCAACTCAATTCTGTCATTTAGGCACAGTGATTAAGGCACACCTTCAATTAAGCACATCATGAATTAGGCATTTCGGATTTTTTCGCCCGATCCCCTTGTCAGTGATGCAGGTCTGAAGGACCGACTTGGCAAAAGCGCCTAGTCGTACGTATGGGACAATAAACAGAGACCATGTGTGCTACAGGCTGTGCACATTAAAAACCCCTCGACAGTTGGAAATCGCCAATCGAGTAGGCTAATGCCCCTCTCGTGGCAAAATTTCCCACATTGCACACTGCATGAGCTTCATTAGATATGCGAGTGTGTGCTTACCAGGTGACAGAATGTACCATTAAGTCTGTTGCAAAAAGGAGATGTGTCTACTTCAAGGTGTGCCTAAATGAATGTATGCCAAATTGAAGGTGTACCTAAATCACTGTGTGCCCAATTTTAGTGTGCCTAAAAAGAGTGTGCCTATTTGTGTATGTGCTTAATTGAAGGTGTGCCTAAAAAGCTGTGCCTAAATGACACGCTCTTATCTGACCGCGTGCCTAAAGTACTGTGTCTAAATGAGGTGTGCTTAAAAAAAGTATGACAGTGAACCAGTGGAGATATGTACTGTCATGAAAAAGAAATATGTCAACTAAGTGATGTACGACAGATGTTTCAGAATGTAAAGTGAATTATGCATGAGCGGTTACACGTGCACGTGTTTTGTAAGTCACGTGTATTTTGTCCTTTGATTTAGCGTATCAAGTATTTTGTATGCAAGATTTTCTGTATTATGTCTTTTGCATTAGAGGAATCAGGTATTTAGTACTGCATTATAAAACATTTGTGTTTTGAATTAAAACGCAGCGTTATCTTTTTGCCATAAAACCCTGCCATATTAGATAGCATCATTTATAATCAGATATCCTTAATCCAACCTTACAAATAATATAATTTTATGATGTTGATGAGAAATGTGGAAATAAACAATAATTGATGACTTACTAAGTTTCTTTCTGCCTGTGCTAAAGTACAAGCTTTATAAACAATATAAACGACTGTATATTGTTTACTCAGACGATAAAAATTTGTAAGACTATTTCAGCTGAACGACTAGTTTATTATTATTATTTTTATAAAACAACATATTTTTAGTGCACCCTTTCACTAACGTGTTCAGGGGCACTTTACAATAAACTGGTGGAATTATATAACAATAATTACAGTACAGTAAAATACAATTAAAGCTGATAATTCTAGAGTAGGCATATATTAAAATAAATTAATAAAACTAGATCAAATGAATTGAATAATATAAATGTAAAACTTATGATTAAAAGCTTGATTAAAAAGATGAATTTACAAGTTTTTCATAAAGACAGTAAAAGATGTACATGTACGAAGTATAAAGGTAATTTATTCCATAAAACTTGTACTTGAAAACTAAAAGATCTTTGTCCATATGAAACAAGATTTACAGAAACTGGTCTTAAAGTAATTTATCAGCTGATCTCAAGGTACGAATTTGAGTATAAATATCTATTAATTCAATTAAATATGAAGAAACGTTTTAAAAGTTAACGATAAGATTTTGAACTCAATGCGATATTTTACAGGTAACCAATGCAAATCAAACAGTACAGGAATAATATGATCAGTTCGTTATCAGTTCTATCTTAGTTTAAAACAGGAGCAGAATCCATTCAGGAGCAGTTGTAACACAATGTAGATTTACTTGAGACCTTGACAGTTATAGACAAGGTTACTGTAACTAGAAGCCCTGACAGTTATAAACATTGTTACTTGTATTAGAAACCTTGACAATTATGGACGATATTACTGTTACTGGTTATTAATTCAACTTTTGTAATATTTCGACTACTACCCACAATACAGCTCTGACTATTACACATCTGACTTTTACCCACAATACAGCTCTATTACACGACTGACCATTACCCACAATACAGCTTTAACTATTATACGTCTGACTATTACCCACAATACAGCTCTGACTATTACACGACTGACCATTACCCATGTAACAGGGTTTAACCAATGGATTAATAAAACTCCAGGTCGGGGTTCGACATAGATTTAATTGCAAAACTAAACAATAACTCTGAAATATACAGAAATAAATAATTACAATATGAATAAATAGAAATTTACTAAACAACATAACTACATGACAAATACAAGCAATAATTTAGATACAATTAAACTGTCTTAGAAAGCTATCACTTTAAATATAGAAATACAAAACTAATAAAACTGATAAACTGTCTTATGAAATAGGAGTTATTATAAATAAAACAGTGATATACGTATGAAACCATACAAATAGCATACGACTCTAAAAGAAAACAAATATGGCTGTCATAAATAACGAAATCAAATGATAATTTACTACTAAAATCCATTACGTAGCCCCGAACACTGTTCATTCTCTGGCTTAATAGACAGTTTGAGTGCTCTATCTTACTTAAATGATAGCCCTACAAAAGGGGCCCAGGCTTCATTTGTTTCGGACAATCATCCGACAGCCTCAAACGCATGAAATCTTTTGCTTAGCTAATCAGATATAGTCTACAGAGCTTACCTTTGAAATTTGAGCCTTCCAATCCATGTGTATCCATAATTATCCGTGTTTGAAAAACCATAATGCCTTAAGATATTACGAACGTCCCACCATATTGGAAAACGGTTCGTCTTGATAATCAAAGAGTTATCCTTCCCGTCGTGCAATAGCGGTCATCTATATAAATAGACTACAACGCATTTTCAATTGTAGACTTTGTCAACAGGACACACAATTTTCAGACTGACTGGAGACCAGCCACGTACAGCACGGAAAAAAATGAAAAGTGAAATTTTTTGTTTGAGGTATATTTCAAGGTATTTTGCGATTTTCTTGGGGCTTGAGTATTTCTGAGGACTGTTTAAATGTAACAAAGGCCCAAAACGACCCCTAAAAATCAAGCCTGGGCCTCTTTAAGAAGCGGTGTTTTATTGTTGTCAGAACAGATAACAGATGATGTACCACGCACGATTCTTCTTAGTTCTTAGAATTCACGTTAAATAATATTAAGATGGTGTTTCTAAAAACAAAATATGATGAAACAAAAGGCACAATTTTCGCTATTTATTTGTCCTGATCGTAAATTTTTTTATATGTGAAATGTTTAACAGGTCATGCGTCTCATTTATTTGAAATAATAGTAGACTGGGTTGTTGTTCCAAAAATTAAAAACAATATGCAATATGGATATCAATATGATATCAATGCCTCAAGGAATTTACCTTTCTAAACTTTTACAGTGTATATAAACCTTATAGCTGGATCAAAATAATTTACTACTAAAATCCATTACGTAGCCCCGAACACTGTTCATTCTCTGGCTTAATAGACAGTTTGAGTGCTTTATCTTACTTAAATGATAGCCCTACAAAAGGGGCCCAGGCTTCATTTGTTTCGGACAATCATCCGACAGCCTCAAACGCATGAAATCTTTTGCTTAGCTAATCAGATATAGTCTACAGAGCTTAAATTTTTTGTTTGAGGTATATTTCAAGGTATTTTGCGATTTTCTTAGAGCTTGAGTATTTTTGAGGACTGTTTAAATGTAACAAAGGCCCAAAACGACCCCTTTAAATCAACACAACTCATTGATTGATTAAAAGTTATGTGGGTTCAGATTGTGATTTAGACTGTGGCAAATATACTCTGCAGGTGTCTTCTGCACACAATGTATTCACCATGTGAAAACGATATATTTATAATTCAATTCATTTTTAGAAATGCATCCCAAGTCGAACCAATGAATAGTATCAAGTATGAACAACCCGATTTTCAAATACGGAGAGACCTTTCTTCTGATATTTCATCTGATGATAACAAAGTAAGAGCCAAAAACTCTAATGCCACAACAATTAGGTTTAGCAAACCTTTGGAAAAAATCTGACATACATGCAATTGTTAACAAAAGCCTTTCAGAAAAAAAAACCAGAATCAAAAACACGCTGTATTTTACTTTATCAAATGGGAACATCGTAAAATAAAACTTTGTCAGTGAAAAGATAGAAGGTCCAAACAACTAAAAAATAATGGACACTTTTTAAAAAATAATGGACACTTTTTTAGTAATGGATATTTAGTGAACAATTTTCATGAAACAATGGACAGTTAGTGATAGTTCAAACAACAAGATGATGGATGACGTCATAGCTGTTATTTAATTAGATTTATTAGATCTTGTACAGTAAAGTCAAATGTTCTGTTAAGTCAAACGGAAGTATTTCAGAATTTTTTGATTAAAAAGGTTTATTTCAAAGAAAAATTATTTAGTCTCTTTTATTTTCATTTTATATAAATGATTGTGAGTCTACGATTTTTCACTTACTTGAGACACGCTAAATTTATTTTTATTCATATATGCGGATGACAAAGTTTTATTTCCAGAAAAAGTTACAGGACTTCATGATCTATTAGACTCCTTACAATCATATACATTTAAATGGAATCTCACTGTAAACATCAATAAGACTAAAGTAGAAATTCTCAGGAATGGTGGAAAAATTAAACAAAATAAAGTGGTATTTTAATCATAATAAATAGGAAATTGTTGATGAGTTTAACTACCTGGGAATGCTTTTTAAACTTTAACGGCAAATTCTTAAAAACTCAAAAACAGTTGATTGTGCAGAAATATGAGGGCTGCAGAAGGTCAACTTCAAAAGATATGAACATTAAAGGCCTGTGTCCACATTCGCGTTTTCGGGAGCGTTTTCACGTCACGTAATACGCGTCGGAAAACGCCTGAAATGACTCTGTGTAATACGTTGCGAATAAATGTCCACACAAGCGTACTCGGAGGCGTAATTTGGGGCATAATTGTAGGTGTAATTACTAGAGAGGAAGACAACATGGCGAATGAATCGGACAGGGACATTGAAGTCATAGCACTGTATATCTATAATGAACGGCGAAAAAGCAAGAAAAGAACACATGCATACTGGGTTCACGAATTACTGCAAGAGCGAGCTCGATTTGGGGAATACCAGCGCTTGGTGAAGCAATTATTTTCATATGAGGACAATTTTTTCATCTACTTCCGTATTCACTTGCAGCTATTGAATCACGCCAAGCGTAAAACGCTCAAAACCCCTCCGGAGGTTATAGGCGTTTTACACCGCGTCGGCAAAGCCTATGTGGACAAGTCACTATTGAAATACTCTTCGGGGTTTCTCGACCCGTATTACGCGGCGTGAAAACGCTCCTGAAAACGCGAATGTGGAAGGCCTGTGTCCACATTCGCGTTTTTAGGAGCGTTTTAAGGCCACGTAATACGCGTCGGAAAACGCCTGACATGACTCTGCGTAATACGATGAGTTGTACTATGTCCATATTAGCGTACTCGGAGGCGTAATTTGGGGCGTAATTGAAGGCGTAATAGTAGTCTGCTGCTAAATATGCTCACGTGACATTTTGAGTTCAATTTTATTCACTTGCAGCTGTTGAATCACGCTAGGCGTAAAACGTTCAAAACCCCTTCGGAGGTTATGGGCGTTTTACCCCGCGTCGGCAAAGCGTGGCGTTTTTTGCGATTACGCCTATGTGGAAAAGTCACTATTGAAATACTCTTTGGGTTTCTCCACGCGTATTACGCGGCGTGAAAACGCTCCTGAAAACGCGAATGTGGACACAGAAATTTAAACGGAAGCCTATTCTTAAAAAAACTTCGGAAAGACTAATATAGAGTACCAAGATAGTTATCCAAATTATATTGTAAAACAAGTTTGCAAAAAAATCAGATAAAAAAATGCCGGACGAGAAGTATTTTTCCGATAATATGCATAAATCAAGATGGCGACCAAACGGTTAGGAATTTGCATATAAGACAAACAAACAAAATGAAGATATTGATGGTATTAATTCTGTAGAAAAAACAAATTTTCAAGTTTTTGCAAGAAATAAAAATATTTTGGTCATTTTCGGACGTTTTCGGCTAATTTCAGAAAATGAATCTTAATTGATTATTTTCTTTTGTACATATCTACCAATTTTTGTAAAAAATTAATAGAAAATCAAGAAGTTTAAATTTTGGGCAATGATCAATACAAAACGTTTTAATTCATTAAGGCATTTGGAATTTTTCCGCCCGATCCTCTTGTCAGTGATGTAGATCTGACGGACTGACTTGGAAAAGCGGCTAGTCGTACGTATGGGACAATAAACCAAGCCACGTGTCCTACAGGCTGTGCACTTTAAAGACCCCTTGACAGTTGAAAATCGCCAAAAATGCCGCTGTCCTGCCAAAATTTCCCACAGTGCATACTGCATGTTTTTGACCGTCTTCATGAGCTTCATTTGATATGCGTGTGTGTGCTTACCAGGTGACAGAATGTACCATTAAGTCTGTTGCAAAAAGGAGATGTGTCTGATCATATGTCTATGCGTGCCTAATTGAAAGTCTAAGTATTTGAACATTGACTTTTTTTTTCAATGTGTACTAAATTGAAGGTGTGCCTAAAACGCTGTGCTGAAACGACATGTGCTTATCTGACGTGTGCCTAAATCAATTGTGCCTAGAGTACTGTGTCTAAATGAGATGTGTTTAAAAAAGCATGACAGTGAACCAGTGGAGATATGTAGTGTAATGAAAAAGAAATATGTCAACTAAATGATGTTCGGCAGATGTTTCAGAATGTAAAGTGAATTATGCATAAGCGGTTACACGTGCTTTGTAAGTCACGTGTATTTTGTCCTTTGAATTAGCCGTATAAAGTATTTCATATAAAAGGCTTTCTGTATTATGTCTTATGAATTAGAAGTATTATTTAGTACTGCATTATAAAACATTTGTGTTTTGAATTATAATTCCTACATAGAGTTATGTTTTTTTGCCATAAGTC
Source organism: Nipponacmea schrenckii (assembly GCA_030562195.1). Lineage (NCBI taxonomy): Eukaryota > Metazoa > Mollusca > Gastropoda > Lottiidae > Nipponacmea > Nipponacmea schrenckii. The sequence continues at coordinate 13,419,168 of CM060202.1, forward strand.
CCTGCCATATTAGATAGCATCATTTGTAATCAGATGTCCTTAATCCAGCCTTACAGATAATATAATTTTTATGATGTTTATGAGAAATGTGGAAATATTTTTTAATGACTTACTGTTTTTTTTTCTGCCTTTGTACGAAGTGCAAGCTGTATAAAAAATAAAATGTGAATTTTCAAATTCATGTGATAAACGACTTTATATTGTTTACTCAGACGATAAAATATGTAGGACTATTTCAGCTGAACTACTACTTAAAACTAGTTAAAACAGGAGCAGATGCCATTCAGGAACAGTAAACAAAGTAAGTGTTACATGATATCTTAACAGTTATAGACAGGGTAACTGTTACTTGAAGCCCTGTCAGTTATAAACATTGTTACTTGTATTAGAAACCTTGACAATTATGGACAATATTACTGTTACTGGTTATTATTTCAACTTTTTATCACTTTACTGTGGTCCTAACCTTCTTCCCACCGTCCTAGAAACTCCAATTTATTGGTGGTACAAAGAAAATGTCTTTTTAACACTATATTTTGATGGTGGCTATAACCCAGATTCTTGGCGCTTAGCATTAATCACACCCTTACATAAGAAGTGAACTAAGTCAGACTGTAAAAATTATAGGGGCATAACCCTTCTAGACTGTATAGGTAAAGTTTACTCTTCGATACTAAATGCCAGACTAGTTAAGTTGACTGAAAGTACTGGAAATAATCTTGAAGAGCAGGCAGGATTTCGCTCAGGCTACTCAACAATCGATAATGTATTTACATTACAAAGCCTTGTCAAAAAATACCTTTCAAAAACTAAGGGACGATGTACTTTTTTTTGTCGATTTTTCTACAGCATTTGATTCTGTAAATCGGACAAAATTAATCTCTTTACTTATAAATAAGGATATTAATGGAAAATTGTATAGAGCCTTACAGAGTTTATACTCATCTTTATCATCAGCTGTCAAATTAGGATCCCAAGTAACAGAATCTTTTGAATGTGCAACTGGTGTCCGTCAGGGCTGTATTTTAAGTCCGCTACTTTTCTGTTATTATATAAATCAGTTTTAAGACCTGATTAAGAATGATAAAAATGTCAGGGGCATCTTCACAACTCACAACATTAAAATATTATAATAGTCAACTATTGATTAATAAGTACTTGACTACAGGTGACCATGTATAAATATAAGTGTAAGCATACACTTAAATATTCTATAATAGTCAACTATTGATAAATAAGTACTTGACTAAAGGTGACCATGTATAAATATAAGTGTAAGAATACATTAAAATATTTTATAATAGTCAACTATTGATTAATATTAAGTACTTGACTAAAGGTGACCATGTATAAATATAAGTGTAAGAATACACTTAAATATTCTAGAATAGTCAACTATTGATTAATAAGTACTTGTAAGGTGACTAGGTATAAATATAAGTGTAAGCACACATTGAAATATTCTATAATAGTCAACTATTGATTAATAAGTACTTGACTAAAGATAACCATGTATAAATATAAGTGTAAGCATACATTGAAATATTCTATAATAGTCAACTATTAATTAATAAGTACTTGTAAGGTGACTAGGTATAAATATAAGTGTAAGCATACACTTAAATATTCTATAATAGTCAACTATTGATTAATAAGTACTTGACTAAAGATAACCATGTATAAATATAAGTGTAAGCATGCATTAAAATATTCTATGATAGTCAAGTATTGATTAATAAGTACTTGACTAAAGATAACCATGTATAAATATAAGTGTAAGCATACACTTAAATATTCTATAATAGTCAACTATTGATAAATAAGTACTTGACTAAAGATAACCATGTATAAATATAAGTGTAAGCATACACTTAAATATTCTAGAATAGTCAACTATTGATAAATAAGTACTTGACTAAAGATAACCATGTATAAATATAAGTGTAAGCATACATTGAAATATTCTATGATAGTCAACTATTGATTAATAAGTACTTGACTAAAGATAACCATGTATAAATATAAGTGTAAGCATACATTGAAATATTCTAGAATAGTCAACTATTGATTAATAAGTACTTGACTAAAGATAACCATGTATAAATATAAGTGTAAGCATACATTGAAATATTCTAGAATAGTCAACTATTGATTAATAAGTACTTGACTACAGGTGACCATGTATAAATATATAAGTGTAAGCATACATTGAAATATTCTATGATAGTCAACTATTGATTAATAAGTACTTGACTAAAGGTGACTAGGTATATAAGTGTAAGCATAAAGTAAAGTATTCTATTATAGTCAACTATTGATTAATAAGTAGTTTTACTAAAGATAAAATTAAGTTAAAGTTCATATAAAATACCAGTATATGTTTAATAATAAATAGACTAAACTAGTATATGATCATCATACATTGGTGAAATTAAGTTAAAGTTTATATAATATACCAGTATATGTTTAATAATAAATAGACTAAACTAGTATATGATCATCATACATTGGTGAAATTAAGTTAAAGTTTATATAATATACCAGTATATGTTCAATAATAAATACACTAAACTAGTATATGATCATCATACATTGGTAAAATTAAGTTAAAGTTTATATAATATACCAGTATGTTTAATAATAAATAGACTAAAGTAGTATATGATCATCATACATTGGTGAAATTAAGTTAAAGTTTATATAATATACCAGTATATGTTCAATAATAAATACACTAAACTAGTATATGATCATCATACATTGGTAAAATTAAGTTAAAGTTTATATAATATACCAGTATGTTTAATAATAAATACACTAAACTAGTATATGATCATACATTGATGAAATTAAGTTAAAGTTTATATGATATACCAGTATATGTTTATTAATAAATACACTAAACTAGTATATGATCATACATTGATGAAATTAAGTTAAAGTTTATATGATATACCAGTATATGTTTATTAATAAATACACTAAACTAGTATATGATCATACATTGATGAAATTAAGTTAAAGTTTATATGATATACCAGTATATGTTTATTAATAAATACACTAAACTAGTTTATGATCATCATACATTGATGAAATTAAGTTCAAGTTTATATAATATACCAGTATATGTTTAATAATAAATAGACTAAACTAGTTTATGATCATCATACATTGATGAAATTAAGTTAAAGTTTATATGATATACCAGTATATGTTTATTAATAATACACTAAACTAGTATATGATCATCATACATTGATGAAATTAAGTTAAAGTTTATATAATATACCAGTATATGTTTATTAATAATAATTTATGGTCATCTTCATTGTTAAAATTATTTTAATGACAGTTTCATTCATATAGTTAATAGGCTGGGCTGTATCCACCTATGTTAACAAAGGATTCATCATTGTTGTCAGAAGGAGTATTTCTCCTGATTGGGTGTTTAGCTCTAGTTTTATCAAGTAGTGAATCCAATTCCCTCTCAATTTTAATAAGATGTACCTTTTCTAGATTATCTTTAATAAAGATTATGCCATCTCTTACCCATGAACCCATGAATATCTTATCCCTACACAAGCTTCTGACCTTTGATGCAGTTTTTGCTCTATATTTAGTAAGATCATCATTTATGAAGACTTTCTTATTTTTAAATTCATCTGGGGCATTTGAGGTGTTTATAAGACATTTAGAATTATTAATAAGATCCTTCTTTGTATAATAGCCTTTGAACTTTACTATAATATTGGATTTTGCTTAACATTGAATTTAGAGGGGTGTCCTACTCGGTGGCTCCTATTTATGTCAGACTTTGAAATCTTAACACCTACAAAATTTGCTACCTTCACAACAAGGTCATCAGTTGATTCTGTATGTCTCTCCTCTATTCCATTTATCCTAACTGAATCACGTCTCCCATATTGCTCTAATTCATCAATTTGTTCATCTTTTCTTTTAAGTTCTGTTTTTAAATTTGTAATTTCACTAGAAAGCTCCTCAATTTTTTGAGTAAATTGCTTTATTATCAACTGTGCCACTTTGTTTGCTATTTTACAAACAACTGCATCGTCCTGTAAAGCAGTGATAATTTCGTCACGAAGCAGTGGGTCACTCATGGCGTCTTCTACCTGATCTATATACGCCTCAGATGAATTCTTTCTGGATGTTTTATTTCCAGGAGCACCAGTAGCAGAAGCTAAACGCTTTCTAAAGTTCTCCATGAACTGATTTCCAGCAAAAACTAATGAAAGAAAAGTGTCTTACTTGCAGTGTTACCAATGTAACAAAGATTATCTGATGTAAATTTACAAAATCTATTTGAAAGCCAGACAGAGCTTCAAAGCCTGGAATATTATACATTTGAACATTGATCAAGCTGATTATTTAACTTTAAACTTAAGTAGAATTGTAAAGAGAAATTTAACCAGGGTTAGATTAAATTTGTTACCTTTAAACAAAAACTTATATAAACGCAATATAATAGCATCTCCAGTATGTACCTTATGTAAACTCTTTGATGAAGATATATATCATTTTCTATTCAAATGTGAGCATTTGTCCCAGTTAAGGTCCATTTGTGTTCCAAAACATATAATAAATAGTTATCTGTTTAATCCAGAATTAGCCATAAGAAATGTTTGTAATACATCTCAGATAGAAGATCTCAAATTATTATCTGCCTATGTGGAGAAGGGTTTAAACTTAAGAAAAGTAACATAAGCTTATAGTTAAAATAAGCTGAAATTAACTTTAAAATTACTTAGTATACATGTATTATGTAATATTTTTACTGAACACTGCCGTCTTTCCATCATCACATATTGCACTTTATTGATATTTGTATATATATAGGTCTCAGACCTACAGGGGCGTAGCTACCGGGGGGGGGGGGTAGTTTTACTGAACTCGTCGGTAAAACGCGGAATCGGTCGGTAAAAAGGGGGGTCATGGATGGAACCTTCGGTAAAACGCGGAATCGATCGATTAAACCGATTAATTAACCTAAAAAGTCAAATCATTGAGTTGGTTATGATCGGTCGATAAAAGACGGCAAGGTGGGACCGTCGGTAAAACCAATTAACCTAAAAAGTAAAAACCTTGTGTTGGTTATGATTTTATCAGTAAACTGTCAACATTAAAAGTATTTTTTTTTACTGAAACTACCGGAATCGGTCGGTATAAGTTGGTTATGACTGGAGTCTTCGGTAAAACCGATTGGTTAACCGATACCCTTTTTATTGGTAAGCTGTTCGTTATTTGAATTTGTCGGTAAAACGCGGAATTGGCCGATAGAAGAAGGTCATAGATGGAGCCGTCGGTAAAACCGATTTGTTAACCGAAAGAGTGAAAACCTTGTGTCTCTTAAGATGTTATCGGTAAACCGTTCGTCTACATTAAAGTGATTTTTACTAAACTTGTCGATAAAACGCGGAATCGGTCGATAATAGACGGTCATGGATGGGAAATAGAGCCTTCAGTAAAACCGATTGGCTGACCGAAAGTGTGGAAACCTTGTGTCAGTTATGATGTTATCGGAAAACTGTTCGTCTACATAAAAAGTGATTTTTACTGAACAGAATAGGTCGAAAAAGGCTATATAAAACATATGGTTGTCCGACGAAAATTGATAATTTTGACTTGTGGAAACGACTTCCAAAATCGCGTCAGATGTATTTTCCGGGTTTCCTAGTTTGTAAAATTTTCAGGGGGAGAACAGCAGAACCCCCCCCCCCCCCCCATGTCGGTAAAACGCAGAATAGGTCGAAAAAGGACATAGAAAACATATGGTTTTTTGATGAAAATTGATAATTTGGACCAGTGGAAAAGACTTCCAAAATCGCGTCAGATGTATTCTCCGGGTTTCCAAGTATGTAAAATTTTCCGGGGAAGGACCCCCGAACCCCCCGCCACTGCAAGGGCCGAATACGAAGGCCTTTGGCCTGCAGGGCTTGCCTTGGAAAAATCACCTTTCAGTCCCCCCTCTCAGGCATATTCTAGATACACCCCTGATTGATATGGTTTTCTAAGGTTTAGGATTTGCTTTAACGATGGATTTCGTTCGTGTATAATGTATATACTTAAAAGTGCGAGTAAGTTATTTTTGCCCCGGGAAGAACACGTGTTCGTCGGTAAAACTTTGACGTTACACGTGTTCGTCGGTAAAACTTAGACGTTACACCCCCCCAGTCAAAATGGTCACGCTACGCTCCTGCAGACCTAAATACTTTTTTTTTTTTTTTTTTTTTTTTTTGGGAAGCTCGCTAGCCCAAACGGAAAAAGATAGACTATTTCTGTTTTCACCAATGGTTTTTATATGGGCTGGAATCAAAAATGAATATCTAACATGAAATTTTCGCTAACCCAAAAGTGGCTAATTGCATAATATGCAAATAAGATTTCAAGCTAGCTCGGGCCCTAATAGTCGCATCGGTCTGAAATTTACAGGATATAGATAGATAGGCAGCGCAATTAAAACTACATCATCAAAATTTTTTGATCACTTCCGGTTTGGGCGTGGGGACTTCCGGTTTTTTCGTCTCATGTCGGGCGACCCTGCTTCCCATGTAATTCAAGATTCTAAACAAAAACAGTATATTTTAGCTATACTAAATAATTTTAATCCCCTGAGATGAAGAAAAATTAAATTGAATGTTGCGCATGCGCAGTTTTCAAAAATGGCAAATTTTCTTAAAAATTTAATAAGTCCGCCATTTATTGACCGATTTTTATGATTTTGGTGTCTATCGAATCCTTGATACTTTATCTAAAAAATGTTGGGAACAGAATTTTGATTTTCGAATTTGAATTTTTTTAATGCCCGTTCGAATTTTTCAAAAATTTAAAACTCTATATCTCGTGACCTTGACCTTCAATGACCTTGACATTTGAGATGTAGAATGTCCTTGACCTCAGCTGTCTATAGATGTGCTGATATTGCATGACAAATATTAACTTCCGGTTTTATAGCCCACCGAAATCTGACTATTTTGCAATTTTGGACGGTTATATTACACTTTCGGGCTCTAATGTTCGGATCGATCTGAAATTTACAGGATATAGATAAATACGCAACACAATTAAAAATATATCATCAACATTTTTTGATCACTTCCGGTTTGGGCGTGGGGACTTCCGGTTTTTTATCTCATTTCAGGCGACCCTACATCCCGTGTAATTCAAGAATGTAAGCAAAAACAGTATATATTAGCTATACAAAATAATTTGTATCCCCCGAGAAGAAAAAAATTCCAATTGCTAGTTGCGCATGCGCCATTTTTCCGAGAATGGCAAATTTTCTTTAAAATTTAATTAGTCCGTCATTTATTATTTATGCCCGTTTGAATTTTTTAAAGATTTGAAATTCTAAATCTTGTGACCTTCACCTTCAATGACCTTGAAATTTTCCATATAGAATGGCCTTGACATCAGCTGTCTATAGATCTAACAATATTGTTACGCTTGTTCCACAATTGGAGGCTGAAAAGTACCGGAATTGAAAGCTAGCAGGTTAGAAGTTTCAAAATGTTCGAAATCCATGGGATAACGCATAGTTGCCACGCTCGGAGCTGTTCACAGTTCTAGTTATTATATTATTATTATATTAATACAGCTCTAACTATTTATTGTTATTTTATTAAATCTTTAATTCACATTGTTATACATTTATGTTATTTATGTGACAAAGAATGAAATTGATTTAGCCGAATACATATGTGATCGTTATTCGCAGGAAGTCAATGATGAAAAGGGTACATGGTAAGTTGGTCTAGAGTACAATAATCATGAACCTGATTAACAATGTAACTATATGAATAAACTGATAAAATTACTTTAGTTGTTATTGAAAAGAGAGACCGAAAGAATTTACCATTCCGTACAATGCTCTTTGACTTTGTGGCAACTTAATCCCACCTAGGTCCAGGTTCAGAACACTGCGAGATGTGAGTAAGGAATAACAAAGAAAAAGTAACAAGACGTTTTATTTCAACATAAAGACCGTGACAAAAACCCTACACTTAACTAACCATACAGCCTAACAAGGTTCCCAGAGTTGCGAAACAGAACGGAATTCTTAGAACTCCCTATCACACAACCCAGACATGGTCAGTCCACGATATCTTATTTCCTACGAGTCTATGAGTGGAGTCAAGAAGCTCCCATACACCTTTCAGAGATAATCTACCGTTGTGCAACGCAACGACTGAACGACTAAGAAACGCTAAAGAAGAGCTTTTATACACCCCGATCATGCAAATTCACGTGCCTAACATCGGCTCCGATTGGACCAGGATTAATAACAACTACGAATGCGAGTCTCGGTCACGTAACATATCATGCACGGCCTTAATAGTAAAGCCCGGTAATGTAAATCAAGTTCGACCAAGTCTAAAAATAGCCAGCAAGGAAATCCCCTGTAAATATCACTGACATGAGTGATATACTTAAAGCAAATCCGCTATCAAAGAGAGCCTTTGCTCTTTCCCGCCAAAAGCGCGCACATCAATCTTTGATGCACTGGCGATCTTAAATTTGCACATTCAGAACATAATACTGCATTGGTGATCAAAAATACATTCTAATCACAAGCACTGATGTTTTGTCTTGATAATTATACAAAAGGAAATGTAATAGACACCTGTGGAAAAGAATGAAACTGATTTAGCCGAATGCATATGTCATAGACATCCTATAGGATATCTATGGCATATTATGTGATCTTTATTCGAAGTTAATAATGAAAAGGGTAGATAACTATCAACTTCCTGTCACATCAATGTATTACTTCCCTTTGAAAGAAGGCTTCACACCACAATAAAAATTAATCCCCCTTTGATCTAGCAGCTAAATCTAACATTTACATAGTAACTTACATATCATCCTAAAGTGTAAAACATAAAATATTCCATAATTATGTGACAGATGATTGTTTAAAATATGGGTTAAAAGTTAAGTGTGTATATCTAATTACACATGGCTCTAATTTCTGCAGTATATGAAATATTTGGTTAAAATTATTGTATGATTTACAAAGTGCCGCAATGATTTAGACATGTTACTTGGAATAATTGGTATGCCAAAGACTTTAACTGCTGTTGTGATGAGTTGTAATGGAATATTCTGGTCACTAAATAGCTTGGATAAAAATTCCAAAGAACTTGAGATTTATTGCAATATATTTGTCAAAATATTATTAAGTATCTGTTCCCATGATCAAATACCTCGTGGTTTTAGAAATTGATTTTTGATAAGAGTATCGTATATATTTTTTTAGACGTAATTGAGTCTATATTATGATCATAAATTTTTTCTAGGTTGTTGCTGATAATTATCTTAATAGCTCTAACTATTATACGTCTGACTATTTCTCACAATACACGTCTGACTATTTCTCACAGTGTACCTTTAACTATTATTCGTCTGACTATTACCCACAATACACGTCTGACTATTTCTCACAGTGTACCTTTAACTATTATTCGTCTGACTATTACCCACAATACACGTCTGACTATTTCTCACAATATACGTATACAATATACGTCTGACTATTACCTACAATACAGCTCTGGCTATTAAACGTCTGAATATTACCCACAATACAACTTTAACTATAACACTTCTGACTATTACCCACAATACACGTCTGATCATTACCCACTATTTCAGGTCTGACTACAACTCACCTGGTCATAGTAACAATCCAAGTAATTTCATTCCAGATGTGTTTATGTGTAATCTCCTAATTTTCTTTGAGATGTTTAAATTGTTGAAATTGAAATTGAAAATACCTCCTCTACATATCCACTACAAACACTTGAAATCTTTGGAGTTATTTTGCCTACTATGTATTGGGTGATTTAGAATCATTGATTAAGTAGCGCTTTTTATATGTCCAAATAGCTCTGGGTGTATTTTGTCGGACATGTTAGTCCATTATGCATCCATCAACTGCTTTTAATTTTGATAAATTGGTAAACGGTTAACAAGAACTCTTGTCAAGATGCGATATCGAAGCTGAGGAAGCAGCTAATGCGGCCAAAAAAAAACGGTCGATAGAATGGAAGATGGAATACATATCATTGGGTAGTGAATATTATTCTACCTCTATACGTGTGATTTCTTGTACTCTATGAAGTGACAAATATTATGATTTGCAGATATATTATGCTTGACGTTTATATCTGCAGCCATTCTCAATTTTGTGTCACATGCGATTTAATTTGACATTTTATAAGAGAGGGAAAATTTGAATGGAGTGTCTTTGGTGAGCTTTGCTGGATCTGCTAATTTGTGTAACGCATTGTTGAAATGTTCAGAATGTCAAAAATACTTATTATGATACCGACAACTTGGTCAAATCGCGTTAGTTAATTGTATTAAAACAAATGTCTCTTGTCATTTCCTCACTTATTACACGTTTACATATCAGTTTGGTACATGTATTATCATTTTCGACATATCATTTCCGAAATATCTTTTTGGTATTATCATTTTCGAAATATCTTTTTCAACATTTCTCAAAGTTCAATATGCAAATGAGGTCAAAAGGCATGGCTTCCAGAAAAAATGTTTTCACACACAATAATACCTCCCAAGGAATGATTCCTCGGAATAAGGCGCACGTTTATTGTCAGTTTGTGACTGCAACTTTATACATTCCTTCAGTCTTCTTTTTATTGTACTGTGACTTACGGCAAATAAATCTCATTCACTTTAAAGCCTGAGGAAATAAGATATTCTAATTGCTCTGCTGGAATTAATATCCTAGATGGGCCTTCTGTTTTTGAGGTTGATAAAAATCTTTGTGTCCCGTTCATAGGCTGTTCATATCCTGCAGACAATCACCTATGCCTGGAAGTTCCATTTCAACGCCAGTAGGTTAGACGCTTGTCCGATAACCTAAAGGTCTCGGGTTCAATCCCAGCAAAGGTTGATATTAACCTACGGATTTTTCAGACCGGATTCCCCTTGTCAGTGATGCAGGACGGAGGGACTGGCATGGTAAAGCGTATAGATGTTCGGACGGGACAATAAACCGAGGCCCACATAAGGCGCAAAAAAGTTTTTTGATCACCCAGTCTGTCAATTCGGTACATAACCGGAGGTTGTGGTTGTTAAGAATGCACGTATGCGTACTTGCCCATATTCTTTAATATTTTTCACACCAACAATGGCATTATCTCTAGCAAAAGGCAATAATACATTTAAATATCATTTTGTAAAAACATTATGAATAAATTTAAATAAGTTTTAACTCACCATATCTCTTTTAGAATATGTTTAAATAATGATAATAAAATTCAAAACGAGAGCCATTGTTCTAGTAGTCCACTATCAAAAAGAGTGTACTTCTTTGCAAGCATTAATGTATTATTTATCCCGAAAGCCCCCTTTTTTTGCAAATACAGTCTCCTATTTAGGCGAGAAATCTTTCGTTAGAGTCTCCTATTAATGCTGTTAAATAGAGTCTCTTTTCAATGCCAGCGATTTCCTATTTTTGAAACATAATCAATCTGTTGTCCATGTAAAATAACCAAAGAAAGAAAACAAGAACATATTCTTTATTAACATCAGAATTTGACATAGTCACATGACTAACATTTTAAATGAATAGATATATCTTTTGAGTGAATATTAACTTCCCTTTTACAACTTGAAGGTATATCTTCAAGTTTTGGTGTCTTTGGTAATGATATATCCAAATTTTCCTTCTCAAATGACAGTTCTACATTTTCATGCTCAAAGTTTTGTCCACTGACTATCTTGCTTATTTGATATTCTTGCTCGTGTTACATCTCTCTGCACCAAGAAGGTGAAAACAGAGAAGTGTGAGTATATAATGGACCAGATTAGCCAACGCGATGACTGACACACAAAAGTAAGGGATTCAGCAGCACAGCTGATCCCGGACAAGCCCCCAAATGTTAGAGTAAAACCCACAAGTTGGATTAGTTTAGTGGGGAGCACAGGGACGGGGCAGGGTTCACACACTGGCACTACGACTTGTGCAACCGGAACCTAAATCAACCCTCTGTCTTCAGTAGTCTCTGTCTCAATCACCCAGCAGCCTTCTACAGGATCATCTGTGGAAGGAGAGAAACAAAACTAAGATATCTCATAGGCTTTTAATTTACTTGAGGAGCACATGGAAGGGAACTTCCTGTCATAAGAGTGAAACATGTCTGAAGAACATCACAGACCTAACATTAATAAATGTGAAACACATCACAGACACACAAACATACTAATACTAGATCTAATGCAAATAACTAGCTTTTGAACGTCAATGGCTTAAAAAGCTGACATATTGTTATGAACATATGCCTTATATATAGACAGAAACAATATAAAAAGCAATATTATATAACTAAATACCTATGGAAGGAGAGAAACAAAACTAAGATATCTCATAGGCTTTTAATTTACTTGAGAAGCACATGGAAGGGAACTTTGTCACCTTTAAAACTCCAGGCACTTGTAACTTTTAATAAATAGAGTTACCTCCCTTCAACTACTTCACTGTCCTCACGACTTAGCCATACATGGTACAAAATTAGTAAACACTGGTACCCCTCGTATCTAATGTTACACTTGTCACTAGTTCGATTATAAGATCTGACAGCATTTGAGCGATGTCCTGTTTTTTCTGAAATAACCTGTTCATCTGTTCCAGCCAAATACAATCTTGTTGCTGCTGTCGCACGAAGAGAATGGTTAGTAAAATATCCATTCAAACCAGCAGATTCGAATATATTTTTAACAGCTTTTTGAAGTGTATGAATTCCTACAGGGACATCACAATACCATACCATATCATAAACTTTTCTCTTTGGTTGTAAAAGTTCTATGGCTGACATACTTTTCAAGTATTTTATTGTAGAGTATATATTTTTATACGCTCTGGTTACTTTCGGATCTACTTTACGATGTAATAATCCACCACGGTTTTTCTTTGAAACATCTTCGAAATATTGCAAATACTTTTTACAATTACCATCAATTTTCACTGAAATTTGTGAATATTCTCCATATCGAAGATTTCTATGTTCTTGAGCAGCGCGAAGATCAAAGTTTAATCCCAAAGTAAATACAATTGTTTGAAGCAGTGTCAGCTCCAAGAAAACCAAATATCCTCAACAAAGTCTCGTCATCTTCAGATATCACATCACCCTGTTTTCTATTTATGCCAATTCGTCTTTTAGAAAGATCTTTCATTTTGCTGTTCCATACAGATCGCATTCCTGAAAATTATTCGTGTCTAAAAAGGGGTAAAATTGCCCACATTTTCTCAAATAATGTTGTATTGAAATAATGATTTTATACAGGATATTTCTTCTTTTTGAGTTCCATTATCATCCGAAATATCAGACAATATATTGTATCAAAGTTAAAATTTGGAACATAATGATCTGCCATGTCCAAATCATCACTTGAAATATTATCAGTATCTAAATAATCTTCATCTTTCTTAGAAAACGTTGATTGTGTCAGAAATAATTCACCCTCGCTCGAAGACATACTGAAGTTTTCACTGATTGATGAGGGCCCTCAACTGTCCTTTCAATTTACATAGTGAACTTGTCTTTGGCCCCTATACCTTACATAGGTCTTTCGAACTTTAGAATACATGGATTATTCATTAGAAACCCCAATTAATCAATTAGTAAGCTTTTATATATAGAATTCCCTTCGTGCTACATACTTTGATTTATCTTTCAATACGATTTAAATTAGTGAAAGAAAGATTTGATCAGAATAAATTGATATAGTTTCTTTCCTTTAATTGAAAACGTACAGAAACCATCCGAAATGAAAGAATGTTATAGATGATAATCTTGGAATTGGGCTGAGTCTTATCACATTTCAACAAATGATTAATAAGAAAGACCAAACAATTTACCTCCGTATAATTAGATAGACTGTGGTTACTTCATAGAATGTATATTAAACTGTTAAACACGGTAATTACATAGTTAATATTACAAACACACATATTACCGTACAGTCAGGAAAAGATAGATTTGACAATATGAATTCTTTCAGTTTGTTTCAGAACATTATAAAGCTTTAAAAGCCACCCGTGCATGTTAAAGATCCCTCGACAGTATCTAATCGCATTACACCCTGCAAGGCATTGTCAGTCGTTCTTAACTCGTTGCGTGCAAAATGGTAGGACCTTGCTTTTCATCTTTTTGTTTTTAAGGGGACTGGATTCTACGCCATCGTGTTTAGCCAATCAGTGCCCTCAATATTCGAAGCTTCTAATAAAGATTAGTGTCTTTCTGTTTTCGCTAGGCTACCATTGAAACAAATCGCCCAATGTTAGTAAACCACATGATACTGAGAAGATAATCTAGCAATCGATAACGTATTAGTTATCTCCAATAATAATACTTCTTTTGTACACGAGTTTAGGCAAACCTTGGTTAGATATCTGAAGTACAGTGGTATTCAACCAACTTTTTCTATTAATTCTTTCAGGACCCCAATTAAACAGAGCAGCTCAAATTCCGTTTTGTTTAAAACTTTATGGTATACTGAAAAACGCCTCAACGACACTCCACTCCCATGTTCCCTCTCTTCTTAAATATCAAATATAATCGCGGTGTCACAAAATCGAGAATGACTGTAGATATATACTTCAAGCGAAAAATATCTTAAAATTATAATATTTGTCACTTCATAGAGTACAAGAAAGCACACGTATAGAGGTAGAATAATTTATTGATATTCACTACCCAATGATATGTATTCCATCTTCCATTCTATCGACCGTTTCTTTGGCCGCATTAGCTGCTTCCTCAGCTTCTATCTTCATATCTTCCAGCTCGCGAAGAATTTCTTGCTTATTTTCCGCACCTTTAATCATTAAAAACTATTACGAATTATTACGTACTAGCGTATCATTCTATCGCATCTTGACAAAAGTTCTTGTTACACGTTTGAACATTTATCAAAATTAAAAGAAGTTGATTCCAGAGTTTTATAACACAATGCATAATGGACTGACATATGCGACAAAATACTACCAGTTTAATATAGAAAAGTAAAACGCGGCTCTTTATCTATGACTCTAAATTACCCAATACATAGTAGGCAAAATAACTCCAAAGATTTCAAGCGTTTGTAGTGGATATGTAATTTCATCCTTAAGGGACCATTCAAACATTTCAAAGAAAAATAGATCTTTAAAAAGAGATTACACATAAACATACCTGGAATGAAATTACTTGGATTGCTACTATGACCAGGCGTGTTGTAGACAGACGTGAAATAGTCAGAGTTGTGTTGTGGGTAATATTCAGGCGTGTAATAGTTAGAGCTGTATCGTGGATAATAGTCAGACGTGTAATAGTCAGAGCTGTATTGTGGGTAATAGTCAGAGGTGTAATAGTTAGATCTGTATTGTGGGTTATAGTCAGACGTGTAATAGTCAGAGCTGTATTGTGGGTAATAGTCAGAGGTGTAATAGTTCGAGCTGTATTGTGGGTTATAGTCAGACGTGTAATAGTCAGAGCTGTATTGTGGGTAATAGTCAGACGTGTAATTGTCAGAACTGTATTGTGGGTAATAGTCAGACGTGTAATAGTAAGAGCTATACTGTGGGTAATAGTCAGACGTGAAATAGTCAGAGCTGTATTGTGGGTAATAGTCAGACGTGTAATAGTCAGAGCTGTATTGTGGGTAATAGTCAGAGGTGTAATAGTCAGAACTGTATTGTGGGTATTGGTTAGACGTGTAATAGTTAGAGCTATACTGTGGGTAATAGTCAGACGTGAAATAGTTAGAGCTGTATTGTGGGTAATAGTCAGACGTGTTATAGTTAGAGCTGTATTGTGGGTAATAGTCAGACGTATAATAGTTAGAGCTGTATTGTGGGTAATAGTCAGACGTGTAATAGTTCGAGCTATATTGTGGGTAATAGTCAGACGTGTAATCGTTAGAGTTGTATTGTGGATAATAGCCAGACGTGTAATAGTCAGAGCTGTATTGTGGGTAATAGTCAGAGGTGTAATAGTTCGATCTGTATTGTTGGTTATAGTCAGACGTGTAATAGTCAGAGCTGTATTGTGGGTAATAGTCAGACATGTAATAGTCAGAACTGTATTGTGGGTAATAGTCAGACGTGTAATAGTAAGAGCTATACTGTGGGTAATAGTCAGACGTGAAATAGTCAGAGCTGTATTGTGGGTAATAGTCAGACGTGTAATAGTCAGAGCTGTATTGTGGGTAATAGTCAGAGGTGTAATAGTCAGAACTGTATTGTGGGTATTGGTCAGACGTGTAATAGTTAGAGCTATACTGTGGGTAATAGTCAGACGTGTAATAGTCAGAGCTGTATTGTGGGTAATAGTCAGAGGTGTAATAGTCAGAACTGTATTGTGGGTATTGGTCAGACGTGTAATAGTTAGAGCTGTATTGTGGGTAATAGTCAGACGTGAAATAGTCAGAGCTGGATTGTGGGTAATAGTCAGACGTGTAATAGTTAGAGCTGTATTGTGGGTAATGATAACCATTAACTATAAAAATAATAAGAAATATGATCAAGTCTTTGTTCCCAAAGAAATTATTATAATAAGCAGAAGTCAAATCGAATGTTATATCTATTATAATTTTCTTACAGAAGAATCTACAATATAATCAAAGAGTATACCTGATCTTTTGCCTCTTATATACATCTTCCCTGGTTTGAAATCATAGTAATTTGGTTTGAAACTATTGTAACTTTGCCAGAAATAGTGTGTTGGTTTATGGAAATTTGCCTTTCCAGCAGCGTTATTCGTCGACTGGATAGCATACTGACTTGGTTTTACTTGGGATGACTGGTAGCTATCAACGGATTTACTTGGCTGTATTTCAGCCGACCAATTCCGCCGACCAAATTTGACCTGAAATATATATTTATTGAAGAGGGAAAGTTGAGAGCGAGATAATTCGTTGAAATATCGTTAAAATCTATAATTAATAAAATAGATAAAATTACGAATATTATTACGATTATATTCTTCTTGAATACCAATCTTCTAATTGTGCGTGTCAGAAATGTTTTTGTTAGTCCTGACACCAGAAACAAACACTAAAGATTACAAAAGTAAATTGTAGAACCCGAACATAGTGAGCAGAACCAAACTAAACACAATATCGGAAACTGTGTTCTTATTATCGAAAAAGAAACGGGGTTGTCTCACCTCATCTACTGGTTTACCAAATGATGTAACCACCAACGCAAGTAAGAACAAAGCGATCATCTTGATCTATATGTTCCCTTTATGTCATATAACCGACAGGATTTTGCCTTTTGTACGAATTTTGTTTAGAAATTGAAAGCTGTGTCACTATCATGTTTGTTTATCTGGATATAACAAGACGTCACTTTGTTCAGCTTTGTATATTGTATGCAGCTGAAATCAGTAACGAAGTAAATAATTGGTATCCTATTTTCTTTATACCACCAATAGAATGGCGTTTCTAGGACGGTGGGAAGTAGATAAGGATACAGTAAATTGATAAAAAAGTGGAAATAATAACTGCTTACAGTAATATTGTCCATAATTATCAAGGTTTCAAATACCAGTAACAACGTTTATAGTAATCTTGTCTATCACATGAATTTAAAAATTCAAATTTTAGTGATTATACAGCTTGCACTTTCTGCAAATGCAGAAAGACACTTAGTAAGTCATCAATTATTGTTTATTTCCACATTTCTCATCAACATCATAAAAATTATATTATCTGTAAGGTTGGATCAAGGACATCTGATTATAAATGATGCTATCTAAAAGTGTTACACAGGATAATGACCAAGGTCGAAGATGTCTGTTAAGTGGTTCAAAAAATAAAAAATATTTTCAAATTTATTTTTTTATACTTATACTGTATACTTTAGTAATAATAATAATGTTGTTGTACAGAATAATGACCAAGTTCTAGTATATGTGTAAAGTACTTTTTTTTTTAAACTTATACTTGAGAATATGAAAACTACAGTAACGGAGTTGTTAAAATTTGCTTAATTTTCTATTTATACTTAATGATCTGACGACATGATATATAGCATATTCAGGGTCCTGTAATCAGTCAACCATTTTCTTTATAAACATTGACTTATCTTTTATTTAATGAAGAAACTCTTCAGATCATGAATGACGTGTAGAAAGATGTAAATAAATTGAAATGAAACATTCCTGTGTTTTGGTGGTTAAGAAGCGGTGTTTTATTGTTGTCAGAACAGCTAACAGATAATGTACCACGCACGACTCTTCTTAACTCTTGGAATTCACATTAAATAATATTAAGATGGTGCTTCTGAAAAAAAAATATGATGAAACAAAAGGTACAATTTTAACTATTTATTTGTCTTCATCGTAAATTTATTATATGTGAAAAGTTTAACAGGTCATTCGTCTCATTCATTTGACATAATAGTAGACTGGGTTTTTGAACCAAAAATTAAAAACAATATGCAATATGGATATCAATATGATATCAATGCCTCAAGGAATTTACCTTTCTAAACTTTTACAGTGTATATAAACCTTATAGCTGGATCAAAATATTACATATTGTCTATTATTTCAGACTTGTTTAAGACGATTGGTATGCGTAAGTAATTTCGTGATAAAAGCCATATGTGTATTGGATATTTTGACAATGATTGCAATAGAAGTGGACGAATAAGTAGGTAAAGAAGTCGTGATTTCAGTCACCTAGCTACAGCATCTTATAAGATCATCTAGTTTAGATATCTTTATAATTTTTAAATGTGTTTTTTTTTCATTGCAAGCAATATTAAACAAAGTGTAGCTGTTTTCATTATAGGAATTTTCATGTACAGAATGTTTTTGGAAAAGTTTAAAATACAATTTGTTATCTTGGTATTGACCATAGTTTGTTGTGGCGCAGCACCATACACTAGTAAGTTACATTTTATTACCGCATTATCATGGTTTCTCACGAAACACAGCGCTTCTTTTCGCTCATCCTCTGAAACTCACGGCAATTCCATATAGAAACTAAACCGGAAGTACGCTGTAAAAAGTTGATACTCTCACAGACGTTTATGAATGGATAATGCGACTGACATATTTTCAACTTTTGAATTCCTTACAGTATTTCGTTTGTCAGCCAGCCGGCTTATAGATGAGCACATTTCTTAAACATCCTCACTAATAAGCCGGTTCAAATACATCTTTTTATATAATTCAAGGCACATCGGCAACACTAGGTCTTGTGACTTCGAGTATGTGTGCAGCTCAACTATCTGGTATGAACAATCGATATTCACGAAGAGAAAGTGGAATACAACCTGTTGCACCGAGGTATGAATACATAGTGTTTTGAGCCATTTTGCCAAGTTTCCATTAGGTTTATCTTATTGTCTCACGAAGTAATTTAATAACATAATCGTGAATGATGGAAATTTGTTTCGGTATTTTGTTTGAATGTCGCTGATCAATCAATGTTACAAGATGATAACAAAAAGATCTGGGGACAATTTTTTTATTGAATGGGAATATTTAAACATCTACACAGGTTACCACACATCGATATAGGTAAAACACAGATACACCATTACAGTTAGAACACAGTATCATCTATCTAAGTTTATAAAGCAAGATTATCCAAACTAGTTCTCTCTTGGAGACTTGCGTCTCAAATACTTTTTTGTTTTGTGCTTCATGTGTGCTCTCGACGAGGACTCCAATTCAGATCTCATCTTAAGAAAGTTCAATTCTTTATTGTTAGGCTCAATAATATGAACTTGGCGTCCCATAAGGAGAGTGATTATATAGGCGTAAGTCTGTTCCCCAATCCTTTACATACCTGTATGAATAAAATATTGTTTATAAAGAAAAAAGAGTTCTATCCTAGAAACCCGATCGGAGAATAAGACTTAGCAGAGAGCCGTTGATTGGCCAAGTGCCTGACAATGAGAGTGATGAGTATAAGCTTAATACTCTTAAAAAAGAGGTGTGAAAAGGACTATGTAGTGTTACCTTATAAACTAACCTGTTACATTAACAATGACAACAGAAATTTGATTTCAAGTAAATTTGTGCAATAACTTAACTGGTCATTGTAGAAATTGATTCGATCAAACTGACTGATGCAATGCTAATTTAATAGTGATGGAGCCATAGCAAGAACAAGTTGTCGGCAATATTACCAACAAAAGAAATTATACAGAACAGCCGATGGGTCGTGTAACAATGTTAAGGAACCCACAATGGGTCAGTCACTGGGAAGCTTTCAGCGTTTTATGCCAGCCCGATACGGAGATGGTAAGTACTATTGTGACGTTGTTTACAACCTAATAGAATCCGATGACCGATGCCTGTTACCATGATCCTACAAAACAAATTTAAGCCTCAGCGATGTTTCATGGCCAGACCCAGACCAGTCTAGTCAGTATCTCTCTCTCACTGTATGAACAGCATGGCGTTACATAAATTGTACCTACAACGATAGGCCATTCTGTTGCAGTGCCCGTTTCAGATTAGTAAGGCCATGCAATTAAAATGAAAGTTTGATTGATTAACTTTCTGATATAATTATAGGTCATTTGTTCGTTAGTGCTTCTTTTTTTTAAGGTATATGTACACCAAAAACACTTGGTGTAAATGGCGATCTTCTACCAAAAGCAAGAAAAGTCAGTAGAGTTATCCATCCAGCTCTGTCAGTAAATTCCGAAAACACAGTAATATTGATGCAGTGGGGTGAATTTATGGACCATGATATGACGGGCGCTGCCATTAATCAACGTAGGTAATTCAAACAACCAAAAAAATCATGGACTTGATTGACATGATTATGAACCGTACTAAACCACTACCCAAGTAATATTAAATCGGTCCATTATGTCAAAATTCAAAATTCAAAATGTAAGATTAACTAACTAAATTGATCTATTATAGCCACAGTAAGCAGAGGTTGTTGTAATCATGCGGATGTACAAAATGGACTACCACATCCAGACATATCAACATGGTAAGTCCATTCTTGTTTACTAAGAGCTAGTAAGTTATACACGTGCTTGCTAATTTTTTAACTCGGTTACCCCTGTCAGTGATACAGTGTCCATAGGTCTGATATGGAAAAAGTAATAGAATTGAAAATATTTAAATTTTAGACGTTTTCAAATAATCTTTTAAAACTGGAAGTCAAAACATTTTCTTTCTTTTTTTTTCTTTTTTTTTTTTTTTTTTTGATTGTCTGTAGACAATATCAATTACAATTTAATTGAAATTTAAAGTAATAATGTCGGTACTATTTTCAGTAACGGTGAATGCTTTCCAATAATAATCCCGGAAGATGATCCATTTTTCAATATAACCTGTCTTGAAATGGTCAGATCACGTGCTATACAGAGCCCCGACTCGATGAGTAAGTAAAAGCTTACCAATGAATGGCAGCCTTAATTAAACGGAAGGTTGTCACGTGATTACGCGATTCTGGAAGTTTAAACATTAAAAGATGGTCGTTCATAGACTACCATGGTTTGTAACAAATTCAATAAAAAAGGAAAAAATTGTCAAATGATAATTAAATGTGGAAATAAATAAACAGATGGACACAAATTAAGCATTAAATACTCAGAATTTTCTCCCCTAGTGCTTTTCCAAAATTTTCTCCCTTCAGACACTTCATCGATTACATTACCCAAATCCCTCCAGACTATTTCGTGATTTTTCTTAGGGTTTTCCTGCAATCTTTTTTTAGGTAGGGTTAGGTAGGGTTAGGTTAGGGTTAGATAGAGGGGGGGAAACTACTATCTCGTAGTTCCGGGAAAGCACGGGCCTAGGAATCAGACCTAATTTTTTATTTCCTCGCACCGATCGGGATTCGAACCCACGGCACCTAGTCGCCTAGCAGACGACAGTCCAACTCGCTAACCACTGAGCCATTCACCACCCTGTTTGTTCACAGATATATTCAACTGTCCAGTTGGAACTACGAAAATTATATGATAACATGAAAATTAAAGTTCCGGCCAGAAATATTCACGCCGTTAACGCAACTTTCGTTGGTAAATTTTGTAGATTCACGAAAACTGTCGAGAAATGGCGATATGTAAAATCAAGTAATAATTTCTTTTCAACAGGTGTCTCAAAACCTAGAGAACAGCAGAACCTTCTCACTTCATATATTGATGCGTCAAATGTTTACGGCAATAACGAAGAACAGTCCAATAAGTTACGAGCAGAAAATGGTAAAATTATTTTTATCCATTTAAAGGTCTAATCACCCAAAGCCTAAACTATATACCAAGATCGGGCATAGGTTTCATCAAAAGCTGACGAATTAAGATAGTGTGTTTCCACTGCGAGGAAACGGTACATTCGTTTGTAATATTGTATTGTCAGATTTAAAAACATTCATGTTATAATATGAATCAGTCATTCAATATGTTTGAACGCACAAAAATAGCAATATTCGGTAAATGCGGCTTGTTGGGTGTTTTTATGCTTTTAACACTATTTGGTGAATCATTACAACTAAAACTGATCATTTCATTATTTTTGTAGGAAGAATGGCTACCTCCGTTGGTAATTTATTGCCCTATGGTCGTGATGAAGATTGCATTATCGGACCCGGTGTACCTCATTGTTTTGCAGCTGGTAAGTGTGCAAGGTCATTCCCAAGCGTGTTTTATTCATTAATCCATAATTATTACCACAAACTGATTTTCAAAGGAGGGTTCAGGCCAAGTAATTAATGGTTACTTTGACACCTTTCCGTTTTTCACAGGGTAGAATCACTTCTCCAAAAATGATTTCATTTGAACTGTCTCAATTTGAAAATTATAATTTGTTATTATAAGGGAGAATCACAGGTTGAAATTTTACTAAGACCTTTTATCGAATGCCCCTAGATCGGTCGGTTTTATTGGATAATTTTAAAGGAATTTTAGTCCTACCTCTAGCAATGAACATAAATTTTAAGTCTCAAACTTTGCCAATAAACGTATATATTCTTCAGTGGACTTACCTTAATATTTTGTTTTCTTTTTTATAAGGTGATGAACGACTCCACGTGTATCCACCATTGATAGGTCTACATACTATATTTGTCCGTCTCCACAACATGATAGTTGCAGAATTGGAAGTAGGAAATAATTTTGATAGTGATAGACTATTTCAGGAAACAAGGAAGATCATTGGAGCTATAATGCAGGTAATCATGATGAAAGACGACATGAGTGAATTTATAGATAGAAAAATAGCGCTTAGATAGAACGAATCCCATTTACTCTTTCAGTACTGAATTCATGACACGATATCTTAAAATTGGTGAGGGTGAGGGACATTGTAAACAATAACTTATGATTTTTAATAATGACTAACTTAGTCTATATTTCAGAAAATTATGTATTTTGAGTGGATGCCTAATATTCTAAGTCCAAAAACATTAGATAAGTATGGATTAAGAGAAGGGGAACATGAGTATGATGTCAATGTGGATTCTCGTATAGCCTCTGAGTTTGCTACCGCCGCCTACAGAATGGGTCATTCATTGATCCCAGATTCACTCAAATTTGGCAATGAAACCATACTATCAAGAAATCTGTTTAACAATCCAAGAACGGTTTATGAAAACTTGACTCTACTGATGGAAGGAGTACTCAGACAACCTGCTTTAGCTAGAGATCGTTTTATTACCAAAGAAATCACAGATCACTTGTTTGAAACGAAACAGGGTTCCTTTGATTTGGTGTCTTTTAATATAAATCGTGGACGAGATCATGCAATAGCCACCTACAATCAGATGAGAGAATATTGTGGGCTACGAAAAATAACTTCATTTTCTAACAATGCACTTGGTAATGCAGGTGTCAAGTTGGCTCAAATTTACAGGTAAGTAAATTGTCTCGAAATTTGTTTTCAGGAAACCAAAACTGGATATTTTCCATTCAAACTGTTCTCTATATTAAGGAAGCTAAGGTTGAACCTTCCTACAAAAATTTCAGAGAGCAATTTTAAATCCCTTTAATATAATACACCAATAAATAGAAATAGCAGTCATTATTTGATAATGTTATTTTCTTACAAAGATAGCAATTGATTAGAGTTGGTAGTGATATCGATGCTTTGAATTTCCGGTCTAAAGTACCTTGAAAAATAATTATGTTATAAAATCCTGTATTTTTTTCGTTGCAGTCATGTTGACGATATAGAATTATTCCCGGGAGGAATGTCAGAACCTAACATGAAAAATTCTCTGCTTGGTGAAACATTTAACTGCATTATTGGCAAACAATTCAGAGTTTTAAAAGTTGGTGATTCTTTCTGGCATGAAACTGAGGACAAGCGCCGAGGCTTCTCAAATAGTAAGTTGTATAAAATAATGAATATCGTTAGCTGTGGGCTTTTTCTACACCTAAACTATAAATTATAGATCTAGTTGAAGGGGGTATAATCTAGCAAAGATATTTTTACACATACGGAATGTATTTGGAGCAAAATAAGTCCATTTATAGGTCATAATCCCTCTACTCTACAATAAAAATTAATGACACAGCCATGTATGTAATTGTTCATTACTTATAAAAAATACACAATATTTTGATTTCTTTTGCATTTTTCAATAATTTTCTTTATGATTTAGATCGTCATTTATGGTTTCCAGGTAAAATTATAGGCTTATGAATATTTTACCTTTTGACAATTGGAAAATATGAATTTTATGAAATAGTATTCTTTAAATTATAAATCTGATTGATTACCTAACGAAACATCGTCATAATGATTGTTTGTATCTTTCACTTGTTGTAGATCAAAGACAAATACTCAAAAGATTCAGTTTCGCAAAGATTTTATGTGATACTCTGAATTTGAATGAAATTCAACCTGATCCCTTTAGTCTACCTAATAACTCAAAGTAAGAAACTGATACCACTTTAGTATTTCTTGGTTACATCTCCTGTACAGACAATGAACTGATAACGATAATGGGCACACATTTTGTACATTCCTGCAAAAGTGGCATTCCAAATTATGTATATTCGTTCTAATGAAACTTAATGGATGGCAGTTTTAAATTTAATTACAATGACATAAATAGGTCGACGATGGAACAAAACATGCAGTATTTTGTATCATACTATTATTTGTCTTATGCCTTTCAGTAACCAAGTCAGACAATGTTCACAGTATCCAAGTATGAACATGTCATCATGGTTTGGCAGTCAGGAAAGTGAAGAAGATTAAATAAAGATAGAACACGCAATGACCAAACATGTTCAAGTACAATTTGGATGAAAACATTTTCCTAACTTGTTCCTATTATGTTATCTTGCCAATGTGAATAAATTGATATTGTAATTTGTTAGAGTTATTTTTAAGAAAATCGGTATTGGCTTTTATGGTAAAGGTCTCTGTGAATTCTCTGCCCAGATTTTGAAATTTTCAATTTTTTTATGAATTTTTTTTTATATAAAATGATTCATTTTTCAAAATTTTAATTTTTTAAATTTCATTTGATAAATCTTGTTACAAAGAAAATGAAAATAAAAAACCGAAGTAATCCACCCTAACCAATTTATTCGACATTATGCAATAAGTCATTTCCGGGTTACCAAAATTTTTTACCAATGGCCCGCCCCTACGTAAAGGAGGTATAACTTTGCCAAAATTCTCGATTGTATTGCAGCTTTAAATACCAATGTCGTCGTTACAATATACATTTGTCAATGCTGCAAAGTACAATTGTCGATTGAGACTCAAAAATTTATAGTGAAATGCCACAATCATTCATGTAATATTTAACAATGTATACACTTTACATTATACACTTTGCATAATCAAACCTTGCATTATCAAACCTTGCTTAATAAAGCCTTGTATTTTCAAACCTTGCATAATTATGAGGCGCCATGTGGGAATTAAATTATTTGACATAATCAAACAATGAATCGCTACTACTTTATTGTATTCATCTAATCAAACATGGTTAATGATTGTTTAACAATAATAATAATAATAATAAATTCTTTATTAAAGGGTATAAAATTAGGCTAGTTAGCCTGTCTCTCAATACATCTATCCCTTATAACAATTAAAATTTGATCATTCAACACAACAATATAAACTTATAACTATACTGATTCGAACAATGAAAATAAAATATGTACAATATAAACATGCCTACACCTTTTGCTCTGGCACGAGTCAAATGGAATGAAATAAAGTGAATGGAGTTTTACTTCCCACTTTTCAGCACCCATGGCCAATGAAGACGGGCAACGCCATGCAGTGTGCAATGGGGAAATCTTGACAGAACAGAAGCATTAGCCAATTCTATTTCGATTTCTAACTGTTAAGGCGTGCGTGCCCAAGTAGCACTTGAAAATATGTAAAAAAAAACAAAAACATATAATACACATAGAAGGGTCTGATTGGACAATAAATTTAACAAGAAAATACAGCTTTAACTAGCTATATTAACTATATATTGATAAATTTCATTTTTAAATTTAGATAGGTTTATACCATTTTTCATATTATTAGGAAGTGAATTCCATTGTTCCACTCCATTATACCTAAGGCTATTTTTTATAAGGGCAATACGTGGGCGTGGTAACATTAATTTCGTAGTTAATTTGGTATAGTTATTATCATAGTAAGAAAATAGAGATTTGATATGGACTGGACAATCATTATTTAAAATTTTATAAAGGTATATATACTTGTTAAATAAATGGCGTTTTTCAAGCGTGAAATTTTATGGGTTTTTAAATGTTCTGGTAAATCTAATGTATGCTCAACTCCTAGTGTTATTTTTAGAATATAGTTTTGCTGACGTTTTAGTAATTTGAAAGATTTTTGATCGAGTTTATCCCAAATTGGGGAACAGTAGTCCAGATGTGGTTGTATATGCGCCTTGTAAAATAAAATCCTGTACTTTAAAGGAAGGAAATTTTTTAGTTTTCTTAGTTGGAAGAGTTTAGAATTGAGACATTTATAAACTTTTAATGCATGTTCATTCCATTTGAGGTTTTCATTTAGTACAACTCCAAGTAGTTTAAAACTTGAAACAATTTCTAAGTTAGTTCTTTTAGCAACTATATGTAAGTTATCGATTATATTAGATCGATTTTGGGGTGTAGTAATCATCATAACCTTGGTTTTTTGCTCATTGATTATCATTTTGTTATTATTGCACCATTTTATAACATTGTTGATGTCTTTTTGAATTTTGGTTTGTAATGATGTTAGATTTCTATCAGAGGTGTAAACGGTAGTATCATCTGCAAAAAGGTCACTTTTAGATTGAAGAATTAAAGGAAGATCATTAATGAAAATGTTGAATAATATTGGTCCAAGTATCGATCCTTGGGGAAATCGCGACCTATTTCCATTAACCACTGTACACTGAAGTCTATGATTTAAGTAAGATTCAAAAAAGGATAATGTATTCTTGGAAAATTTGTACATTTCACATTTTTTTAACAGTAAATTGTGATCGACAAGATCAAAAGCTTTCCGAAAATCAAGGAAAACCATGCCAGAAATATTAGAATCATTTATTTCGTTATAACAAACAATCAAAATAAGAAAAATAATGGTTTCCAAACCAGGAAATCGTCCAAATTGCTTATTTGAAAACAAATATACTACTTAAAACTTAAACTCATTGGATGGACATAATGAAATTTTCCAAACCATAAAAAATGTTGGAATGCATGGGATGGAAACAATCAAACGCAAAATCATTTTTTCCAAGCCAGTACTTCATAACTTTAATTATTTCAAACCATGATAATCCGACGTCATTCCTTGCATACCATGAAACTGTTACGTATCTCATTTTGATTATTTGCATCCCAGCAAATCATAAAAACATGGTTTTTCATACCATGAAAACTGCATGCATTAAATTCCCACTTGACGCGATTAGATGATCTAATTTTGCTTATTTCCATACAAGCAAACTAACCGTCATGGTATGCGCACATGGTTTGCGCAGTAAACACTGGTCTATATATAGATCATCTATTTTAATACTCATACCAAGTTTTATCAAATCTATTAAAAAATTTTACTTTCTTTTGCACCCACAAAAGTTTTTGACTCAATTTTACTAAGTCAAGGGCAATAACTCAAAAACCATTCGTTAAAAAAAGTCGGAAATTCAAACTTGATTAATGTCTTATCAATTCTGATGCTTATACGAAGTTCCATCAAAATCCTTTGAAAATTGAAGCTTCTATTGTAACCACAATGGAATTTTGACGCAATTTCACTAAGTCAAGGGCAATAACTCAAAACCGTTCATTGAAAAAATGTCAAATTCAAACTTGACTGAGGTCTAATAAATTCCAATGATCACACCTAGTTTCATTAAAACCCCTTGAAAATTGTAGCTTCTATTGTCTGCACAACAAATGTAGAGGGAGGGGCAATAACTCAAAAACCCTTTATCGAAAAATCGTCCAAATCGAACTTGACCGCCGTCTTATCAATACCAATGCTCATACCAAGTTTCATTAAAATCCATAGAAAATTAGTAATAAGTTTTCCCTGACGGTCAGAAAGAGAAGTTACTTGAAATTTGAGATACACTGAAATTTAACAAGTACAATTTGAAAAGTAATTTTATTAATTGAAGATTTATTCCGTGCATGAGCATTGAAATTGTTCATTTGGAGACACCCGTGGTGATACTTATTAGAATATAGCTGTGTAGATTCCATTTATAAAAAGCCCCAATAATAATACATGTATCAAAATTCTAAAACAAACAGGCTTAAATTGGTAGTTTGTTGCAGAGATGTGAAACTTCTCTTTCCCATTCTGCCATGAAAATGTTTGCATAAGAAGGTGCAAATCGTTTTCCAATGGAAGTTCCTGAAGCCTGAAGATAAAAGTAAAGTCATTACGTTTCAAACAAATTTCCAAAAGCTCAAGAATTTCTTTATCTGGTCTCTCAGGATCGGGCTTCCGCTCGAATACCTGCTTTACAGTGCGTAATCCGGATCCATTGTCAATTTTAGTATACATGCTTTGAACGTCCAGGGACACTAAAAGAGCATTCTCTGGATCTTGAGTTTTTTTTATCTTCTCAACAAAGTCGTTGGTGTCGTTGATATGGGATTAGTGAGTGATTAATTTAATCATAGTTTGAAAAAAAGTCATTGTCGGTCCCGTAGTAATACCCTTAAATAACATGCGAAAACCCATGTTGTTCTTACAACGTTATGAACCTGTAGCAGCATGGGTCTGTAGCCTTTAGGTATCTTGAATCAGGCAAATATATTATTTTAGATTATATTCGTGACATTTTAGAGAGTTGATATCAAATGTGGTTACTGCCCATTCATCCTGAAACGTTCCATCTTTTTGTAATGCGTGGTAAATTATCACCATTACAGAATAGCTTCTGCCACTTCATGTCGAAAGATAAATTCGTAAGATTACCAAATTACTGTGATCAATTTCCCATATGACCTAATTACTGTGATCAATTTCCCATATGACCAAATTACTGTGATCAAAATACCTACGGTGGTCCATATTATAAAACATCATTTATGTTGTTTTAATTTTGAATTGAAAAACTGGAATATAATTAAAAAACTGGAATATAATTTTAAAACCTGTATTTCCATCTAGAATCATTTGTATCATAAATTATCTATAACATACGCGATGCTTATCGTAGAACTGTGGTATTTTATTGTGACAAAGCAATCATTGATGTGCTTTACCATACCATGATTGTATGTCCATTCTAAGAGATAGTATTCTTTTAATTAACACACACAGGGTATACAGCTGTTGTCAGTTAGTAACGCTGTGTTTAAATCATAATACATGTATATTTGAACAAGAAATTTGTATAGCATTACTTGTATCATAAATTATCTATACCGTACGCTATGCTTATCGTAGCATTTTATTGTGAGAAAGCAATCATTCAAAAAATGTTGATTTGACCTTTACTATTAAAATCGTCTGACATACCATAATCATATACATAAGCACGAGTATACCAAGTTCGCTAAAATACAATCTAAACTCATCTGGTCAACTAGCCTTTCGACCACAGAAGAGGTAGTATTCTTTTATCTTAACAAGCATCGGACATACAGCTGATGTCAGTTAGTAACGCTGAATTATATCATAAACATATTTTAACAATTAATAATGACAGGGTTTTTAATGGGGTATTTCAAAGTTGAAGTATGTGATCGTGCTCAATTTGAATGTTTCGTGGAAGTTTAGGTAACTACTCACAGATTATATCGATATTCTATTCCAAGTGTTCATTTTTATACGCCCCCATGAATATGTGGGAATATATTGTCGTCGCCCCTGTCCGTCGGTCTGTCGGTCCGTCGGTCCGTCCGTCCGTCCGTCAACATTTGTTGTAGACACAATAGAGGCTACAATTTTCAATTGATTTGTATAAAACTTAGTGGGATCATTAGAATTGATAAGACGGCAGTCAAGTTTGATTTAGACGATTTTTCGATAAACGGTTTTTGAGTTATTGCGCCTGCCTCTATATTTGTTGTAGCCACAATAGAAGCTACTATTTTCAATGGATTTGAATGAATCTTGGTGTGAGCATTGAAATTGATAAGATGGCGGTCAAGTTTGACTTAAAAGATTTTTCGATGAACGGTTTTTAAGTGATTGCCCTTGACTTAGTAACATCACGTCAAAATTTATTGTGGATGCAATAGAAGCTTCAATTTTCTACGGGTTTTAATGAAACTTGGTATGAGCATTGGAATTGATAAGACGGCAGTCAAGTTTCGAATTTGACGATTTTTCGATGAATAGTTTATGAGTAATTGCCCTTGACTAAGTAAAATTGTGTAAATACATGTGTTGTAGACACTATAGAAGCTTCAATTTTCTATTGATTTTAATTAAACCTGGTATGAGCATTGGAATTGAAAAGACGGTAGTAAAGTTCGATTTTAACGATTAATTGATAAACTGTTTTTGAGTTATTGCCCCTGCCTGTATATTTGTTGTAGACACAATAGAAGCTGTAATTTTCAACGGATTTTAATTGGAATTGATAAGACGGCAATCAAGTTTGAATTTGCTGACTTTTTTTAACCAATGATTTTTTAGTAATTGCCCTTGACTTAGTAAAATTGCGTCAGAAATTTTTGTGGGTGAAAAAGAAGCTACAATTTTTTAATATATTTGATGAAACTCTGTATGAGTATTGATATAGATAAGATGGTGGTCAAGTTTGGATTTGACAATTTTCCATGAATAGTTTTTGAGTCTTTGCCCTTAACTTCAATTTTCAGTGAATGTTTTTTTTAGTTATTGCTCAATTTAATATTCAAATTCAATGCTGTCAGTGGGCGTATGTAACCTTGCCTGGAAAGCTATCTTAACTTAAAATGGAGTAGGATTTTAGATTTTAAATCTATAGAATGGGCTATAGTAGGATGTAAAGATAATATTTAAAGATTTTGTTTCAAACAACCACGTCAATAGTAAATTAAAGTTACCCTGTCACCGATAATTACTAATTTGTTTCTTAAAATATCAATATGCCTCGTAGGAAGGGAACTATAGGAAAGGCCAAGACTAGTACAGTCAAGGAGAAGGGTGAGACTACATTACGTCGTAAAACTCTTTCACCTCCAAAAAGTGATTCCGACCTATCGATGCCTGATGCCGTCGATACTTAACCTCCAAAACGCCAACGCGTGTTGGTAGCTGCGGACTTCAATGAGAAAGAGGAAGAGGCCATGGTCGATTTTTGAAGAACGAACTACTGTACAAGAAGCTACTGGATTCCCGGAACAAAATCAAGAAACATGTCCTATGGGATGAGATGGCTGTTAAGTTGGAGAGGGATGCAAAACTCCTTCATACATGGTACGCGTCCGTAAGATCTCGTTACGGTAGGATCCTCGAGGATAATATGAAGTCTGGTTCTAGATTCTCTGCTGGACAGCCATGTTTCTTATAGAATAATGGCTTCATCAGGTAGTTTCGTAATGCAAAGATGTTATCTCCCAGGATAAAATATGGTATGTCCTTGTCATCATTAGGAATTTGTCTGCTGCTAGAAAATCAATAGAACTATTAAGGATGCACTCTTTCTATTCTGAATCATTGAAGATTTGAGTATCTGACATATGCCCAAAACCACCAGTATCTGCCCATAAAAGTTTATAATCAGCATGAACCATGCCCAGCAGCACAATGGAAAAGAAGCCTTTGTAGTTATAGTAGAGACTGCCAATGCTATGGGTTTTCTAATGGCAATATGCTTCCCATCTAAAGCACCAATTGCATGCAGGAATTTCCATCTCATCTCAAACTGTTCTGCTAAAGTCTTCCATTCATCAGAGGTAGTGGGGCATTTAATGACTTCATCTTGGAATTCATTCAGAATTGCTTGACAAATTTCTCTGACTATCAAAGATATGATGTTCTGTGGAACTCTGAAGTTAAACTTCATGCTGGAGTAGTTGTCATCACTGGCCAGATGTCTCAAAGCAATGGCTATCTCCATCTCTGGTTCTATGGCTTTCCTGTAGTTAGTGTCTCTCTTGGTGACCCTTGGTCCTGTTCTTTGCACAAGCTCGTCAAACATCTCTGGCTGGATACGGACAAAAATTGATGAAACTGGCAGGATCTTCACGCCTTAGTTCTGGAATCAGACGTTGGAAGTTCCCTAGCTGTAGTCGTCTACCAACACACAACCAAGGGCGGACCAAGCATCTCATTTCTCTAGGTTTTCTCCTCTGCCTTCTCCTTTCAATCATTTCTGTAATGAATTCCGTTTCCTCACCTAGATAATTCAAATGTAACATCTTTAAGGTGTGTACTACTTGCTGTCTGCTATGCAAATTGTGACAATATCCAACAACTTGAGTTTATATTCCATTTGTATAAGTGTTCACGACTGGGCCATGACTGCTCCAACTGCCCCACGACTGACTGTGGCCCAACTTGTTCGTCTGTGTCATGTCCTTAATACGTTTTAGCCACGATTTTGTTAATCATGAGAGTTATCCGATTATTAACTCGAACCTAATAAATCGTCGCAACCAGGCCGAAAATTCTAGATCCACACGAACATGCCACAACCCAATCCGATCAGGTCAAAAAGGATCACGCCACGACCTTCCCGACTTATCCACGACCTGTCACCCCATTTTTATACGCCCACATGTGGACGTATATTGTCGTCGACCCTGTCCGTCTGTCTGTCGGTCTGTCTCTCCGTCCATCCATCAACATTTGTTGTAGACACTATAGAAGCTACAATTTTTTTTTTCGATTTTAATGAAACTTGGTTTGAGCATTGGAATTGATAAGACGGCGGTCAAGTTCGATTTTGACGATTTTTCGATAGACGGTTTTTGAATTATTGCCCCTGCCCTTATATTTGTTGTAGACAAAATATAAGCTTTAATTTTCAATGGATTTAAATGAAACTTGGTGTGAGCGTTGGAATTGATAAGACGGCGGTCAAGTTTGAATTTGAAGATTTTTCGATGAACGGTTTTTGAGTTATCGCCATTGACTTAGTTACATCACATCAAAATTTATTGCTGATGCAACAGAAGCTACAATTTTCAATAGATTTGAATGAAACCTGGTATGATTATTGAAATTGATAAGGCGATGGTCAAGTTCGAATTTGACGATTTTTCGATGAACGTTTTTTGAGTTATTGCCCTTGACTTAGTAAAATTGCGCCAAAATTTCATTGTTGGTGCAAAAGAAGCTACAATTTTCAAAAGATTTTGATGAAACTGAGTGTGAGCATTGAAATTGATAAGACGGCGGTCCAGTTAGAATTTTATGATGTTTTTGATGAACGGTTGACTTAGTTAAATTGCGTTAGCCTCAGAAATAGAAGACAATTTGACAACGAATTGATTTCTATCGTCACCCTACCTCCATCGTTTATCTGGGAATTGCGTAAATCATCTTATTCATCTTTTGGTTGGAAAGATTTGGAAATTGCGCTTGCAGCTTGCCTTACTTAAGAACCAGCTTTTGCCCCTAAGAAAATAAGGTCTGTTTTTTGTTATGAAGGATGTAACCTTTGGTATAAGGGACATTAATCTAGATAAGAATCCGTCTCCAGTCTCTTAACTGTTCATGCTTTAAAATAAAGCCTATATTTGTAATGCAGTAGATTTGATAAATATCATATAAATAAATAAAATTTAATTGTAGTAATAAATCAACATACCTCAATCATAGAATCAAAAGAGTTACTACGTGGACTCAGGAGATGTTATTTCTTTTCATTGATCTTAAGTCGCATAATATTCACGTTGCCACGGAAGCCATAAAAATACTACTACGTCGCCGAAGGAATGGTATTCCTGTTTATGTTAATAAGCCATAATAATACTACTGTACCGACTCAAAGGAATTGTATTCCTTTTTATGTTAATAAGTCATAATAATACTACTGTACCGACTCAGGGGAATGGTATTCCCTTTATATTAATAAGCCATAATAATACTACTGCACCGACTCAGAGGAATGGTATTCCTTTTAATGTAAATAAGCCATAATAATACTACTGTACCGACTCAGAGGAATGGTATTCCTTTTTATGTTAATAAGTCATAATAATACTACTGTACCGACTCAGAGGAATGGTATTCCTTTTTTATGTTAATAAGCCATAATAATACTACTGTACCGACTCAGAGGAATGGTATTCCTTTTTATGTTAATAAGCCATAATAATACTACTGTACCGACTCAGGGGAATTGTATTCCTTTTTATGTTAATAAGTCATAATAATACTACTGGGCCGACTCATGGGAATGGTATTCCCTTTATGTTAATAAGTCATAATAATACTACTGTACCGACTCAGAGAAATGGTATTCCTTTTTATGTAAATAAGTCATAATAATACTACTGTACCGACTCAGAGGAATGGTATTCCTTTTTTATATTAATAAGCCGTAATAATACTACTGTACCGACTCAGAGAAATGGTATTCCTTTTTATGTTAATAAGTCATAATAATACTACTCAGGGGAATGGTATTCCTTTTTATGCTAATAAGCCATAATAATACTACTGTACCGACTCAAAGGAATGGTATTCCTTTTTTATGTTAATAAGCCATAATAATACTACTGCACCGACTCAGAGGAATGGTAATCCTTTTTATGTCAACAAGCCATAATAATACTACTGTACCGACTCAGAGGAATTGTATTCCCTTTATGTTAATAAGTCATAATAATACTACTGTAACGACTCAAAGGAATGATATTCCTTTTTATGTTGCTAAGCCATAATAATACTACTGTACCGACTCAAAGGAATGGTATTCCTTTTTATGTTAATAAGTCACATTATATTCACTTATCACGCACCAAATGTGTTCCACATTGTCTTTTTCGACCTTCATAAAAATGAAATGAACATTTAATTTCAAAATAATATATCATTTGAGTATACATCGTCGCTTTAATCGAATACTTAATTTGCTACATTGAACATCTATTTTCACTAGTAATAAAAATACTAGTATACGAGATAAACGACGTCATGGAAGAAGAAAATATAGTTTTACCAAAGACGACAGTAACCAAGAAGCCGAGAGAGACATGGTTGAGAAGCGTAGATTTTATTATTACTTGTGTAGCTTCTACTGTAGGTTTTGGAAATATATGGCGGTTTCCGTATCTGTGTTACAAAATGGGTGGAGGTAAAGGACTTTTTTCTTTTCATTTTTTTTTTCTGATCAAACTATTATACAGAGTTGAAACATAGAAATAAATTACTATTGTCATGTCTTCTAACGTTTCGGCTAAATGCCTTCTTCTGAAACACTAAAGTAGTTTGTGATCACATTTTTTTTTCTTTATCGTCCTTTTACTACTTATTCAAAGTCTAGAATCTTGGATTATAACAATAACGTACCAAGGTCGAAAATATTACTGAAGTGTTTCTAAAGAAGGCATTCAGCCGAAACGTTAAAAGACAGGACAATAGTATTTATTTTTTTTAAATGTCCTCTATTATGGGAATTTATGTTAAAACATAAAGCAAGGCAAACGTGATCCATACTTCTTAATGAGTCACACTATAATATTTTGAAATCTTTTATGAATTGTTATTGAAGGTGCCTTTTTGATACCATACATAATAGCAGTGTCAACGATTGGTTTCCCTATAGTGTATCTAGAGGTTGTAGTGGGACAGTACATGAAACAGGGTGCTATAGGAATGTGGAAAATATGCCCTCTGTTTAAGGGTATGTAATAATTAGGCTTTGTGAATAGAAATCTATTTAAATGATAATTGTCTGGATTCAAACAATTCGTCAATATCATGTCTATTTCGAGAAGCAACAAACTCATACAAAACAGTGGTAACATTAGGTAAGTGGGCGAGAAAAGGTCACAAATATTTTGTCTATGGGTGCCACAGATCTCATCCCCTCCCGTTGCATATATTTACCCATGAATAATACTTTAGTATGTCGTTTTAGGTGTTGGAATACTAACAGCAGTATTATGTTACGGAGAAACAGCTTATTATATGATAATATTTGTTTGGTTTTTGATGTATCTTGGTTCATCATTTCATAATCCTCTACAATGGACTCATTGCAATAATGCTTGGAATACGCGAAAGTAAGTTTAAAGGCCCAATAACAAATGCCGTTTAAAGCACTTAGATATTTAAAGGGGCATTAACAATAACCATCATTGAATTCTTTAATTGTGAAGCTGGCAAACAATCTTCCTTGAATTTGATGCTATAGAAAATATCTTATAAAGGAATGATAATCTTTTCCAGTTGTTCTGAGTTTGTTTTCAATATGTCAGAAAGTGGGGAATGGAATGCTACAAGTTCCGTACTAAACATCACAAAAGTTAGTCCATCTATTGAATTCTGGAGGTAGGTTAGCTTAGAACTGAATTACGAAACAACATTCTCTTTTAAACATTTGTAAGAACTATTTCTCTTAATGTCACTTACATAAACTACTAATGCCATGAAGTTGCTAATCTCCAGTGGCCCAGTTGGTGGAGAAAAGTAGGGCGTATAACCTCATTTATTTCATTTCAATTTTAGACATTATATATTAGAAATATCTAGTGGTCTTGAGGAGTCTGGGAGTGTTGTTTGGAAATTGCTAGTTTGCCTTATAGTACTGTATGTTCTAGTGTACTTCTGTATGTGGAAGGGAATGACATGGCTGCCAAAGGTATGTTCTATATATCTTGCGTTGCACATGGGGGTATAAGGAGAAAAATATAAATGATATTGAATTTGAAAAACCGAATTATAAAAAATTTAAAATGCGTGGAATAATCATAAGCAACGCTGATTAATCAATTAGTAAGCTTGATTTGACCCTAAACAATGCGAGAATGAATATTACCTGATTTATATACATATACCTACTTTGAATATTACTATGACTGCAATTTTTTAAGGTAATTTCTTGGCATCGATTTTAATGATTTCAATTTGTTAACCTAAACAATTTTTCCCCTTGGGGTGCTCGCTAGCTCAAATTGAAAATTATAGAGTATATCTGTTCTGACCCTAGATCTTTAAATGGGCTAGAATCAAATGGTTAATGTCGTCAAAATTTGTTAGGAAGCTAAAGAGTTTATACACGGACAGATTTATCTCGGCTTAAGGGCGTTAAAATTATGAGGCAAAATGTCGAAGGTAAAGATAGCGCCTCAGTGTACTCAGCTCTAGTATTATTTTATTGGGGTTTTTTTTCTATACTTTTATTCAAACAGTCACAGTTTTCAACATACAAATTAACATTTATTAAATAACATACATATACCTTTTCAGATAGCATATATTACTGGTACTCTACCGTATTTATTACTAACAGTTTTACTGATAATGGGGGCCACTAAAGAAGGGGCTTTAAACGGAATATTGTATTATTTGAAACCAGATTTAAGTAAATTATTAAGCTTAGAAGTAAGTATCAGCGAATGTTTCTATAGAAATAATTAGTCAAAATGAGCTGTTAGTATAAGTGAGTATAAGTAATATAGGTAAGTTAGAGCAAATGTTCGAAGTAAGTAAATAGTATGTAATCGAATGTTTGAAGTAAATGATAACAGCATAAGCGAATGTTTGTAGAGTTCCAAGCCAGTAATCGGTGTGGACTTTTTACAAATTTAGAAAATGTTCATTATAGATGAAAATGTTAAAAGTCATCTTTAAGAGATTCAGTGAACTTTTTTAGCATAATTGAATATTGTTCAAATTAGGAATTGAGAGTTTAAGAGAATTCCAAAGTGAGTGATCTGTATACAAGTGAATCTTATTTCAGGTTTGGTATAGTGCAGTATGTCAGGTTATGTTTTCATGTGCACTTGGTCTTACTATCTGGCCAGCAATGGGTAGCTATAACACATTTCATCAAAATAGTTATAGGTAAGAAGCCCGGATTATCATATTTTAATGTCTAGGATGAATTAGTCATACTAAAAAACCTTTTAAATACCGCAGAACGTTATTCTTGTCATAAAACCACGGTTCACAAATGGGGGTGAATTCACCCCCAAGAGAATGGCCCGGGTCCGCTCGAGTTAAGGTTAATATAACAACAACCACTCCATACCCTTTCAACCATGAATTCAAACTAAAAAAAAGAATTTAAGTGTTGGAGTTAGATAAATACGTTTGTTAGAATGGAATCTGTATCCTCTAAATGTATTTTCTTAATTTACAGACAAACAATTATAATATGTGTCATAAACTCCCTGACCAGTCTATTCTCTGGGTTTGTTATATTTGTCTTACTTGGACACATGGCTCATGTGCAAAATGTACCTATTGATAAGGTCGCCACTTCAGGTATGTCAAAGATGTGTTTTTAATTAATAAATCGAAATTTTTCTTTTCTTTTTTTTTTTCTTTTTTTTTTATTTTTTTTTTGCATCAGTGAATTGCATGTTTATGAAATGGATTTTGAACAGATTTGTGTCCTAATGACGTTAACAAAACAATGAGCCAGAGATAGTTTGAAAGGGCAAGGTATTACTCATGTGGTAACGAGAGAGAACAAAACGTCAAACTCACTTACTCACTATTCTACATGTAACCATCTTCAAATATGATTAGCATTCGGATCGACCAATAAAGTTCAATGTGATGGCGATAATTAATGTATGTGTTTCTGTCTGTTACAGGTCCAGGCTTGGTGTTTGTAGTTTATCCAGAAGCTTTAGCCCAACTTCCGTTACCACAGTTCTGGTCGTTTCTATTCTTCCTTACAATGACTTTAATTGGTATAGATTCTGTAGTAAGAAGAACTTTTATGCTTTTATCTTTTGGTAAAGCAAAGCTTTAATCCATATGTGCCTAAAATGTTTAGTCGAGCCAATCTCTCACTACATATGACCAGTCTGATATAATCAGATCCGGTTAGATATACACTTGTAATATGTAATATTTTCAGATCGTCATGATAGAATCGGTGATTATAGCAACCTTAGATACATCTCTATACTTGAGACAGAATAGAAAGCTTTTTGTTTTAGCAATGTGTATAATATTTTTTTTATGTGGCATTCCCATGATAACACAGGTAAGAACTGTTTAGGTTAGCTACGTAACTGATGATGTAATAAATGGGGTTAATTGTATTCTTCTATATTTCAACTTGCGATATTTGAAACTGAACAAGATGTCATTCTTATACAGCATGTTATTTTTTTACGAAATATATAAAGAATTGCTTTGTCTTTCAAGCACAAATTTCCTAGTAGAAATTTGAATTTCACTCTCAGGATCCTTACTAGTTCAGAAACACAATCGCATTTTTAAGGATTTGAATCAACATGGTTAACTGTCTGTCAAAACTAATTGCATCATTGCATCAGTCCATCTGTCATCTCAGATATTTTTTGATATTTATTTTTAAATATATATATATTTATTATTCATCGTTTAGATTCTATTCAGCCATGTATTCATATTTGATATGTAATCTTCAGTTTTTTTGGAGAAATAAAACAGCACCAATATAAAAGAGATTCCATCTATAAATTTCGATAGGGATAGGTCATCCCATCATGAATGCGGTCTCAGAGTCTTTCTGTAATTTAAACGATAATCAACGTGACGTACAATTTTTAAATACCTTTATGTTGATAGTAAACGATAGTAAAACACATGTACATGTATATACTACTTATATTTTTTAGGGTGGAATGTATATTTTTGTACTTGTTGATTACTATATATTTGGTGGTCCTATGATGATGATAATTGCTCTATTAGAAACCATTGCAATCGGCTGGATATACGGTCAGTATTGAATATCTCTTAGTCGCTGTTTTTGAGGATTTTCTTCGAATCATGACAAAGTCAAATCTGACATAGCTTTTTGTATCGACTCAACGCTGAACCATCTTAATTTGTCCTTTAGACTAGATATTCTACAATGTCTTATGACTCGTTTGGGTGGTTGTCATATGACCATGATACGCCCACTTCCAGCTCTAATGAATTATTTAAGTATTGGGGTGAGAGCCGAAACCTGGTTGACTCATTGAAGCACGGACACAGAATTGTTCTTACTTGTATTCAAAACAATGTCACCTTATGATGATTAGCAGATGATTAATTTTGTTACTAATTCGAAGAGCTTGGGCGTCGCTAATATAAAAACATCAAATTTTAACGATTATAGGCTATTATACTTTTGGTGAAAATTTCCAACTTGTCTATTTTCTGGTGAAGTCATGAGAATTAATTTGGTTACTTGGCTGATAATTTTATTTATTGCTGAACAATAGCTTTATTTAAATTTGATGTGAAATATTATAATTTAATATCATATGTTGCCTTAATTATTTTATAAGCATCAATAATAATAACATTTAAGCAATTTATTATACGTTATTTTCTAATATTATTTGACTACCAAAAATAAATAAGAAAAATAACATGTATTGTCAGATCAGTATCAAAAAATGATGCAGTAGTAATCGGCCCTATTTAGATATATGTCGAGCGTATAAATAATTCATGTTTGTGGCGGTCTAGCAATTTCTCAAAAATAGAAAGACAATCAAAACTGGAAAAGCTGGAAAAGAATCTTGATATGAAGATTTCAGTCTGGGGAAACATCAACAGAAGTGTTACCTTGTTGATAAGGACAGAAATATTGTACAAATGGTGACTTTCATACGACAAGGAGGCTTAAAACAACATTTTTTTTGTTAAAGTAACCGTGTAGCTGATAAATGACTAACTAAAGATCCTCGACCTTCGTTTCAGGTCAAGAGGCAGACAAATCTATTTAAATCAGCCCAATGTCATTCGAGATGAAACATATTCGATTGGATAGTAAGACTTTATACCAATGAAATTGAAGTATGGATATTTTGGTTCTGGTTTGGAAATTTAAGAATTATTCAAACCAAAAAACAAAGGGGTCAAAATTGCAGTATCTAATAATCAGTAAACCAATTTGTGTTTTGATTTGTCTGTCCTTAAGTTGTAAAATTGGTTGAATTATCCCAAACAGAATTTCTATTTAAGGTGCCGACAAATTGTATGATAATATTGAACACATGATAGGATATAGAATTAATATTTGGTTAAAACTGTGTTGGAGATTTATATCTCCAATTTTGATACTGGTAAGAATCATTTCTGTGTTCTCGAAATATATGTATGGTCCTTACCGATCTTATCTAATCAATTAATAACTGAATGTTCCTAATATTTCAGACCGTTTTATCATATAGTTATATAATATATATAATAAAACTCTATGGTTTTATCTTATAATATATAACTATCTTTCTATCAATATAAATATTGTGGTCAAAATGATTTATCTGTTTATTTACATGTTCCTAGTAATATTGCAGACTGTTATTATCTATCAATATATAACTATATACACATGGTAATATTGCAGACTATATGTATCTGGTTCCTGTGCTTATCTATCAATATATAACAATATGTATTTGGTTCCTGTGCTTATCTATCAATATATAACTATATGTATCTGGTTCCTGCTCTTATCTATCCAAAAAAATAATTAAACAATATGTATCTGGTTCCTGTGCTTATCTATCAATATATAACTATATGTATCTGGTTCCTGCTCTTATCTATCCATATATAACTATATGCACATGGAAATATTGCAGACTATATTTTATCTGATTCCTCTGCTTATCTATCAATATATAACAATATGTATCTGGTTCCTGCTCTTATCTATCCATATATAACTATTTTGTGCACATGGAAATATTAACTATATGTATCTGGTTCCTGTGTTATCCATCAATATATAAAAATATTTTGGTTCCTGTGTTTATCTATCAATATATAACTTTTTTTGGTTCCTGTCTTATCTATCAAAAATAATAATGTATCTGGTTTCCTGTGTTATCCATCCCAAAATATTTCTTTTTTTTGGTTCCTGTGATTTTTCTATTTAATATATAACTATTTTATACCTGGTTACCCGCTCTTAGCTATCCCTATATAACTATCTAGGTCCATGTGTTTATCTATCAATATATTACTTTATGTATCTGGTTCCTGTGCTTATCTATCAATATATAACTACTAGTATATATATCTGGTTCCTGCTCTTAGCTATCCATATATAACTATCTGGTCCATGTGTTTATGTATCAATATATTACTTTATGTATCGGGTTCCTGTGCTTATCTATCAACATATATAACTATATGTATCTGGTTCCTGCTCTTAGCTATCCATATATAACTATCTGGTCCATGTGTTTATCTATCAATACATGTATATTACTTTATGTATGTATCTGATTCCTGTGCGTATCTATCAATATATAACTCTATGTATCTGGTTCCTGTTCTTATCTTTCAACATATAACTATAATGTTCCTAGTAATATCGCAGACTGTTCTTGTCTATCATTGTACAAATATATGTATAGGGTAATATTGCAGACTGTTCTTATCTATCAATATACAACTGTATGTTCCTGGTTCCAGGAATATCCATATATTACTATCTGGTCCATGTGTTTATCTATCAATATATTACTTTATGTATCTGGTTCCTGTGCTTTTATATCAACATATATAACTATATGTATCTGGTTCCTGCTCTTAGCAATCCATATATAACTATCTGGTCCATGTGTTTATCTATCAATACATGTATATTACTTTATGTATGTATCTGATTCCTGTGCTTATCTATCAATATATAACTGTATGTATCTGGTTCCTGTTCTTATCTTTCAACATAGAACTATAATGTTCCTAGTAATATTGCAGACTGTTCTTGCCTATCATTGTACAAATATATGTTTAGGGTAATATTGCAGACTGTTCTTATCTATCAATATACAACTGCATGTTCCTGGTTCCTGGTTCCTGTCTATAAATATATATATATATATATATATATATATATATATACATTTTCCTGGTAATATTACAGGCTGTTCTCGTCTACCAATTGATCACAATCAAATTACTGGTGTGTGATACTTATGTTTATCCACAATGGGTCTGTATACTATTTATAACAGTGGTGGGTCTTTTAGCTTCAATCGTACCCGTTCACATGATATATAGTCTATTGAATAGAGGATCCATGTCTATTCTGGAGGTAAGTGAGAAAAATACAAACGATGTTTAAAATAATTATAGCTACTACACTATCTTCCGATATCCTCTATAAATCATGTTCAATCAATAAATTATAAGGACTCCAATTCCACCAATTCATTTGCCATCTTTTTCTATGTAAATCATGAAATTCAACCTTTTATAACTTTTATAAAAAAATCTCGTTGAAAGCAATCTAATGTCACATGAAAGCCTGGCCAACACTTGGTTTCTATACAAAAATTCAAGCATGACCATGAACATTTTGAACCACTACATTTTATCAACATCCGCTTGACTGTCATTGCACACAAAACCACTTTTTTTCGAAATAGACTTCCGCCAATTAAATTTCTCATTATCTCAGAACATCTTAGAGAAAATGCAATTTCAGACATCAAATTCCAAATATTAACCAAACATGGGAATGCAAACAACCCTAAAAGGAGGGGAGAAAGCGGAATTCTAAAAATAGCTAGGACTTGATTCATCAATCATTAGCATAACATGGGATGTTTTTGTTGTCCGAGTCCTTATATGGTGAAAATTTCCATTGATCAAGGGACGTAACTAATGAAATTACAATTCTCAAATAATTGAAGGGAGGGGACTGATCTGCAATAATTATAAATAACGGCCTTTATTGTTTGAGGACAAAATGTTGAAAACGTCCAAATGCATGTGGTAGCATTTGATTATGAAATGTGGCAACAACTGATCAGTAGAGTAAGAGTTATTGCTGCTAAATAATACAAAAAGGGGGAGGCTAAATAAAACCTGGATAACGAAAGTAGCCATGGGATGAAATAAAAGATGATGAATGTTCGCAGAAATCTTTTGGTATCGTAAGGATTTCTTACGTTCTTACTATTTTTTGTTAAATAAACATATTAATCTGTGAGAAGTTTCTCGGATTATGGATGGATTATGGAGTCACAGGCAGATTAAGCTTAGGGGCTGATTTAAATATCCATTTGAATCAGATTGAAATAGAAATGGCAGTTTTTTTATACGTATACTCATTTTTGAATTTATTGTTTCAGAGAATAAAATATTTACGACAACCAATTTTAGAAGAACATCAAGTACCAATAAAATGGAAAGAAGGATCTCACAATTGGTTAACAGATTGAAAATCAGCGCATATATTTTTTCTCTTGTCAAAATTCGTCAAAATCAATAAAATATGTTTATTTCGCTTACACGTAGTTAATATTGCCCCTTATCGCTGCCAAAGAATATGAAATGAAATACAGGATAAGTTGGTTGCCTAGAATGCATGACTGAGAGTGGGGAGAGGGGTCTCGGCGCTCGCCT
This sequence comes from Nipponacmea schrenckii, assembly GCA_030562195.1. Taxonomy (NCBI): domain Eukaryota; kingdom Metazoa; phylum Mollusca; class Gastropoda; family Lottiidae; genus Nipponacmea; species Nipponacmea schrenckii. The sequence continues at coordinate 13,464,092 of CM060202.1, forward strand.
GTTTGGAAGGGTTTTGAAAATTTGAAAATTATTATTGATTTTGGAGGATCTTAATTCATTCTGGCCAGCAATCATGTTGAGGTACTTATTGTAAAAATTAAGCAAATTAACAACTGAATTAGACAGTTTTAGAAACATGAAAAGATTACATTCGCACATTTGACAGAGAGCTTTGCCCTTAAGAAATGTTTCAACTTATGTGTGCTTCGCTTGCAACTGAGGCAGTTCAATTTTTGTTGACGTCGTATGACAATTGCCCTTCGATTTAAGGAATCGACATAAAAAAGGCATTTTTATTGTAAAGATTTTCCATTTATTTCAAAATTCCAAAGGAAATTAGGTGGCCTTTTTTAGTCACTTTGTTGAAATCTGTCCCTGGTACATTGGCATTTTATTCGCGCACTTCACTTTCGCATTTTTCCGACATTCAAAATTGTATCTGCAGCAGCAGCATCACTCAGTAGACTGCTTTAAGCATCCATTTTCAATTATTTTTCCTCCTAAGATAAAAGGCCTATTGCCTCTCTATAACTGTTGGATCATTTTCGATGATGTTAAACAGTGTAGACAGAAAAAAAATTATCACACCACATTTAATTCAAATCAGATGAAAACTGTATTGTCTATCACAATCTCAAGCCATTTTGAAGTTGAAAATTCGGGTAGAACTTCAAAGTCGTTTTTCTCGAAAAAGTGAAAAATATCGAAAATAAGTTTCAGCCTGAAAAAGCTGTAGAAATGGATAAACTTTCATTTAATGCAAAAATTTTGTGAATAGAATCAAAACGCGCCGAGTTATGGCCATTTTAGTTTTGGGGTGGGGGAGGGGTCGTCCGCCAGCCTATATAGCCCTATAGTGGCTTGGTGCACACTACCAACCACACCAAAGAATTCCTGAAGAACAAGAAGGCCTCTACACCAACCAGACTCCAATCCACCACCAACCAATAGAAGATGAACGGGACATTAATGCTCCGTTCACCCTCGACGAGCTGAAGAACGCACTGCGTACTAAGAAGGATAGCGCCGCTGGTGAAGACAACATCAAGTACAGCATGTTAAAGGAGTTACCAATGGAAGCATCTACAGTTCTACTGGAATTATTCAACACATCATGGTATAATGGTACAATTCCGGAAAGTTGGAAAACAGCAATGGTCATTCCTCTACCAAAACCGCAAAAGGACAAACATCAATGCAGTTCATACAGGCCTATTTCTCTGACCTCGACTCTATGTAAAACATTTGAGACGATGGTCAACAATAGACTTCGATACCACTGTGAACTAAATGGTCTCATCGATCCTAACCAAAGCGGCTACAGAGAGAAACGGTCAACAATAGATCAAATCGTTCGACTTCAACATGACATTGCTGCCCACCTCGGAAAGAAGAACTACTTCAGTGCAGTATTTCTGGATTTATCCAAAGCCTTCGATTTAGTATGGGTCGATGGTCTACTTTTTAAACTTAGCAATCTTGGCATCAAGGGGTGTATGTTCCGGTGGATCCAGGACTTTCTAAAGGTTCGACAGATACAAGTCAACGTCGCCAATTCCATCAGTGAGAAGCACTCACCAGAGAATGGAACCCCCCAAGGATCTGTTATCAGCCCTACCTTATTCAGCATCATGATCAACGATCTCTCTCGGGACTATGTGCATAGTAAGGACCGATCGGTTAGCACGGCCTTATATGCAGATGATAGTTCCTTGTGGACAGGTCACAATAACCTCAACACTGTGAAAAGTCGCATGCAAACTGCTCTGAACCAAGTTGCCAAATGGGCAAACGACTGGGGCTTCATTATTTCAGAAGCTAAAACCGTCGGGATGCTCTGCAGCAGGCGCACGGATCACAACGGTATTGACCTAAGATTGAATGGTGTGAAAATTAGGCAAGAGAAAACAGTAAAGTTCCTTGGCATGTACTTTGACCATAAGCTTAGTTGGAATAGCCACATCGACTATATCTGTAATCGTACAACAAAAATCTTAAATGTTATGCGTTATGTTTCAGGTACCACATGGGGAGCAGACAGAGAAGCCTTAATGATGATGTACAGGTCACTGATTCGCTCAGTTATAGATTATGGTTGCATCGTCTATGGTACAGCCTGTAATACTACACTGAAGAAACTGGACGTTCTACAGATGAAAGCTATACGTATTGCCACCAGGGCAGCAATCGGCACAAAGAATGAGGCATTACTTCAGGAGGTGGGAGAGAAACCCCTTTCTCTTCGAGGGAGGAACTCTCTCTCAAATTCTGGGGGAAACTTCAGTATTTGTCCGAAAGCTGTCCAACGTATTCCAGCATCAGAAGATTCACTCGTGTCGGAAAGAACCAGATAAATCGGAGTATCTCCTATGGTCAAGCAACTACTGATCTCTTGAGAGAGCACCAACTCGATCAAGTTAGCATCAGCCAACGACACCTATCAGATACTCCTTTTTGGAAGGTTACCAACCCAATAGTCAACACCGAGCTGACCCAGTCCACCAACAAGCACGTGAACCCAGTGGCAGCAAGAGCGCAAGCTCTTGACCTCATCGACTCCAAGTTCGCCGACCATTTGAAGATCTACACTGATGGCTCCAAGAGTAGCACAGCTACTGGTTACGGTTTGTGTATTCCGGAGAAAGGCATCAGACTTGCCAAACGGATACCCCCACACTGCTCAGTGTTCACTACAGAACTAGCTATCAGGGACGCCATAGCATGGCTCTCCCTCAACTACAAGGAACCTGCCGTAATCCTGTCTGACTCACAAAGTAGCCTTCAGTCTATTTCTAACAATTTTTCTAATTGTAGGTCAGAAGTTTTAACGAACATTCGAAGTATGATTCACAACTACCAAACCAACAACAACCACCAGATCGAACTATCATGGATCCCGTCGCACGTCTTCATCCCGGGAAACGAACAAGCTGACCGTGTTGCCAAGGACAGTTTGGGTCTGGAGAATATCGAGCCTGTAAAATTCTCGTATGAAGAATTTTGCAGTCTCGTGTCCTCTAAGATCAACCAGAAATGGGACGACATGCTAAGGAACCTCAACACCGATAGATACCAGATTGATCCGAAGATACCAAACCAAACCAAAATTAACCATCCATCTGTAGCCATCTGCAAACTGGTAACCAGACTACGCACCAACCATGTCATGCGAGACCATCAGTTCAATGCCATTAAATGCCGATGCGGACACGTTGCCACCAGGACGCATCTTCTCATTCAATGCACCGAATTGAAACCATCTCGTAAGACATTGACGGACTACCTGGAAACCAACGGCATACCAATCACCATACAGAATATTTTGGCTCCACCCACGGACCACTGGTACAAAATAATGGAACTCATCTACCAATTTATTACCACATCTGTTTTTAACAGACAACCTAAGTTTCTTTTAAAATTTATATAATCAATTTTCAAAACAAGTTTCATAGCAGAAACAAAAGTGAACACCCTATTTTTTTTTTTTTTTTTTTTTTTTTTTTTGTGAAAGCTTTCTTCTCTTCTTCTCTCCTTTCTCACGTCTCCTTTTCTTCTTTCTTTTAGGTCTTCAACTCTTCCAAGCACAGACAGATAATCAAACCATACCAAACCAAACCAAACCAACAACCACCAACAACCACCAACAACCACCATGATCATAACGAGTTTTGGAAGAATGTAGAAGGTTGAATCACTCACGCCACACTATCCAGGGCTGAGTTTCACCGCCATGACATTCGCTCCGACCAGATCGTACGATTTCTCAAACCACCACCAAATCAACAGTTTTCTAAATCATCCAATTGATTCTAAATCCACTACCAACGACCACCAAAGTGCAACTACCTAGTTTGCGATATCAGCAATTGCTGGAAGCGAACGTTAACTCGCCATTTACCTACCTACCTGGTGCACATTACCAAAATTAGGAACTGCTGCAACTCGGAAACTTCTGAAGATGTAAAGTTGAAATTTAGAATACAGATGCCATCTATCTGAAGTCATACTCTGTGAATTGTTAGGTCCATACCTTGAATACTCTTGCAGTTACAGCGCTTTTAGTGTCCCAGTTTCAGATTCAAATTCGTATACCGGGACTTTGAAGCACTCAGTAACTTTGACATAATACGGTAGTTGAGTTCCGGCAAACTTCTGAATGTCACACCAATGATTGCTTTTATTAACCACAAGATATCTATCACGAGCTGAGCGTTTATTTCGGTCACCTTTGAGATAAATAATGTCACCAATTTGGAGGGAGTCGGGAATTGTTGGACCACGTCCGCAGGCCTTAGATTTTTCACTGAATGGGTGGTTTTTCAATCGAAGGTCATGTTGAGATTGTATAATATCTTGATTTAAAACGGACATGGGATCGTTGGAGAATTGATCCCGGAGAGTCCACATTTCTCTGGCAGAGAGCCCTAGGCATCTTATCCTAGCATTAGAAACAGGAACAGACAACAGACAGTGTTAATGGTGATATTGAAGTGCAATGGGGCTGGTATTTCAACAGTTCATCTGTAAATTCAAACTTCGCCTTTTCAGCCACCGGATTTTTGTTTATGTTCTTCGTGCAATCAATATCTAATTGAATGTTATACATGTAGGTGTGTAGTAATTCGTCATTTACTAAGGGGGTAAATCAGGGTGCGGGATCAACACGGACGCTGACACGTTGACAATCGATTGGTATGGTACTAAGACACAACTGCAGAAGAGCTGAACGTAATGGGTTTCTGTTCATTTTCTATTAGACAGGCTTTAGTGAGGTACCGCGTAGGATAAGTACGAGTTGGCGGTAGCGCTTGATGACGTCTGCAGCAAAATGTATCCCAATAGTACTTGGTGGAGTTTCTGTTTCCTGTATAGTGAGTGAGGGGGGTATCTTTCGAAGAGAGGAGCACGTATGGCATTGACTCGTAGTTAGTTCAATGGCAGTGTCCAAGTCTAAAGCTTAAAAGTAAATGAAGCTGATGTTTTGACTGATGACCAAACTTTAAATGTAGGGCAGTAAGTAACCCATGAAGTACAGGTCTTGGAACTATAATTTTCCTGTTGGTGAGAGAGATTCGTCTTTACGAACAACAAGGAGGCCATCTAAGGTATCGTTTAACATATTTTATATCAGTGGATGGTCTGGTATCTTGGGTTAAGTGAGATTGAGTACGTCGTAAGTCTGGGCAATCGTGTTGAATTGGTAACCCGACTGAACTGAAAGAGAATGGTAGTCGTATTTTTCTAGTAATAATATCGTCGGCAGAAACTGCTCGACGGACTCCTCAATCGTGTTTATAAAAGAACATTTTTATCTGACAAAGGGGTTCGGAGCAAGATGGTGCATTTCGACTGGCAAAATCAGAAGGTATATTGGCTGTGCCAGCAAGATGACTAATGGTAACTTGATATCGGCTGGCGTTGGACAGGTGGTGACTCGAGAACTGGCAGACAATTCACTGCGACACAGCTTGCTATCGGCCTCAACGCATGGTTTACTGTCAGTCAATATGGTGGTATGTTGGTTAGACTAAATGATGTAGGGTGAATAGTGGCGAATGGCTGCGGTAATGAAATGCGCCTCAATTCCACAAGGTAACCAAGTTATTGTATGTTTCTTGAGCTTGGCACTAAAAAATCCGGCGAGATGAAGACTAGTTCCCCGTTGAATGTATAATGTGGAGCCGATACCAGACTGTTTCACAAATCCATCTGTGACAATCAATAATTTGTCAGTGTATCGAGGGTGATGGTTTTGTGAGCTTTGAGATGATGTTGGGCTCGTTGAAAGTTTTCTTCTAAACTTTCACTCCACTGTATGTGTGACTTTGAGTCCTGACCGACAACGGCTTTCTCAAGAGAACTAAGAAAGGCAGCACAAACGGATAAAACACGGGATAAAACTTTATATGCGCCAATGAATGAACGCAAACCTTTGACCTTATTTGGGCGGCAGACAGAGCTTAGTGTCGCTATAACATGTGGACTTGTTGAGATTTTTCCCATATTCCAAATCCATCCTAATATAGTTGTTTCCTGGGACAAATTGTGGTTTTGTCGGGTGAAAGTCGTAAGTTACATTTCTCAGATCAGGGACGATAATTTATTGCCACTGAGCTATAATTTGGAGAGTAGACTGAACATCTGGCATCAGGCATGGTTGTGGTATTGACCAACTTCTCCAAATGCCGTTACAAGTCTATGACCACCATCGGGCTTTTCGATGAGAAATCAGGAATTTAAGTATTCTACTACGATTCCAAGATCTTCTGCCCTCTTAAGTACATTCAATTTCTCTAATAAATCAAATTTTCAATTGAAGTTCGTCAAGTTTTGATTTGGCGTACTGTGCAACCGTCACTTCCGTTGGGATGGCTGTACTGGGCCCATGTTGACAACAGCTTGGATTGGTCCAACAGCACCATTGTAACATCCTATAACTGGATCGAATTCAGAGCTGTACTCTTTAAGCAGTTTGTAGAAGTCTTGTCTGGGGTTTATTGGTAAGATGTTATCTGGATCGACTGTAATTTTATCCAAGTAGCTTAAGTCTGACGAAGTGGGTCCATCACTGGGTACAAATCTGTCCAAATGGGCAAAACTTGACAAATATGGTCATGTTTTTTTTGACACAAACAGGTGCGTTGGTGGAGTTGGCCAATCTTATAGTACCGCCAACAGGGGTACATAGTTTCATTAAAATCCATAGAAAAGTGAAGCTTCTATTGTGTCTACAACAAATGAATTTTTACACAATTTTACTTAGTCAAGGGGCAATTACTCATACACTATTCATCGAAAAATCGTCAAATTCGAAACCTGACCACCGCCTTATCATTTCCAATGCTCATACCAGGTTTCATTCAAATCCATTGAAAATTGTACCTTCTATTGTATCAAAAATAAATTTTGATGTGATGTAACTAAGTCAAGGGCAATAACTCAAAAACCCTGCATCGAAAAATCTTCAAATTCGAACATGATTGCCGTCTTATCAATTTCAATGCTCACACCAAGTTTCATCAAAATCCATTGAAAATTGTAGTTTCTATTGTGTCTACAAAAATATAGAGGCAGGGGAAATAACTCAAAAACCGTTTATCGAAAAATCGTCCAAATCAAACTTGACTGCGGTCTTATAAATTCCAATGCTCATTCGAAGTTTCATTAAAATCCATAGAAAATTGAAGCTTCTATAGTGTCTACAACAAATTAATTTTTACACTCAGTCAAGGGCAATAACTCAAAAACCGTTCATCGAAAAATCTTCAAATTCGAACTTGACCGACGTCTTATCAATTCCAATGCCCACACCAAGTTCCATTAAAATACATTGAAAATTGTAGCTTCTATTGTGTCTACAACAAATATTGAGGCAGGGGCAATAACCAATAAACCGTTCATCGAAAAATCATCCAAATCGAACTTGACCTCCGTCTTATCAATTCTAATGCTCACATTAAGTTTTATACAAATGAATTGAAAATTGTAGCTTCTAATGTGTCTACAACGAATGTCAGACCGACGGACAGGGGCGACGACAATATACGTCCACATATTCACGTGGTCGTATATGTTTGTCACGTGACTAATTGGCGATAGTTGACTGGCCTGAATATAGGGCCTATAGGCCATAATCTACCTCTACGCATCGGTGAAGAGTCCGATTTGGACCCCTACGCTTTGGTGAAAGAATCTGGATGTCATATTTGATTTTCGGTCAATCGCACAGCTTTAGAAAAGTGGTAAGTATATGATTTGAAGCGTTTTGACCCCATGTAATTATTGTAAAGTTTCATCATTTCTTGAGAGGGGTGCAACTGAATCTGCATTTTGGAAGCTTTACCGACATCTCAGTCCATGTAGTATTAATATCCTTTCGAAAATCTGAAATTTGTCAAAAAACAATGATTACCGGTATGCAGGGGCGTAGCGTGACCATTTTGAGTGGTGTAACGTCTAAGTTTTACCGACGAACACGTGTAACGTCTAAGTTTTACCGACGAACAAAAATAAGTTACTCGCACTATTAAGTATATTATACACGAACGAAATCCATCGTTATAGCAAATCCTAAAAAGGGGAGGCTGAAAGTTGATTTTCCAAGGCAAGTCCTGCAGGCCAAAGGCCTGCGTATTTGGCCCTTGCTGTAGCGGGGGGTTCGGGGGTCCTTCCCCGGAAAATTTTACATACCAGGAAACCCGGAGAATACATCTCACGCGATTTTGGAAGTCTTTTCCGCTGGTCCAAAGTATCAATTTTCATCGGAAAACCATGTGTTTTCTATGTCCTTTTCCGACCTATTCTGCGTTTTACCGACATGGCGTGGGGTTTCGGGGGTTCTCCCCCGGAAAATTTTACGAACTAGGAAACCCGGAGAATACATCTGACGCGATTTTAGAAGTCGTTTCCACCGGTCAAAATTATCAAATTTCGTCGGAAAACCATATGTTTTATATAGCCTTTTTCGACCTATTCTGCGTTTTACCGACAAGTTCAGTAAAAATCACTTTTTATGTAGAACAGTTTTCCGATAACATCATAACTGACACAAGGTTTCCACTCTTTCGGTCAGCCAATCGGTTTTACCTAAGGCTCCATTCCCCATCTATGACCGTCTATTATCGATCGATTCCGCGTTTTACCGACAAGTTTAGTAAAAATCACTTTAAGGTAGACTAACGGTTTACTGATAACATCTTAACAGACACAAGGTTTTCACTCTTTCGGTTAACAAATCGGTTTTACCGACGGCTCCATCTATGACCTTCTTCTATCGGCCAATTCCGCGTTTTACCGACAAATTCAAATAACGAACAGCTTACCGATAACAAGGGTATCGGTTAACCAATCGGTTTTACCGAAGACTCCAGTCATAACCAACTTATACCGACCGATTGGTAGTTTCAGTAAAAAAAATACTTTTAATGTTGACAGTTTACTGATAACATCATCACCAACACAAGGTTTTTACTATTTGGGTTAATTGGTTTTACCGACGGTCCCACCTTGTCGTCTTTTATCGACCAATCATAACCAACACAAGGTTTTGACCTTTTAGGTTAATTAATCGGTTTTATCGATCGATTCCGCGTTTTACCGACGGTTCCATTCATGATCCCTTTTTACCGACCGATTCCGCGTTCTACCGACGAGTTCAGTAAAAGAGGTTTACCCCCCCCCCCCCCGTAGCTACGCCCTTGCCGGTATGACAGTGTTTAAGGTTAATCATTTTTCGAGAATATGATTTGTGGATAGTAAGTCATCACCTTAGCAAGGGACCTTAGTTACTCTTTAATCATCTTTCGAGAATATGACTAGTCATAGGCGCGGGAAAAGGGAAAAAAGGGAAAAAATGAAATAAAATAATTATATGTACCGGGTAGCCTAAATATGTAATTGTCTCATAAGGCCATATTTGTAAATTTCCTTGGTTTTTTAATTTTCGAAGCTGGTAATACAATCAAAGAATATAAGTTTCTCTATCACGATCAAATTATTTGAATAAATAATTAATTGTTGTCTTAATTCTTTTGAGTTATCTCTCGTAATTCGATTAATTTTGAAATAAAAGTATATAAATGATAACAGTTTTTTTGACTTTGAAATAGTTTGCCAAACCCCCCCCCCCCCCATCCTAAAATTTCTTCCCGCGCCCCTGTGACTAGTGGATAGTAATCCGTTATTTTAGATTTTAGGCAACAGAATTAGCTACCTTTCGAAAATATGAATGGATTTTCTATCATTTAGTCATAGTTTAACCACTAGTAAGCGTTCGAAAATACCAAATGAGAAATGAAATTTAGTCAATGATTTAACAGTTGACTAGTGACAATTAATTAGCCTTTGAAAATACAGCCCTTAGATTATATTTGTAGACTTATTTATCCAGACTTTTTTATATTTAAGAATACGCATGCGTTCACTATACCGGAAGTTGTACTTCAAGAGGCAAAAGAAAAATTCACAATTTGCAACAGAAGGCAACATTTTGGGGCGGTTTGGCTGTGTACTCTCATTAGTATGAAGTATATTTGTTTAGAGCAGTCTGAAATTAATTAAAGAACCAGATAGTAATATAAGAAGTCGGAATAAAGAAGAAAATAAGGGTAATAAAAGTGAAAACTACGCGCAAAGAGAAATCACTGAAAAGAAAACGAAAAAATACATGAGCACATGCCCCACCAGCACACACAATTGTAATCTCAATCAGCCAAAGATACCCATTTGTGATGCACTATTATTCATATATTTGTAAAGAAGGGAATCATTCTTTAGACGTGCATGATTTGCAGTTAACATTTTCATTATAAAGCTGTACACACAAAATATGCCTATACCATTGCACATTTTAAGATTCGTAAGTTATTTGCACAAAATAGAATACTGAAAAACATTTTAACTGAATAATTGTTTTATGTTACAATACTTGTCTTGAGTTACTTGAGGCTGAATTTATCGTATTATTTTGAGGATTATTGTTTAACATTTTTACTACCAGTAAAAGCTATTATGCAAATAAATCAAACTTTTATGCCAACTACAAGATGAAGAGTATTTCTTTCCACTTTCTCAACATTAAAAGATTCCTGCGTGTTGTGCGGAGACTTTGATTACATTATAGTTCAATAATTAGGTTTTGATTGTAAGCTTATAACTATCAGTACTGGTATAATGAAAATCATTTGGAAGAAACTTGGCCTCTCTCCATTATCATGCCATTGCTTACATAATAAGTACCGTATATCTTAACTTCTATCACAACGAGTTTATGATTTATTGCAATTTATTACCTTTTTCAGGTCAATACTTTATTGGTTTGTTCGTTATGCTAGTAAAATGCCCTCAGTAGCTCAAACAGAATATGGGATTAGGGATGTGTGGAAACATAACTTGGAAGAAGAATTTCGGAGTATGAGGCATGTTGTACAGAAGTATAAATTTGTAGCAATGGTAGGTTTATACTTTAAATAGGGGAAGCTTTTTAAGACTTGTCAATAATATTAAATTGTAATAAAAGAATTGTACACAGGTATAAATTTGTAGAAATGGTAGGTTTATACTTTAAAAAAGGGGAAGCTTTTTAAGACTTGTTAATAATATTAAATTGTAATAAAAGATGAAGTGAGATCAGGTTTTTTTTGTTTTGTTTTTTGTGCTGAAATTTTGGGTTGAGATCCAAAATAAGCTTTAACATATTAAGCATTTGAATATTCATTCTGTCCTTAATAACATAGATTTTGTTCATACTTTCAAAATAGTGACAATGATGGTCATTATTGTGAACAAGACACTCCTAGTTTTTTTTCTTCTGCTTTCTAGGATACAGAGTTTCCAGGAGTTGTGGCTAGGCCAATAGGAGAATTTCGTAGTACCGCTGAGTTTCAATATCAGTTATTACGATGTAATGTAGATTTATTAAAACTCATTCAAGTAGGATTTTCATTTCTAAGTGATGAAGGAGACTCAGCACCAAGTGTGTGTACATGGCAGTTTAACATGAAGTTTAATTTAACGTAAGTATTAAAGAGAAATGAACATTATATAAGCTGATATAGCTAAGCTACATTTTATATTGGCTCATCCATATCACTTTTCAAAATAAAAATTCACTTCTGGTTGTCTGCCCACATTAAAAGGAAGAGAATGCAGAGTTCAAGCTGTTTTAAGCATTATTATAGTTGTTGTTAATGAAACTTTGATAGGGCTAATATTAATTTGTTGTGGTTTTTTTTATACGCCCACATGGAAATGTGGACGTATATTGCCGTCGCCCCTGTCCGTCCGTCCGTCCGTCCGTCCACATTTGTTGTATCCACGATAGAGGCTACAGTTTTTATCCGATCTTAATGAAACTTGGTATACATGTATATATTGATGATATCTCGGTCAAGTTCGAAAATGGAAATTATCGCATGAACGGTTTTTGAGTTATTGCACTTGACTTAGTAAAAACGCGTCAAATTTGGGTTGTATCCACAATAGAGGCTACAGTTTTTATCCGATCTTAATGAAACTTGGTATACATGTATATATTCATGATATCTCGGTCAAGTTCGAAAATTGAAATTATCGACTGAACGGATTTGGAGTTATTGCCCTTGACTTAGTAAAAACGCGTCAAATTTGGGTTGTATCCACAATAGAGGCTACAGTTTTTATCCGATCTTAATGAAACTTGGTATACATGTATATATTGATGATATCTCGGTCAAGTTCGAAAATTGAAATTATCGAATGAACGGATTTTGAGTTATTGCCCTTGACTTAGTAAAAACGCGTCAAATTTGGGTTGTATCCACAATAGAGGCTACAGTTTTTATCCGATCTTAATGAAACTTGGTATACATGTATATATTGATGATATCTCGGTCAAGTTCGAAAATGGAAATTATCGCATGAACGGTTTTTGAGTTATTGCACTTGACTTAGTAAAAACGCGTCAAATTTGGGTTGAATCCACAATAGAGGCTACAGTTTTTATCTGATCTTAATGAAACTTGGCATACATGTATATATTGATGATATAACGGGCAAGTTCGAAAATGGAAATTATCGCATGCATGTTTTTTGAGTTATTGCACTTGACTTAGTAAAAACGCGTCAAATTTGGGTTGTATCCACAATAGAGGCTACAGTTTTTATCTGATCTTAATGAAACTTGGTATACAGGTATATATTGATGATATCTCTGTCAAGTTCAAAAATGGAAATTATTGAATGAACAGATTTTGAGTTATTGCCCTTGACTTAGTAAAAATGCGTCAAATTTGGGTTATATCCACGATATAGGCTACAGTTTTTATCAGAAATTCAAATTTGACGTTTTTTTGATGAATAGTTTATGAGTAATTGCCCTTGACTAAGTAAAATTGCGTAAAAATTCATTTTCTGTAGACACTATAGAAGCTACAATTTTCAATGGATTTAAATGAAACTTGGTGTGAGCATTGGAATTGATAAGACAACGGTCAAGTTTGATTTGGACGATTTTGCGATAAACAGTTTTTTAGTTATTGCCCTTGACTTAGTAAGATTGTGTCAAAATTTTATTGTGGGTTCAATAGAAGCTACAATTTTCAATGGATTTTGATGAAACTTGGTGTTTTTGAGTTTTTGCCCTTGACTTCAATATCCATTTAGTGAATGTTTTTGAGTCATTGCTCTATTTATTTTTCAAATTCAATGCTGCCAGTGGGCGTATGTTACCTTGCCTGGCAAGCTATCTTTTTAAATGTTTGAATAGAATTAAATTTGAAACAGTTAACCTATAATAGCAATGTTTGAAGTGATTGAATTTGTATTTCCCCTCATAGGATGGGAATAAGACCACTGAGTGTTTATTGTTTAAACTAAACCATTTGGTCGCTTTATGACAATTTTAGATCAACATGATTGCAAGTGATTAAACAGAATTTCTAATTCATGGATGATTAATATATAAACCAATGATACAAAATCTGATATAGATGAAAATGGACTATATTATTATATTGAAAGTTAAGTTTATTTTATTTTCAGGGCAGATATGTATGCACAAGAATCTATAGATTTATTGAGAACATCAGGTATACAGTTTGAGAAACATGATCAAGATGGTATTGATGTCAATGAATTTGCAGAATTATTGATGACATCAGGCATTGTTTTAACAGATGATATTAAATTTATATCATTTCACAGGTAAGTGCAAAAGTATGTAAAATATCAGACAGGCATTTGCTGTGAACTTGACAGAACAGACAAGCACAAACAGCTGACTTTGTTGTTGTAAACTGAAGCAGACAAGCATGAGCCGCTAACCTTGACAGTTGTACACCTAAAATAGAACAAACAACCAAGAGCAGCTTACATTGACAGTTGCAAACTGTAAAATGGACAGACAAACATTAGCAGCTGATTTTGGAAGTTGTAAACTGATTAAGGAACAGATAAGCCTGTACAGATGACCTTGAAAGTTGTAAACCAGAATAGAACAGAAAGGCATGTACAGATGACCTTGACAGTTGTAAACCTAAAAAGACCAGATAAGCACCAATAGCCAAAGTTGACAGCTGTAAAACAAAATAGAACAGACATGCATGAAACCATAAATACTTTTGATTTAATTTCTTTCGTGGTTTGAGCCTTAAACATATTTTTTTTACAGCGGCTATGATTTTGGTTATTTATTAAAATTATTAACTGGAACAAATTTACCAACAGAAGAAACAGAATTTTTTGAATTATTACAACTATACTTTCCAAATATCTATGATGTGAAATACTTAATGAAAAGTTGTAAAAATCTGAAAGGTGGTCTTCAAGAGGTAGCAGATCAGCTAGAGGTGAGACAGTTAATTTGTATTCAAGACATTTTTATACGCCCACATGGAAATGTGGACGTATATTGCCGTCGCCCCTGTCCGTCCGTCCGTCGGTCCGTCCACATTTGTTGTATCCACGATAGAGGCTACAGTTTTTATCCGATCTTAATGAAACTTGGTATACATGTATATATTGATGATATCTCGGTCAAGTTCGAAAATTGAAATTATTGAATGAACGGTTTTTGAGTTATTGCCTTTGACTTAGTAAAAACGCGTCAAATTTGGGTTGTATCCACAATAGAAGGCTACAGTTTTTATCCGATTTTAATGAAACTTGGTATACATGTATATATTGATGATATCTCGGTAAAGTTCGAAAATGGAAATTATCGAATGAACGGATTTTGAGTTATTGCACCCTTTACTTAGTTTAAAAAAGTGTCAAATTTGGGTTGTATCCACAATAGAAGCTACAGTTTTTATCCAATCTTAATGAAACTTGGTATACATGTATATATTGATGATATCTCAGGGCAAGTTCGAAAATGGAAATTATCGCATGAACGGTTTTGAGTTATTGCCTTTTACTTAGTAAAAACGCGTCAAATTTGGGTTGTATCCACAATAGAGGCTACAGTTTTTATCCAATCTTAATGAAACTTGGTATACATGTATATATTGATGATATCTCAGGGCAAGTTCGAAAATGGAAATTATTGAATGCACGGATTTTTTAGTTATTGCACTTGACTTAGTAAAAACGCGTCAAATTTGGGTTGTATCCACAATAGGGGCTACAGTTTTTATCTGATCTTAATGAAACTTGGTATACATGTATATATTGATGATATCTCTGTCAAGTTCAAAAATGGAAATCATTGCATGAACGGATTTTGAGTTATTGCCTTGACTTAGTAAAAATGCGTCAAATTAGGGTTGTATCCATGATAGAGGCTACAGTTTTTATCCGATCTTAATGAAACTTGGTATACATGTATATATTAATGATATCTGGTTCCAAAATGGAAATTATCGAATGAACAGATTTTGAGTTATTGCCCTTGACTTCGTAAAAACGCGTCAAATTTGGGTTATATCCACGATAAAGGCTACAGTTTTTATCAGAAATTCAAATTTGACGATTTTTTGATGAAAAGTTTATGAGTAATTGCCCTTGACTAAGTAAAATTGCATAAAAATTCATTTTCTGTAGACACTATAGAAGCTACAATTATCTATGGATTTTAATTGAAACTTGGTATGAGCATTGGAATTGATAAGAGGGTGGTCAAGTTCGATTTGGACGATTTTGCGATAAACAGTTTTGGAGTTATTGCCCCTGCCTCTATATTTGTTGTAGACAAAATAGAAGCTACAATTTTCAATGGATTTAAATGAAACTTGGTGTGAGCATTGGAATTGATAAGACACAGTCAAGTTCGAATTTGATGATTTTTCAATGAACAGTTTTTTAGTTATTGCCCTTGATTTAGTAAGATTGTGTCAAAATTTTTTTGTGGTTCAATAGAAGCTACAATTTTCAATGGATTTTGATGAAACTTGGTGTTTTTGAGTTTTTGCCCTTGACTTCAATATCCATTTAGTGAATGTTTTTGAGTCATTGCTGTATTTATTTTTCAAATTCAATGCTGCCAGTGGGCGTATGTTACCTTGCCTGGCAAGCTATCTTTCATTTGTTGACAGCATGACTCATAGAATAAAATGTGCTATAAGATAAGACAGTATACCATTAGAAAAAAACATGATTATGTACTGAAATATTGAGTGTTTGTTCTGTTTTTTTAACATAGAGCATCAGAAAGTGAGCCAGATAATCTATAATACCACAACCTGTATGATGGAAACTTTAAGAAATTATTTATTTTAAAAATTTTCGTCATAGAACTGATGGAATTTTTAGGTCATTTGTATATTGATATAAGTACATGTATATTATAACAATATTTATACTGTTTTGAATATACATTTTGATTAGGTCTCTTATCATGCTAAGGTCATTTGTAACATCTTATATTACAGATTGATAGGGTTGGTCCACAACATCAAGCCGGAAGTGATAGTTTATTAACAGGGATGGCATTCTTTAAAATGAGAGAGGTAAGAAACCATGTGATTAGAGAAATAAAATGAATCTTTACTTTACTTTTTTATAGTTTTTCCCGCCCCCTGTATTTTCTCCAACCCTTGTGAAGAGACAAATATAGTGTTAAACGTATAAAAGTAGTCCATTTAAATGTTTAAAATTGTCCTAAAATTGCTTGTGTTTTCTTCTGTAGGTTAATGGGTGCTTGAAAGCTTGCAATTGCCTCGGGTTGAAAAGCCCAAAATGTTAGTTGACTATATTTTGCTTTTTGAATGCATGTAACCACTTCTCTACTTTCAGATGTTTTTTGAAGATAATATTGATGATGCGAAATATTGTGGTCATTTATATGGACTTGGAACATCTTTTGTTCAAAATGGTACTAGTAGTTATGAAAATAATAACATTTCAAATTCAACAGGAACAGAGGAATTAATTCCCACGGCAGTGTCGACAACGTCATGATATAAACACCCCACCATTATTCACCAATAAATCACCAACTCCTTCATCATTTACCATCTCAATAGAAAGACATTTTTATTTTGTACAGAATCCGCATGCTTATTTTTAGAGATGAAATTTGCTAGAAAAATGAGGGCCGTGACTTATTATGTACATCCCTCTCTAATTCTTTTATGTGTATATTAGTTCCATGTTGAATTGTAAACTATAGTGTACTCTGCTTACTTTTTTGTTTCCAGAACTTCCTAAAGTATTCCTTTGTGCTCAATGCTTCATATTAACACAAAATCAAGCCAATCAAATGTGTTAGAATCCCATTGTTTTAGGAATAATGAATTACATTAAAATATTTTCGACTATTTGATTTTCCTATTTAAGTTATAAGGTGCCTTAAAAAGTTACCTTGAATTTAAACAAATTGTTTACGAGCTAGCTAACCATGACAGTTTTAATGAAAACTTAAAATTAACAAGCTGGTTCTTACTATTTACAAAATGGTCAAATCAACCTAATTAGTGCTTATAATGTGTCAACCTATGGTTGATAATTTTAGATTTTTTTTATTAACATTTTCCCCCTTGCGATGTAATTTTAGAAGTTAAGTATCTTGAAAATGCAGCTTTAGATCTCCACAAACTATTACTACTTAGTGGGTTTTTTTTCCATTAGTTTGGACTTCAGTGGCATTTGTAAATTATAATTTTAAGGGTTATAAATATGGCCTGAAATTGTGATAAAGACTTGAAATTCTAAAGGCAGCAATTCCTTAGATTTAATGAATAAGACCCAACATGTAATATGTTACTGGGTTCTTATATTTATTAAATTGTCTTTTAAATTGGTGTGAATTTTATTTAGAAAGTAAATGTGGAATCAGCTGTTATGAAATTTAGAGACCTCAGTGTAATAAGTGTATTTTAAAGAAAACCGTTGTTCAGATATTGAACTGGGTCATTCTGTGATAACTAAAATGAAATCTGTTTTTTTGGGCCAAATCTAATAGATTGTCTCTATATTTGTGTTTTAATCATTTTAGCCCAAATGCGAACTAAAATTTTAATTTTGTTGTGGTCCTTTATCTTATTTTAATTTTGTCTTTGATTCCCATTTCTATGAAGATGTGACTTTTTTTTACTATTTTTCAAATGATATTTGGGCAATGTGTGTGGCAGTGCAGATCACAAGATTTTTATGACCTCAGTTTTTTTAAGCAAAATCCTGTTTGGTTCATGTATGAGTCTTTGAGTTAATTGTGATTTGCACACAGAAGTATATTTTATTAAGAAATTATACTTGATGGTTTGAAATAGAGACATTGAAATGTATTTTTAATCTTATTTAAATTGGTTTTACTTTAAATCTGGAAAAAAAAATTGTCAAAAAAATAATTATTTTAGTTAGTTGCAATATTCCTTTCATTTTTATTTAGTTCCTTATTGTCATTTTTGTCAATATTTTGGTTTATCCCCTTAGTGCAATGTGCAAAATTTTCTGGATTTGTGATACATTTTGGTGTACCTATTTAGGTTGAGAGAGAATGGTGTCCCTTTAAGAACACAAAATACTTTTTATTTTACTCTGTACTATCTTCCTATTGATGAAGGCTACCACAACATTATGGAGGTTTTCACTATTTGACAGTTTTATATTTTAGAAATCCCCCAAATACCACATTCTGTCCATCATGGTTCCTATTATTATTACCTTGTAAGGGGGAAAAGGTTCATTATGTTTTAAGATGTACTGTAAATAAAAAAATAATGTACCCTTAGGAATTTATTTTATTAAAAGTAAAGGGATGTCCAAATATTTACTTTGTAAGCTGATATGACTCATTGCATATGCAAATTACTTTTCAGAATTGAAATTGAATATCAGGTGCTTCTGCCATTCAATCATTAATCTGATGAACTTTAACAAATTCAAATTCCCTCACACACTCAGAAAATCCCAGCTTTGGAGAGATCAGAAATTTCCATGTCCTTTTATAGCACAAGTAAAATTTCTCCAGTCTGTTTGCTTTACCTGCTGTCAAATGAATGCAAAGAGACCAGTTTGGATACCAAGAGCAGCTACAGTGCTATTTATAAATTTTATATTCCCTGTTCAAGAGCGGACTGTTTCTTAAGCTGATGATTGCTTGCTGTTGCTCTGTGACTTGCATATCACCTTGGCACAATTTCTTAAATAATCCAGGGCGGTCACTATTCTGGAGGTGGAAATAGTTCCTAATTTATTTGAATTTGCCCCTTTAAAAGGAACAGCTCAGGGTCCGCCCTCTCAGGTAGTCGTGATCATTCAGCGGAAATAGAATCATTTTCTTATCGATTAGGAAACAAAATGGTGGTCAAATGTTTTGTAATTTTGTTATGACAGATACATTTAGCTTTGATTCGATGGTTTTAAGTATCTATATATTTCATTTATGTAGTTTTACTAGACAATCATTCAAATAAATATAACTTGTAAATAGATATGGCGCCCTCGTGTGTGAACACTTGCTGTTCAGCGGTAAAATGGTCACCTGTCATTTTTATCTCTGCGATTGTTGTGTGGTCTTATTATGCCTATGTTGTACAAATGTGTATTTGTAAGTATAACTTTTTTTCAAATCTCTTTGTAAACCTACAAATGTAAACGAACTATAAACGTCTCAAAATGTAGGCTCATAAATAGAACGAGTTTTGTGTTTTGTCATCTGACACTAGTTAAAATTGCTTACTCACAGTCACACTGTCAGTGTCAGTGTCAAGTCCTATCATTCCTGATTTATCAGTGGAACTTTAAGTGGTCTTTAACATATACTTATACACAGCAAGCTCATGATTTCAGCAGTTGTAAATTAATACCTTTGTGGCGCTTTATAGCCAGTATCCTGTATTTCACAATAATAGGCCTATGTCAATGGCTTTTGTAAAGTATTAGGCTTACTACTACTACTAGGTTACATAACCTTTTGCCTTTGAGAAAGCTTACAGACTGGTTGCTATATAGGCTAAATTAGTGAATTACAAATACACTTTATCTTTTGAAGAAATTGTATCGACTAATCAACCAAACCAAATGAAAAATTTGATTTCAAGACAGAGTAGGCCTATAGCAAGCCTACCTGTAGGCCTTCTGGTACGGTACGGCACACGATAGATATCAGTTTAATGAAAGTCATAAGTTTACTTGAAAAATAATTGTTCATTATTTAATGATAATTTTTGTATTTTTAATATTTCATTTTAGTTGCTGTAGATAATATTCCTGAAACAGGTATATTTGTTTTATTCTTAATTTCTCTTTTACCATTTGAAGAAATTACAATTAGATATTAATTTATTTGTATTTGATTAAAGGGAATTACAAAGACTGTTTCTGTCCTAAAAATGTATATCATGGGCACATGTTATTGTGTTACATCTGTGATATAAATTTTGATAGTGATGTCATTAACTGGTTAAAATATCTTTTATAAATACACAGAAAAAAGATCAAAATAGAAGCTATAAATATGTCCCTATAAACATACAAGGCATTTCATTCAGTTTGACAAATAATTTAATGGTGAATAAAATCTGTTGCTCTAGACAGAGTAATTTTCTGTTGTTTTATGAAAAGGTCAAAAAGCATTTAGTTACAATCAATTATTTTATAAGATTGCAACATTTACAATTGCAAGTTATTATCATTTGTGTATTCATGCAATGTTGTCTTAACATTTTGTATCTATTTTTCAGTAATTTATTTAATATTATATCATCCGATATTGATAATGTTTATTTGGTCATATTGGCAAACGGTTTTTACACCTATTGGTAGAGTACCAAAATCAGTAAGTAGGCCCATATTCATTGTAATATTGATTTAAGACCTTTTTTAAAGGACATGTTTCAGTTTAAAAACAGTAACAGTATCTACACAGATAAGATGTCAAAATGTTCTTTGAGTTATTGTCCTTGTCTTACGACAATATCAATTTATGGATTAGTTAGGCTCAAACTTTTTTGCAATGAATATTAATACATAGATGAAAGCTTAACTGAGATTAAATTTTCTACAATTATATGGATGATAATTACTTTAATAAATAACTTGTGAAGTTTTAACAGATGTATTTATCCTTATCAATCAATGTTATATGTATTTATTTCAATGATTAATTTGTAAGATGTTTGAGGAAAGAAATGTCATTCTTACTCTAATGGTGCTAAAGGTTAATTGTTGTGGTTATTTTCAGTTTTATTTAAGTCCAGAAGAAGCAGATCAGCTAAAACGTGAAACTAGCGAAACCAGACAGCGTGAAATGTTAACTAATTATGCTAAAACTTTACCTGTATTAAACAGAACACTATCTGGTGGTAAGCATTTTATTTTAATAACCTTTTTATCAAACTTACTTGGTTATTTCTTAGTTAAATTAAAGAGGGGGTGGGTGGGGGTAAAAATGAATGGAAAAAATCCTTTTGATGTTTTTTTTTAGGCCCAGCACTGTTTTGGGGTTCATTTTAGCAAGCCAACTTGTTGTGTGACTAGGATGTTTGCTGATTTATTTTCTTGTTGGTCAAACATATTTCCATGATCTGATCACAATTCAGGCCACAAATAGTTTTCAATGTTTATTGAAACTTTAACAACATGCTTCACAGGATAAACTTCACAAAATTCCCTTATATTCTTTGCCTACCTTTTACATTTGTATTGATTTTGTCTTTTCTTATAGCTCCTAGATATTGTGAAAAATGTCATTGTATTAAACCTGATAGATGTCACCACTGCTCAGTTTGTTCAGCGTAAGTTACATCCTAATAAAGTGCATATTTAAAGGATATACACATATTTTACTTTAATTTGCATTAATAATGATATAACAATTGATGTATTTTGTCTCATTTATATTAATTACTCTCAAAACAAAAATTCATTACAAAATTTACAAAAGATCACCTATGGATTGGATTGTTAATAACAATATCACCTTGTGAATTTCTATATTTTAATTGGAATATGTGATCCAGATTATATTTCATATCCTTTGCTTTACAGATGTGTTCAAAAAATGGATCACCATTGTCCATGGTAAGTGTGTTGTTTTTATACCATAGATTGCTTAATCTTTTTAAATTTGTTTTAATCCTTTGTATAGAGGATTTTGTATTTGTTTATACAAGATAGTGACTTGCATGCTCCATTTCCTGCTTTTGGACACAGCTCAACCAATCCAGATAAAATCCAATACATTTGTATACAACAGATATTTAGCGGATCCAGATAAGATATTAAAAGAATGACATAGACTGGCTTTTTATGTTGTTCCCTTAATGCAAAAAATACGCTGGAATATATTCCAATTTCTCTCTCTTCTTTTCAGGGTGAACAATTGTGTTGGTTTTACAAATTACAAGTTTTTTGTACAGTTTTTAGGCTATGGTTTATTATATTGTTTGTATATAGCAGCAACATCTTTACAATATTTCATTTTATTTTGGACAGTAAGTGTTCATTTAAAAAAATACCATAAGTAATCCATTAATTTTTCTTAAAATTATATGTAAGTTTTTATAATACACTGATAACAATCAAACCCACTTTGTTTTCCCTGTTCACTGTTATTTTTTGTTTAATATATCATTTCATTGCAAGTGATAAAATGTATGGAGGACAATGTATATTGTGAGGGCTTTGTAATGATACAATGGGGCTCTATAATAATCAATATTAAATTAATCAATCAATATTTGTTAATAAAAGAGTAGACTACTGATAGATACTAGGTCACATATTGCTTCTATTTTACTTCATAAATAATATAAAACTATATTCCGGTACATTTACTCTGTTCTCTAAAATCTGCCTAGCTTTGATGATTTCAATGCAGAAAAGTTAAATGTACAACTCCATTCATTTCAATTTCGTGATTTCAAATTCTATTAGCAACACATCTTTAAACATTATTCCAATCTTGTTTCTAAGGCCCAGTTTCAGACAAATTTTGTGGCTATAACAAATGTAGTTTTATCATACTGTTATTATTTATTATTTACATTGGAAAGGCAATGAGAAGCGATCTAAGAAGCCCTCTTGAAAACAAAGAAGCCTTTCAAATTTGAAAATCCAGCTGTCCCAGTCTATGTGTTTAAAGATCATTTTTCAGTCACCTTATGGCAAGCCTGAACTTTAATTGGTTGAGCCTGAACAGAATTGTGGAATAAGTTATCATGTTAAACATAAGAGAAATAATATCTTATAAAGCTGTGGTGTCTACCAAACTAGAAGTTTGTCTTTAGTAATGGTGATTTCTATTTCAGGAAGGCAGTAGTGAAGGAATGGGGAGATTTCATATATTATTTCTATTTTTCGTGGCTATAATGTTTGGTATAAGTCTTTTATCTTTATTTGGTTATCATATATTTCTGACATTACAAAACAGATCTACTTTAGGTAAGTAGTATCATATACCTTTCAATATATTGTTGTACAAATTTTTATACCTTATGTGTTACATATTTATCAAAATCGTTTGTCAAGAATTTAAAAAATACAAAATACCAGTGAAACATGATACAATATGTAAGGCCGTGCAAAGTAAATTGTCTGTTTTACAGGCCTTTTTTTTTAAAAAAATGGGGCGAGAGGGCGAATTTATTATTTATTATTTATAAGCGCTTTTTTAAATTTGGCACCAGAAGAAATCGGAGCGAGCGAAGCTATTTATTATTTATTTCCACAAATTTAAAAAATAGATTTAAATCACCATTCAGATGCAACTATCAGATGTTTTGGGGGTTTGAATGATAATAGTTGATAGAAATAACAGAACTTTTTTACCTTTCAACTTCACATAAACGTAATCATTCCAACATATTTACTACCTCTGACAATGATGCACTTAGGGTGCATCAGGGCTGATAATATTATGTCAAGACAATGTTATTCTACTACAGTAGGATTTCTATCCATCTGTAAACTGTATTTTAAAATACCATTGTATGGTATCGGTAATAATTATTATTATTGGAAATTTTGGAACAAATTGTCATACATCACATCACATGACAAGAGCAAAACAATCTGTTTAGATCGAACTTCTATTTTAATAATTTTTATCTAGGCCTATGTTACAAATGCCGATTTTTCGAGAACTCGTACTAACGGAGTACTTCCGGTTTTAACTTGAGAAAAGCGGAATGTGTTGAGTGATACCAATAATGAGAAAATCGATCGTATTCAAACGTATAAAATTCGTATTTTATTGTATTCGTTCCCATTTTCCATAAATATTAACTTTCAAATCAATAGCAGAAAAACACCCGGTGAATTCTTTTACTTGTAATTGTAACGGGTCTCGATTTGTTCCACCATTATAATCCAGAAACGAAATCATCAAGATTAAGATTAATTTAATGTTTGGATTGTCCTCACGAAAGTGTGAATAATTTTCATAATTGTGCTTCCTTCAGCAAATAATTGTATTTTCGAACGTTAAATTGTATCAGAATCAATTTCAGTTTAAAGTTGTAGAAGAAAATCTTTTTATCGGTGATGAAAAACGCATTCTAAGCCACTTCCGGTTTTTCGTTAAACGTCAAGGGAGATAATTATGGTAAAAAATATTTTCGGGAACGGGGAAATAACTCTATTTTACACACAATTTTGGAGATGCGCGCGCATTATTTATTAATTATTCCAAAATGTCAATAAATAGTTTTGGAGCGCGGGGTATTTTACCGGAGCGCGCTGGGCCTGTAAAACAGACAATTTACTTTGTATGGCCTAATATTGTTAGATGTTTTGAAATGACAAATGGTCCAGAATACGGTATCATGAATGTTCAAAATGAATAAGTTGTACTCCCAATCCCTACTTTTAATTAAAGAGATAATAGGTCTTAGAATGAACATAAAATTTGAAAATTCTAAACTTGGCCAATAAGAGTTCTATTCATCAGTAAATATACCTGCTGCCATAAATAACGTAAAAAAAACTTTAAGATGCATTAGATAATTGAAAAACACTCTAAAGCGTATTTAAAAAATGACATTATTATTTTATGACACCAGGTAAGTTCACTGATGGATATATACTCATATTGACCATTCTTGAGAACTAAAATTTTATGTTCATTCCAAGGGGCAGTATTCCTTTAACAAGTTCTTAAGATTTTGGTTCATTCAAAAAAATTTGTTTTGAGATGCGCTTCTAAGAGTGTTAATTTTTCTCTTTTAATAGAGGCATTTAGAGCTCCAATATTCCAATCTGGAGCTGATAAAGATGGTTTTAGTCTAGGTGCAAAAGGTAATTTTAAAGAAGTATTTGGTGAAGATCCAGTAAAATGGTTTTTACCAGTATTTACAAGGTGAGTAAGGCTTGATTTCTAGTTCTACTTTTTCTTTAAAATTTGTAATAGTTCGATCAGGTGATCAAGCTCCATTCTGGTAAATATATTTGGCTGTAAAATATTTATGAAGATTTGTGAAGAGGGATGTACTGCAAAATTGGGTATGAAAAGATATATCAGATTCGGAATTCACAGAGTACATAGTATTCAAGATCGCATGCTTGAAAGAATGTTGGAGCACATCTTCGTGTCCATCGGTTTGGTTTTATTTTATCATAGACAAACAGTAGGTTTATTTTCTATTTAATACCTATATCTGAAATTAAACTCTATTATTATCTTTATTAATGAAAATTAACTAATAGAAAGGCTGCCTACTATAGTGTGTGTTTTATTCCTTACTAACTACTTAATTGAGTTACCTCCCCTGCATCTCCCTTGCTTCTTCTGCTTTGTCTGGTCTGTGTCTGCTAAAGAATTTAAAAGAATTAATAGAACATGCTTTTTGCTCTCATCATTGTTTTATTTTTTCAAGCATATCATGAAATATCAGTCACGAAGATCAGATTTTTAGCAATGTTGAAAATCATTGTTGTAAAGAGTGCGCAAAGCAGCATGCCCCTCTGACATGACAATGTCCGTATTTTTTAGAAAAATTATAATATCAATAATAAAAGATTATTTTATGAATTTGTTATTTGTACTAGAGAAAATTTTAAGGCAAAGACTGAGTATAGTAATGCAATACCCCTTTACTTTTTAATGAACTACTCTGCTTGCAGATAAAGCTATCAGATTAGAACAGTTTATTTATAAATTTTCGGGTAGTTACTTTTTCTTCTATACCTATCCTTGTTGAAGGATAAGTAATAAAAGTTCAAAATAGTTTCACAGAATAATAAAAGATAAATTTCTGCCCCCTTCCAGTTTAGGTGATGGGGTGTCATTTATAACTCGGAATCCACCTATGGTTGGTTATCAGACAATGGGCAGTACCAGTACCCCAAGGTCAGCTATACCATATATTGTATATTTCTTACATATTAACATTAGTTTAACCATGCAGTCAACATATAAAATCATAGGATTTGTTGGTTGCTGGACTCCTCTTTCTGGTGGTGGTATGTGTCCATATGGAATTAGACATCAAAATTGGCTATTTCATCCACAATTTACAAAGTTTTTATGTACAGTCTAAAGATAAATACAAGCAGTTCACTGTATTTTGTGTTTTAGGCCCTATCTTTTAATATTATTTATTCTACCTGGAAACAGAATAGACTGCTCATGCTTATTTTAAGATAGGTTGACATGTGTATACTCCTTTCCAAATTTTATGGTACATGTATATGGCCATTTTTCATATTTGTTTTTTTTTTTTCGTTATGACACTGGAATGGGGCAGGATACATTATTATTTAAAAATGAAATTGCATGTGCACTGTTCACTTCTGACATCAATTTGCACCCTATCAAAAACAGCCGTTTCCTTTCAAATATAGCCATCACCTCACCAATCAGTATCAATCTATGTTATACAATATGAAGTTTTTATTGTGGGACTTTGCTTTCAGCAAAGTCCCAGTTTGTTTTCGAAATGTCTCTTTTTTTTTTTTTCGATTTTTCCACACCTTCCTGCTCTTAAACTACAGTAGTTGCAGCAACCATTCAAATTTCCTAGACCTTCTGTAGTGGCAAAAAAGTTAATGAATATAAATTGGAACATTTTTGCAAAACCAGAAGTGCAACAGTGCAACATTTGCAAAAAAACAGTTTTTCTGCTCTAGAAGGCGCAATTTTGGCCCGATTTTCATCGGGTTTTCATTTTCAAAATCTACATACAATATCCAATAGGATAGCAGTTAAAAAAATTCGAATTTCGAAAATTCGTAGCAGACAATCTTTTGCCGTATTTTCGAATTTTTTTACCATTTTTTAAATTTCTGTCCGATTAAGTTCCAATTTTAGGTGCTAAGAGAGACTATAAATCTGAACAAAATGACATTGTCAAATATTTTGCGTCACTTCCGGTTTAAGCTCAAAAAGGGTTCAAAGTTGAAATCTCTGATTTTCGGTCTACTTCCGGTCTAATTGTCACGGGTCATTGAAACTTGTGTTGAACAATATCTTTTTAAAAAAACTGGCCGATTTAAAAAAAAAATCCAGACCGGAAGTAAAACTTTGGCCGCCATCTTGAAATGTCACTTTTTTGTAAAACTCAAAATGGGGCCTCTACGGTAAGAGCGATTTGTGTGATGTTTATATTTCTGGAAAGCTTAGTCGATTGCGATCAAAATGTTGGAAATCGATTTTTGAATTTTGCTTTTGCTTGACCTTTAGTAGGTCAAAGGTCGTTGACCTTGGCTATCAGTTGATACTTTGAACTTTGACCTCCGACGTCTACTTCCGGTTTTATAGCTGCCCGAAAACAGCAAAATTCGCAACTTTGGGCTGCTCTAGAGCGTGACCTAATTAATTTAGAGTGTTAATTTTTTCAGATTCTTAGATTGTTTTTTGTCCTCTTTCCAACGATATATAACAAATGTTTGTAAAATGAAAATTGAAGTTTTTGATTTTTGCAAAGAAAAGTACATTTTGCCGTATTTTCGCTTGTTTGAAATGTATGTGTGTATATCTCGTGATCTATTAGCTGTACAAGCTTCAAATTTTTACTGTGAATATACATTTTGAATATGATTAGATTCCCCTCCAAAAAAACGAGATGGCGTGGCGCATCCGGGTGAACTTCAAATTTACCATTTATATCAGTCAGCGAATTACGGCTGCAGTAAATAACGTTTTTTCAAAAAAGTACCTTGCATACATAAATCTCATTACTTTGGCCAGTTTATCCCAAAAAATCAAATGTTTCTGCCTGTTTGTTGCAATTTTGCGACATTTGCAAAAAATCAGTTTTTTTTAGTTTGGGGGCTTATTTCTAGTGACTTTGACCTTTGGTGACCTTGATATTACAAGGTCATTGGTCACTGACTTTAGCTATCAGTTGACAATTTGGCATTAGACTTCTGACGTCTATTTCCGGTTTTATAGCTGCTCGAAAGCAGCAAAATTTGCAACGTTGGACTGCTCTAGAGCGTGAACTAATTAATTTAGAGGATTATTTTTTTCACATTCCGAAGGCGCCTTTTGTCCTCTTTCCAGCGATGCACAACAAAAGTTTTTAAAATGAAAATTTAATTTTTGGACTTTTAAAATTAAAGTTCATTTTGCTTTTTTGAAACGTATTTGTGTATATCTTGTGATCTATTAGATGTACAAGCTTCAAGTTGTACCATGAATATATATTTTGTATGAGATTAGATTTACGCAAAAGTAACTTAGATGGGCGTGGCACATACGGGTAAACTTCCAATTTACCAGTTATATCGGTCAGCGCTTTACATCTGTAGGAAATAACGTTTTTCCAAAAAATTCTTTGCACACAGATACCT
This sequence comes from Nipponacmea schrenckii, assembly GCA_030562195.1. Lineage (NCBI taxonomy): Eukaryota > Metazoa > Mollusca > Gastropoda > Lottiidae > Nipponacmea > Nipponacmea schrenckii. The sequence continues at coordinate 13,492,745 of CM060202.1, forward strand.
CGTTGCTTTGGCCAGTTTCTCCCAGAAAATCAGATGTTTCGGCCTGTTTGTTGCAATTTTGCAACGTTAGCAAAGTCCCACTCTGTGCCACGTGTGGCTCTAGTTGTATTTGTTATCTATATAACTAGAAAACACTAGGATGGATATTATTTGGGTTTATTTGGTCTGTAAATCCATGTCTCGTCATATATAAAATGTATAGAAACACTGGTCTAGGTCAGAAGAAACTATAATATAAATTTCTGTATGAAGATAAATCAACCTTCCATAAATACAGTATTTTTTATTGTGTAAATATTTGCATTAGCACTCAGGAAATTCATAAGTATATCCTAGTGGTAATAATGAAAAAAAGGCTAAGCTTATAGTGGTATTTTATCATTGAAATCTGTGTAATAATCTTTGTTATTATTTTCTATTATTACAGTATTGGAGATGGTGTAAACTTTCCCACTCGTAATGTTGATATAGATTCTGATAATCTACTAGGTGATAGGCAGAGATGGATGGAAGAAGGCAATGAATCAGGTATGTGAAGGGATGAATTAACACCTGCACTGCCTCTTTCTCTTTCTAGTGAGTTTTTTTTATTCATTCTGCTTTCTTTTCCTTGCTTTTGTCAACTTAGGTTAATCTTCAATTTTCAACTTTTTGATTGATATTTATCTAGTGTAATTGAAACATTATTGGTATTAGTGAAGACTGCAAAAGTATAAGTAACCCATTGGATTGATTTTAAAAAAGCCAAAAATCTTTAGATTTGTACATGTATATTGATGGACATAAAATGTATTCTCCAAACTGGTCGCAATTTAGTGTTAATTTGGCTTTGATTATTTTGTTTCTTACTTATTTGTAATATGGTCTTCAAGCATATTTTGTCGAGTCAGCATTTATTATATGATAGTAAATATAACATAATAGTTGAAACTTTAAAGGTCAATAACCACTTTTAAACTAAAAAAACCTGGTATTTCAGTTATATCTGGGTTTTTGTCTTTTATGTATTAAAAATAACTTCAGCATTCTTTTGTGTATGATATTGAATTGAAAGATATATTAATTATTTTACAGGAGATGGGTATGATAATAAAGCTTTACATACAACGTGATAACATCTAATGGTACATCGACCATATACAAGCAGATCATTGCTTACTTTTTACTTTTATAAACATTAATTGCCATGCTGACTAATTGATAAAAACATGTGTATTTCACACGATCAAAAATATATTATGCACATCTGAGAATGTATCTGATAATTTAAACAGCTTACTTTGAAATCACTTTTATTCATAGCTCAAGTATTTTGGGATTTCTTTAGTCAAATTATTTTAGAATTCAAGTCCTCAATTAAAAACTGCTAGATGAACCCTGATATTCAAGGATTAAGCAGTCATCATGGAATAATACTTACCAATCTGGCCAGTTAATACACAGAAATTGCAAGCTATAACACTTACAATAAGTATGATAGATCTTTAGATACAATATGCAAATATACTTGATATACAACTATATGTTGTAAGTATAACAATTGAAGTTCACAGTTAAAGATCCTTTCTATCAGTTGGTCCTATGCCAAACCTCTTGGCATTGATCTTTCCAGGATTATCCGTACCTATATACATCTAGGTGGACTGGAATTATGAGTGAAGATGGCTTTTTCAAGGTCATCAAACTCACATTTTAATGGAGTTGGCAACTCATAGCAACAAATTTGTTTGACAAAATCAATCAAATGATGTCATATTAAACACTTTCAACTATGCTATAGAAAAAATAAAAATCTATGCACCCGTTCAAATAAGCTTCTGATGAAAAATGGTTGAATTTGGAGCTCAAAATTAGTGATTTCAAATTATGACATTACAGGGTTTAACAAACTTTATAGTAAAATCTGTATCAGAGACACATTGTGTCTCTCCATGTACTCTGTTCCTTTGATAAGATTCTCAAATGTGCACAAACATTTCTTTGACTTTGGCTCATATTTGTAAGATGCAATAATTCACACTACGCAATGTTGTTCAAGTTACTGGTATGAATAGATTTGTACTTAAATATTCAGGTGTAAAAGTCTATTGGTGGAATTTTAGGGGTCAATGCCTAAAAATATAGTTTATTATCAAAATGAATTGGTTTGTGGAAATTGCACATAAATTTTTTTTTTTTTACTAGAATGGATAATATTTGTTTTGATTCATGCTTCTTCTTGTGCTAACTATTTGTAAAGTGTTTATAAAAATTTCAAATACATCACACCTAAATCTTACCAAACCTCTTCCCTCATAAACACCTCGTGAATTGTAATGCTTAATCTGAATTATTAATAGATAAGCTCTTTATTAAAATTAAGTTTATTATTATAAAGTGTAAAGTGATACCACATATGGTTGTTTATTCTTGTGTGATAAGAATAGCCGCCTGTCAGATTCAGGGTTAAATGCAAAAAACTCATACATCTTAGATAAATCAAGAGTATGTTTAGAGTGATGTTGTATTACAGTACATCTAGGAGCCCATATTTTTATGTGGGCTAAAACCTTCAGAAAAACTTTAAGTGTATTAGTTTCTAAAGTGATAATTTATTAAATCAAATTTAAGTCTATATTATATATAACTTGGTACCTGTCGCACATAATACATACAAGCCAGGAATAAGTGTATTTTTCATACTGAAAAATATTTCTGGCAATTTGGATTAATGAACCACAAGTTAGAAATGTATATTATTATAATGCTGTTAATTATGCTTCTGAATGTATCAAAAGCTAGTTTCAAGCTTATTATGAGTCAATCAAAACAATGGAAATTATTATTTATATGCTATTATGGATAAATTTTGGTTTTAAAACTTTATTTTCCAATACAGTATATTTTACTGCCTGTGAAAATTGGGAAGAGAAAATCTATAATGAGGTAGAGATATTTGTTCCTATGTGCTGAAAACATTTACAGACTCGATATTAGATAGACAAAGTCCTAATAGCAGGAAAGGTTTCATTTGAGGTAGAGTTTTACAAAATTGTTGACTTATATCTAAACCACCAGCCACTTTTCTTTGTATTCAGCATGTTGATATTGACTGATTTCAGTTGAAAATGGCTTGCCATTCAAATGATAAGATTGTTGAAAGCACAGAAACCTACAGTATATGTGAATATACAATGCCCTGTCCACTTTATATTAAAGTAGTTTAAGATGATATGAACCATTATTATGCCTTGGGTCTGTTTTACATATTACAACTAAGATTAAAACAGGGTTTTATACAGTACTCTGGTAGGTTGATACCAGATCAGTTTGAATGATTGACTAATCAGTTTACTAAATCAGATCAATATTCAAGAGAAAATTTTGTGAAAAAAGCCTTGTTTCTATAAATTTTTATGCTATCTAAATATATAGTGGACAGCTACTATTTATATTAAATATTTCAAACAAGATATTGCTTGACTATATAGACTGCATGTATATATAAGCTTTGATTCTTTAAGTTTTTCATTTGTTGTTAATATTAGTATGTCACAAAATTATGGGTTTATTTTTATTATTTACCATTAAATTCACTGGAAATCATTTAATTTAACTTATTGCTATGACCATTGTGATGTGTTTTCTGTATTGATAAGAAACCTGCCTACTGATATCTATATTATTAATGTATGTATTGATAAAGTTAAAAACAAGTTGTGATCTTTTGTTATCTTAGCATCTTAAGGCATTTTTTGTACCTTTGACCCAAAATTATACTTAATAACAAAAAAATTGACTCCGTATATTAACAAATTTAAGAAATTTAAGTACCAGTATTTGGTGGAATTTTTAAAGCCAACTTTGTGAAAATGATAATGGCTCTCAGATGCTTCTGTAGTTTCTTGTCCTTTTCACAGAAAACTTAATTATCATGACGTATGTTTCATTATAATATAAAATGTACATAGATAAATATCTCTTGTACATATGGGATTTAGAAGCAATAAACTATATTGTATAGGCCTACTCAAATGACAAATTCTAAATTGTAATAATAGCAATCTGACATGTGAATGTGTGATGTAGGCTACTTGTTATAGGCCTTATGTTAAGGAGGACAAAGTTTCTGTTTTTGTATGATCCTAAAAGTATAGGATTAAAAGAGATGGGAAATCTCATTGGATCTCTGTAAGACTCATTTAATGCACATTGTAAAACCCCAGACTTCCCCTTTTAAATGTTTTATTATGTTCATCTATCTTCTCTGTAATAAATATTTTTCTTAAATATAATGTGAAAAGGTATAATAGTCTTATTTCAATCTGAAGTAGTCCTGATTTAATCTGAATGTGGTTAAATGACTGGTATACATTCGGCTCAGCAACTATCGCTGTATAATTACGTCTTAACAGTCTCTCTATATGCGACACTGCGTTGAAACAAATCATTTATGTGTTGTTTGTAGTTCATTTACTAGAGTTGTCTCCCTTAATCCTCTGTGGAAGAAATGCAACTTATGTGACCTTACTGACCAGTGAAAAATTCATACTATATCGGACCTGGGTAAAAGTCTTTATCCATTGCTGTAATAATGTTGCGTTTCCGTTGGATGTGTTATCATTTAACCGAAAATTTATGTTTTATTTACTAGAGTTTTTTTCCCTTGATCTACATTAGAATAAATGCTACTTGCGCGATCTATGGAAAGAATTCGAATGTTACAGGACCTGGAGCCTTATCTTAGGCCCCTATGTCTCGCGCTTCCGATGTATAATGCTGTCTGTCCGTGTGTTTCGATTAAGCTGACTGCTTGAGTTTTCTCTCATAAGGCAATCTGGGGGCTTCGTCAGAAAACTTCAACACAAAGCCTTAATATTACAATTTTTGCCTGAGGGTCTTGATTGGCGTCCTGACGTTCAATACAATCAAATCGTTGCATTCTATGATACAGAATGGTTAGCGATTATAAGTACAAAGTTCGTAATGGCTTGACGTTGTAAAGATAGTAAGATATCAGCTGAATTTTTTCTGCACTCCTAACCCAAGACATCATGACATGTCTTACTCGGCGAAAAATTGAAAATAATACCAGTCCATCATATTGTTTTAATATGCTTTTCAATTTTTGTCACGAATATAATAGAATTTAAACAAAACTAAGCCTCGGTTGATGTCCCTTATGGGTACCAGCCTCCAGGAACTTGGGATACATAGGGTATAATTGGCTGGAATTGCGGGAGGGGCGACTGTCGGAGTTTAGATTCTAATATTTTCATTCAGGTTATGTCGTACCCTCAGAAAGAATTTAAAAAGTAACAGTAAAATAGATTGATGTATTCTGACACATTTTTAGAGCAAATATCACTCATTTAAAATTAGGAATTAAAGTAGGAATGTGGGTTTACCATCGGGGAATAAACACATTTCATGGGCTGGGTCCAATACCACTCCCACTACTTGAACGCTCGATTATCTATCTCTAAGACCTACAATATGCATATTATTAGCTTAGAAACTAAAAAGTTTCTCTAAATCTTGGAGACAAGGTGCTTTGGACGTTTTTTAGGTGTGTTTTGCAAGATGTCTAATTATTCAAACTAATCGGTATTAATTAGTGCACGCCTATTTGAGAAGATATTTTGTATATCGTATTACTGATAATTATACTCGACTAATTAGAGTCTAATATGTAATTAGTATAGCTTATCTTAACCATGTTCGGTTCTTGTTACAAAACTAGCCAATGTTCTATTTTTATCTGCAAAGAACCTTTTCCAGATTAAGCTTTAAATGGAATTCAAGAAATGATATTTTCATAAAAATTTTCAAATCTTTGTTTTCTATAGTGCTCTGATTGGACTTAAATTTTATTTACAGGGTATGAGACGCACTTAATTCGGATAGCCTAACTCAAAAATTACTTGTAAAGAAACCTGCTAAATATCACCAAAGAACAATTTCGACTTGTAAGCCTACTTAGTATTCAGAAGTTGTAAGTCCTTAATTGAATTCGACACTCGCTTAAACATGCTATGGGTACGGTCTAGAATTCACTAAACATAAAGAATAAAATGAATAATCTAATGCATTGTGAACTTCGAACAAATTGGACCCTAACCTACTGTATAGTTAACTTCTTCTTAATAGTAGGCACGAAGAGCGAGAAATATGATTGATTCTTTTCCGTTGCCGTCTGATGAAGTTATTTCCCGCCAAAATTGATTACACCATGTGTTTTCAAGGTCAAATATTACAACCCGTCGTTATAATGAGCTTTCTTAGCAGGAGGATGTTTGATTTAGTGAAATCAAAGTACTATAGTAACCGATGACTTCATGATATACATCTAACAATCATCAATCTTACAAATTGTTGAATGACACGAAAAATATTCATCATTTTCACAATGTCATCAAGTTTGACCTTCAAATCGATCTTTACACACATAACTGTTAATGAAAAGGAAAAACGACATCAGTTGCTAGTTGAACAAATAGTGGAATAATAAGTTTAATTCTGCTGTAGTTGGTCATTTCTAAATGTAAGTAGATTTTACAGTGCTATACCAACACTTCTTAAATCCTGGCGATGTCAGAGGATATGCCGATAGGTTAAATTTGCTTCAGAAAAAATCCAGGCAACTGTGATGCTTTAATCCATTGTGTTAGCTGGTGGAATAATTGCAAGTCTTTATGGACGTTATGTTAAAGTTAAAAACACCATTAAACTATGATAATGATTTAATTTTTTACGTAGATTGTACTTGTTAAATCCTCTATTTTGTTAACAGATTAATTCTCTCACATTAATCGAGAATGTGAACACATAATCACATGTTATGCAGATTTGTTTTAAAATAAGTATGTTTTGTTTTAATTGGTAAGTTCAGATACAAGAAATGCGCTGCTGTGTGGATGTATAGGTATGCCCATTAACCAATACATATACAGGTTTTGGTAGATAAGCATAAGCTATAAATTATGTCCGAAAGCTCAGACCTATTTGTATTTTCTTTAACTCCTTAACGAACTGAAGGTTAACGTAAATTTATGAAGTTGTTCTATTTGTGTAAAAATATGATATTAGTGTGAAGATTCTTACATATGGGCGGATTCTTATTTCCTTGTTTATGCCATGTTGAAATGTGAAAGTTCGTTTCGCTCTTTGACTGGAGGTTTTAATGGGTCAGAGCTGAAATTAATTGCGGATAGCGGTTATGGCTATTTTCCTCCACACATTGATGAAATCGTATAATATCGGACATGACAAATGGCCTGTGTTGAATTGAAGGCACCACATGCAGGTCAGTTATAGGTTAACGGGTCATATTTACAGAACACCATCCTAAAATTCTGACTACACCACTGTTCAGATTCAAAACAATAGGATAGGATCTGATCAATCGTCTATTTTCAAAACACTAACATTCTTTCTTCTAAGATTTCATCTGGCATGTCAAAATTGTACTATAACATTGCGTTTAACCGTTAGACATGTACACCGAAGTTTTACCGATTTGCCAGTTAGGAGAAAAACAAGGCATTCCTTTTAACAGTTCATGGAAGATATATTATCATGATAAAATACAAGAACCGCCTACTATATCATAGAAGTGGATGTAGAGAAGTATTTTCAGCACGGCTAAAGTAAGGAATTAATTTCTACAACATGGATACTCTTCACGTAAACCCCATAGCCTGGGGAGTCAAAATAATTCTAAATTTAAGTACACTTTATTATTAGACTCTTAAAATTGCCATACATTATTCTCATTGTGTTTCACTTAATTTGACTCGTACCGTCTTGATTCTAAAACTTGTCAGGTGAAGATTTGATTAACCAGCCTCGCAGAAAAATCAGGAATTATGGCTTCACCTCGGTTCCACTGAGAAGATTTTCAAACAAGTTCCATTTAGTTGTTTGCGATCTTCTCGGCAAACTATTTATAAAATAATGTGTACAAAGGATCTATTTTTGTCGTCTTCATCAAACAGTTCGTGCAGTGAAGCATAAAAGGCTTTCTGTTCAATAAAAGAAAATCACGTCGTAACTTCAAACAGGTCCGTATCTGAGGGTTAGCGGTAAAGCCACTCGACCGAAGGACATCATCTCAAGAAATGGCCTGAAAGTGATGTGATTCAATTCCTTTCTACCGTTAGATTACAGGTATTTCGAGAAGCGTGATTACGTTAAGAGATTGACGGTTGAATTATTAAAGCTTTAATTGAGATAAGATTGTTTATTTTTTAACGATAAAGTGTAAATATTCCAGGTAAAACAGTCATGTCTCATCGGTTGTATGAAGAAAGTTTACTGGAGTTCGGTCTATTCAAGTGAAATCGTACAGGTTTGTACACCCCTCTGTTTGAAATGAAGTGAATAGTGATTATAGACGAAGCTTACTGAACTATTTAATAAACAGAACTATATGGATTATTTCCTAGGATATGTAATCTGCTGAAAAATTCCAGAAGAGAACATTCAGCATGTGGCAATGGTGTGCTATTTATTTGATGTTTTTTCTTGGCATTTTGGATACAGGAGGTAAGTTGAAGTAATTTGAGTTGATCATTTATAAACAATGTCTACTACACTACAGAACATGGTACAGTTCATTTGAAGGAATGAAAACCTTTGTCATTTCACAATCAGTAGACACAACTTACAAATTTCCAAAAATGGTAACATGATTTGCTTAATAATTGAGTTACAATACTGGTAATTGTAGCATCAAGTTAATGGTCTAAAATAATTTTGAAATCGCACTATTGTCTAGGACAGGGGAGATCCTTTTCCGAGAATTTTTATTCCAGGGAGAAATCTTTGAATTTTAAGTTTGCCCATTAGAAACCCCATTATATTGTTAATCATGCCTGTATTACTGTAGGGTTAGGGATTCATAAATTTTATAATGTGACACTCTCTCCTACTGTAGTCCCAGGAGGGGTGGGGGGGGATATATCAACTTCAATCTACCATAGCACTAGCAGGCAATCAAAAAGGTTTTTATGTATGCACAAAACTGTTGTCATAAGAAAACCCATCCTATAAGATCCTTGTTATTCACTGTTTTAAGCTTAAGATTTATCTGAGATTTACAGGGAAAAAAAATGACTGAATAAGATTATATCCTTACACATTAGGTGCAGTACAAGCTGTACTTTTCAATTACCTTTGAAAAAATTAAGAAATGTGAAAGTCTGGTGAAAGTTCATCTGTATGCACAATGCAGGCAGGCGTGGTGTGTTTACTGTGTTATCATTGGTATGCAGAAAAGTATGACATATAATACAAAAAAATTATTGTTCTGTATCATTTTGTATCAGTTGCACCTTCTCAACTCAGATGAAATATTTTATGTCTGTATTCTGAATTCATTGAATTTTGCACTTGGTTTCCTTTCAATACAATTTATTATTTTAGTTGGAGGATCGTAAAAGTAGCCTACTTGACATTAAACAAAACATAAAAATAAAATCTGCTTTTTTAAACTATTTCTTTTCATTACTTCAACCATAATCATTTTATGAGATGAGGACTTTGATATTTTTTGTTAAAGTTAAAAGTTTTTCTGAATTCCTTTTTCTTTGAAATGAAATTATGAAAATTTGAATGAGTTTATGTAAATTACAAATCAGTTTTCATTCAAGCAAATAAAATTTATGTAGATGACTGAAAATTGGCCATTTATATTCAACAAGTCACATATCAAACCTATACATTTGATCTAAAAAAATATTTTCTCTATAAGTGTAAATTGAAAACCTACATTTATATGACTTTGTAAAGAAAATGATAAGATATGTAAAATTCAAGATAAAAAATTATGATCACTATCTTCAGGTACCGTAATGGATGTGCACTGATAATTGAATTTAAGATGTTTTATTAATTTTGAGTGTAGGTAAAAGTGCATTTCAAATGAATAGATGATTTTAAGTTGGCTTTATGACTATTTAACAGAAAGCCTAGGCTAGAGCAAACAAGCAATAGGCCTACAATAATTAAGTTAAAATAACATTGTTGCATATATCTCTTAATCTCTGATAAACATTTTTAAATTTCTGTTTTAAAATTTTGATGTGTTGTTGTTTTTTTGTGATTTTCTCACTCTTTGAAAAATGCACATCCTTTGTTGGATTGATTAACAGAAGCTTTGAAGAGTTATGATCTGAAAATAAAACTTTCCATCTCAAAGGCAGGAACAATTTCACTCAAAAGGTTAGAAATACCAGTATTCTCAAAATTAGAAAGTGATCAGGATCTTTTGGGTCTCACTATGTCAGACTGACCTGTGTCTGTAATGACTGTAGAAGAATATAATGAATGAATGATGTTAATAGTTCACCCTAGGGATTACTGCCCTTGTCACTCGACTAGACTGCTTGTTAATTAGACTTAATTATTTATTCATGTCTCTTGTTCTTAATCTGTCTCATCATCATCTTAATAGATAGTCAACTGCTCATATTGAATTTCTCTCAAGATAGCAATAACAATAGACATTCTAAATAATACTTACACACTTATCTAAATACCAGTATTTAAAACTTGAAGTAAATGATGTACGTATGTCAACTTTTGTCACATAATATTGATTTGACAAATATCTATCCAATCTGTTGGTGAAGAACTTTCCTTGAACTTAATAAAACAAACTTAAAACAATTATTTTTTTTTTTGCAATGGACAAAATGCTGTCTTACTGGTACCATTTTGTGTGTGAACTAGAATTGTGCTGCTTATGACACCTAGACTCTGATTTTACTTAATAGAGTACATGGGAAAGGTCAAACCCACTGATAATACAATTACATTGATTTAATATAGAAAAGATAATTTCTTTACTGGAATTGAACCCAAATAAATAGTAATTATTTGCTAAATGTATCATTGCTTTGGGTGAAGTTGATCCACAAATATACTATTTAACAGAATTTAAAAAATTACAACAATTAATTTCACATTCAAAGCTTAAAACTGCATTGGATGTGCTCTTGTCACATGGTAGCATGTGTGCATTACCAAATCTAAAATTACAGCTTTAATAATGAATTGTATTCCACCAGACATTTTGGTGCCTTTTTCTACTAAGGGTGCCAAAATTGGCAAACATACATTTAGCTTATAGTACAGTAAATTACTATGTATTACTATGTTTTGTAAATCCAGTAGGGCCTGACTTGTTTATATTATGAAAACCAACTGTGAACTACAAATCTAAGAATAATTTCTGACAACTGTTCAGAGCTTATTTATCTAAGTTTGAATCAATGTTAGACTTGTCTAGAATGTAAATCAGATGTTAAATTTTAAAACACAATACAGGTACAAGACAGTCAATTTGGTATATGAATGAATATGATTTTAATTTTTGACACAGGTCTGTAAATTTAAATTTTGTAAGAATGAGCGCAAAGAAGTATATCAGTAAAGCGATCATTCATTGTTGCGTGAAGATAGCCATTTAGATGTGAAGATAGTCAGTTAGACAACCCAAGATTGCTGTATCAGCATAACCACTCTTATCTATATCTCCAATTAGCTAATTTAAATCAGAATATATTCGAAAAAAGATTATTACAATGTTTTAGATCGGCCTCCGATCTAAGCAAATTTTGGCTTATCGAATATATATTTTTTTCCTATGATTTAAACTGGTTTTCAATTTTGCAGGGTTAAATTTAAGCTTATTGTCGAGATGGATCTGGGTCCTAATTGAAACTTTAAGAAATATCATTTTGATTGGATAATAAAACTAGATTTACAATATATTTTAGTGATCCACCAATCATATGAAGGGAACACTGAAATAATTTTAAGTAAAGTCTTTGAGGATAATGGCCATGGAGTCAACAAGTGGAAACAATTGTTTTAAAGGAAATACAATCAAAATTTAAATTGATCAGCCTAAACTAATATTAGATTTTGTAAATTGTTTATCTAATTTTTCATTTTAAAATTGAATTCTCAACTGTGTCTTCTGTAGAACAAAGTTTAAAATTTCAAAATAAAGAATAAGATATAAAGAATAAGCTAGATATTTAAAAAAGATTAAACTATATAAAAACTATTTATCAGCCTTCTTGTATGTATAGGAGCTTCTGTAGGTTTTGACTGTATACAATAATCTATTGTGTTCATTGTTTGTTAAAGATCAATCTAATAGATTTTTTTCTCTCTCAAATTTCACTTTTCACTTACTGTTTCTATTTTCAGCCTACTGTTATAATTGTTGAATGATTTTATGATATTAATGCTAATTTGATGATGTTTATTTTTCAGTTTGGGGCCAACAGCGTTTCAGTATTTTACCACGGAATTTATCTGTGATACAGGGTCAATCAGCTGAGTTGATATGCTCCGTGTCTAATAGAAGAGGGTCTATACAATGGACAAAAGATGGGTTTGCCTTGGGTAAATATTACTTCATTTCTTTATCTAAAGGCTGTTTCACACTCAGTTTGATATAAGCTTATACAGGTATTGCTTCAGTTACATCTTGTCTATGTCCCTTACATTGTACATATCTTAACATTCTGTAATTCATATAGATCATGTCATAATTTTCAAACCATCCAAATTTACACATTTTATTATACGCCCACATTATAATGTGGTCGTATATTGTCGTCACCCCTGTCCGTCCGTCCGTCTGCAATTGCTTGTGAACGCAATAGAGGCTACAGTTTTTGTCGGATTTGAATGAAACTTGCTGTGATCATTTACCGGTATATTGATGAGATCTCAGACAAGTTCGAAATTGGCAATTTTTCGATGAATGGTTTTTGAGTTATTGCACTTGACTTAGTAAAAACGCGTCAAATTTGGCTTGGGAACGCGATAGAGACTACAGTTTTCATCGGATTTAAATGAAAATTTCTGTGATCATTAATATTGATGAGATCTTGGACAAGTTGGAAATTGGCAATTTTTCGATGAATGGTTTTTGAGTTATTGCACTTGACTTAGCCAAAACGCGTCAAATTTGACTTGTGAACGCGATAGAGACTACAGTTTTCATCAGATTTGAATGAAACTTGCTGTGATCATTTATATTGATGAAATCTTGGACAAGTTTGATCGTGACGATTTTTGGGTGAACGTTTTTTGAGTTATTGGCCTTGACTAAGTCAAATTGCGTTGAAATAGACTTGTGCACACGATAGAGACAACAGATTTCATCTGATTGGAATGAAATTTGGTGTGATCATTGAAGTTGATGTCATCTTGGTCAAGTTCGAAATAGACATTTCGATATACTGTTTTTGAGTTATTGCACTTCACTTAGTGAAAACGCGGCTTGTGATTGCGATAGACAATACAGTTTTCATCTGATTTTAATGAAATTTGGTGTGAACATTTATATTGACAAGAACTTGGATTAGACCTAAATAATCTTAGAGTTTTTGCCTGTGTTAAAACAGAAAATATATTTTAAAGTGGGCGTATCTTGCTAGGCAACCACTTATTAATGAATACAAACAAAAAACTTACAAGTAATTTTAGTAAAACAAGTCTCTACTATCCATATTTTTGTACGCCCACAAATTAATGTGGGCTTATATAGCTGTCGCCCCTGTCTGTTTTTCTGACAGTATTTATTTTATTTACCGGTATTCTTGAATATACATTTAATTAATTGTGGACACAACAGAGTGCTGGTTTCTTGATGGATTTCGATGAAACTTGATGTGAGTCTTTGTAATCACCCAAGGATGGATCCTTTTAAAAAGCAAACCGAACTCAAAATATTTACTGTAAGTTATTGCCCTTGTTTTTGAATTCTTTGTTGACAAGACAGAGACAGTCTGTGTTTATGACGGATTTTGATGAAAATTGGTTTGAGTGTTTGTAATAACCCAAGGATAAAAACTGAAAAAAATGAAGCAAAAAAGCTTTTATTTACCTCCTGGAAAAATTGGCTGCCATTTAAAATGTTGGCGTATTATGATAACCTTCGCTATTTAAAGAGATTGAAATTGAAGGAATATTGTGTTTTTCAATTGTATACTGATGTTAAGACAAAATTTGATAGATTGCTCTGATTTTAAATATAATACATGAGTAACAGAATTTGTATGGCTTATCGGCTAGAAACCATTTATTGTGAAGGGGCCTTTTATATTAACAAATATTAAAAATCTAACTTTGAACACATCTAACCATTGATTTATATTCAATGAATAGAAATGTCTATATTTGTTTTAGTATTTTATGTGCCAAAACATTAACCCAGTCTGATTGATGGATTACGTGTATGATCTTTTTATGACATTTCATATTTCATATTATAACATTTAAAATAGCAAATAGGGTCAAACAATTTGACAGAAAAGGCGACAATAGGAAATTTCTCGTCAATTTTTTGCTGTTAAAGATTGAGAATTTAATGAAGTTGGTCAAGTTTTTGTATGGAGAGTGAATGTGATATCCTGTATGAAATGATAAGATTTAAATGTGTTTAATCTATTTGGTGTATTACTTATCACACTTAATTAACTTGTATTCAACTTGATAGATCATAAATAACATGTCTCTATATAATAGACTTGTACTTTAATCTCAATCTATTTCTTGGATCAATTGCCACTTGATTGATTTTTGATTTGAAAGAAATAAGCTTACTTGAAATTTAAAGGGCCGATTGACATTTTGATGTACTTTAGAAATTTGTCAATTTTATTGATTAGTCTACTTGAGACTTTTGGATTCTCTAAAGGTGATGCCATATGAAAGATTTTTATCCTAAAATAGTATAATTCTTCCCAATCCACATGGAGCATGTGGCCCCTTTGATTCTCAGCTGATATTTTATATTTCCTCTATTTTTTTTGTATATTCTTCACTGGGATCCCTGTATAATTTGATACCAACCACAATGCATCTTACTTATGTTGAAGCTCGAAATTTGAAAGTTTGTGAATGAACCCAGGCTGTTTAACAAGTGCAGTCATAAGCCTATTTGTGTGTAATAAATTTTTCCTTTATTTTTGTCCCTTTTGCTGCATCTTGTCCTACCACATATACTTTTTGATAGGAATGGTTGACAGTTTTAAAACTCTAAAATAGAATAGAAACTATTTTTTTTTTATCAAGTTCAATTGAAAGAAATTTCTTGTTTTAAAGAGGCTGTTGACATTCTGTTCAAGTTAAAATCCCTTTTTTTTTGGTTTATCATTTTTTGATTAAACTAGATTTTAAAGATGTACTTGTCTTTAAAATGGTTGAAAGTTTTTAGATGACTGACCTAGTAAGCTTATTTGATTTGTTTTAAATTCTTTGACAAACAGATTACATCTAGATAAAATAATCGAAATTCAGTTGATTAATCTAGATAAATTCTCCAGAAAAAAAATAAAGCAAATAAAAACAGAAATCTAAGCAAAGGCTAGGAATGTAAAGGCGACTGTTTGAGATTTTTTATTTTGCCAAAAAAATCAAGTGTATAGCGAATGGATTTAAAAATTGATCCTAGTAAAATGTTGGTTATTATTTTGATTTGTATCATGGGGTATGAACAATATTTGACTCTCAAATTTAAGAGGATTTCAAGTACGGTACTGAAAGATGAAAGATACTAATTGATCCCTATTCATAATAAAATCACACAATTTCAAAACTGTAATAATATAATTTAACCTGTAGAATAAATAGGAGATATATTTCTCTATGATTATTTGTTCATTTTGTAAGATTTCGCATTGTAGTTTCCTTATGCTTACACAAACGATAACAAATTTGAACTGTGTACTTTCAGAATAGTTTTGATGTTTAAAGTAAAAATGAATTAGTCATTGTTTAGTTAAAAAATTTCATATATTTTCTTCTATATTTTTCACATTTTGCTAGATTTTGGTCGAAAGTTATCATAAATTTGTGCGCATATATATTTTGACTAACAAAAAACAAGTTGAATACCTCTTTTTACAGGCATCCACATTGGGGCTGCTTATCATGATTAAGATAAAACTTTATTGCTTGTACAATCTTGATCAATTTTTTGACAATGACAAAGTTTCTAAGGCAATACTCTTGAATGAACTGATCATATCAAAATCACTTTCTTATCATGATAAACATTATATACATCAATATAATATGGAAACGTAGTTTAATTTTCTTTTCTACCACCCTGCAGCATATACATCTTCTATAACTATTTACACACAATTTGTTGACTCAATTTGTGAACCTTAAAACTGATAATTCCAGTGTCTGCTTTTGTAACTTTTTCGCTACTGCAAAGTTACAACCTTGACTCTCGGTTACCCGGCAAGCTCTCTTTTTAAGTGTTACTATATCTAGCATGGTCAGATTATATTAATTTTTTATGAATATTTCAGGTTATGACCGAGACATCCCTGGATTTAGACGTTACTCTATTATTGGTAATAATGATAGAGATTTTAATTTATTGATAACTAATACTATGATAGTTGATGATGCTGAATATGAGTGTCAGGTTGGTCCAGCTCAAGATAACCCTCCTATATCACATGGTGCTTATCTTACTATATTAGGTAAGTTGGTTTACTGTTAGACATAGAGCTAAAAATTTTACATATATATTTGATAAACTTGATTTACAAGGAAGAAGAAGAATGCTTACTAAAATAGTAGAATATCTAGGCTCATGAGTACCATTTAGAATGTACTAGTATGATATATTGGATATCTCCATGAACTACTGGTCACTTTCAACACAAGTTTTTACCCTTCACCACACAAATTAAAATCTAGGTACTTGGTACTTGACATGTTATTATTATTTCTACTTATTATTAACCTTTCTTTTGTAGTGCCACCTGAAATGCCAGAAATATTAGGTTATACTAATGGTTCTGTGGTAGAATTACCAGATTCCAGAGAACTATTAAGATTAACCTGTGTGGCAAGGAATGCTCGTCCTGCTGCCGATATCACATGGTACCGAAATGGTGAACAAGTCACAAGATCTATTAACTATGTGACCGAAGAGAGTGACCAACAGTCTAAATATAGAACAGCTAAAAGTACTATAACTATCAGACCTGATCGGAATGCTGATGAGAATAATGCGTATTATACTTGTCAGGTTACTAATGATGCAGTTGTTGGTGGACCATTAAAAACTACTGTACAAATTAGTATTCTTAGTAAGTAGAATTCCACTATCTACTTTATTGATCTCTGAGAGTTCAACAGTAAAACTTGCTATACTTCAGTTAATGTTTACACAGTTCCTGGAATTCCACATCAGACATTTTAAACCATTCTTATGACTTTAAAGGAACACAACATTATTATGTTACTTAAGTTTATATTTTGATCTGATTTTTAAATGACTGGGATATCACTTTCAGTCCAGGATTGACGAAATTTTTAGAGACCAAAAGGTGTTCAAGGTCATTAATGTAGTCAACCAATCCAATTCTCCAATAACATGAAGAAAATTCTGGGGTAGTTAAAATGTCAGTCCCATCTGTAACAATGTTTTTAATCTATGCTTAGATAAGAAAACTGTTCACAAAAGGTTTCATGATTGAACTGGATAAAAACATGAATGTTGTTTAATGTTATTTTATATAATGACCATCACTACAATAAATAGATTAAGTATTAATTAAAAATTTTAAAAAGCCAAAATTAGTCTCAGTCTCAGATAACAAATATATTGTAAGATATTTGAAAAAGAATGCAGGGTTGACTTTGTATTGGTGTGGAAAAAGTATGAATGATATTAAAAAAAAACAAGGATTCTCCCTTCTACTATTACCAATAAAAAATTAAAATTGAATCCATGAAACTTACAAAACCCATGTATTGCTGATGATTGAAAAACAGGATTTGGTTAGTCACTATACTCGCTACTTTTGATGTGTAATACGTGATGAAATTATCACTATAATAATTATATTATAGCCATTTTACCATTAATATTAATAGATATGTACCTTTTCATTATCATCTTGCTAAATTGTTCTAACATTTTCACTTGTTAGTCCTTTTAGTAATGCAGTCATTTAATTCAATTATTGGCTGCTCGTTCGTGACCTTTAGTAACCTTTGAAAGGTCAGGATGCAAATTAAGTGGTCCATCTTCTCTGTGTGAGTCAGTGATTTGCATATTTATAAATGATAAATGTCAGTGCACTTTATTCAGACTCAAAGACTATTGAGGTGTATTTTAAACTTAACTAAATATAATAGGTCTACAATCTAGAGATGTATTTTTAAAGTGTCTTTAATTTTAAAATTTCTGGATCATTATCCTCTATTCAGACTATAAAACTATAAGTAATAACCAAATAATTTACTAATTTATATGATGTACAAGCAGAGTTATTAAGACAAAACAATTATAAGAAATACAATTTCTTGGTCTAGTAATCGAAATGTGTAGTTACATAGACAAAATTATACTAAGACTATTATTGTAGTATACCATCCATTATATTGAACGATACTGTAATTCAGAATGTCTTAATGATGTCTGTGACTATATTTTTATGACTATTTTCACAATACTTATGTTTTAAAAACCTATTATCTGTCTGCTGGACAATAATTACATTACAAATATAAAGCTGGGACTTGTTTTAACAGTATTTATAATAATTCTATTATTCATATTTAATGCAAATATTATTATATTATGTTTTAAAATTAAAGTGAATATTTTTTACTAAAGATTGACATTTTTAAAAGAAAAAAGTCCATTGCCAGACACTAGTACTTTGCATCTCTTATGTGCTTCTTTTGTATAAGAATTTAACAATTTTCATATATCTGAAAGGTCAAACTATTTAAGTGTAGACATTTTATTATTGAATTTATTTCTTTGTGAATAAAAGTTTTGTTTTTAATTTGTAAAGTTTTAGTTTAATATAAACTGTTCAGAAGTTGTCTGCCAATTTTAGGTAATAAAGGTGAAAAATAAAAGTTTTATGATTTTTAGGACTGTTTTACACCTGTTCATTTTACTTTATTTCTTAGAGGGTAGGAGAAGACTACAAAATAGGAGTGCTGACTGTTGATGTTTATATTCCAAATGGCCTCCATGAAGCATTTTTTGGTCCTCTCCCTAGAAAACAGAATTTATTTGGTGCTTTCTGACACAATTTAGAATAAAAATATATGAAGGAAATTTCTGGGTTTTTTTTTTTCAGGTGCAATTGACTTCCTGTACCTCCACTAATGTGACACTGTCTATATATCAATTGTAATATGTTCATTTATACCTCTTTTCCAGAACCTCCTGGTGCTCCAGAAATAACAGGTTATACCAATGGTCAGGTTGTGAAAACTAATGATACATTACAGTTACGCTGTACATCAAGGGGAGGTAATCCACTTGGCCAAGTGGTATGGTATCGTAATAACCAACAGATTGATTTCTCTTATATCAGTGATGGTAATAAGGCTGTCAATGAGTATACCTTCACAGTACAATCATCTGATAACAATGCTGTTTATAGATGTGATGTATCTAATGTAGTCACCAGTCGACCTATTACTGCTGAGTTCAGACTCACAGTTCATTGTAAGTATAAAGCTAATAATGCTTTGACTGGCAACAAAAGTCAGCCTTAATTTAGCTAAGGAACCTTTCTGAACACTGTATCATTTAATATGACTGGATGAGATCAATATTGATTTTTGCAGTTGTAAAATTTTGGGGCAAACTATGGAATTTTTGGAAAAAATAATATTATTTTTTTAGTCCACCCTTAAAATGGTGTTGTCTAAGAAAACCAAAATGACATGACCCTGAATGTTTTATTAGTAAGAGTAAGAAATAGTTTATATTGTCTATGAACCAGTTTCTGAATATCATCATCAATACTTTCAGTTCCACCAAAAGAAGTTACCATCACTGGTGATAAACTAGCAAAGGCTGGTGAAACAGTGACCTTGACCTGTGTATCATCCAATAGTAATCCAGCAGCAGTTATCACATGGTTTGCTAAAGGTCAATCACTACCAGTGGCCTCAAGTAAAGTTGATGATTCTCCAGAGGGAGGATTTATTACCCATTCAACAGTAACAGTACAGTTAACAAATCAAGATCATAATGTTATTTATACATGTCAAGCTACCAACAATGCATTGGGTCAGACTGTCGCTACAACCATTACACTTAGTGTTTTATGTAAGTATTTCTCTGTAAGATTTGATAAGTATTTATATATTTCACTGTAAGAATTGTTAAGTGTTTAATGTAAGTATTTCACTGTAAAATTTGATAAGTGTTTTATGTAAGTATTTCACTGTTCGAATTGATAAGTGTTTTATGTAAGTATTTCTCTGTAAGATTTGATAATGGCTTTATGTAAGTATTTCTCTGTAAGATTTGATAAGTATTTTATGTATATATTTCTCTGTAAGATTTGATAATGGCTTTATGTAAGTATTTCTCTGTAAGATTTGATAAGTATTTTATGTATATATTTCTCTGTAAGATTTGATAAGTTTTTATGTAAGTATTTCTCTGTACGATTTGATAAGTTTTTATGTAAGTATTTCTCTGTAAGATTTGATAAGTGCTTTGTGTAAGTATTTCTCTGTAAGATTTGATAAGTTTTTATGTAAGTATTTCTCTTTAAGATTTGATAAGTATTTTATGTAAGTATTTCTCTGTAAGATTTGATAAGTGCTTTGTGTAAGTATTTCTCTGTAAGATTTGATAAGTTTTTATGTAAGTATTTCTCTTTAAGATTTGATAAGTATTTTATGTAAGTATTTCTCTGTAAGATTTGATAAGTGCTTTGTGTAAGTATTTCTCTGTAAGATTTGATAAGTTTTTATGTAAGTATTTCTCTGTAAGATTTGAATCAAATACATTTAAGTGTTACTACACTATCATTGGAAATTCTGATTAGATCAATATTACAATACAATAATAGTAATAATAATAATAATCTGTGTTGTATACCGCTTGTACATTCAGTAAAACTGCTCAGTGGTGCATAATATGCACTGCATATAGTTTGAATAAATATTTCTAAAACAAGAGTTCAATACAGTTTAAAACCTAACACATGTCAAAATCATTGATTGAAATAATATGTTTTAAGATTTCTTTTGAAAAGTGAAATAATTATTGTCCAGTGAATGGATGATGTTATTGATTGATTTTGATTTGTGTTTTAGATCCACCTGATCCACCTATAATAACAGGATATAGTCCTGGTACACCAGTTATAGCTGGTCAAGTCCAGAGAATGAGATGTGTCTCTGCTGGTGGTAATCCTGTAGCTACACTATCTTGGTATAAAGGTCAGTGGATTTCTTGAAAAGAGCAAATATATTGACCATTTAAAATATAACACTGTGCACATTTATCAATACACAGAATAATAACTGATAGAGACATGGCAAAACAAACCAAATTCTTGCTATTTATATTCAAGCCATGAACCTTTCCCAGATTATCTGTACTATACTGTGCACATTTACTGTCTGGTTAGCTGAAATATTGAGGAAAGCCAACTTATTTATTTACAAGACACAGTGTTTCTGTCAGTTATTTGTTGATTGACATTTTGTAATCAAGAAGATGGGACATTTATCTAGAGCATTGGATTTCACCCTGCCATCCCGAATTTTGTAATTAACAAGATGGGATATTTATCTTGAACATTGAATTTCACCCTGCCTTCCTGAAATGGTCATTTTGTAAATCTTGTCATAGATTCCCACAAGTTAGGCCATGCAAAGTAAATTGTCTGTTTTACAGGCCTTTTTTTTTTAAAAATGGGGCGAGAGGGCGAATTTATTATTTATTATTTATAAGCGCTTTTTTAAATTTGGCACCAGAAAAAATTGGAGCGAGCGAAGGTATTTATTATTTATTTCCACAAATTTAAAAAATAGATTTAAATCACCATTCAGATGCAACTATCAGATGTTTTTGGGGGTCGATTGAAAATAGTTGATAGAAATAACAGAACTTTTTTACTTTTCAACATCACATAAACACATAAAATCATTCCAAGATATCTACTACCTCTGACAATGATGCACTTAGGGTGCATCAGGGCTGATAATATTATGTCAGGATTATGTTATTCTACTACAGTACAGTACTAATCCATTTCTATCCATCTATAAACTGTATTTTTAAATGCCATTGTATGGTACGGTAATAATTATTATTATTGGAAATTTTGGAACAAATTGTCATCCATCATCACATCACATGACAAGAACAAAACAATCTGAAAAGATCGAACTTCTATTTTAATAATTTTTACCATGTTACAAATGCCGATTTTTCAATAACTCATACTTACGGAGAACTTCCGGTTTTTTATCTTGAGAAAAGCGGAATGTGTTGAATGATACCAATATTGAGAAAATCGATCGTATTCGAACGTATAAAATTCGTATTTTCTTGTATTAGTTCACATTTTTCCATAAATATTAACTTTAAATTCTAAATTAAATTAAATTTAATTCTAAATCAATAGCAGAAAAAAACCTGGTGCATTCTTGTACTTGTAAATGTAACGGGTCTCGATTTGTTCCACCATTATTATCCAGAAACGAAATTATTAAGATTAATCCAATGTTTGGAATCCTCACGAAAGTGTGAATAATTGTCATAATTGTGCTTCCTTCAGCAAATAATTTTATTTTCTAACGTTAAATTGTGTCAGAATCAATTTTAGTTTTAAGTTGTATAAGAAAATCTTTTTATTGGTGATGAAAAACGGTTTTTCGTTAAACGTCAAGGGAGATAATTATGGTAAAAAATATTTACGGGAACGGGGAAATAAATCTGTTTTACACACAATTTTGGAGACGCGCGCGCATTATTTATTAATTATTTCAAAATGCCAATAAATAGTTTCGGAGCGCGGGGTATTTTACTGGAGCGCACGGGGCCTGTAAAACAGACAATTTACTTTGTACGGCCTTATATATGTGAAATATGGTCTAATCTGTTTATTATAGGATCAACTAAGTTAGAAGCTGAGAATAAAGTCACTGGTAATATTGTATCCTCTCAACTCTCTATAATAACTAAGAAGAATGATAATGGTGCTAGGTATAAATGTACAGCTACTAATGAAGCTACTAGTACGCCCCTAGAAAAGTCTCTAGTCCTCACTGTTTATTGTAAGTTTCTCAGAAGTTTACTGGTAGACCTTATTTTCATCTTTAGTAGCATACAAATGAACATGTTTATTTGGTTCCAATGGTAGAGCAAAAGTAAATTTAAATTGACTCTATAAGTGGCTAGTAGGCTCTTTGGATATTTCTATATAACTAATGTTTTTTTACAAAGAAAACTGTTTTTCAGTAACAATAAAAGAATCTGAATTTTTTGGGAGAAAGAAACACATGTTTTTTAGCCAAAGGAGCCAGAATTGGTCCAACAAATAAATCAGAATTAACATAAAGAACATGATTTTTTTTTCAGTCCCTCCATCACAAGTGACTATTGTATCTAAGCCTGATGTGATCAAGGCTGGTCATCCCATGAACCTTACCTGTACAACAGCCTCCAGTAATCCACATGCTGATATTGTATGGATTAAAGATGGCCGCCGTATAGCTGGTCGGAGTTTAGGACTAGTAGATGATGTGTTTGGTGGCAAGTCAGCTGTTAATGTGTTAGATGTAGTACCTACTTGGTTAGATCACCAGGCAGTTTATGGTTGTCGTGCAACCAATACTCTCATTAGTCAGTCTGTTAATGATGGTATTACATTAGATGTATTATGTAAGTATCATCTCTTCCTTGAAAAAAATCTAATGAATTAATTGTGATGTGTCAGCTTATCAGATGTATTGACATATGTTGAGAAGGGAATATGCAGTGAGGAATTTGGTCCAGTAGTTTTTTTAATATTCAATTTTTTAGGAACCTTGTAAATTATTTGATATCATTTAGGACCGAGGCTTTAAATCTTTTAAGGATTATTAGATAGATAAGAATAGATCAAATGGTCATTGTTCATACATAATCTGTGGCATACCACTCTGTGACTCTGGTGGTATTGTAATTTACAATATTGTTGATAATGTGTGTCTTACTGAGACACCTAATTCCTTTTCTCTGAAAGGGTTATTAAATTCCTCCCTTTTCAATTTAATTTTTCTTAAAGAAATTAACTTTTTTTTAGTGGGGAATTATGCAGTAAATTTTGGTGGTTCTCATTAATATTCAATTAAGCGACAGTCCTAAATAATCTCGTTTACACATTTTCAAAAAGGAAATATATGATTTTATAATTTCAGTTAAACCAGTATTTAATACCGGAATACCAGAACAAGTTGACATTGTTAATGATCAGAGTAAAAGTCTCAACTTTACTGTTAGTGCTAATCCCTATACAGTGGAATATTCCCTATACCGTGATGGTGTCAAACTTACTTTACCTGGTGATCTATCACATTTTAATCTTGCTCAGGGTGTCCTCAATATCACCAAGGTTAAAAAAGTTGATAAAGGAAATTATACCATGGAAGCTAAGAACAGTGAAGGATCTACTACTTTCAATTTTACCATCAATGTTAAATGTGAGTGTTTTTTTTTCCCCACCAATATTCAGAATAAGAATTCAGTGCCTAGTTTACCTACAAGTTAAATAAACAATAAACCATGGTCTAGGTATCTTGATATAAGAACTAGGTCTGTTTTATAAATTTCAGCTTTGTAATTTATTTTAGATAAAGCTAAAATCACTAGAATAAGTGGTACAGTCATGGAAGATGAAGGAGGTACAGCTTTCTTTGAATGTGTAGCAGATGCAAATCCTATTGTGCCAAATATGGTCAGATGGTCCAGACAGAACTATGACATGTCTAAAACCAAGGTTACATATGAGAATGGTAAAGGTTATCTAACAGTATATGATTTAAATAAGTCAGATAGTGGTGTATTTAAATGTACTGCTGACAACAGAATTGGTTCTTCTGCTTCTAAAACAGCCACACTCACTGTTAAATGTAAGTAAAAATAGTACAAAATAGTATTGCTAATAGACATCTTACATTTAATTAAAGTATGATTATATGTGACAGATTGGTCTCCTGTGCCCTACATATCTCAATTATATAAAAGTGAATTATGAAAATGATTGTAAAAACACTTCTGAAAATCATAATTATTGTACATGGTGCTAAAGAAAAATCATATACAGTAACATGAATATAATAGTAATAATTCATCTTGAAGCTATTATGCTACATGGATTTGGATCTACATTGTAAATCTATTTTGTTTCAGATGCTCCTGTAATCAATAAATCACCAGAATTCTCTAAAGCAGCTAGTAATAAAGGGTTAACTGGGCAACTTATTTGTAAAGCAGAAGGTGCTCCAAAGGTTACATTCCAATGGAAAAAGGTAAGAAAAGCTGATTATTCTGTGAGTTATTTTTGATAAAGTATAAGATGATAATGAACACTGTGTCAGCATTAACAGCATTTATTTTTATAACAGTTTATTATTCTTAGAATGGACAAACAATTACCTTTTATAGTATTTAATATGGACAAACACTGACAATGTATAGAATTTAAAATTGATAAACACTGACAGTTTATTACTTAAAATGGACAAACAATGACAATATTTTATTTATATTAAATGAACAAACAATGACAATTTATTATTTATATATACATGTATAATGGACAAACAATGACAATTTATTATTTATATATAATGGGCAAACAATGACAATTTATTATTTATATATAATGGACAAACAATTACAATTTATTATTTATTTATATTGGGCAAACAATGACAATTTATTATTTATAATGGGCAAACAATGACAATTTATTATTTATATATAATGGACAAACAATTACAATTTATTATTTATTTATAATGGGCAAACAATGACAATTTATTATTTATAATGGGCAAACAATGACAATTTATTATTTTGGATAAACAATGACAATTTATTATTAGGGACAATGACTGTTAATTATTGATATGAGGTACAACAATGAAAATGGTCAAAGAATGAAAATGAACAAAAAATGAAAATTTATTCACAGAATGGACAAACAATTTATTAACAAAATGATCAAAATATTCACAATTTATCATTAACAGAATGGACAGGCTATTGATACATCAATGAGTAAATATTCTATCTCAACCACCAAGAGTAGATCAGTACATTATAAAAACATACTGCAAGTAAAAGATGTTAGAAAGAGAGATTATGGTACCTATCAATGTACAGCTATCAATGAGAAAGGTCAAGATACTTTTGATATCAGTTTAGATGGAACCAGTAAGTAGAGTGTATTCTGACTATTATAGAAAGTCTTGATCCTTAGTAATAAGCTTATCAGAATTTATGTTTCTGTTTTCTCAAATGATTAATATTTAGTAGGTTTGTTGTATCCATCTGCTAATGGATAAATGACACATATTGTATACCAGCAAGTGACAATAGTGACGTAATATGGTCTAGTTATCAAAATAACATGAAACTTAGATGTCAGAAAAGAAATTGGTTTAAACAAAAATATTTTTTCGACACTATTGGAAACCAAACAATTATTTATTTTGTTTCCAATTATAGTGTGTTTCTTTGTTTTTTTGCTACAGGTAAACCAGATCCACCTTATGATATAGAATTTGTTAATGCTACACATAATTCTATAACATTAACATGGAAAGCTGGTTTTGATGGTGGTTTACCTACATCTTTTCGAGTTAGATATAGAGAAATAGATAGTAGAGGGTTTATTTATGTTGATGTTCAACCACCTTCCTCTACCACCTTCACTCTTACTGGTAAGTTCCCATCTTATACTCTCGTTTCACTGGTAAATGAATTGACTCATTGGGTTACTTGTGTCTCATGTACTTTTTTGTGTATGCTGATCTCACAGGCAGTTGCTGGTAAGTGCTTTTCTCAAGTGTTCATTGGTAAATACTTGGTCATAGGTAATTACTGGTTAGTATTTGTTCACAGGAAATTACATGTAAGTGCTTGTTCACAAGCACTCTGTTTAGTGCTACTTAGAAATATCAAGTTTCATATTTTATCACATCGCCCAGTAAGTACCAATAATCCTTGAACCATTGTAAAATTTTATCGATAAAATGAAATTATTTTTCTAGGTCTAGAGTTAGGTAAACAGTACCAGTTAACAGTATTAGCTTTTAATAGTTTAGGTGAAACATATCAACTCAGCAGCATTACAGCTAAAACATCCAGTAAGATTTATTGTACTTCATTCCCCAATCCTATTGGGAAAGTTATCTGACCTTTTTTCACATGATGACAATTTCCAATATTTCACCCAATTTCTTTGTCATTTTTTAACAACCTTTTCACACAAAAAATATTATTTTTCAAATCTGCTGACTTTTAAAATGTAGTAACTTAGACAGTGCCAAATAATTGTTTTCATTGATATCCATAAAATAATATTCCTAGGTCATATTGACTAGATCAATAATATTAAGGAAGTAATCAATGTTGATGAGTTCATGATAAGGAGCCTGTTTGATTATAGGTTCAGCTCCACCAGAAGATATATCTACATCAACGTTACAGAATGGAGAAGAAGTGCCTATTATTATTATATTAGTTGTTTGTATAGTTGCTGTATTTTTATTGACATTAAATGTGGGCTTAATATTATTTTTCGTCAGAAGAAGAAAGAAGAGATTAGAAGGTTCGAGTTTTTGATTCTTGTAAAACTTATCCATTTAGTCTAGATTTTGCTTCTAAGATGCTGTTTTGTCTTTTTATACTCCCACATGAATATGTGGACGTATATTGTCGTTGCCCCTGTCTGTCGAGCCGTTGGTCCGTCAGTCAGAAGGCTGTCAAGTTTGATTTTGATGATTTTTCGATTTTTCGATTTTTGGTTATTGCCCCTGTCTCAATATTCGTTGTAGACACAATAGAAGCTACAATTTTCAATGGATTTTAATGAAAATTAGTGTGAGCATTGGAATTGATAAGACGGCGGTCAAGCTCGAATTTGAAGATTTTTCAATAAAAGGTTTTTGAGTTATTGCCCTTGACTTAGTTACATCACATCAAAATTCATTGTTAATGGAATAGAAGCTACAATTTTCAATGGATTTAAATGAAACTTGGTATGAGCATTGGAATTGTTAAGGTGTTGGCCAGGTTTCGAATTTGACGATTTTTCGATGAATAGTTTATGAGTAATTGCCCTGACTAAGTAAAATTGTGTAAAAATTCATTTGTTGTAGACACAATAGAAGCTTCAATTTTCTATGGAGTTTAATGAAACTTGTAATGAGCATTGGAATTAAATTATTTTGAGTAATTTGGTAAAAATTCTCATCCAAGAAATGTCAACATTGAATGAAGTTTTCTTATCAAAATCAAAGCGTGATCACGGGTTCAGGGGCTAGTTTTTGACAAGGAATGACATCTGTTTGAGAGATTTTATCCCTCAAGTTTTTCGAAACTCAGCTCTTTCATTGATGATTTTCATATCAATAAGATTTCAGAAAATATTATTTTGAAATTAGGATAAGTTTTAGAGCTTATTGCAGTAAAGCCCTTTATTAATGAACAAAAGTTGATGAACTATTTCAGATGTAAGCGATACTACAAGTCATTCTAATACATTAGAACTATATGGTATGAATAAAGTAGACCACACTATGTATCCACCATCAGCTTCAGATGATGTTAGAAGTTGTGATAAAAATATTGAAGACTTTTATGATGATTATCCACCCAGTTATGATGTAAGATTCTCTTGTTTTGTTTTGTAATTTTTACTTGATTTTTAAAAACAATATTTATTTCAATTAACAGCACAATATAAGTTACAAAACAGTATCTATCTAGACCAATCTATTATAGACATTATACATATTACATAGATTATTATATTTTAAAGTTATATTTACTGCTGGGAGATGCTTTTTATCTGTCTAGACAACTATATAATAAGAACCTTTTAGGGATATAGATTAATATATTTTAATGTTATATTTACAGCTGGGACAAGAATATCTAGATAATAGAGATGCTATGTATATATCTAGACCACCAGAGTTTACTAGACCTTATACAGATTTAGATGATGATGATCATCAACAATGGAATGAAGGTAAAGCACACCCTCTTTTTATATTTCCTTAATAGCTTCATAGTCTTTCTTTATTTTGAAATATGTATATAATCTGAGAATGTTTAAATTGTTGTTGTTGTAAAAAATATTTTAAAATGAGTCATTCTTTTCCCTCCCCCAATATCTTGGACTCATGAATTTAAATTGTTAAATATTTTCAGATCCATACCAGGTAGCATTACCTAGGAAAGGCTCAATGCAAGATGTTTATTATAGACCATCAGCTGGTTTAGAAAATAGACCTAAAGTAAGATAATTACTATTTACAGTTTTATATTATCAAGGGTTTGGTTCTTTATCAGCTATGTATTTAGCTCATTTTGAATCCCTAACAATGCAGGGATAATACTGATGCCACAGTCAGTGCCTTTTTTGAAAGAAAGAACCATACTTGTGAACATTTTGCTTCTAGATTGGTACTTTCTGATATTAGATTAACTTTATAATGTAGGATTTTGTAGGCCTATCTATTTAAACATTCTCCAATATGATCTTTTACTAAGATAATTTATTTGTTAAATTTTAGAGTGTAACAGAAATGTTTGATAGACCATCAAGCCGTCCTAGTAGTCGATGTGAGAGAACACCTCCCCCTCCCCCAGTACGGACATCAAGTACCAGACTGGGAGAAAACTTACCACCACTTCCTGCCAGAAATTATGGTCCTCAGGATCTACCTCCACGCTATGCACCTCTACCAGGTTAGTCATCATCTTGTTCAGAGTGAACTAGAAAAGACCAGCATAGACTCAAAATTATTGATATAAAAACTTTATATCTGCCCTCAGTATCAAGCGACAATTTTTTGTGGTAAATATTTGCAATTCTCAAAATACCTTAGGAGCTGAAACGAAATTAAGTTTATGTGACAAGTACATCCAGAGCAGCTTGTTAAAGTAGGCCTATCTAAGGTAAATCTTAATTAAGATTTTGTCTGATCTTGATAATAATAATGATGTTTGAGATCTATTCTACATGTATCTCTAAAAAGTGAATCTCTTGTTTATTTTTCAGGAACACTTGATTCAAATATTGTCACAAATCCTCATTATAGTGGCCCCCATCCTGACACTTCATCAGGATCAAGAAATCAGAATACAGAACCTAGATTACGGGGTCATTTAGTGTAGACAAACTTACTATCCACTAACTATGCATAATTCATATCATTATATTATATATTGGTGCTATTTCATTGTGATATCACCACCTTCATTTTATTTATAATACTTGGAATAGCTCTTAAAATATGGTCAGATCTTGAGGTCCTTTTTCAATCATTTATTGAATGTTTGCTGTCAGCAGAGCTCACAGGTTAAGCATTGATATGACTTAATTGTCAGCTGACAGAGGGACATTTATAGCAATAAACCTGAGCTCAGATTTACAATAAAACCATATATTAGTGCATTGTCAGCTAATTTGTCTTTGATTATGCATTGTTTATGATAAAACAATCAGAATTAATTCAAAAGAATGTCTGATGAATATGGTTAGCATGTGGTTCAGCATCCAACATAGAATTGAAAAACTTGAACATTTCAGTAGCCCTGGACAATGTCTCAAAAGTGATATGCTCAAAAACGGATGAAGTTTAGTACTGGAAGCAAAAAAATATTATATTAGTAAGTTTTCAAGAGAAACACAGTGGTGCTTTGATCACAATTCATTGTTGATTGTCACATTTATCACAAGAATTTGATCACAAATACTTGTGATACAAATGTCACTTACAAAATATCACTTACTGTTTATTTTGTAGTCTGTTGATCACAAACTTTGTTGCACAGTAATCAACTTAAGACAAATGGTAGAATATCTTCAGATACTTAAACCTTTATTCTATGACAATATATTGGTTACATGGTACAAACATTCATTTGTATCAAAATACATGTATCACAATATATTGGGTAATGAATCGCAATTGCATCACAATATATGAGTTCTGTAATGGTATGTACCAATGTATCACAATTTGTCACGAAATATACTTTGTGTTCCGTGACTTTTCTAAGATTAAGATGTGATGAAATATTCTGCTAAATGGAATATTTTATGTTACAACCCTTTTTTTTACATTTTTCACTTGCTTTTATGGTTGTGAAATCACATTTTAGATATAATTTTATTACCTATATTTTACTAAGTTTCTATTCAGATTTTAAAGGGTCAAAATAATGTCTCTTTTGTCTTCCATTTAATGTTTTCATTTTACTAGGATAGGCTTTAATATCAGATATAACCAGAAAAATGAGAAATTGCATATTGAGCCAACTCACTTGTATTGTTGATTTGAACATATCAGTAAATTGTGTGTGTATATCTGAGAATCATTAAAAACAGTGTACTATTTCCTAAGTGATCACTGAAGTAGACTGACATTCACTTTCTAATAGGTCTTCCTAAATAAACTATTAAACTTTTGAACCTTGAATATTCCATCTTAATTTATCAATTGTTATGAGAAAAATCCATTTTCCTTAACCCTTGATCTAGAAATTAATTAAGGTTTGAGAATATTCGTTTAGTAAATGTGTGAAACTTCCATTGATGCATTTAATGCAACTTCAAATGCTGACATTGAAGTCTGGATAGAAATACAAAGTAAAATATACTTATTGTTAAAGATAGAGACTCGATGGTGAAATAGACATACCATATCAGAAAATATCATTATTTTATAGTTACTTATTAGTAGTATTCCCCCACCCCACAGATATTTACCCCTGCCCATCTTCCCTATCTCTCACCCCAAATATCTTTTATATTACACATGTATAAAGCATCTTATTGTTATCTTTTATACTAATGCTCTGGTGTTAAACACAAACTGTAAAAGAAATTTGCTCTTAAACGTTTGCTTTTCATTAACATTTTATTTGTCATAATTGGAAATATCCTGGCAGCAAACATGGTTAGTAAGTTTATTTAAAGTTGAGAAAACAGAGATTAAATCTACTTTTTTTTAGAAAGAGAAAGAATTGATAACAACTATTCATTTCCAACTTTCAATTTTGCATTACCAGTAAATAATATCTTAAACAAGAAAATTGTTCATTATTTTCATAGTAAGGAATGTTTGTAAGACTATCATAACATGAATTTGCATGATGAATAATTAGCTACCAGTAACTCTTTCTAGAATTAAAATATGAAGTATGGTCCCAATTGTAGTCATGGAAAATAACATTATCATGCTGGTATTAATATTCTTATGTGCAGTTATTACAGATCGCCCTTTCAAATCAACATTTCATCTACTTGTACATCAGGTGTTTTGTAGTTTGAGCTTGTGACTACACTATGTATGTAAATAGAAATTATAATATTGTCAACACCATATAATCATTATTTACCCACAATGGACAGTATTATTAAAGAGATTCTATGTTTTTTTTTTGCATTTTTTCTAGTTTTATATTAAAGAGAGAATAATATTTTAAACAGATAGTTTGAAATCATGTATTGTTGTGTTACAGTTTGTTTTAGTTTGTATAGGTTTTTCTTTAATTTGGCAGAATAATTGCAAATATCAAAAAAGAACTTGGAAGAAATTGCCATGAGAGAAATTATAATGGCTATAAAAACTTTTTGGACAGCAGAACAAGGCTCAAGCTTTCCAAAAGAATAACAACAACGAATTTTGGGATAGAGAAGGCAATCTGTGTCTCAAAATTTTTGGTTAAAATAAGGCTTGAATCACTATTACAGTGAAAATATAAATAATTTATTTAGTCAGTTGTTGGTAAGAACAATGTTAACTATTTTGCATATAAAACTGAAATAATATGAAAATGTTTCAAGCAAAGCTATTAAATTAAAATATGTTGTTTTGTGTTTCTTTGTTAGATTAATGAAATTATTATTAGAATTTGTTTTTAGATCTGTGGTTTCTTAGATATCAAATTTGGAATTTACTGTGTAAAATTAACTGTGCCAAACTGTCTGTGCCAAATTTGATTTCCCAAAATATTTTTTAAATCAGAATGAATTTATTTAACTAACAAATAGTTTGAAATAGAGATATTAATCCTCATTCTAATTCAAAATCAAAATATTACAATGAACAATGAATTAAGCACTAAAATGTATTTACCATATTTATTTTCACATTTTATTTATCATTTCATGAAAGCAATAAAATGATCAAAACATCCATTGTTTCATCTTTGACTCGTATTCAGATGCCCCAGTTGTTCTTTAATTTTCGTCGTATTTTGGTAGTTGTGGTGAACATGCTAACTGCTATTGTGAAAGCCAAATAATCCCGATGATTTTATGTTAGCATATTGATCATCTACATGCTGTTCAAACCTTATATTGATTGTTTACCACAATCTACATACTGTGAAATTGAGTTTTACATCCTAATTTACCAGAGCAGCGACCTTTGTCTACATTCTTTTGATGTCCAACTGTCAAGGTATAGGCCACGGTGCACATAGACCATGTGCTTGTATGTTTGCGAGGTCTGCACCCAGGAATATTATGAAAATTAAGATTGATTTGAGACCATTTGTAGTCATTTTGGCCAGCAACTATCAATGCTGCTCACCCTCAGTTTGGCGTGCTCTATTTGGTGTAAATAAACTGCACACGCTATCCACGCAAATATACAGTATTAATCAAGACAAAATCGGTTTGAAACTAATTGACTCAGCCTTTAATACTAGTCGGTATCATAAATTATGTTTAATTTCTGGAATCCAACAGATCGTTTAAGTTGTTTAGAAAAAATCCTAGTTAAATTTATTGCATCGGTCGCGAATTGATGAAAAATGAATAAATTATTTATATTTTGGATGAAAATACCTTCAAACCATGGACAAGCCTTTTCCAAAAACAATTCTTCACAGTAGATGTAGTCACAAGTTGAATGTGCCATAGCAATTATGGAGGGCTATCGTTTCCAAAACTGTGTGCAAAGTCAAGATTGCAAGAGCAAAAATTCACATTTCCACATGTCACGTTTTACAAATTGATTCTCTACAAAATCAGAATGCCGCAATTTGAATTGCAAAGTAAACAATATTGCTCATTTCAGTTTTCAAGATTATCATTTAAACAATGAAAACGCCAACTTAAAATCGTTTTCTAACGATCTTAACTTCTGAATTTTGCATCAATAACATTACCAACTGTGTATTCTTGACTTTGCATTCTCGACATCTGTAAACTCGATGTCTGTATTCTTGAACGTTTACCATATAAGGTTCCGTGACTTACTTCATTAGCATATTACGGAACTCCACGGTTCCAAGGTTCGAAAATACAGCATAATTAGCTTAATTGGTGGAAAACTTCAAAAGGTCTGTATAATTCTAAATTCATACTTATAAATATATTAGAATACAGTTCCCTTTCAAATGGCATCAAATATCAATAATATTATCCCTTGAAAGAGAGTTTCAATTGTTTTACTGGCTGATTTATATACATGTAGTATACTGGTAATATCAATCATCTTGACCCGTTATAGTGTTAAACATTTTATAATACCTTTTCTCTCACATGCCAGAAATTTAAATTTAATATCCAATTTACAGACTACAATTCTTTACAGATTATTTTCGTTTTTCTTTTGTGGGTCAATGTCATTCTGAAGATGATTCATTTATTTAAAACTGTAAGTTCCTGACGATTCATTTTGGTTTTTATGATAATTGGATAATTCTTCACCGAAATATCATGTTCGACCTACAGTTTTCTCTCTAGCACTTGTTTATCTCCTTAAAAAAAAAAACACGGTACAATTCTTCTCCCATTTTGACAAAACTTCACAATAGTGTTCATTATCACACTAAAATGTCTCAAAGAACTGTATGTGTAACGGTTTACCACAGATTGTGTTATAAATTGTTATAAATGTTTCAGTTGATAGCAAACTCCTTTATTTCAAACGGTATGTTACAGACTGAGCTTTCTCACGTTTTTAAAGGGGTGCCAAATAGGGTGTGACTATAAGACCATCAATTAGGATATTACATATGACTCAATATTTCATACTGCTAGTGATCGTTAATGTACAGCTAAATATTTCTATATTAATTCAATATGCCCACTAAGTCCAGATTTAAGGCTGGCCCGGCTTTCGCTTGCCCATTTTCAAACTTCTCGTTTTAATAAGGAAGCGAAACATCCGTAATTATTGATATCGAAATTTCATTTACATGGTTGTGTTAACTGACATGATTAACACGATGATGGTATTAAAATGTCAACTTGTAACCAAATTAGGAGTTACGGCATTGTTTACACATTGGAGAAGCCGAGGCTAGTATCAACAGTTTCTCATTGTTATTTACTGAAGAATTGTATCCCTGTGTTTGTTGTCTTTGGGGAAATGTTGTAGGCGGAGCTTGTGTATATTCATCATAGCACATGTCAACTCGTAGCCTTTCAGTTGGGCCTATGTCAGAACTACCGTCTGTACATTCATCTAACTTCCCAATCATCTATACTCAGAGATAGATACTAAGCTTAAACCATCGTCGACTATGTTTCTAACGAAATATAATTAAACTACCTACATGACGTCAAAAAAATTCTTGAAAAACGTCTACTTGAGGTAGACGAATCTACATCCAAATGGTAGTTAGGCTGACAATCAGAGAGTTTCTGATTTAACTAATGTTAGTGTTGGCCTACCGTCAGATGTATTGCAATCTTCTACGGACAAAGTGTTCGATTAATATTATAGAATGAACAACCTTGACAATTCTGTGGCCCCTATTGGTTCCCCACCTATTAATTCCTAGAAAAGCCACTGATATTTGATACTTGATAGATATCTTTTTAATTAGTTTAATTATTCGATTTAAACTTAGAGACTAAACCTAGTTACACCACATGGATCTAACTTTTTTTTTCATTCTCCAAACCTCAAGGTTTAGATTAAAGAATACATCAATGATTATTCATTAAAACAGAAAATATCAAATAGAATGGTAAATTTAGTTTACAGTTATTCCATCATTTATATTTTGTGTTTTTATTGCTTTAAACAATTTTTTTTCAATTCATCATGGACGTGCAAGTAGATGGGTAATGGTAAGTGTCATGTTGAATAAATAAATTCAAAAGATTAAATACATGTTCAACAAACTACAGTATTATATTGTTGAAACATTCTGCCAGAAATTCTGATCTTGTTGAGACATCTCGTCAATTATCAACTGATATAAATGATATTTAGTTAAATATTATCAATAAATTCAGCACTTTGCATAGCAATGTAGCTTAAAATGATTTCAAATAACGTTAAAGTTACTTCGATGATTGAGTTCTTTGTTTCAAAATCTGTTGATTATATACAAATGCAAATATCGAATACATTCATTGAACAAAACAACAATGACAGCAAATCCACTATGAGCAACTAATTGAATTAAGATAACCAGTGGTCGATAATGAAAATATATAAACTGGAATAATCACATAAGTAGAACAACAGAAGAGCGCCCTGCTTTTCTATGGCTGTGTTAATCATTGAGGATATTGTCCCCGGTAGATTGTCAAAAAGAATAATATTAATAGAAGACACAGACGAAGCCGTTACAAATCTTAGACGTGCTCTGTAGTTGGACGGAAATCGTACTTTTTCCCTGACATCGACAATTTTCGACTATCCTATGGTTTGAAATTATGGTTATTCAAGATAAAAGTTGTTTTACTTACGGGAGTATATAGGTCAACACAATCACTACAATATATCCATTTTTACCATTGGTACATCAGATGCAAATTTTGGTTGGAAAATGATTATCATGTGAATATAATGGCAAAAATTCATCATAAACATTACATATCAAGAATTATATATAAGAAAATATTGATTGCTCGTACGCATTCCACCAGTAAGAAATGTAAACGTTATAAGGAATAAAGAATTCTAATATTCAGACAAAAATTCTATCAGAGTCAACCCCTTTAATGCTTTCATTTAGAAGAAAAGCTTTTATCAAATAATTCTGAATAATTCTTAAGTATTTTTTATTGAATTTAAAGGATATAAAAGGCATAACTAAAACTCAATATTCATTCGAGGTAATATAGAAACACTATAATCATCAAAATGAAAGTATCAACCGTTATTTTGTTGGGTCTCTTGGTTTTAGCAACTGTTTCTACTGCATCTGCAGAAAGTAAGTATTCAGTTATTAACACGAAATAATTTGGTCATTATCTTGAAAGTTGTAATAATTAGTTTTATCTACAATGTAAGTCAGTCTTCAATTTTTATCAAAATATCGGTGTGTCTTTTAATCCATAAAGTGGGTTTGAAGGTGAAAGATATTTAATGATAATGAAAGAAAGATTTATTACTGAAATAATATGAAAAATCTGAAGAACAATTCAGCAATATTGATTGGTTAGAATTAGGTGCAGCATCAACCATTAGACAATATTATCCACATCTAACCGTTGCTTTCACAATCCCATATTTTGGTCAAATTTCAAGATTACAGATGGGATTCTTCGGCAATGCCTCTTTTTGTGCGCTTTTTTTTCAAACAATGTTTGATTAGCATTGGGGGGCGGGGGGGGGGGGGGCGTACAGTATTTTTGAACGAAAACGTTAAGCTTGTTTTTTACTTTTACAGATTGTTGTTATAAATGTAGAGAAAGAGGTGGTAAATGTGTGGGAGGTGCTCAACATTGTACTGGCAAAAGTAGACCAGTATATGTTGGCTGTCCATTTTCTAGTCACGTATGGTGCTGTATCCAATAAATCGGCAATATAAAGCATTAATTTTTGTTTGATTTTGTCTTTCTACTGATTTATCCCGTTTCCTTCCCACTCTCCTGTCTGAATTTTATTTTGCAACATATTTGTGTCCATATGTCAAAAGCACTACCTGAAACAAGAGTGTGCCAGATGACCTACTTCGTACTTCTCCTTAGCATGTAGATTTTTTTTTTGGAGACGGAGGGGATGAAATAGTCTAAACAATGGAAATAAGCCAAAACAGCCAGAGACAGCAAGAGATGTGTGATTTAAATGGCTTTTAAACAAAGGATCGACCCTAATCCACTTTTTACTTTGGTGACAAGTTGCATCAA
This sequence comes from Nipponacmea schrenckii, assembly GCA_030562195.1. Classification (NCBI taxonomy): domain Eukaryota; kingdom Metazoa; phylum Mollusca; class Gastropoda; family Lottiidae; genus Nipponacmea; species Nipponacmea schrenckii. The sequence goes on from CM060202.1 coordinate 13,530,889, forward strand.
CATTTACACCCAAATTATGATCATAGTATGTATGGACGCCATTTGTATATAGAATTAGATGTCATTAAGTCCATATTATCTCTAATTCTGATTACGAGTAGAGCAAACAGAACAGCACCAGTTTCCGCTTTGATATTTCTCGTTCTTCATTAATATAAGATGCTTTCCAAATTTCGATTGTACTTGTGTAGTGTACTGGTAATATAAAAATCTTGGCGCGTTATAGTGTTAAACATTTAATAATACCTTTTCTCTCACATGACAGACATTTAAATTAAATTTAATCTGAAATGCTAATAAATAAATATCTCTAAATGATTCTGATCTATCGTTATAATATTCAACATGATTATTCATGGATAATGGATCTATTTATGATAATCTGATTACTGCTGTCAATTTGTTTAATTGTAAAACTATTTAGACAACAAAATTTTTAATCATGCTGAAACTTTTCGAATCGGTAGTCTATCTCAGCAGTTAGTAGTCTGTATAATGGTTGAAATCTGCGTCAACTATCGGAGGATTTGGTTCTCCCAAATTACCGGTCCCAGAGTTTGGTTTATTACTATTATATACTGTACATCTCTTTACTTTTCGCTAAATTCAAAATCCGTCGTTTAATATTGACATTTGTATATAAAATCATAATTTGTATTAAACATGAATATTCTTGATCATTTAAGACGATTTACCTTTTTATAATTTTTGACGTATATTGTACCTCACCCTCTCGGTCCGCCGGTCCGTCCGTTTACATTTGACTTATATCCACTTTACAGACTACAATTCTTTACAGATTATTTTCGTTTTTCTTTTGTGGGTCAATGTCATTCTGAAGATGGTTCATTTATTTAAAACTGTAAGTTCCTGGTTTTTGTGATAATTGGATAATTCTTCACCGAAATATCATGTTCGACCTATTATAGCGTTTTCTCTCTAGCACTTGTTTATCTCCTTAAATGGTAAGATTATTCCCCTATTGTTAGCTGCTCCTAGCACGGAATTGTTAGTGTCTATTAGCGCTAGTAGCAATAACAAAGGCGCCTTTCCGACTTCAGAGGTAAATGTTAGTTGCTACCAACAGCTAACAAAGGCTAACATTATAATAATCTCATGCACGCTGCAGGCAACTGAGGCTAACAATTATACTGCTGCAAACAACTAACAAAGGTTAACACTTTTCATAGACCCACAAACCTTCCAAAAAATAAATAAATTAAAAGACCTTCGAGAATTTAGGTACTACAGGATCTACCTCTAGCCCTTCTTTAGCTACTACCAAACCTATTTTTACCCTATTATAGCTACCACCAGATCTACCTCTAGCCCGGATATAGTTACTACCAGACCTATTATAGCTACTACCAGGTATACTATAGCTACTACTATTCCTACTATAGAGACCACTCAAGGGAATATTCAAAAACGGTCGCTGAGTGAAGGTGGCCTCTTAAGAGAGGAACTGCAAGACCATTTCGTTTTGACGTTTTGGAAATCATGGGATCTTACTTTTACTCATACATGTATAGTTTCTACTGCTTTTGCATGCTATCTCCTATCTATTTTGTCGTATTTTATTTTCTATTAGAAACCAAAGTTCTCACAGTTATTATCGTTTTCAAAGTCAAAATTCTCTACCTTAAATAAATAAGATATCCTTCTTTACTTGCATTTTAATTGCCCATGCTTTATTCCATTTTCACCTGATTAATATGTTTTTATAACAACATCCGGTACACCCTACTTCCGCTTTCTGATCAAATTTACGGTAGTCTAAATTTTACCAAAAACGAAATATTGAAGCCTTTACAGGCCTATCAGGTCTACTATTGCTACTACCAGGTCCACTATAGCTACCACCATGCCTATTATCGCTACCAACATGCCTATTATCGCTACTACAATGCTTATTTATAGTTTCTACCAGACCTACTATAGCTACTACCATGCCTACTATAGCTACTACCAGGTCTACACTAGCTGCTACTAGGCCTTCTATATCTACTTCCAGGTTAATTAAAGCTACTACCAGGTCTACTATAGCTACTACCAGGTCTACACTAGCTGCTACTAGACCTACTATATCTACCACCAGGTTTACTAAAGCTACTACCAGGTCCACTCTAGCTGCTACTGGGGCTACTATATCTACTACCAGGTATACTAAAGCTACTACCAGGTCTACTCTTGCTACTACCAGGACTGTTATAGCTACTAACGGGTTTACTATAGGTACTTCCAGGACTACTATTGGTAATACCAGATCTACCAGATCATAGCTACTACAAGGCTACTATAGCCACTACCAACAGGTATACCCACCAGTATACTTTAGCTACTACCAGACCTACTTTAGCTTCTACCAGGTCTACTGTAGCTTCTACCAGGCATACTATAGCTACTTCCAGAACTACTATAGCTATCACAACACCTACTATAGCTACTACCAGACCTGCTATAGCTACTACCTGGCCTATTATAGCTACTACCAAGTCTATTATAGCTACCACCAGTCTACTTTAGCTACTACCAGACCTGCTATAGCTACTACCAGATCTACTCTATCTACCACCATGCTTACTATAGCTACCACCAGGTCTACTGTAGCTTCTACCAGGTCTACTTTAGTTACTACCAAACCTCTATAGCTACCATCAGACCTACTATAGGTACTACCAGGCTACTATAGCTACTACCAGGACAACCTATAGCTACTACCAGGTCTACCATACCTACCACTATACCTACCATAGCTATACTACCAGACCTAGTATAGCTACTACCAGACCTAGTATAGCTTCTACCAGGTGTACTCCAGCCATAGTCCGACACTTGCTGACTCCCAGCCTCTGATAGCTATTTGGACAGAGATGGCTAGGGAGAATCAGAAAAGCTAAGCACCTAAAACTTGAGATTTTCCGCACCTCCGCGGGTATGGGGGTTTAAAATGTATTAACAAACCTCGAATCCACCAAACCTTGATTTTTTTGGAAAGAAGGATGATTTTGTAGTTCAATCATACCATCATTATCTCCCTACACCACTCATGCCACGCCTATGGCTGCGTCTAAGGTTTTTTCAAGAATTTCAATCACTATGTCGCCATTTCAAACTGCGTGCGCATTAAAAATTCCGACTGAGCGATTGAAATTCTGGAGAAAAAAACTTTGAAATTAGCTATAGTAGACATGGTAGTAGCTATAGTAGACCTAGTAGTAGCTATAGTATACCTGGTAGTAGCTATAATAGGTCTGGTAGTAGCTATATGAGGCATGGTAGTAGCTATAGTAGGACTTGCAGTAGTTATAGAAGGCCTGGTTGTATCCATAGTGGATCTGGAAGTAGCTATAGTAGGCATGGTAGTAGATATAGTAGGCCTAGTAGTAGCTATAGTAGGCATGGTAGAAGCTATAGTAGGCCTGGTAGTAGCAATAGTAGGCCTGGTATTAGCTATAGTAGGCCTGGAAGTAGTTATAGCAGACAGGGAAGTAGCTGTAGTTGATCTGGTAGTAGCTATAGTAGGCCTGGTAGTAGCTATAGTAGGTCAGGTAGTAGCTATAGTAGTAGCTATAGTAGTCCTGGTAGTAGCTATTGTAGGCATGGTGGTAGATGTAATAGGCATGGTAGTAGCCATACTGGATCTGGAAGTAGCTATAGTAGGCATGTTAGTAGCTATAGTAGGCCTGTTAGTAGCTACAGTAGACCTGGTAGTAGCTCTAGTAAGCATGGTGGTAGATTGAGTGGGCCTGGTAGTAGCTAAAGTAGACTGGTGGTAGATATAATACACTTGGTGGTAGCTATAATAGGTCTGGTAATAGCTATTGTAGGTCTGGTATAATATATATTATAAATGATAACTTTGTATATACGTTTTATATAAAGGGAAGTAATTCTCTACAGTTTTATTTCTCATTTTTATAAGACCATTGAGCTTCTACATGATTTTTGTTTAAAACCCAATATAAATTTTCTCCTCTGCCCATGTATTAAATATGTAACAAGTCCATAATAAGTCTTCGGAGTACTGTAATTCGAAGCATTGCACGGAGGTAAAATGAGTACCTCTCAATTTAAGAGAAAGCCCCTTATCCACTCCGTACCCCCTCCTCAACTTTCTTTAAGCCCCTAACTCTCCTCTTCACTCCTTTATTCGATCTAATCTCACTCTCTCATGCCTTCCTCCTATCATTCCTATGACACAAACCCCTAATTCAGTCAACTTTCTGCTATCCTTATATATTTTCCCTTTTTCTTACACCTTGTACCTATTCTAATCCACCTCACCCGCTTCACATTATTTCCTTTGCCACCACACCCTTTTCAACCACGCACACACTCTATGGCTATATTCCTCGCCCAACCACTAATCAAACTCTCCCATCCAATGCCCTCCCTTTTTCACTATATGTCTGTCTACCTTACCCGCACACTTATCCTTCTTTCCTATGTACTCCACATTATATCCTCCGCTCTCCCGTCACATCCTCCCATGGTCTTCACGTCTTTCTCCCTTCCCATAATCTGTTATGTCCCTCACCCATTTCACTGGATTTTTGCCCACTCCCGGCCAACTTCAAACCTACTTTTCCCATCAATTTCTCCTCTGCCCATGTCACCCGTGATTATATTCCCCTAATCGGACCACAGTACACGTCCGGGAACTTCTCGTTGAACCTCATGGAAGTCTAGACGTAAGTCAGTTTTTATAGTGGTCTGGTAGTAACCATTTTATGACAAGACGTAGGTCCAATTGTTATATCCGGGCTAGAGGTAGTTCTGATCGTAGCTATATTTGGGCCAAAAATAGGTTTAGTAGTAGCTATAGAAGGGCTAGAAGTAGATCCTGTATATAAAAAGTATTAACCTTTGTAAGTAGGTTTGCAGCAGTAGAATTGTTAGCCTCTCTGGCCTGCAGTATGCATGAGATTATTATATTGTTAGCTGTTGGTAGCATCTAACATTTACCTCTGAAGGCGGAAAGGCGCCTTTGTTATTGCTACTAGCGCTAATAGACACTAGGAGGAGCTAAGAATAGGCGAATCGGGTGGTTTACGCATATAAGAAGTCAAGGCTATAGTATCAACAGTTTGTCATTGTTATTTACTGAAGAATTGTATCCCTGTGTTTTTTTTCTTTTTGGAAATGTTGTAGGTGGAGCTTGTGTATATTCATCATAGCACATGTCAACTCGTAGCCTTTCAGTTGGGCTGTACATTCATCTAACTTCCCAATCATCTATACTCAGAGATAGATACTAAGCTTAAACCATCGTCGACTATGTTTCTAACGAAATATAATTAAACTACCTACATGACGTCAAAAAAATTCTTGAAAAACGTCTACTTGAGGTAGACGAATCTACATCCAATGGTAGTTAGGCTGACAATCAGAGAGTTTCTGATTTAACTAATGTTAGTGTTGGCCTACCGTCAGATGTATTGCAATCTTCTACGGACAAAGTATTCGATTAATATTATAGAATGAACAACCTTGACAATTCTGTGGCCCCTATTGGTTCCCCCACCCATTAATTCCTAGAAAAGCCACTGATATTTGATACTTGATAGATATCTTTTTAATTAGTTTAATTATTCCATTTAAACTTAGAGACTAAACCTAGTTACACCACATGGATCTAACTTTTTTTTTTCATTCTCCAAACCTCAAGGTTTAGATTAAAGAATACATCAATGAATATTCATTAAAACAGAAAATATCAAATAGAATGGTAAATTTAGTTTACAGTTCTTCCATCATTTATATTTTGTGTTTTTATTGCTTTAAACAATTTTTTTTCAATCCATCATGGACGTGCAAGTAGATGGGTAATGGTAAGCGTCATGTTGAATAAATAAATTCAAAAGATTAAATACATGTTCAACAAACTACAGTATTATATTGTTGAAACATTCTGCCAGAAATTCTGATCTTGTTGAGACATCTCGTCAATTATCAACTGATATAAATGATATTTAGTTAAATATTATCAATAAAATAGGCACTTTGCATAGCAATGTAGCTTAAAATGATTTCAAATAACGTTAAAGTTACTTCGATGATTGAGTTCTTTGTTTCAAAATCTGTTGATTATATACAAATGCAAATATCGAATACATTCATTGAACAAAACAACAATGACAGCAAATCCACTAAGAGCAACTAATTGAATTAAGATAACCAGTGGTCGATAATGAAAATTTATAAACTGGAATAATCACATAAGTAGAACAACAGAAGAGCGCCCTGCTTTTCCGTGGCTATGTTGATCATTGAGGACATTGTCCCCGATAGATTGTCAAAAAGAATAATATTAATAGAAGACAAAGACGAAGCCGTTACAAATCTTGGACGTGCTCTGTAGTTGGACGGGAATCGTACTTTTTCCCTGACATCGACAATTTTCGACTATCCTATGGTTTGAAATTATGGTTATTCAAGATAAAAGTTGTTTTACTTACGGGAGTATATAGGTCAACACAATCACCACAATATGTTCATTTTTACCATTGGAACATCAGATGCAACTTTTGGTTGGAAAATGATTATCACGTGAACATAATGGCAGAAAATTCATCATAATTCTAGAAATGTATGGAGAAAACATTACATATCAAGAATAATATGTAAGAAAATATTGATTGCTCGTACGCATTCCACCAGTTAGAATTGTAAACGTTATAAGGAATAAAGAATTCTAATATTCAGACAGAAATTCTATCAGAGTCAACCCCTTTAATGCATTCATTTAGAAGAAAAGCTTTTATCAAATAATTCTGAATAATTCTTAAGTATTTTTTATTGAATTTAAAGGATATAAAAGGCATAACTAAAACTCAATATTCATTCGAGGTAATAGAAACACTATAATCATCAAAATGAAAGTATCAACCGTTATTTTGTTGGGTCTCTTGGTTTTAGCAGCTGTTTCTACTGCATCTGCAGAAAGTAAGTATTCAGTTATTAACACGAAATAATTTGGTCATTATCTTGAAAGTTGTAATAATTAGTTTTATCTACAATGTAAGTCAGTCTTCAATTTTTGTCAAAATATCGGTGTGTCTTTTAATCCATAAAGTGGGTTTGAAGGTGAAAGATATTTAATGATAATGAAAGAAAGATTTGGTACTGACATAATATGAAAAATCTGAAGAACAATTCAGCAATATTGATCGGTTAGAATTAGGTACAGCATCAACCATTAGACAATATTATCCACATCTAACCGTTGCTTTCACAATCCCATATTTTCGTTAAATTTCAAGATTGCAGATGGGATTCTTCGGCAATGTTTGATTAACGAAAACGTTAAGCTTGTTTTTTACTTTTACAGATTGTTGTTATAAATGTAGAGAAAGAGGTGGTAAATGTGTGGGAGGTGCTCAACATTGTACTGGCAAAAGTAGACCAGTATATGTTGGCTGTCCATTTTCTAGTCACGTATGGTGCTGTATCCAATAAATCGGCTATATAAAGCATTAATTTTTGTTTGATTTTGTCTTTCTACTGATTTATCCCGTTTTCTACCCACTCTCCTGTCTGAATTTTATTTTGCAACATATTTGTGTCCATAGGTCAAAAGCACTACCTGAAACAAGAGTGTGTCAGATGACCTAGTTCGTACTTCTCCTTAGCATGTAGATATTTTGGAGAGGGGGGGGGGGTTAAATGGTCCAAACAATGGAAATAAGCCAAAACAGCCAGAGACAGCTAGAGATGTGTGGTTTAAATGGCTTGGAAACAAAGGATCGACCCCAATCCACTTTTTTACTTTGGTGACAAGTTGCATCAACATTTACACCCAAGTTATGATCATATGGACGCCATTTGTATATAGAATTAGATGTCATTAAGTGCATAACATCATATTCTGAATACAATTAAAGTCCATCATACTAGGAGAGCTAACAGAACAGCACCAGTTTCCGTCTTGATAGTTCTCGTTCTACATCAATATAAGATACTTTCCAAATTTCGATTGTACTTGTGTTGTATACTGATAATATAAAAATCTTGACACGTTATAGTGTTAAACATTTAATAATACCTTTTCTATAATATGACAGACATTTAAATTTAATTTTATCTAAAATGCTAATAAATAAATATATCTAAATGATTTGAATCGTTATAATATTCAACATGATCATTTATGGATAATGGATCTATTTACGATAATCCAATTACCGCTGTCAATTATGTTTAATTGTAGAACCGTTTGGACAGCAAAATTTTAATCATGCTAAATCTTCTCTCCCTGGGGGACCAAGGCAAACTTGACAAAAATCTAATAAAAGACATAAATTTCAAAGTATGTCAGCTGCACCTTATGGGCTATGTGACAAACCTCTTACGCCTAACGTTGTGAGCGTGTGTATGAATATATGAGTGAGTGATGAGGTAAGATGGTCCGGACTGTGGAAAGGCTGAATAAAGATGTAAACAGATAAGAGAGTCTTTTCAATATACCATTAGGAAGGTCACCACATATTTGGCGTCGCCGATAGTTGAATAAAGAACCGTGGGTGACCTTCCAGAAACTAATGGTCACGGAATCCAGTCAAAAAGAGAGTTTTAGAAGTCAAAACAGCAACTTTCCTTCCTCAAACAACGCGGTTTCATAAAGTAGGTCACCAGAGACAAGTAGACGACCGCTAGCCTATACACTGATAGACAGAGTGGCCGTGAGACGTGAGATAAGTATTGCGTCATATTTATATAGAGACTTAAACAGCCTCAATGACTCAATTTTCAATGTTATTTTTCGCCATTTACGCTAATACTGGTGGAATTTGGGACGTAAAATCATAGTTTCATTCAATCAACTGTGCTTTTGAACATTTTGTGACAGAAGAAAATCATTACGATTACGAATTTTGAAGGCCTATCCTGCACCTAATCGTCATGATGATTTATCCCCAAGTGACAGTAGAAGCTCGAAATTGCTAAATATAAGAAGATTTTGAGAAAATTATTACAACTACCTATCCATTAGAAGATTTAAAGACACTTTTCTCAGATCAGTGGACTTTGGTATTGTTTACAGAGAAAAAATGCAGGATATTTATTGTGTCACTCAGTGCCAGTAGATATCAGTAGTGCACTTTTGTTTACAACCGTATACATTGTATAAATTTCTGATATGTATTTGTAATATCTTACCTTGAATCAGAGAGTGAATGTTATTTTATATTAGGCCTGGCTGTTTATCAAATATTACATTGTTTGATAGTATTCAATATTATTGACTTTGTTTTATTTTTTAATGAGAGTTTATTGTTATTAAGTATTCTTTTCTTACGTCCTCCTTCCTAAAATATTTAAGTAGCATTCATTGATAAGTTTTGAAAATATAAAGTTAAGTTCTTTTTGTACTTCAATAATTTCAAAACTTTTGTGTTTTCAATGCCGAAATTTTGAATTATTTACATTTTACATAGTTCTAGGCAAAGGCAAGTTAGTAAATTTAATTTAAAGGATATGTGAAAAGAAATATGAAAATCGTTGAATTTGATCAAAAGCATTTATTTTTAAAAGTAAACTAACATATCTATCAATTCCAACAAATTTTTTTTTTTCAAAAAACGTTTAGAGTAGAAAAAAAGGCTTTCAAAGTAGGCTTCTTTAGCATGAGTCGAACGTTAATGAGCTAGGCGATCAGAGATGCCCAACTAAAATAAAAACAAATGGAGAACTAAGCCTAGCTAATATTATTATAACCTTCGGGAGTTTAGCGCTTTAATTTCTGATCATATGTGGGCAATGGAGGATTTATCAGCTGGTATAGAGTCATTAGAAATTAAGCCATATCAATTCGAACCATTAAAACGCTCCATATCTGACGAAACTGCCAAGCTTTCAGACTCCCCCCAGTCGGATTCTTCCGATCCATCAGAACTTGACACAGATACGGAAGAAGAGGATGATCCCCGTCTTGGAAATACGACATGGTAGGCAAAAACTTTTCACAAACTCTTTTAAATTGGCTCTCAACAATAAAATTGATCGGAAGAGGCCTTTGCTGATTCAAATTCGTAGTAGGCCTATAGGTTCTTTTTTTTTATCTTCATTACGACAGTTGCCGTTCAGTGCAGTGGCTAAAAACCACGTCGTGGTAAATATAATTAGGCTAGGCCTTGTTGCGATTTTCATAAAATTTTGAAGTTAGAAGAGTACAGTCGGCATTTTCATGGGTTGATTTTGATCTTGAATATTTGTAAAGAGCCTTCAGAAGTACCAGAAATGTAGGCCTACGTAAATTGCATCAGGCATATTCGAAATTTCTCCTTTGGCTTTACTGCCTTTAGGATAATTTGAATAGGCCTACTAGGCTACCGTTTTCACACCTAGCTGGCACTTTTAAAATCAAATCATTGTAATATTGCAGTGGAAATCTCGACTAGGCTTATATAGCGGGATAATTGCTTTCGTTTGCAATCTGCGTGTGTGTGCTGTTGTGTGCTAATATAAAATGTTACCACGCTGTGGAAAAGAGCCACTGCCACAAATAAATGGCGTTACATAAAATGGTAGTGGACGGTCGTTGTGAAGGTAAGACCAATTTTTATTATATGAAAATGGCCATAAAGGGTTGGAGTATAGATTTATGTGCATATTTGTTGCTGACATCCATTCGTAAGGGAGGAAATAGGCAAAAAGTGCGTAGCCGATTCGGGAGACATGAATCCGACTGAAACGATAGCCTAGCTAGAGCAAGGATCTCTGACCCTAGAATAGGCCTAGTCAATAGGCCTAAATATAAAAATTCGTAAAAAATTGACAATACTATGCCACAGATAACTCGGATTAACTTAGCCCATGTACGTTCCTTTTACTTTATAAGATCTAGGCCTACTCATTTCTTCTTCAGTTCAATCTTCAACATTCGTAGGTGTAAGTCAGAATTTTGAAACTCACCTGCAACCTTTGCCTCTTGGCAAAAGCCCCTCCACCTTTTCGACGATCGCCTCTTTTGTTTTTCTGGTCAATGCTGGCATGAGGCCTAAGTGGTTCACGAAAAATGGTTGGCACGGCACCTGCCTTGAGCTTTGGATTGGCGTTCACATATCCATATTGGGCTAGTAAGACTGGGTTCCGGTCATACGCATCGTCTGCAAAATGATCGGAACACAGCCTGGAATATTTAGTGGGGGAAAAATTCTTCCGCTTCAGTTTGACAATCCAAGTTTTCACAAGATGTTCATCTTTAGGAAAGCGGAACATATGAACACCAGAGCCCTTTCCTCCGCGATTATTACAGCCATAGGCCACACACTGCGGCATAACGTCAATGTAAACAATGTGGCGGGTGAATTAGATTGGGCATCTCTGACGTCATTTACAAAAGGTCACGGAAACGACCTTTCATTTTTGCATATTTCAGACCTGTGTTTTTAAAAGGATTTTTAGCTATTTTAGAATTATTTCTAATTTTTTTTATTGGTTGCAATCGATAGATGAATGATTTTACTTTTCAAATAGGTGGTTTCAAGCCTTTTTTGAAAATCTCTTCACATATCCTTTAAGTGATTATTAGCTATAGATAGTCTCCGTTATTGTATTATCCATAGATATTTTAATTGTATTTTTGATAGGAATTGTTAGATATTATTGTCAAAATTATTGTTCACCATGGCTAAAAAGGAAGTTGAAAAATTACGTAGGGAAATGGAAGAACTGACATTTAGAATTGAAGATGATAGGCAAAGGGCCATTACTGATGCCATAAAACGATTTGAAACTGAACATAGGGGCACGGTTGATCAATATCAACGTGAACAGACGCGTTTACGCACAGAGGTTGAACTCCTTACTGAACATTTATCAAGACGAACTGACCGACAAATGTATAGGGATCATCTTTATATATATGGTAAGGTTAAAGAATTTACAGGTATATTTCGTGGTGACGAACCTCAAGTTGAAATTTTCTTGAAAGAGTGGCTGACTCAGGTTGATAGGGCTCTTGATAATCCATTATATGACGGACAAAAAGGTAAAGTGTTATCTTTATTACTGGAAGGATATGCTAAGACTAATTGGACATGCCCGATCATCGCAAATCTGATTACAGTGCAATTGTTTCAATGTTAAAAAACACTTTTATTGGACCTCTTCACAAACATACAAAAGAAATATTTTTTAATGAAGCTCGTATGGAAGCCGGCGAAACTTATGAAGGTTATGCTGCAAGACTACGAATATTAGCTCGTGAACATTACGATTTTGAACCTAGTGTAATAGAGACTGTTGTAATTGATAGGTTTATGAACACTATACCAGATGCTGTTAAACTTTATGTTTATGAACATTCCCAACATGATGAAACAATATTAAAATCATTAGAAAAAATTATTCATATGGTGAAAACCAAAAGTAAATTGGACGAAATGGAGTCAATAACAACCAGTACATCTTTAAATATAGCAGTAGCCAGAACAGGAATCATGGATGAGAATCAATCTAATAGAGACTCATATAGAGATGTCTCCAGCGAAAGCCGCGCAACTAGACCACATTCAAGAGATGAATATTATGATAGACACCGTCGTGAGGAAGACTATTTTAGAGATGGAAGTGGTCCTAGGCGTTCCCGAGGCAACTCACGCGATTGTAGGTACACAAGAGATAGTCGTCAAAGAAGTTTTACACCTTAACGAAGGCAAAGAGAGCCTTTGAGGAATGATGATCAGCATAGGCGTGATGAACATACAGCAGAAACCAGTTATGAAGATACACGATATTTTAATAACAATCGAGCGTCAAATGAACATCGATACTCCCGTAGAGATGATTGGCAAGATAGACGTCCGGACACTTCAAGATATGGAAGAGACAGACATCAAGGACAATTTTATAGAAACCATCAACCACGCAATTCATCTTTCCCAAGGAATTATAGACGTTCACCTCCACGACGAGGACGAGACCCCCCATCGTTTAGACGTGTTACGTTTAGAGACGAAATGTGTTATAACTGTCATGGTTATGGTCATTTTGCGCACCAGTGTCCTAGTCCACGTAATCAATCATTTCCGGTCAATGATGACCATTTTGCAGGTCAACGCCAACATCAGATTCCATTTAGATCTAACCCTATCCGTGTGTCAATTAAACTAGGAAGTCAGCGAATACAGACATTTTTGGATGGTGGATCTGACGTGTCATTGATGAATAAATGGTTTTATGATAGATTACCTCGATGCTGTAAGATCAAATTTCTCCTGACAACTCCGAAATCCACACAGCCAATGCTACAGTTTTTAGACTTTATGGTATCGCAACAATTGAATATGATTTCCATGGTATTATTGATGCTCATTATTTTTATATTGTTGACCAGTTAACCGAAAGATGTTTGTTAGGCCGAGATTTTCTGGTTAAAAATCAAATTTCTATTGATTATGCCAAACGTGAAGTTATTGTTCATAATTCTGCAAGAGGTGATTTTTCGGTCCCGGTATCAACTGATCCACGTGCTCCAACTGTTTCCAGGGTAGCTTTAAGCCATGATGTGAACATACAACCTGGTGAACAACTAATCTTACCAGTTACTGTAAATACTAATAAAATTTTTACTTATGATGTCTTACTGGAACCTAATTGTAGTGTTACGGAGAAAACTAATGTTATGATAGCTTGAACTTTGACTAATGTGAAGGACAGGACGGCAACATTAATGATGATGAACATGGGTGAAAATTCTGTTTCTATTTTGAAGGATGAACCAATTGCCTGGGCATCTACAGTGGATAAAATCGAAGGTGTTTCTGAAGGTTTAGTATCTCCTCCATCGACAAATAATGTATCTTCGTCTCCTTCAACCAACTCGCAACTGGATATGTCAGCAATGGTGCATAAGAACAACAACCTTTCTTCAAATCAGTGTCGTCAACTGAAAGGACTTCTCCAAGAATATAGTGATATATTTATGGCCCCAGATAAAACATGAGGTTATTGTGATAAGACTTTTCATCGTATTGACACAGGAGATCACCCTCCGATATCAGTTCCTGTAAGACGGATACCATACCATCTTAGAGACGAAATCAACAACCAGATTAAAGACATGGAACAGCAAGGAATCATTGAACAATCTGATAGCCCTTGGCGCCTTCCAATCGTGTTAGCAAGAAAGCCAGATTCTTCGTTTAGAATATGTATCGATTTCCGCAAATTAAACAAAGTTACCAGGAGAGACGCTTATCCTCTTCCTAGAGTGGACCAAACCTTAGATAGTCTATCAGGTGCTTCAATATTCAGTACTATCGACCTAGCTACTGGATACTGGCAAGTGCCATTAGATAAAGATTCCATGCAAAAGTGTGCTTTCGCTGCCCCAGATGGTAGACTCTATCATTTTCGACGTATGCCATTTGGACTTGTTAATGCTCCGGCAACGTTTATGCGACTTATGGAATATGTTTTAAAAGGACTTCAATGGCACATTTGTGTTTTATATTTAGATGATATAGTAATTTACTCTAAATGTTTTACTGATCATCTGCGTGATTTAAGAATTGTCTTTGATCGACTTCGTGAGGCAAACCTAACCTTAAAGCCAACTAAATGTTCTTTTGCCCAGTCAACCATTAAATATTTAGGACATCAAGTGTCAGATTTCGGAATCAAACCAGATCCAGACAAAATATCTTCAGTTGCTAATTTTCCTACACCTACGAATGTTACAGATGTCAAATCATTCCTGGGATTAGCCGGATATTATCGTCGATTCATTAGAGACTTTGCCAAAATCAGTAAACCGTTAAATCATTTGACCCAGAAAAATGTAGAATTTAATTGGAGTAGTCCATGTGAAGAAGCTTTCAAAACTTTGAAACAATGTCTAATTACTGAACCCATACTGAAATTTCCTGATTTTAGTGAAAGTTTTTATTTACAAACAGACGCATCTCAATTTGCTATAGGAGCTGTTTTATCTCAATATATATCTGGAAAGGAACATGCACTCGCTTATGCTTCAAGATCTTTGTCATCCGCCGAATGTAACTATTCTACTATCCAGAGAGAATGTTTAGCTATCGTTTGGGCTACTAAAGTCTTTCGATCTTATTTGCTTGGAAAAAAATTCTACGTACTCACAGATCATAAACCACTAGTTTATCTCAAGTCATCCAAGACTGACAATTCTAGATTAACCCGATGGAGTTTGGATTTAGAAGAATTTGATTATGAAATCCAATACAGACCTGGAAAACATAACGGAAATGCAGACGCTTTATCCCGTATTCCGGTACGAATTCAAGCATCAATGACAACCAGTTCTCGTCAGACTCACTCTCAAGATTATTTTATATCTATTTTATCAAGTCAAGTAGCTCAACAAGAAGATGCCACGCTACAACAGATTATTCACATAATGAATGGTACTTCCGACAAACCTAATCCACCCCATCAATTATTACAACCATATCTTCGTATTTTAGACTGCTTACGCTTAAAACGTGGTATATTATACAAAAAGGATGAAACGCCTGATGGACGAAATGAAGGATTACTCATTATAATCCCTGCATCTTTACAAGACGAGGTACTTCGTACAGCACATGATAGTCCAACATCAGGTCATTTAGGTGAAGAACGAACTTTAGATCAAATTCGTCATAGATTTTACTGGCCTGGTTGAAGATGTCAAAGAATACTGTAAATCGTGTAAAATTTGTGTTCTACGAAAGTCTCCAACTCCTGGACTCAATGCACCTTTACATCCTGTTATTGCGAATCGACCATTCCAGATTGTATCTATGGATTTTCAAGGACCTCTACCACGATCACAACGAAACAAACGTTATATTTTAGTTCTCCAGTGTAAATTTACTAAGTATCTAGAGGCTTATGCTGTTCCCAAACAGGAAGCTGAAACTGTTGCTGAGATGTTAATTGATAGGTTTATACCACATTTTGGAATTCCTGAAGTTATTCATACAGATCAAGGAGCTAGCTTTATGTCGAAACTATTGACGGATTTATATGATATGTTACAGATCCGTAAAACGAAGACTCCACCTTATACACCTAGTTTTAACGGACAAGTGGAACGGTCCAATAAATTAATAGCTGAATCATTATCTGCAATGGTAAAACAATGTGCCAAAGGAAGAATTTCTGAATGGGATAGATATATACCTTTAATATGTCTAGCTTACAATTCTACAAAACATGCTACGACTAAACATGTTCCATCTATGTTAGTATATGGAAGAATACCACGAAATTCTCTTGATGTTATGTTTGGTACGAATACACCTACACTTCCTGAAACAGTTGATTCTTATGCAAAGAATTTGAGCGATCGTTTAAAATCAGCGTTTGAAGAAGTTAAACATGAAACTGAATTGTCAACAGCACGCCTAAAACTGTGGTTCGATAAGAAAGTCAGAGGTGAAGCATATAGTATTGGTTTACCTTCGCAGAATGGTTTATAATGAAGGTGAATCAAAGAAATTCGCTGATAGATGGCAGGGCCCCTACGAAGTTATTGATATATTAGGTGACGTGACTTTTAAATTGTATAACAAAGACAGTAATCATACAATCGTTGCCCATTTTAAAAATTTAAAACCAGCACATATCCGGGATTCTGCTACAATTCCCGATCAGTCACATTCCACGACGCCCACTACACGACCATCAATTTTAAAGAACCCCTCTAGTACAGACTATACTTCAAATCCACGACGAACTTCTAGAATACCCAAACCCAAAGTTCATTTTGACCCTTCCTCAGCTTAAGTTTTAAGGGGTAAGGGGATAACCGTTAACAGTCAAAATGAGATTGATTTAACTTGATGATTAATATTAAATCAAAATTTGATTCTTCTGTTTATGTTCATATTTATGTTCATGTTTTAATTTAATTTTTAGTTCTCAAATGTCAGGAGACATTTAAAATTAAGGGGGGAGGTATGTGACAAACCTCTTACGCCTAACGTTGTGAGAGTGTGTATGAATATATGAGTGAGTGATGAGGTAAGATGGTCCGGACTGTGGAATGGCTGAATAAAGATGTAAACAGATAAGAGAGTCTTTTCAATATACCATTAGGAAGGTCACCACAGGCTAGTTGTGCTATGAGGGAAATTTTGCCAGGACAGCGGCATTTGCCTGCTCTTTTTCAATTTCCAACTGTCGAGAGATCTTTAACGTGCACAGCCTGTAGCACACGTGGCCTCGGTTTATTGTCCCATCCGAACGACTAGACGTTTTTTCCATGTCAGTCCCTCCGAACTGCATCACTGACAAGGGGAAACCGGGCTGAAAAATCCGAAGGTTAATCTCGGTCTTTGCCGGGATTGAACCCGGGACCTTTAAGTTAGTGAGCAAGCGTCTTTTTTTTTTTTTTTTTTTCTTGTAGAAATAATTTATTCACATATTTACATAATATATAATACAATACTTTACTACCATTTTAGCAAAATGTATATAAGGGGTTTTATTATGTACAAGGATATGTTTAAAACAATTTAAAATTTAGAAATAAAAATAAATGTACAAAAACATGAGCTAAAGCAATAACCCCTTCTTATAATAGGCCTAAGTTATTTACACTAGCCAGATAAGTAAGTAATAAGCTGATCGGTGTCTTATTATTCGTGCAATAGTAATGAACAACGGTAATATTGTACAGTTAAGAATGTGTTGTAAAAACAGATCAATGTGCACATCGTGGTACAGTAAAAATCACGTGAGTGTTACAGTTGTATTGGAGCAGACGAAATATGAATTGTCCAATATATTTTATTAGTTTTGGAAAAAAAACAAAAAAAAAAAAACAAAAAAAAAACAAAAAAAAAAAACAACAATATTTGGAAATTTGAACGATACCGATTAACTGTAAATATCTTTGATTAGAGAGTCTTTTAACGCAAGTTTGGAAAAATAAAAGGCTCTCTCTCAAAGATATTTTCTTGAAAAATGACATAACTAGATGATGTTCTAAGGCTTAGTTAGAACAATATACAAATATTAAAGTACAATCAATATAAATCTATAATACAATGCTAAATTTTCATTCTATTATTTATATATCTAGTTTAATACTTCCATCTAGTTCTAATAAAATAAAACAAGCTGGGTTTATGAAATCTTTTATAAAGTTCTTATTCAGTAATGAATAATATTTGCTGATGTAGAATAAATTATCTTGAAGAGTAATCTTGAATAAATTAATTAGGTCTATATGGCATTGAGGTTTCTCTAAAAATATCATGCGTCTTCTATAGATTGTGTATCTGGCAGTAGATAAAATAATATTACATAGTTTGTGGGGGTAAGCTTTGGACCGACTTTGGAAACCAAATAGCATATATAATTTAAAACCAGTATCTGTTATATTATGTGGTACAATATCAATTAGCATATTTTTAACTATCCAGAGAAGACATAAAACATCAAAACAATCTAAAAACATGTGAGTAATATCCTCAGGTACCTCATTACAAACAGGACAAAGATCATCCTCTACGTTATTAATTTTACATAGCTTCATTTTTGTCCACAGTATATTGTGTGCAATCTTAAAATCTAGTTCTTTCATTTTAGGGTTTTTAAAATTGTCAAAAATATTTTGTCAGGTTACATCCCAATTCAAATCATAGTTTAAACTTTCATAAAATGTTATGCATTTAGGTTCAATACAAAAATATTTCAAAAATATACCATATGTGAATTTACTAGTGAGTTCTTTAAAAGGAACATTAACATCATTAATAATACTTGTTCAATATCATTACTTGTATATTCCTGAGTATTTATAATAACATGCCATTCTAGTGGTATGGACTTTTTAATAATATTAAAATATTTTACAATAAAATCATGATTTATATCTGGAAAATACTCATCAATCATATCAAATATTGAATGTTCTCTTAAAAAACCTGGAATTACATGATAAATCACATCTTCAACTTTAACAATATTTGACATTTCAAACATATCATTTTGTAACATTTTGTTATTATGTTTAATAAGACAATTGTAAAATAAGGGTTGTATTGACACATCGTGTATATTAGAGGGATCTTCTCTGCTATTTTGTTTTAATAAGTCCCATGCTTGCAGTAGGAAACTGTAAAAGGGGGGTACATCACTTAAATATTTCTGATGGAAATATATCTTAAACAAATCATGACTGAGATGTAAATTACCATAATTATACAGAAAATATTGCATTAAAGATTTCCATACACACTGAAATTCAACATCAAAAAATTTAATAAGAGTCTTTAAACACAAAGAATATGATTTCAATTTGATATCTATTAATCCTAAGCCACCATGACATTTTTTATTAATGACTGAGCTGTATTGAATCAAGGGTGGTTTACCATTCCAAAGAAAGTTTGTTACTAGTTTTGTTATTTCTCTTTCTATATATTCTGGTATTGTAGTAACTTTGTAGTAATTATACCAAAGTTTTGACATGATAAGTGCATTTATTACTGTTACTTTACCAAGTAGCAAGCGTCTAACCCACTGAGCCACCACAAACACCTTGGTCAATTCGGAATCATTCTGAAAATATACAAATAAAGATGTAAAAATTTATATACATTAGTCAACACTACATTTCAGGACTTTTACTTTGAAATCAAATGAGACGGAAAAATTTAAGTTTTGCTAGTATTGCCTTGATGGCTGTGTTAAAAAGAAACCTACATTTAAAAATGTTCTGAAAATGCACCTTTCGGTATTAGATTTTCTAAAGACAAACTATTGATGTGATTTAGACACAATATAGATATATTTTCATAGACAATATATAACTATGACCGGATAATTCTTGCCCTATATTGACAAAACTTTACAATATTGTTCATTTTCTCCTTAAAAATGTCCAAAAGAACTGTAAATGTAACGGTTTACCCCAGATTGCGGCTCGAGCAACCCACAGGAAGTGACAATAATTGTTTCAGTTGATAGCAAACTCCTTTATTTAAAACGGTTTGTTCCAGACTGAGCTTTCTCACTTGGCTTGTTAAAGGGATGCCTGATTTACAAATAGGGTGTGCATAAGACCATCAATTAGGATGTTAGATGTCAAGTCAAAGATGCCAGTGGGCATATATTACCCAGTGGCATTTCTATGGATGACCCCCACTTTCAAATTCAATAAGGAAAAGAAACACAAAATAGTTTTGTTAACTGACTTGATTAACACGATAATTAAAATGTTGTCAAACAAATTCAACTTAAAAAAAAAAAAGAGGCAATGGCATTGTAAACGCATAGAAGAAGCCAAAGCTATGGTATCAACAGTTTGTCATTGTTATTTACTGAGGAATTGTATCCCTGTGTTTCTTGTCTTTGGAGCAATGTTGTAGTTGGAGCTTGTGTATATTTCATCATAGCACATGACTGTCAACTCGTAGCCTTTCAGTTTGGCCTACCGTCTGTACATTCAACTAACTTCCCAACTATCTATACTAAGAGATAAATACTAAGCTTAAATCAACGTCGACTACATTTCTCATGAAAAATAATTAACCTACCAACATCACGTCAAAAAATTTCTGGAAAAACGTCTACTTGAGGTGGGCAATCTACATCTAGTGGTGGTTAGGCTGAAAATCAGAACTAATGTTAGTGTTGGCCTAACGTCAGATGTATTGCAATCTTCTACGGACAAAGTGTTCGACTAATATTAAAGAATGAACCCCCTTGACAATTCTATGGCCCCTATTGGCTGCCCCACCTATTAATTCCTAGAAACGCCACTGATATTATCTTGATAGATATATTTTTAATTAGTTTATGTATTCGATTTAACTTAGAGACTAAACTTAGTTACACCACATGTTTTTTTTTTCATTTTCATTCAAGGTTTAGATTAAATACATCAACAATTCATTATAACAGAAATTATTAAATAGTTTACGTGAAATTACTACTTAAGTAGACACCTTTTAAATATTGCAGAATATATTTAGTTTACAGTTCTTCCATCATTTATATTTTATGTATTTTTATTTTTTTATATAACAATATATTATCTATTATCTATCTATTATCTACTCTATATTATCTATTATTTAATTTACAATATATTGTAAATTATCATGGACGTGCAAGTAGATGGGTGATGAAAAACATGGTAAGCGTCATGTTGAATAAATAAATTCAAAAGATTAAATACATGTTACACATACGACAGTATTATATTGTTGAAACATTCTGCCAGAAATTCTGATCTTGTTTAGACATCTTGTCAATTATCAATGAATATAAATGCCATTTAGTTAAACATTATCAATAAAATCGGCCTTTCGCATAGCAAAGTAGCTTAAAATGATTTGATACAATAATTATTTTATTGTCCTACAGACAGCTGACGTTAAAGTTACTTCAATTATTGAGTTATTTTTTTTTTTAATTTTTTGATTATATACAAATGAAAATATCAAATAAATTCATGCAACAAACAACAATGACAGCAACTAATGGAATTAAGATAACCAGTGTTCGATAATGAAAATATATAAACTGAAATAATAACATGAGTAGAAAAACAGAAGAGCGCCCTGATTTTCTGTGGGTGTGGCGATCATTGAGGACTTTATCCCAGACAGATTGTCAAAGGATTAATAGAAGACACACACAAAGCCTTTGCAAATCTTGGACGTGTTTTGTAGTTGGACGGGAATCGTACTTTTTCCCTGACATCGACAATTTTCGACTATCCTATGGTTTGAAATTATGGATATTTATAATAAAAGTTGTTTTAGTTACGGTAGTATATAGGTCAACACAATCACTACAATATGTCCATTTTTACCATTGGTACACCAGATGCAATTTTTGAATGGAAAATGATTATCACGTGAACATAATGGCAGAAAATTCATCATAATTCAAGAAATTTATGGAGAAAACATTACATATCAAGAATTATATTGTAGAAAATATTGATTGCTCGTACGCATTCCACCAGTTAGAAATGTAAACGTTATAAGGAATAAAGAATCCTTATATTCAGACAGAAATTCTATCAAAGTCAACCCCTTTAATGCATTCATTTAGAAGAAAAGCTTTTATCAAATAATTCTGAATAATTCTTAAATATTTTTTTATTGAATTTAAAGGATATAAAAGGCATAACTAAAACTCAATATTTATTCGAGGTAATATAGAAACACTATAATCATCAAAATGAAAGTATCAACTGTTATTTTGCTGGGTCTCTTGGTTTTAGCAGCTATTTCTACTGCATCTGCAGAAAGTAAGTATTCAGTTATTAACACGAAATAATTTGGTCATTATCTTGAAAGTTGTAATAATTAGTTTTATCTACAATGTAAGTCAGTCTTCAATTTTTATCAAAATATCGGTGTGTCTTTTAATCCATAAAGTGGGTTTGAAGGTGAAAGATATTTAATGATTATGAAAGAAAGATTTGTTACTGAAATAATATGAAAAATCTGAAGAACAATTCAGCAATATTGATTGGTTAGAATTAGGCGCAGCATCAACCAGTAGACAATATTATCCACATCTAACCGTTGCTTTCACAATCCCATAATTTGGACAAATTTAAAGATTGCAGATGGGATTCTTCGGCAATGCCTCTTTTTGTGCCCTTTTTTTCAAACAATGTTTGATTAACGAAAACGTTAAGCTTGTTTTTTACTTTTACAGATTGTTGTTATAAATGTAGAGAAAGAGGTGGTAAATGTGTGGGAGGTGCTCAACATTGTACTGGCAAAAGTAGACCAGTATATGTTGGCTGTCCATTTTCTAGTCACGTATGGTGCTGTATCCAATAAATCGGCAATATAAAGCATTAATATTTGTTTGATTTTGTCTTTCTACTGATATATCCCGTTTCCTACCCACTCTCCTGTCTGAATTTTATTTTGCAACATATTTGTGTCCATAGGTCAAAAGCACTACCTGAAACAAGAGTGTGTCAGATGACCTACTTCGTACTTCTCCTTAGCATGTAGATTTTTTTTTTTTGGAGAGGGAGGGGGTGACATGGTCTAAACAATGGAAATAAGCCAAAACAGCCAGAGACAGCTAGAAATGTGTGGTTTAAATGGCTTGGAAACAAAGGATCGACCACAATCCACTTTTTTACTTTGGTGACAAGTTGCATCAACATTTACACCCAAGTTATGATCAAAGTATGTATGGACGCCATTTGTATATAGAATTAAATGTCATTAAGTGACATTATTTACGATAATCCAATTACCGCTGTCAATTATGTTTAATTGTAGAACCGTTTGGACAGCAAAATTTTAATCATGCTAAATCTTCTCTCCCTGGGGGACCAAGGCAAACTTGGCCAAAATCTAATAAAAGACATAACTTTCAAAGTATGTCAGCTGGCGATCTGAAATTGGCTCTCTCGACATGCCAGAAAAAACAGTACCCAATTATCTGTTATAGTTTGGGAAATAAATTAACCAAAATGCTAGAGATGGTCAAGACATAAATCTCTCAAAACTGCCCAATTCTGCTCATGTTCTATCATTTGGATCAAGGGGACTTAAAACACACACACACACACAAAACCAAAACACTCGGAAAATCGACCAAAAAAGCACAGCCTTGGGGACTAAGGAAAACTTTGCAAAAATCGAAAAAACGCCATAATTAATCACAATCAAACACCTTGGTTAAATGAAATGAATGGAGTTTTACGTCCTACTTTTCTGCACCTGTGTGCTATGAGGGAAATTTTGCCAGGACAGTGGCATTAGCCTGCTCTTTTTCGATTTCCAACTGTCGAGAGATCTTTAACGTGCTTAGCCTGTAGCACACGGGGCCTCGGTTTATTGTCCCATCCGAACGACTAGACGTTTTTTCCATGTCAGTCCCTCCGACCTGCATCACTGACAAGGGGAAACCGGGCTGAAAAATACGAAGGTTAATCTCGGCCTTTGCCGGGATTGAACCCGGGACCTTCAGGTTAGTGAGTAAGTGTCTAACCCTCTGAGCCACCACAAACACCTTGGTCAATTCGGAATCATTCTGTAAATATACAAATAAAGATGTAACAATTTATATACAATAGTCAACACTACTTTTCAGGACTTTTACTTTGAAATCAAATGAGAGGGAAAAATTTAAGTTTTGCTAGTATTGCCTTGATGGCTGTGTTAAAAAGAAACCTACATTTAAAAATGTTCTGAAAATGCACCTTTGGTATTAGATTTTCTAAAGACAAACTATTGATGTGATTTAGACACAATATTGATATATTTTCACAGACAATATATAACTATGACCGGATAATTCTTGCCCTATATTGACAAAACTTTACAATATTGTTCATTTTCTCCTAAAAAATGTCCAAAAGAACTGTAAATGTAACGGTTTACCCCAGATTGCGGCTCGAGCAACCTACAGGAAGTGACAATAATTGTTTCAGTTGATAGCAAACTCCTTTATTTAAAACGGTTTGTTCCAGACTGAGCTTTCTCACTTGGCTTGTTAAAGGGATACCTGATTTACAAAAAGGGTGTGCATAAGACCATCAATTAGGATGTTAGATGTCAAGTCAAAGATGCCAGTGGGCATATATTACCCAGTGGCATTTCTAAGGGGGACTTAGTCCAGATTTAAGGATGACCCCCACTTTCAAATTCAATAAGGAAAAGAAACACAAAATAGTTTTGTTAACTGACTTGATTAACACGATAATTAAAATGTTGTCAAAAAAAGTCAACTTAAAACAAAAAAAGAGGCAACGGCATTGTAAACGCATAGAAGAAGCCAAAGCTATGGTATCAACAGTTTGTCATTGTTATTTACTGAGGAATTGTATCCCTGTGTTTCTTGTCTTTGGAGCAATGTTGTAGTTGGAGCTTGTGTATATTTCATCATAGCACATGACTGTCAACTCGTAGCCTTTCAGTTTGGCCTACCGTCTGTACATTCAACTAACTTCCCAACTATCTATACTAAGGGATAAATACTAAGCTTAAATCAACGTCGACTACATTTCTCACGAAAAATAATTAACCTACCAACATCACGTCAAAAAATTTCTGGAAAAATGTCTACTTGAGGTGGGCAATCTACATCTAGTGGTGGTTAGGCTGAAAATCAGAACTAATGTTAGTGTTGGCCTAACGTCAGATGTATTGCAATCTTCTACGGACAAAGTGTTCGACTAATATTAAAGAATTAACCCCCTTCACAATTTTATGGCCCCTATTGGCTGCCCCACCTATTAATTCCTAGAAACGCCACTGATATTATCTTGATAGATATCTTTTTAATTAGTTTATTTATTCGATTTAACTTAGAGACTAAACTTAGTTACACCACATGTTTTTTTTTTTTTTTTCATTTTCATTTCAAGGTTTAGATTAAATACATCAACAATTCATTAAAACAGAAATTATTAAATAGTTTACGTGAAATTACTACTTAAGTGGACACCTTTTAAATATTGCAGAATATATTTAGTTTACAGTTCTTCCATCATTTATATTTTATGTATTTTTATTTTTTTATATAACAATATATTGTAAATTATCATGGACGTGCAAGTAGATGGGTGATAGAAAAAAAAGATGGTAAGCGTCATGTTGAATAAATAAATTCAAAAGATTAAAGAGGCCCAGGCTTGATTTTTATCGGTCGTTTTGGGCCTTTGTTACATTTAAACAGTCCTCAGAAATACTCAAGCTCTAAGAAAATCGCAAAATACCTTGAAATATACCTCAAACAAAAAATTTCACTTTTCATTTTTTTTCCGTGCTGTACGCGGCTGGTCTCCAGTCAGTCTGAAAATTGTGTGTCCTGTTGACAAAGTCTATAATTGAAAAATGCGTTGTAGTCTATTTATATAAATGACCGCTATTGCACGACGGGAAGGATAACTCTTTGATTATCAAGACGAACCGTTTTCCAATATGGCGGGACGTTCGTAATTTCTTAGGACATTATGATTTTTCAAACACGGATAATTATGGATACACATGGATTTGAAGGCTCAAATTTCAAAGGTAAGCTCTGTAGACTATTTCTGATTAGCTAACCAAAAGATTTCATGTGTTTGAGGCTGTCGGATGATTGTCCGAAGCAAATAAAGCCTGGGCTCCTTTAAGCTTAGTATCTATCTCTGAATACAGATGTTTGGGAAGTAAGATGAATCTACAGACGATAGTTCTGACATAGGCCGAACTGAAAGGCTACGAGTTGACACGTGATATGATGAAATATACACAAGCTCCGTCCGCCTACAAAATTGCTCCACAGACAAAAAAAAAACCAGGGATACAATTCTTCAGTAAATAACAATGACAAACTGTTGATACCATAGC
Source organism: Nipponacmea schrenckii (assembly GCA_030562195.1). Classification (NCBI taxonomy): domain Eukaryota; kingdom Metazoa; phylum Mollusca; class Gastropoda; family Lottiidae; genus Nipponacmea; species Nipponacmea schrenckii. Next base: position 13,557,189 of record CM060202.1, read on the forward strand.
CTCGGTTTCTCCCTAGTGTAAACAATGCCGTAACTCCTAATTTGGTTAGAAATTATTTTAATAGCCTCATCGTGTTAATCAAGTCAGTTATCAAAAATATGTACGGATGTTTCCCTTCCTTATTGAATAAGGAATTTGAAAGTCAAAGCCGGGCCAGCCTTAATGTGGATTAAGTCCTGCGTAGAAACGCCACTGGGTAATATACGCCCACTGGCATCTTTGAATTTATATACAAATATTAAGCTGTACATTAACGATCACTAGCTGCAGTATGAAATATTGAGTCATATGAAACATCCTAATTTATGGCACACCCTATTTGTAAATTAGACAACCCATCAAGGCAATACTAGCTTAACCTAAATTTTTCCCTCTCATTTGGTTTCAAAGTAAAAGTCCTCAAAACTAGTGTTGACCTATATAAATGTATTTGTATATTTACAGAATGATTCCTGTCAGCCGTTTTCGAAAATTCTTATCTCCTAATTTGTAACGCAAACATAACTGCAGAAAATTCATCATATATCAAGAAATTTATTTTAAAAACATTAAATATCAAGAAATAATATATAAGACAATATTGATTGATCGTACAGATTCTATCAGTAAGAAATGTTAACGTTATAAGGAATAAAGAATTCTAATATTCAGACAGAAACTTTTACTTTAATTCATTTGTTCTATCAAAGTCAACCTCTTTAATGCATTCATTTACTAGAAAAGATTTTATCAAATAATTCTGAATAATTCACAAATATTTTTTTGTTGAATTTAAAGGATATAAAAGGCATTACTAAAACTCAATATTCATTCGAGGTAATATAGAAATCACAATATCACTAAAATGAAAATATCAACCGTTATTTTGTTGGGTCTCCTGGTTTTAGCAACTGTTTCTACTGAATCTGAAGCAAGTAAGTATTTAGTTATTAACATGAATGAAATTGGTTATTATCTTGAAAGCTATAATAACAAGTACGTTACAATGTAAGTCTGCCCCAGCCATATCTGTCCAAATTAGCCATGGATTTTTTTTCATGCAGTATTTTGAACGAAATTATTGTGCTTGATATTTACTTTTACAGGTTGTTGTTATAAATGTAGAGAAAGAGGTGGTAAATGTGTGGGAAGTGCTCATCAATGTACTGGTAAAAGTAAACCACAATATGTTGGCTGTCCAGTTGGAAATCCCATATGGTGCTGTGTCTGACAATTAACAGTTTGAATCCAATAAATTGGCCATATTAAGCATTGATTTTTGTTTGATTTTGTCCTCCCACTGATAATCACCCATTTTCCTGTCCACTGCCCTCTCCGAATTGTATTTGGAAACATAATTGTATCCAAAGGTCAAAAAACACTACCTGTAACAAAGATGTGTAAGGTGACCTACCTCCTTTATAGCATATAGTTTTGATTTTCTTTTTAGTCGCAAATTAGAAATTAGTCTCTCTTTGTTTTCATTAGACTCAAATTTTTATGCATCGAAAGTGAGAAATTGCATAATAATAATTGAATAATTGCATAACTTTGTTGCTAATTATCCGATCGCTTTGAAAATTACAGAATATAGAGAAGTCGCCTTTAGAAATAAAAAGACATCATAAAACATTTTCTACCACTTCCGGTTTTTTTGTGAGAACTTCCGGTTTTTCAATACCACGTTGAGTGACCCAACCTCCGGTGTATGTAAGAAATGAGTACAAAAGCTATACATATTTACTATCAGGCATAATCAGAACCCAATTAGAGGAAAAAATTTTAAGCGGAAGTGAAACTTTATGTGTTATCACAGAACGGTGACATTTAGCAAAATTTTAATAAGTCAGTTAATTTTTCTCCGATTTGTACGATTTTGGTGTTTTTTGAAACCTTGTTACTTTATCTAAAATTTGTTGGGAACAGAATTTTCATTTTCAAATTTAATTGTTTTTTTAAGCCCAATTGATTTTTAAAAAAATTAAAAGGCTATATCAAATGTCCTTGACCTTCAATGAACCTGAATTTTTACAAGTAGAATGTTCTTGACATTAGCTATCCACACATAGGCCTATAATGGTCGACAACAATTTTTTTGTACCCGTTTTAATTTTTTAAAAATTGAAATGGCTATATCAAATGACCTTGACCTTCAATTACTTTAATAATTTTCAAGTCAAATGTATTTGACCTAAGCTGTCCATACATATGCTTATAATGGTTGTTAAAAATTTTGTTTTGAGTGTTTAAATATTCAAAAGGCTATATCACGTGACCTTGTATCGAGTGGCTCCATAGGGGTTGTTTGCCACTGTCAGCACTGTTCACAGTTCTAGTTTTTTGGGGTTTTTTTGGGAGCTGAGGGGGGAGGGGTTGAATAGTCTAAAGAACGGAAATTAGCCCAAAACAACGAAGATACTTCATTGGACAGCAAGATAGAACACCGATAGGAAGAATTTGTTTCACTATTCTAATTTGTGGTTAAACGTCTATGGTTCCTACAAGTCAATAAATCAATGAATGAAACTAATAAATAGGTGAAAGGTTTTTCAGACATACATTGATATGAAATCATTAGAATAGATATTTGCGTCAGATGTGTCAACTGAGAGGTTTTCAAAATTTCTTTTTGATAAACATTTACCGGAACCCTAATCGATCCAATAAGAACTGTTACTGTTTCATGATTTTTGTTAAAGAGAAAGTTTAGGCCAGTTTAGTTAAATCAGCCTATGACCCGACACAAATTTCATATTTCTAAAACTGGAAATAGCAAACAAAACAAAACACAAATTGTCTTTCTCTACCTGTAGGAAACAACTCAAATAGCTATACCTTTGTCTAATCTTAATAAAAAAAAATTGTGAAGATTCGACCACTTTTATATAAAGGTTACAAGTAGGGCCATTAACTAAGTTTTTCTTATACATTTTGCAAGTGGGAGAACGTTCAGCCTTAATCTGGTGATATTTCGTTATTGGTGTATGTTTAGGTTACAGGATAGATGAAAATCCTGAGGTTTAAAGGAAGAATATTGTTCAGGCGGTTATTCTTGCTAACCAATCTTGTATATTGTTATATTATCTTTCAGTCTTTGTTTTACTAAATGTTTACAAAATAATGGATATTACCAATAGAGTCAACGTTATGGATATAACCAAATCCTATCGAATATTCCCATGTCACCCGGCCTGCGTTATTTAACTTCCTCAGCACCAGATACACCTGTTTTGAGTGTCTATCTATCGGAATATTGACTAATTGACACTAATTTTTTAGACAGGATGACATTTAGTAAAAACTTTAATCAAATCTACCACATCTTCCTAACATTTCAGAAGTTTATGCGTACCTTCTCTATTGTGGCCCTGAATGAAAAGCATAAAAACTTAATATGAAAGGTAACATAATTTTGATGACAGTGTAGACAGAAATCCTCAACAAACTTGAAGATAAAGTTTTGAACAAAATGTATGACTGTGTAGATGGGCCTATATTCTTTGTTGGAATCGAATGAAATTAGGGGCGAAAAGAACTAAGAAACCTGTTGTGAACTACTGTGTTCAAACTTGGAAACAACCTTTTCAAATTAACATAAATTCGGACGATTTGACTTCTCTTAATGTATGCTGACTTTATTAACCCAATGAGTCGCCAACCAAAGTTCGAAATGCAACTTAATTTAACAATTATCCATTTCCTATTCAAAATATATCAGAATCGTCACATTATCAAGCAATTACAAACTTCGTCTTATACCTTACTGCAATAGTAATCTTTTTTTGTAATGGAGTTTTATAGTGAGGCAATTTTATTGGAATACATCCGATCAAAGGACTCGGGAGAAAGTCTAAGAAACAAAGCCATGTTTTGAGTCTTTTTTCAGGGACTCTGACTATATTCGCTGACAAGCAATCCAACCAACTTAAACAAATTTGTGTCATGATCTTCGTAATGCTATTATTCATTTCTTCTTTTTCTTTTATTTGAATAATCGCCTCTGCGGTATCATTTTGAGAAGTATTTCATAACAAACAGTATTAAAATTATAGTGGACCAGGCTTCATTTGTTTCGGACAATCATCCGACAGCCTCAAACACATGAAATCTTTTGTTTAGCTAATCAGAAATAGTCTACAGAGCTTACCTTTGAAATTTGAGCCTTCAAATCCATGTGTATCCATAATTATCCGTGTTTGATAAATCATAATGCCTTAATAAATTACGAACGTCCCGCCATATTGGAAAACGGTTCGTCTTGATAGTCAAAGAGTAATCCTTCCCGTCGTGCAATAGCGGTCATCTATATAAATAGACTACAACGTATTTTCAATTGTAGACTTTGTCAACAGGACACACAATTTTCAGACTGACTGGAGACCAGCCGCGTACAGCACGGAAAAAAAATGAAAAGTGAAATTTTTTGTTTGAGGTATATTTCAAGGTATTTTGCGATTTTCTTAGAGCTTGAGTATTTCTGAGGACTGTTTAAATGTAACAAAGGCCCAAAACGACCCCTAAAAATCAAGCCTGGGCCCCTTTAAAATAAGAGGTTTTATTACTTCAAAGCTTAATGCATATACAAGCAAATACATTTGATCATAAAAAACAAAATTATTCAGGCAAAACTATATATAAAAGATATTAATGCTAAAAGTTATTGAGAAATATTAAAAGAAACCAGATAGACAACAATATATTTCAGCCAATGTCTCTACTGAATTTGATTTAGTAGTTTTTGTTCTTATGTCTCAGGTTCTACATTTTTGACTTAGCCAGGTACACAGTACTAGAGCACCACAACATGTTCTCTTATCGTTCTAAAAATTGATGAATTGAGCATTATTTTATTTGCAAACAAATATTTTACACATAAAAACAACATAACAATAGAAAAATTACACCTTAAAATATAAATATATGAAATATAAAAGCGATATATTTGTATAAAGATAGCTTGCCAGGACGTAATGTACACCCACTGTCAGACTTCATTTTCAATAAATAGAATATTTTACAGAACTGTAGCAATCACCATCTTTCTGGTCTGATAATAAACAATATTACCAAGTTTCAAACATGCTAACAAGTTTAAGAGGTAAATAAAAATTTAAGTGTCGAGAGCAAGGGCTTGTACTGATTTTTCTATGGAGTTAAATGGATAACTTTTGGAATGCCACTTGTTGACGGACGGACCGACGGACAGACAAGGGTGACACCAATATACGATCCACACCTCATGCAAGCGTATACAAATGATGTAAGTTTAAAAAATGATTTATAATAAATAGTTAGTTGTGAGTTGTTACTATAAATTAACATAGGTACTTCGCTCATTAACAAAGTTAGATACAACTTCATGAAGGTTGATGTATTCCACCTACAAAATAAGGTGTAAACAGTCCATGATAGGAATAGGTAAAATTGAAGGAGATTCCTATATTTTTTCACTCCACAACCATTGAGCTTCCTTTTACTTTACATCACATGACTAGGTTACATGGATTGTGTGGATTTTTTTAGCAACATTTGAGCAACATTTCATTTCTACCCAGTATGGAATGTGTACTTTTCAATGTAAAAGATGAAAGTGAACTATGTATCATCTTATTATAAAAACTATATATAACTATCAAATTCATGACCATATCAGACCAAACTGGACGCTGCCGACTTGTGTATAGGACTGGTTTATTGTCGAAACTTCATGTATCATAAGGAGTTGTATGCCTTGCAGTTGTGTTCCTTTATTTCCAATCCGTTATATTGATAAATAATTTTAAAATAGACTACTGTACCTGTGTTTTAATGGTTTGTCCAATTTGACTGTGGGTTTTCCTTACAACGTTAAATATTTCAACTTCGTCGTCTAATTTTATTCGTTGTAAAATATTCATTAATATACAGAATACTCGAGAGTAATATATATCACTGAAAACGAAAACAAATATTTCTAAGGCTAAGAGGGCTAGGAAAATAGTTTTCTAATTTTTGCATGTTTCTTCCTTTGTATTAATTTTTTTAAACGTTAGCCTACAGTACTTTGCGAATGTTTAAAATATGCAATGCAATAGATTAAATACATGTATCATGAAATACAAGATAGTAGCATAGAACCCAGAAAATTGCAGGGGAGGGAAATGTATAATATACATAACTGTTTTCAATAATAATTTCTTCTTACCTCGTAAAGAGTGCGAGAGTATCAAAATCATTGGGGTTGATAGTATCTAAGTGTACTAATAATTCTATAACATGTTTATATAAAGTCCTTGGTTTTTTTGCTGAATTCTTTTCCAAATTCAATATCATTGCATTTATTTGAAACTCGGGTTGCCCCTGCAGAAATCAAAAAGATCACCACTTGTTGAATCACAGAGATTGTAAAGAATATTATTAGGTGTATTTTGGAGAAAACTGATAACATTTATATGATCATTCATTTTCAGAAAATTGTAGTGTAATTAAGAATTTTAAGACATCACTGTAGTTAAGTCTGCTTGCATTACCCAACGACGTTTAATGGGCAGTGCAAGAACCACAGACTTCTGACTGAAATTTGAATGGTGCCAGAAGAAGTATCTTTACAATCCCTTTATATAGGAATGTTATATGACAAATGAATATGTTCTGTGATGTACCGTTAGTTATGTTTAGTAATATAGAAGATAGTGAAATTTAAAAAAAAATAAGACATTTACTTCATATTTAAAGAAAAGCTTTTCTAAAATTTTACCTGTACAAAAGAAATTGAAATACAAGTGGTTTTCAGTTCGTCACTTATACGATTCTCTGATGTAGCTTTAACAACGAAATCGTGATACATTCTTTCAGATCCAACCTCCGGACACACACTATCTTCATACTGTAAAGATATTTAGATTGACAAATAATTTAATATATATCGTAATAATTAAACCATGATACCTGAAAATACTAAACATCTACAAAACACTTTGAATAACAATGGTTGAATTTTCAATTGTCATGATACTAGTAAATCAATACAATCTAAAAGCATTTAAAGTCCATAAAACAATTATAGTCCTAGCAATATTAACATTTCTTTCCAATATATGTGTGAATTTGAATAGCAGTTTGAAAATAGAATTGTAAGTCTTAGAATGTCTTTGCGGTGATACAAAAAAACATTAGCACACATTTCTTTAAATGTTTTTTTTTATTTCCCCTATCATCATGAGCTTGTTTTAGATGTTGATAAAATAACTAACTCTTCTTTTGAATTGAATAATGTCATTTATTAATGATTGTTAATAAATGTTTTTTACGAAATACAATTTTCAGTAAAAATTTGGATTATTTTTCGGAGAAATGTATTTCTTTTAAATATATCTCACAAAATATTTCAATCAAAGACTTCTAAGACTAATAGTACAATTTCCAAGCTAATATCTTAAATAAATATAGAGAAAATTTAAAAGCCTTTTGCTTTGCTTAGACCATCATTATAATATAAAGATTCCTACCGTACTATCTAAAATAAATAGAACAACTGGAATCTGTGCTTTATATACTGCCTTCCAAACTTCACTTATACGAAGTTTATCAAGATCTTCATATAAAATATTGTTTTCACAGGTATATGTCTGAAGAAAATTAACAAATTCATTAAATATTCATCTTACATACATCTTCTCTTATAAAAACCTCAAATATTGTCTTTTTCACTTTAAAATTGAGCCATGTTTTAATTCACTGTGCCTGTCAATCATTTAATGGGAGTGTTATATATGAATATTGAATTTTGGATTTTTCGATAAAGTTCATCTTTATGGGGTGATTAACTATTTCAGCCAGTTTTGCCAAAATCTGTAAAGAATTGTGCCTTGAAGAGTGTTTAAGAGCCAAATAACGAACGCGTTTGAAAAAAAAGGGGCAACAATTAATATTTAATGTATTCAATTATTCTAATTTTCAATAGGTTTCATCTTTAGGTGATATCAAACAATTTCAGCGAGTTTGTGAGAAGAATTGTGCCTTCTAGACTGTTATGAGCCAAATTTGAACGCATTTTCATAACAAAGACAATAACTGATACTAAATATTTTTTGATTTATCTGATTTTCAAAAGGGTTCATTCTTGAGTGATGACGAATATTCATGATATTCAAAATCCACTAATTGTGATTTCTAGAGTGTTATATTCGATTTCGCTGATTTTCAATAGGGTTCATCCTTGAGTTATAACGCACTCTCACGCCAAGTTTCATCAAATCAGTCAAGAATTGCACATTGTAGAGTTTACGAGCATTTCCAGGAAAAGCAATTATTCATACTAAATTTATTTCGATTTCGCTGATTTTCGATTTTTCATCCTTATGTGGTTATGAACACTCACAAAGAGTTACGTCAAAATCCGTCAAGAATTGTGACTTTTAGAGTGTTTACTAGCAGTTGTGGACGGACCGACCGACGGACGGAAATGGATGGCGACAACATACGCTCCACATACCATGTGGGCGTATAAAACTACTCTATACCTACCGAGTATCTGTATAAGTGTATCTTATCACTTATTATTTGTTTGTTATGTTCAGCTGTCACTGAAATGATGAAGTTATTTCAATAATTTTTATTTAAAAGATATTGTATTGGAATAACATACATATATTATTCCAAATATTCAATATTTCTATAATGTTTTACAATTTTGTATTGAGCCCTAATTTAACAGTGAGAATGTTTTGTTATAGTATTGTAATGAACAGTTAGTTAGTATTATTAGTATTCACCAGATTAAGTATTTTTCTAAACAATGTTTATTTACATCTTCATATTATGTAAGTTAAGTAGTATCTTTAAATACAAGGGGCACAACCATGTTTTCTTTGTCTATATGTTCCACCAATCAGGAATAAGCATTCTTGACCTAGTTTAGAAGGAATGATGCCATCTAAAAGTCAGTTCCACCAATGCCATTGTTCAAATAGGTCCTTTTTACAAAATTTACTCAGTCAAGACCGCATTCAAAAGGAAAAGTAAGTTTTTGTATTTTTGTACTAAAACTATTGTAGAATTTGTCACTTTTTTATCAGTAACATTCATAACCTTCATTTCAAGGTTTTATTCCTTTTATGGCCAAATAATATTGTATTTCCTTTGTCTTGAATTGGGCAGTGTTTGCAGTTTGCCTATATTTTCCCCTCTTCAGTGCATTAGCATCATTGTCTATTTCATATATAATTAGCCCTTTTATTGTTAAGCTCATGTATATAGTTTAAGTCTTAAGTCATAAGTTTTTATTCCTTTCATGACAAAGTAGTCTTAATTTCCTTTGTCTTTATTTTGGCGGTTCTTTGTTGTCCCTGTTTCATTGCATTAGCCTTATAGTCAGTTCAGGCACATGTAGTAACAATTTTGGTAAAAACTGTTAGTTAAATTTTGCTCTATATTTTATGTTTCATGTATTCAGAAAACCTTATTTTTGTTTATTTAAGGTTTTACCAAGTTTTTTATCCATTTTGAAGATTATACTATAATAAAGAATTTTGATGATTAACTTGAGTTGGAACTACCCTTCTATAACAGAGAATGCATCGGTCTAGGGATCTCATCCCAATACAGTAAAACTTTTTCCCTTTAAACGGAAGGGCAACCAGTGCAGTGTTCAAGTGACAATATCCTGTTATTCAAAAACTTTGTGAAGAAATAGTTGGAAGCTGTGCCAGTCGCAGGAAGCATCTATTTAAAGTCAACTTTTGATAAACAACAATGGATATTGAAACTCTTAAACAGGCACGAAGCAAGGGCAAACAAACAGTGACTATCAGTGCTAGGAGGCTAACAACATTGTGCCAAAGAAGTCCTGATATGGAAGTACTCACAATTTTAATGTCAGAATTGGAGAACTCTTTTAGTGACTTTATAGAAGTTGACAACAATTATTTTGATAGAGTGTCAAACGATGATATGTCGGAGCATAGGGTCGTAAATGGTGAAAGTTTAAGTCAATATTCAGATACTGTTACCAGGACTTATGAAGAAGCCAAAGTGAAATTTGTGGAAGCAAAGTTGGCGGCACAACATGTATCCGCCGAACCAATTCGAGCTAATTTGAAACGAGATCTCAGTAGAATTAATGGTGTGTTAAGGAGAATAGACAATAACTTAGATTCTGCTCAACCTGATATACTTTCATTACAATTTGACAGTGATGCACTCGATTCCATTCTCAGTGCAATCAATCAAAATATGCAGAAAATACAGAGTATATTAAGTTCCTCACAAACTGAAGCAGAACAACAAGAAAATTATGAAGTGAATGATGCTGTTGACAATGTTAAACGAAAAGTGCACCTCTTTCTTAGACGCTCCGAAACAGAAAAGCCTACACCTGTCAGTGTCTCCAGTCAACCATTTCAACCTTTGGTTAGTTCTGTTTCTGTTTCTACACCTATGTTCTCTGCCCCAGTTCACAATCCTGTTTACACATTGCCATCCAGTTATGAAGTTGGTAGAACGATTCCTCCAGTGTCGACTTTTACATATACCAATCCTCATGTGCACAATTCAGAGCATAATTCACCTGGTCTTAACTCAGAATTTGGAAGACGTACCAATAACAGCTCAAATGGAGAAATTAAACTTAAAAGACTCTCTTTACCGACCTTTTCTGGAAAGAGGAAAGATTGGCCTGAGTTCAAAGCTGTATGGCGAGAATTGGCAGAGAATGCTTATTATAATAGGACTACTCTGGCTCATGAACTCAAGCGTTCAGTGCATGGTGAAGCTGCTCAACGTATTAAGTCAGTCTACGCTACCAAACCAGAGGCATATGACATTATGTGGCATAAATTGGCGACATACTATGATGAGACCAGTGCATGTGTCCAAGCTGCACTTGAAAATCTTCAAAAGTTAAAGCCAGTAAAAGAAGATGACTTTAAGGGCCTGGTGGAACTTATAGATGAAGTCGAAGCTACCTACAGTCAACTTGAAGAGCTAGGACAACTTGCAACTCTTACTATGAGAGACGTCGACCAAGCAGCAGCTTTACTTCCAACTCATCTTAAATTTGAATGGATTAGAAGATACCATGATTTAAGTTCTTTAGATAAAGTTAAGCCATTTGTTCCATTCATGAAGTTCCTGGAACGCGAGAGGGAAGTCGTATCCAGACTAGCTGAGACTCAAAACAAAGCTAGAAAAGACAGCAAAGATTCATCTCTTGTCATCAGGGAACGCACAAGAACCACATACCAAGGTTACAGTAAAAGCTCTGAAGATAAAAAGAAATCACAGAAGAACTTCTATCCTTGTGCAGTTCATCAAAGAAGCGATATTGCTCATGTAACAGCTGACTGTTTAGAATTCAGAAAACTAGAACAAGCAGCGAGAGTGGAGAAGTTAATGCAAACCAACGCATGCTTTATTTGTTTTGGAGACCATCCAAGGGCAAAATGTCCAAATCAAAAACCTTGTTCACATTGCAATGAATCTAATCATCACTCATTGATATGCAGAAAACGCAACAGAGAGAAGCCTACCACTACCTCAGTAAATCATGCTAGCATTCCTACAGACACAAATTCTACTGATGCATCAAGTTTAGCTCTATACCCAATCCAACAGGTTCCAGTAGCAGGGACAGGAATGACAGTAAATATATTCTGTGATGGAGGTTCCAACACGACGTACATAACCCACAGAGCTGCTGATCGGATAAAGGCACGTAAATTAAACAAATTTACATTAGATGTCACCACCATGGGAAACATACAAAAGTCATATAACACTCGGCAATATGAGATTTGGTTACAGACGCAAAGTGGTAAGAAAGTCAGAGTAGTTGCCTTTGGTATGGAGAACATAACAGGCAATGTTTCCAAGCTGGACACTCCTGTTCTGAGCGAATTGTTTCCAGACTATAATGTGAATCTTCTTCAACGACAATCCAACACAGTGGATATTCTGCTTGGCTGTGACTATTTTGGATTGCATCCAAAGACTGAAGTTGCAAAGGCTGGTGAACACCTCAGTATCATGTTTGGAGAATTTGGTGTTTGCCTACAAGGAACCCATTCAAAGCTCAAGGAAGATACCACATTAGACTGCAACTTAGCCAAAACAGTACATGACAGTAAGATCCTAACGAATCATTCCACACATCATATGTATTCCCACTATGAGTTTGTGTCACCAAGTCAACCATCAGTGTATGCATCAACAAGTACAGAGCAATCCTCAGATGGACCATACAATTTTAGTTCTGTAAATGCTGTCAACACTTTTTACAACAAGAACAGTGACAAAGATGTTGACACATTTATCAAAGGTGAAGAGTTATGCACTGGTACAACTCCACGTTGTGGTGCATGTCGTTGCGGAAAATGTCCATTAGATGGTCACACATACTCCTTCAAAGGAGAACAGGAGCTGAGGATGATTCGAAATAATCTCCGTTATGATGAGGATAGAAGATGTTGGATCACCAGTTACCCATGGATAGTTGATCCCAGTATTTTGCCAAATAGTTACAAGGCAGCTTACAGCACCCTTATGGATACAGAACGTACCATAAGTAAAGACAGGCAATGGGCTGACACTTATAAGCTACAGATACAGGATATGGTTGACCGTCAGGTGGCAAGAAAATTATCAGTGACGGAGGCAGAATCGTGGAAAGGTCCCCTATTCTATATAAGTCATTTGGAAGTTTCGAACCCCAAGTCCCAGTCTACTCCTTTAAGAATTGTCTTCAATTCTAGTCAAGTCTACCAAGGAATCTCCCTTAACAGCTGTATCGCCAAAGGTCCAGATGCGTACCTTAACAACTTGGTAGGGTTACTATTGAGATGGAGAGAAGAGCAGGTTGCAGTAGTAGGAGACATCAAGAAAATGTTCAACTCCATCTATTTAGAAGCTCTTGAACAACATTGTCTTCATTTCTTGTGGAGAGATCTAGAAGCAGACAGAAAACCTGATGTTTATGTCATTGAACGAATCAACATGGGAGACACACCCGCCCCAGCGATTAGTACAGAGGCAATCTACAAAACCGCTGACATGTTTCATAATGAAAGTAAAAGAGCTGCTGAATTACTTAAGAAGTCCAGTTACGTAGATGATCTGATCGATTCTTTCCACAATTCATCTGATGCTCAAGAAGTTACATCTGAGGCAGAGAAGATGCTCAACAATGGTGGTTTCAAATTCAAATGTTGGCAATTTAGTGGAGAGTCCGGGGTACACGTAACCGCAGATCCATCAGAGTCTTCAAATCCCAAAGAAGTCACAATGTTACTTAAAGGCACAGAAGACAATCTTCCTGTACTCGGTCTTGGTTGGAACCCAGTACAAAAAGGGGCAACCTTCTGGTCGATTATATGGACATTGTTATTTGTTCAAAATACTTATCGTGGCGATCTCATCCTCACGGTGTATTGGAATAACATACATATATTATTCCAAATATTCAATATTTCTATAATGTTTTACAATTTTGTATTGAGCCCTAATTTAACAGTGAGAATGTTTTGTTATAGTATTGTAATGAACAGTTAGTTAGTATTATTAGTATTCACCAGATTAAGTATTTTTCTAAACAATGTTTATTTACATCTTCATATTATGTAAGTTAAGTAGTATCTTTAAATACAAGGGGCACAACCATGTTTTCTTTGTCTATATGTTCCACCAATCAGGAATAAGCATTCTTGACCTAGTTTAGAAGGAATGATGCCATCTAAAAGTCAGTTCCACCAATGCCATTGTTCAAATAGGTCCTTTTTACAAAATTTACTCAGTCAAGACCGCATTCAAAAGGAAAAGTAAGTTTTTGTATTTTTGTACTAAAACTATTGTAGAATTTGTCACTTTTTTATCAGTAACATTCATAACCTTCATTTCAAGGTTTTATTCCTTTTATGGCCAAATAATATTGTATTTCCTTTGTCTTGAATTGGGCAGTGTTTGCAGTTTGCCTATATTTTCCCCTCTTCAGTGCATTAGCATCATTGTCTATTTCATATATAATTAGCCCTTTTATTGTTAAGCTCATGTATATAGTTTAAGTCTTAAGTCATAAGTTTTTATTCCTTTCATGACAAAGTAGTCTTAATTTCCTTTGTCTTTATTTTGGCGGTTCTTTGTTGTCCCTGTTTCATTGCATTAGCCTTATAGTCAGTTCAGGCACATGTAGTAACAATTTTGGTAAAAACTGTTAGTTAAATTTTGCTCTATATTTTATGTTTCATGTATTCAGAAAACCTTATTTTTGTTTATTTAAGGTTTTACCAAGTTTTTTATCCATTTTGAAGATTATACTATAATAAAGAATTTTGATGATTAACTTGAGTTGGAACTACCCTTCTATAACAGAGAATGCATCGGTCTAGGGATCTCATCCCAATACAGATATCAACAGCAAACAGTTTACAAAATTTTCTATAAATTTACTTTTGTATTCAGTCACAAACAGCCTATTCCTTTATCTGAATCTGCCCTTTATCTTGACAACAACCGGCCACCACCCCTAGCTCCTTTTAATGATCGATCAAAATTAACCTCAGTTTTATTGCTAATCAGTACCCTACGTAAAGCACAAGCTATGTAAAACATTTATAAACTTTGCGGATACATTAATCATATTATCCATAAACAGGACCCAGTCAACTACAAGTCTGACCAAAAATAGTGAAACGGGAAGGCAAAAATTAAAGTAAACGAAATGGTAAATACCTTCATTACAGTTAATGGATTTCAAATAAGTGAACTGCTCTTTTAATGTGGAATTTCCCATTTTAAATGAAGCATTTATATGATCAGAAACAAATCTGTTTTTATTCATTGCAGTATCTCCTCGTTTAATTCCTTCTATTACAGCTTCGTGGATAAACTGTAGTTGAGACTAAAATCAGAAATATAGGAGAACATATGAATGGGACGCCTTTAGTTTGTCAACAAAACAAATTGAAAAGGAAATTGGCTAATGAACATGGACAACTTCATGATCTATGCCCTCAGAACTGAATTATGGCTACATAAAAGAGTTATTGAAGAAACAAGATAACTACTTACTGTTGTTTGGACCATCCCTTTTCTTTGTTCTCTTAAAGTTTTAACACATTCCAAAACATCTACTTTACCAATATCATTGTATCGTTTTAAACAATAGTCTATAGCAATATAGGTACCAGTTCTACCTACACCAGCACTGGAGACAGAAAGATAAACACATAATATAATTTGGTCGAAGTTGCTACAAGAATTTGATTATATATTAAAACAAACGATATCAATTATGTGAACAGCATGTAAGACTGTAATACAGCTATTGTAGTGTTCGGGAGCTAAATATCTTTAAGAAGAAGAGAAATAAAGACTGTAAGATATTCATAATTTGAATTTTAATTCAGTTCGATTTATAATGAAGTGATAAGCAAATGAACTCCCTCTTTTCTCTTATTTTTATCCGTTTGACGTGTACCTACCTACAATGTACAAGTACAGGCTTGGATGAATAAGAAATATATTTATTAACTGTATAATGAAAATCCAACATATCTTGTATATCTGGTACACCATGGTCTGGCCAGCTGATATAGTGAAAATGACAAAACTCGTGTGTTGTACCATCCTTGATAATATAATAAAACAAAAAAGTGAAGAAAAAAAAGACTAAGACGAAGATCTTTGTCATAATATTTCGTCATTGATCTTTCTAGAATAACCCTGTACTCATTTACAGCTCTGTCCACACAAATATTTTCTACACTCCGACAGAGATTAGAACCCATGGTCAAAGTCATGGTGATTGTGTAACCAGATTTCAGGAATCATCTAAGAAAGGTTTCACCATTATAGATACAGAATATAGCAATACCTTTTCCATAGTGATGTATCTTTTAGTATAATTGGTCCGTATTTCCTCTTTTATTAAAGTGAGTTTAATGTCACCAAATTTCTCGCTACCATGTTCAGGCCAGTATCGTACGCATTTAAGCTGAAAAGATTCATTTCAGAAGTTATAAAATTTCGTTCCCCAGCCTCAATGTTACATTTTGTATTTTATTGCTATAAAATCTAGTAATATTGTAAACCACGATATGTTAAATAAACAACTACTTACTCTTTTCTCAAAGTTGAGAATTAAGTGAAACCAATCGCATGTCCTCTCCTGAAACCTTAAACTTCAATTCAACCAATCGCATACTCTCTTCTCAAAATTTGAAATTCAATTCAACCAATCACATGGTCATTTCTCAAACATTACAATAAATTCAACCGCTAATAATTTTAGTGGTACCACCACTTTTGGATTCTTGTATATTAATAAGGAAGAGAATTTAGCCACGCCTCTATAAGCGCTATTTATTCGAACAGACCAGATCTCAAGAATATCAAACTAACAACACAGAATCATCTAATGTGAACTAATCCATCCACCAAATATCATAACTAACTACCTATTTTGCGATATCAACGTCCACTAAAATCGAACGTTTGTCAAACTGCCAAACTATCAACGGAGCTGTGTCAAATGTCGAACGCACATTTCTTAGATTGTACAATGAGTTATTTAATCTTGTGTCAGTTTTCATGAATTTCATAATTTAGTATTGGACTTGTCTTGACCGTAATTGAAAATATAGTCAAATTATTTCTAATAAATTATGTACGTTAGGTAACTATTAAGTTCAGTGTACACTAACCTTAATGTTTTCAAATTCTTTAGTTACCATGACAACCTTTTCACACTTTATATCCCAAATCATTCTCACAAAATCATTGATAGTTACTGTCGTAGAACCTAAAAGAAATTTTTGCATTATTATATACAATAAACTGTTGTGAAAAGTTTTAGAGATTTTTTCTAACGACACGCAGTTAGTCCTACAGATTTGCATTATTCAGACAGAATTTCAGCCAAACGTCTGCGGTTCTTACAAATCCAGTCAAACTAAGCTTTGTGTACACTGGTAACATTCCAGGAAACAAAGGGACACAATACAAGTGGGTAAAACCAACCACAGAGATTTAGTCCTTTTAAATACATTAGGAAACAATTTTGGATACAAATTAAAATACTTGTGGCTAGATGTGTTAAGAAGAGTTTTGCCCTGTATACACTATCGATATTATTGGAAAAATTTTGAAACAACGTGTCTCCATTTGTTTTGTGTCTAGTTGTTTCCAGAAATGTTGTACACAGGGCCTAAGGATTTACCCAGACATGTATGGTATATCTTAAATGTTATAAAGCCTGAAACTAAGCAAGTTGAAACGCAAATAGTTATCTCTTTAACGAAACTTTAGTCCTTCTGTTGAAAATCGTGAAGACATATGTCCATCTTATTTGACCCATCTTTTTATTTATAGTCGTACATAGTTTTAACGGTTAATTATAAAGATATTTACAACAATGTTCATTGATTATTTACCTTGTGCAGCTATAAATTTCTTTCCATCGTAACCCTGAAAGAGGTTATTGAATCAAATATATGTGTGTAAAAAATTGCATCACAAATTTGCTCGATATTTCCATGTAATTGAAAAGATGTTTACCAGCTTTCAGCTACACCATACTGTTTGAATGGTATTTGAGATAGTATTTCAGACTATAAAATAGTCATTATCTTTTGAATTGCGGAAACCGCAGCAGAGAAAATATCGATTAACCCCCTTAGTGTGTCCCCTATTCATTTACAAATACTAGAAAACCTCTTTACAGTCCTTATCATCTCAGAATGATTTTATTGAAGATTGTAGAAATGTATGCCCTTTTCGTTCGTTTCGGAATGTAGCGTAGCTGTAATATACTTACATTCAGATAGTTAGCATTGATATAATCTGAATGAGGATCACCAGGTAGTTTCTTCAATATTACTCTTGTCTTATCATCTGAAATATATCAAAGAGGTTATCGAGTTATATTATACAATAGCTTTAAGTTTGTTATTTAGTTCTAATTTCAATGATATTGATAAGAATTATGCATTCAATTTACAAATAACACTGAATTAAATCAATTTAAATTATCCTTTAGAAATTTTTTGTTTCTTCATAAGAATATGTGCTGCTGAATATATTATTACATAAATAGGCCTACACTAATTGCTTCGTAAAATTCACTGAAAATATCAATAATCTTACAAGGGTAGTAGCCTTTATATCGATTCTTCTTGCGGTTTTCTGGTATTTGTGATACATCATAACTTGAAGTAAAGTCATCGAACAGGGCCTATGAAAATATCATCAAGAAAAGGTAAAAGAATATCCGACTGTTGAGTAATATGAGTGAAATATCAAATATCAAGACCAACAGACACTGTTTTGGCCTCATTGTTGACATTCACAATGTTTTGTAGAGTATAGATAGAATATACAGCCAATCAGAGCTATAAATGTATGTAAATAATATGTAATAATACATAAATATTAGTTATCGTCTGCCATCGTTGAAGTCATATTTCGAACGAGGCATTTTATTGGCTATATATTCATTTCTCACAAAGTAGATCGTTTATTTAAATCTTGTTGCTAAGTGTAGAACAATTGTAGAAACGAAAAGTAGCTAATGATGTCGAGGCATTGTAAAGATGCATATATTCATAATTTTGAGTTCTTTTAACCTTATACAAGTTTTCAAATCCTTTACGGAGATTTGTTTTACTGACAAATTCCTCAAGTTCTCTCAGGCTAAAGTTCGAGTCGTCTGGTATTATGTTGCTATGCTGGACATTTTCTGCTGCATCTTCACTCCATGGACTAAGTTCACCTTGGTCAGCCCTGTTGTGTGCAGCTTCTATTATCGCATCAAAATTTTCATGAATTGGTCCTAAGGCAATAAAATATAATTTGTAATATTAGTTTCAAGGTAATGAAAATTTAATTTGAAAATGGCCATGAAAAAATGAAAAATGAAAATCTAATTTGTAGTATTGCATAGAAAGTCTTCTTTTTTTACCCTTTTCGGAACCAGATTGTAGTTTGACAGTAGCTTGCGAAGAATCAACTTTGAAATATTTCGTAGACGTTTCACCTTCACCTGGCTGTCTGCTTTTTTTCCTGAAAGAAAGAAATTCTTCAGATGTTGAACTACATAATACCAAATAACGAATATCTGCATTATTTTTATGGTTCTAATGTTTGAGCTTATGGGGGAAAAAAGGTCTCTCTTTTAGTGAGAGAACTACATCACCTAATTTTGCATGTATACAGATTTTCATTTGATGCAATTGACTGCAATAAAATTGTTGTTCAGCACTGAAAATTCATAATATTACGCCCAACCTCTATTAAATTAACGGTTTTATACGGATGAGTTGTTTTTAGAAAGAAGAGCAACTTACCAGAGAATAAATCCAACAATAACAACAATAACAATGATGAAAAGAACAACGCATGTTGATACAGTATTTACTACAGTGGAGTCTGAAACTAAAATTCCAGACTTCAAATCGATAATAAAAAAATTGTCCTTATCGGACTAGTCTTGATGATAGAGAGTTGGTGATGTTGATGGGTAAGAGATCAGATTGGCTTTAATAACGACATGGCATCTTCTCGTTATCCACGTTTTTTGCATCGCGTTCCGTTATGTGAACACTTCATTTTTAAATTTATTCAAGTGAGATAAATACACACTGTCAAGAGATCTCTAAAAAATTCGAATCAGATTGAGATGACGATCTGGACCAAAATCTATAACGACATTTAATCCCGGACCTATAGGTGATCGAGCAAACATCTTACTCACTAAGCCACCGAGGATTCCAATAATTGGCCATGTACATGAGGTCTATCTTGACAACTATACATGATGTAAAGATATATATGTGGATTAACTTACTTGTGCCAGCAATGAATTTCATTACAATTGTACAATCAGTTCCTTGATATCCATCCAGACATTCACATGCTCCATCTATATTATTACACGGGTCTTGTGATTGACAAAATCTTGCTGAACAATTTGATGAACAATTATACCCATAGAGTCCACCATCACATTCTAGGAAGAGTTAAAGATAATACTGAACAATATGAACCACCAATAGGACTGAAGCTGTTACAGAGGTATGTGAATGAGGTGTTAGGATCGCCTATATCTTTTGGCTGTGTATCGTAAGGTGCAAGCAGGACATAAAACTTCATCATTTTATTTGATATGATGTGTCATGACCACCATAGAAAGTCAAACACACGAACTTTATATTACTTTTATCATATCAAGATTGTAGACTAAAAAGATAATTACCAAAAGCGCAATCAATTGACTGGTAACCTGGCTGACATCCATCGATACATTCTCCCCTTTTAATATCACATTTTGCATCCTCATTACATCTTCTGTCTGAACAATTCTTACTACAGCCTACTCCATACAAACCAGTCTCACATTCTGAAAATAAAAAACCAGAAAACTAAAGTCGAAGAAAACCTACATATTAAACTTTAAAAAACCCTACAATGACTTCCAAAATTCAAATAAATCTAGATATTTATCTTTAAGTCTTGAATACAATTGATAAGAATTTTCTGGAGTTGAAGCATGCTGTTATTACCTTGTGTACAGTCAACTGAAACATAACCATCTTTACATTTTCCTTCACAACTACCATTAATATGATTACATGGTGATGCTTCTACTAAACAATTTCTGTCTGAACAATTTCGTGAACATTCAACATCATATGTTCCTTTGGTACAAGCTAAAGAAAATATAAGGTTCAGTTTTGTCACTAATTCAGTGCTCTTGTCATTAAATTTTCAATTTACCGCTAGATGAAATACAAAAAATAAGCGGATTTAATCATTCGATATTTCAGTTGGTGCAATTGCCATGTTTGTAGTCTTAGTTTAATACGGGTTCATAAGGCCATGTTAGACCCCGTATTAGAGATACGATACTTAAATTGGTGTAATAAATAGCCATATTCTGCTCACAAAACAGTCCAAAACTGCTTAGGTTTTTCATCAAAGATGATCTATTTATATTCTACCTTGCTGCAAGAAATCAGTTTAAGTAAACGTCACCAAATTAATGAAATTTCCCTTAGAAATATGATAAAGTACCTTGAGTACAATCTAGAACTGTTGAACTATAACCAACAGAACATCCACCAATACATTCTCCTGTTATATGATCACACGTTGAATTATTCAAACATTTTCTATTATTACATTTCTTCTGACAACCAGCACCATAGAAACCATCAGAACATTCTAATAATTAATATAAAAATATAAGGTAGGTTGTATATAAATAATATAAATTCTGTACTTCCATCTTCATTATAACCCGATTAATTATAATGGTTACTCTACGAGCAATACAACACAAGTAACATTGCGACCTGGTTACTTATTGTACATATATCCTCACCATAACCTGGTTTACAGACCGACTGTGACTGTACAATTATCTTCAATATAACCTGCTTTACTTACCTACAGTAACTGCACAATCATCTGCTCTATATTGTGGTTAACTTACCTACTGTACAATTATCTTCTCTATAACCTGCATTACTTACCTACTGAACAATCATCTTCACTATAATCTTATTTACTTACCTACTGTACAATCATCTTCACTATAACCTGGATTACTTACCTACTGAACAATCATCTTCTCAATAATCTGGATTACTTACCCTCTGTACAATCATCTTCACTATAACCTGGTTTACTTACCTACTGAACAATCAACTTCTCGATAACCAGGTTTACAACTATCTTTACATATTCCTGTTATATGATTACATTCTTTAGAACCTTTACACTGTCTTTTGTTACATTGTTTACTACATTTATCTCCATAGGTGTTATCACTGCATTCTGACATATAAAAAATTATAAAAGATATGTTATGATAGGGCTGGGAATTCTTACAATTTTGTGTTTTCAGATAAATGTAGGCAGTTTGATTAAAAAGTAACTCAATGTAATCTCCACTAAACCTGCTTTACATATTTACTACACAATCATCTTCGCTATAACCCCGTTTACGAACCTTATGTACAACCATCTTCTCTATAACCTTTTAACTTACCTACTGTACAATCATCTTCTCTATAATCTAGTTTACTTATTTACTGTACAGTCATCTTCTCTATAACCTGGTTTACGTATTTACTGTACAACCACCTTTTCTATCATCTAGTATATTTATTTATTGTAAAATCATCTTCTCTATAACCCGGTTTACTTATCTGATCTACAACCATCTTCTCTATAACCTGGTTTACGTACCTCCTGTACAATCATCTTCTCTATTATTTAGTTTACTTATTTATTGTACAAATATCTTCTCTATAACCCAATTTACGTACCTACTGAACAATCACCTTCTCTATAACTTGGTGTACTTACCTACTGTACAATCATCTTCACTATAACCTGGTTTACTTTCCTACTGTACAATCATCTTCACTATAGCCTGTTTACTTACCTACTGTACAATCATCTTCTCTATAACCTGGTTTACTTATATACTGTACAATCATCTTCACTATAACCTGGTTTACTTACTCTTGTGTACAATCATCTTCACTATAACCTGGTTTACTTACCTACTGTACAATCACCTTCTCTATAACCTGGATTACTTACCTACTGTGCAATCATCTTGTCGATAACCAGGTTTACAACCATCTTTACACATTCCTGTTATATGATTACATTCTTCAGAACCTTTACACTGTCTTTTGTTACATTGTTTACTACATTTATCTCCATAGGTGTCATCACTGCATTCTGACATATAAAAAATTATAAAAGATATGTTATGATAGGGCTGGGAATTCTTACAATTTTGTGTTTTCAGATAAATGTAGGCAGTTTGATTAAAAAGTAACTCAATGTAATCTCCACTAAACCTGCTTTACATATTTACTACACAATCATCTTCGCTATAACCCCGTTTACGAACCTTATGTACAACCATCTTCTCTATAACCTTTTAACTTACCTACTGTACAATCATCTTCTCTATAATCTAGTTTACTTATTTACTGTACAGTCATCTTCTCTATAACCTGGTTTACGTATTTACTGTACAACCACCTTTTCTATCATCTAGTATATTTATTTATTGTAAAATCATCTTCTCTATAACCCGGTTTACTTATCTGATCTACAACCATCTTCTCTATAACCTGGTTTACGTACCTCCTGTACAATCATCTTCTCTATTATTTAGTTTACTTATTTATTGTACAAATATCTTCTCTATAACCCAATTTACGTACCTACTGAACAATCACCTTCTCTATAACTTGATGTACTTACCTACTGTACAATCATCTTCACTATAACCTGGTTTACTTTCCTACTGTACAATCATCTTCACTATAGCCTGCTTACTTACCTACTGTACAATCATCTTCACTATAACCTGGTTTATTTACCTACTGTACAATCATCTTCACTACAACCCGGTTTACTTACCCTCTGTTCAATCATCATCCCTATAACCTGGTTTACTTACCTACTGAACAATCATCTTCTCTATAATCTAGTTTACTTACCTTCTGTACAATCATCTTGTCTATAATATAGTTTACATACCCACTGAACAATCATCTTCTCTATAACCTTGTTTTACTTACCTACTGTACAATCATCTTCACTATAACCTGGTTTTACTTACCTACTGTACAATCATCTTCACTATAACCTGGTTTACTTACCTACTGTACAATCATCTTGTCGATAACCAGGTTTACAACCATCATTACATATTCCTGTTATATGATTACATTCTTTAGAACCTTTACACTGTCTTTTGTTACATTGTTTACTACATTTATCTCCATAGGTGTTATCACTGCATTCTAGAAAATATAAAAGATATGTTATGTTTTTGTGTTTTCAGAGAAATGTAGGCAGTTTGACTTAAAATGTGCTCAATGTAATCTCCACTATACCTGCTTTACATATTTACTACACAATCACTTTCTCCTGGTTTACTTACCTACTGTACAATCATCTTCACTATAACCTTTTATACTTACCTACTGTACAATCATCTTCTCTATAATCTAGTTTACTTACCTTCTTTACAATCACCTTCTCTGTTATCTAGTTAACTTATTTACTGTACAATCATCTTCTCTATAACCTGGTTTACTTATATACTGTACAATCATCTTCACTATAACCTGGTTTACTTACTCTTGTGTACAATCATCTTCACTATAACCTGGTTTACTTACCTACTGTACAATCACCTTCTCTATAACCTGGATTACTTACCTACTGTGCAATCATCTTGTCGATAACCAGGTTTACAACCATCTTTACACATTCCTGTTATATGATTACATTCTTTAGAACCTTTACACTGTCTTTTGTTACACTGCTTACTACATTTATCTCCATAGGTGTCATCCCTACATTCTGAAAAAATATAAAAGATATGTTATGATAGGGCTGTTGTTCATGGTAACATTTTAATTTTCAGATAAATGTGGGCAGATCGATTTAAACTGAACAAGTATTCCCTCTATAACCCGGTGTACATAAATACAGTACAAA
This sequence comes from Nipponacmea schrenckii, assembly GCA_030562195.1. Taxonomy (NCBI): domain Eukaryota; kingdom Metazoa; phylum Mollusca; class Gastropoda; family Lottiidae; genus Nipponacmea; species Nipponacmea schrenckii. The sequence continues at coordinate 13,581,672 of CM060202.1, forward strand.
CATATAACCCGGTTTAGTGAACGACTGTACAATCATTCTCTCTATAACCTGGTAACTTACTTTTTGTACAATCTTTTCCTATATAACCTGGTGTACAACCATCAAGGCACTTTCCGGTTCTATGAGGACAGCTTTGTGATCCGCTACAGTGTCGCTCTTTACATAGTTTTCTACAGTTCTTTCCATATGTCCCATTCATACATTCTGAAACACAGCAATGGGGATATTGTCAGCAGCTTGATGTGATATATCAAATATTTATTTATTTCAATTACTATAGTGTTTTAGGATCTTCAATGATCGGTGTTTTAGGATCTTCTATGATCGGGTTTCATGAACGACTATCCGTCCACTCCCTCTCTGGACAAAATGGTCACTTAAGGAGCGTGTTAATCGGTAGAACCCCCTACCACTCCCAATCCCCACAAACCCCATTATCATAAAGGATAAACTTACTATTACAACTCCTTCCTTGCCATCCTCTCTGACAACCATTAGGACAATTACCAGTTATAACATCACATTGATCATAGTTAGAACAATGACAGAAATTATTACAATCTGAACCATACGTTCCTGGAGCACAAACTGTAAGGATAAAGAAAGATAGTATGTTCTATGTTACCATGCTTTAATTGGTAAAAGAGTAAACTAAAACCTCAAATGATCATGCTTATTAACATAGTTATCACTAAATATTGTTTAGTCAAGAAAAGTTATTTACGTTCATTTACAAAATAAACATAATCCACTTACTTTAGATAGAACAGAGAGTTATTAGAACTAGGCCTATATACTACATTAAAAATTGAGGGGACTGAGATTAATTCCCTCGGGATGCAAAATAAAAACCTTAAGCCATGATTTATTCTATACTTAACATAGAGGGAACTGTTGAATCGGACCCAGGTGTGAATTATCTTTGTATTTTATTTCATACCAGTAATATAATATGTCCATCGTTTACAAGAACATGTGTATGTATATTCTAACAAATTGTGTATCGAACATATTGAATAAACATCTTAACATTTGGTGGTCATGTACATTGTATCTTTGTACCCATTACAATTCAGAAGATGATTAAAATTGATATTCCTATTCCTAATCAAGTTATTAATACCCAATATTATTGCATCGGTCTTAATTTCATTCCCATTCTTGGATTTATGTCTGTTCTAGAAATATTCCAAAAATTTCACCCGATGTAATTTTTAGACTTGAATAACAAATTTTTGGTTATTCAACTTTTAAGTACCGAAAATCTGACGTCTGCCCCTTTAAGGTATGAAACGGAGATGTTTAAATATAAACATACTGAATTGAAATGATATAGGTAAAAATATTCTTTAGTTACTTACAGTATATTTCAACTTCACATAAAGTCATAAAGTTAAATTCGTCACCAGGTTTATTATTACTAATATTAACAGAACGACCAGTTATAGTTTTATCACATTGTATAGGGTATACAGCAGGAGGGGTTGATTTACCAGGATGTTGAAAACATAATTTATTATCTATATATACTGAAAATCCTTTTAAATATTCTAATGCTGAAATACCAAGAGAAAAGATTATCATGACAATGTTCACAGAATTAAAGATATATTTTTAAGTATTGTAGATAAATGTTTGGAATCATGATACAGAAGAAAAATCTTCTTTTGTATTCTTAATTTAAAATAGAAACTTCTTAATTCGTAATCTCAATTAAAAATAGAAACTTCTTAATTCGTAATCTCAATTAAAAATAGAAACTTCTTATTTCGTAATCTCAATGTAATTACAATGTGATAGAATAATGTAGTAAAACTTACTGCCAGCCCTGTGAAATGTTTTTAAATACCCTATAGTATATTTTTGTTGTAAATCTATAGACCACCAGGCCCAAGGTGAATAACCAGTGTCACTACAGTAATGCATTTTTCTATTGGTATCAGTATATCCATCTGCAACTAGTTGAGGACCATATAAACTTGGGTTCTTTTTATATATGGCACTTTGATTAACAAATCTAGAATCTAAAGCTATATTCTCTGGAAGAACAATTAACATCAATATTAAACAGCATATTTACCAGACTATTACAATAACGGAAAATTTCAGCAACAAACATTTTTCTTTCCAAATAATTGTATTGGTAATATTGGTATTTTCATGTTTCATAGCAAATACTGTAGTTCATAACAGAAATTCACAATCTATGGATAAAAATTGTTTCCTAATACCTCGTTGACAAGAGGGACCTCCCCAACCTCTTAAACATCCTCTATTGCATCTACCTTTTCCAGGATTTTACATCTTTCATTATTTAAACAATGACAGGTATAACTTTTGTTATATCCAAAATTATAACCTGAAACATAATGAATATTCATTACAGCAAACAGTAGGTTACAGGCAAACACTATACATTTTGTTAAAGACAAACACTATCCTTTTTGTTACAGACAAACACTATAGTGACAGACAAACACTGTCATTAAAGGCAACCACTATAGTTAAAGGCAAACACGGTAATTAAAAAAATTAAAAAAAAACAACAAAAAATTTAAAAAATATAGTTACAGACAAACACTATAGTTACAGACAAACACTATAGTTAAAGACAAACACTATAGTTACAAACAGACACTATTGTTACAAACACTATAGTTACAGACAAACACCATAGTTACAGACAAACACTATAGATACAGACAAACACTAGTTGGGTATTACTTCTTATATTAAATAAATAATTGGCTATAAATTAACAATTGTCTATAAATAAATTATTTATTATATAAACTGTTAAATCATTTCCTGATAATATAACATCATTATATATATTATAATAACTGTTTTCGCGGGTTGATTTGGATCTAGAATATAATATGTAAATAAAGATGTACTAAAAATGTACGGGGGTCGCATATTTCAATTAATAAACACATGAAACTATGAATTTTGATTTCTGTTTCTATATATGTCTTCTCTTACATTATACAAGATTGTCAAGAAAGGACGAATTGTCATTTTAACTTTCAAATTCAGATAATGGAATTGAAGGCTTAAACTGAACTCCGTTTCCGATTAGGTATGATTAACAAACCATTTAAAATCCAAGTCTAAAAGTAGAACGTTACTCAAAGATGTAACACAAAATTTTAATATTCTGTATAGTTTATATACTTTATCTAAAGATTCACTGAGAATAAAGTTATGCTGAATATTTCCGGATGTTGAAATTAGATCAGTCGCCGTTTAATGTTTAAGTTTTAACAGAAATAAACTGTGATTTTTGCGGTTTTTAAGGCTTACGTCATTTTGATAAAATCTATTTTCAGGGAACAGTTGGCATTTTCCGGGGTTGTTTTAGATCTTGGATATAAGTAAGTAATCTTCTAGTATTACTGGCTGAAAATCATTCAATATTTTGAAATATTCCTCAAACTGAAAATTTCACTTATTCTACATTATAACTTACGAAGGCGGATAATTCTGAACACACGTGGATTTGAAGGCTCAAATTTCTATGGTTTACTGGTAAGGTAAGCTAAGAAAGGGAACGATTGGTCGAAAATATGGCTAATATTTCTCTTGCGGCTATTGTACAGAATGTTAATGAAAGCCAACTTATACAAATTCAAATCAAATGTTACTTACAATGTATATGTATTATTAGTCCAATAAACACACAACTTAGTACTAGGGTCGCCATCTGATGATAACAGGGAAGTAAAATACTTAAATGTCCAATTATTTTGAACAGCCTATTATTGAATGTTATCAACAAGGAAGGAATTAGTATCCTTTCTTTAAAGGGACAGTGTGTGAATTATTTTATCATTTAAAACGTTATGATTTATAAGTAAAAATATTTCTGAAAATATACTTTCATGTATATACTTGACCAAGCCGAATGGAAGATGTTTTATTTTTGGGAGTGATACAAAGGCAGTGTGATAATTTTATAAGTTAAATGAAAAGAAATTAACCTGAATCTTTAAACTAGACTAGGAAGATATACAATGTGCACATTCAGGAATTCACAAGATCATATGATGTTGGTAGTCGATACCATAGACATCCCATATATAACTGAACCAATCACACGTTATTTATAGGATATCTATGGTCTATACAATAGTATTTGAGTCAGTATTGTAGACTAGTTCCTTGTTTATTACGTATTTCGACTTTGGCGAAAACGTATTGTAATCGTTCGGATTATTTTATTTTTTTTTTTTTGTAATTCTTGGATGAGTTTGCAGACAAACTGGTAAAAGGTGCAGAAATTCTAAATCTACAGTTGATCTTAGAATGATTTCTATTATCAAATAAAACAAAACCGGAAGTTGAGTTTTTTTGCTTTAGCAAGTTTATTTTCACTTCGATTTTGACCGGATTTTCAGATTTGAAAACTTCAATGTATTTGTCAACTAACAATTATAGGTTTTATGCAATTAAGTTAAATATTATACCCACGATTTGCAATTCAATATTCAAGGGTCATCGGCAAAAATTTCAGACCGTGATTTCTCCTTTAATATAAATGGTAAAATTTTGAAACTTTACCAGTTGATAGGCGATATGATTATAATTTTTGAAAAAATGTGAAAAAAAAAATTCCACTTCCGGTTTAGCCTCAAATGACGTAATTACGTAACTTCCGGTCTAAAACTGCTAGGTGAAAAGTGAAAACTGTTTTATAAATAACTTGTCAATAGTAATTGATTTGACCTAAATAATTAGGTCAAGCTGCCATATAGGCCGCCATTTTGAATTTTCGTTACAATTCTTAAATCCGAAATTCAGACACTATTGATAGACCGATTTTGATGAAATTTAACACATAGATACATTGGATCATTATCTACCTTTTCTTGGAGATCGATTTTTAAATTTTGTATTTTTTTTCGAATTATTCAAATTTCGATTTTTTCAAAATTAGGTCACTTTAACGGCTACGGAAGGTGTGACCCACTTAATCTATGACCTTGAAAATTAAGTCAAATAATATTCAATATATTGTCTACGAGTAGGTATTTTTTTATTTGGCTTACTTAAAAAATTCACAGAGATAAGTGTACTTAAATACAGCAAAAATTGATAATTTTCATATTTTCGCCATTTTTAACCGTTACGGAAGGTATGACCTAATTATTTTATGAGTTTGAAAACTAGGTCAAATGATATTCAATATATTGTCTAGATGTAGGTCATTGCAAATTTAGCCTACATAATATTTTAAGGCTCTCGAAATACGTTCATAATTGTAAGCAATTCTAGTTTTCTTCTTTATTCCATACTGGACCCTTCAAAATAACATTGGGAAAGGTCAAATCTCCTGTTAGTGTTTACACCATCACATAATTATAGTAATTCTACATATATTATGTCCATGTTATACACATGTACTTGTGTATTTTTAAGCAAATTGTACGTTGAAATAGTGTATATTTCTTTTGCGGTCATGTACTTCATCGCCGGAAATTAGTATCTGAATAATCCGACACACCCGCTAATCGGACATTGTTTTTACCGTCCCGTTATATGTCGCATTACTCGGAGTACATCGAATTAACCGCGTAACACTAAATGTCTTATCCAGGCAGCGATTTTGCCATGAAAGAGTGAAGAAATTTGTAAAACCGCACTAATTGAGGATACAAGAAGAGAACTGGATATTAAAGCCTACTAGAACATCCTAGAAACAGTGAAGATAATTTGTAATTGTAATTTGTAGTCTAGATCTTCACGATGGTCAACGAATGTGTCTGAGTAGATTCCTGGCATGACTAAACAACTTCAATGACAAAACATTATTCTGTTCAATTTTTAATTGTGTTAATAACTAACAAAAAATTCTAAACCCGTATAGGCATTAAGAATGAATGTATAATACCAAACACTGGGAACTGAGCAAAAGAATTCAGATAAAATTTAACTTAGGTTTGATCTTGATATATTAGTCAAGTATTTTCTACAAATGAAGTTCTTAACATGGTGCAGAGGAGTATGACGTAAAACTAAATTCATTTTATTTCATTGCGACCTTGCACGATCGCGCTACGTGGGCGATCTCTCAATACGATACGATAACGACCATGGCGATCTATGAAGATCCATTATCGCCCAATAGGTGTTCTAGTGGTGATCTTTATAAACATGTAAGGGATCTCGCTGCATCTGAACGAAGCACAAAGCATCCAGATATCGACTTTCTTGGAAAATTGTGGCTGTCTCAGGCGATCTGATAGCGCTTCAATTACGATCTAGTATTTCAAGTAGCGCTCCGATGGCGATCAAGTAACGATATACGTATCTTATTCGATTATTTCAAATTAAAAACTCAATAATATCGATGAAGAGCTCAGCTATTCAAAAGCTAATTCAATTTCACCAAATCAAAAAATGTCGACTCAGTAAAATCTTTTAAAACTTTATTAAAATCTCAAGATATTTGGCCTAATTGTTCCGTAATTTTGTATTATAGGAAAAAAATTATAATAAGCGAAAGCCTGTTCTCTAATGCATTTTTATTATGAAGAAAATATTGTTTTCAAAAATATATATATATACTTTCAGAAACCAATAAAGAGTGACTCTTGGCACCAACATTCTGATTTTCATGTAAGCTTTACAATTTCCAGCAATAATATCACATAGCTATTTGAAACAAAACACTGTTGGAACGTTTTAATGACCTTTGACCTGTTAATGATTCTTTAATTTGACTCAAATTGGTTGCCTTACATTTGTCAAATCACTAGTATTAATTTTTTTAATGATAACTATCGTTGAAAAAATCAGGTTTATAAATATTTTTTCTCTTCTTTCTAATACTCCCGGGCCTCGGTATAAAGGATAAATTCTCCAAACGATAACACCTAGGCCCAGCTGTTATGTAAATACTTTCTTTCACAATTCTATTCGAATTTTAAATCCATAAATTAGTTTAACAACGCTTCATCTTCAAAATAATTTATTGGAAATCAGCGTCAAAGGACACAGATCGCTAGATTTTGGTCTACATATAGTTTTCATAAATTTACGTTCACTTAACTTTTCTAACCTTAGATACATTTACATAATATGTTAATATGGAACATATTATGTTACATGATAAGTAATTTGTGACCAAGTTTTATGATAGAGGAAGTAAGATCAACGAGGTTAAAAGACTTTATAAAACAATGATCATACACACAACAATAATAAAATAATAGAATTAATTCAAAATTCGAAATGAGAGAATAATTTTAAAAATACATTAATTTCGAAAAAAAAAATTAAAAATAAAATGAAATTATACATTCAAAAATGTTATTTAAGAAAACAAAAAGTTAGAAACATAAATAAAATTATTTAAAATTAAATCTCGTAATAGAAAACTGAAAATGGCAAAAATATTTAAAATAGAATTAGAATATACTCGAAAACGAAAAAAGGAAATAAAAAATATACAAAACAAACAATCGTAGAATGCTAGAAATAAAAATAACATAGGCTATATAACTTGAAGCATTTAGTTAAACAATATAGAGATTCAAATCTGTCAATTATTTCAAAATTTGGTGGAGATGAGAGACTCATTAACGATATCAACACACAGATTTGCAAACGTCTTAAAATTCAAGTGCAGGACATATATGTTCAGCTTACTGTATCTTTATCTTGTATGATAAAAAATTATCCTGTCTGCTAATTCTCAACAGTGAAGAACTAAACTTGGATTTCTCCTGGTATGTCAGTAGAATTTTTTCCATTATCAACTTCACTTGGTCCTGCTTTGCAACTATTTTTCATACTTAACTCGTTATAAAGATTATCACATGAGTATCTAAAATATTATACAATAAATGACCTTCAGGACTACAGTAAATGAATGTTTTGTAAATGGATTAGACTATACTGTTGTAAGTATAGTTTTGAATAGCTTGTATACAGTATATCTTCAATTGGTTTGTTGTTTTAGAGTTTTATCTATTGAAAGTCCGGTAGTTGTGTTATAATAGACAGATGAAGATTGATGTGGGTTGTTTACGGGATTTCTAGAGTCTGAAAAATATGAAAAGAAAATGTATGAATATATAATTTAGTTGTAAGTTGTTCTTACTGTACAGGGTTTCAGCTGATTCACTTGTCCAAGTCTGAAAGTATCTCATCGTCCAAGGTCTTAAAAGACTAAACAGATCAAAAGTGATATCTTGCGCAATACACAATATTTCCCACTTCATTATAGCTACAACGACATTACAACGAGAACATAGATTGAGCGATAACATTTATCAGAGCGACATCATTAATCAGAGTGATAACATACATTGTAGTGAGAACATACATTGAGCAATAACATTAATCAGAGCGACATCATTAATCAGAGCGATAGTGAGAACATACATTACAACGAGAACATACATTGAGCAATAACATTAATCAGAGCGACATCATTAATCAGAGCGATAACATACATTGTAGTGAGAATATTCATTAGAGCGAGAACATACAATATAGTGAGAACATACATTAGAGTGAGAATATTCATTATAGCGAGAACATGTACATTAGAGCGAGAACATACATCAAGGCTAGAACGCATATAAAAGTGAGAACATACGTGAGCATATATTACAGCGAGAACATTTATTATAGCAAGAGAATACATTAGAGAAAGAATATACATCAGAGCTAGGACATACATTAGAGCAAGAACATACATAAGAGCGGGAACATAATACAGCGAGAATATTCATTATATCGAGAACATACATTAGGGCGAGAATGTAGCCTACATCAGTGTTAGAACGCACGTAAAAGCGATAACATTCGAACAACATGATCAATCAGGGCGAGAACATACAATATCGAAATCGAAATATCGATTTTAATTAACTCTTTCAAAACAAATTCAGGTGAAAATAAGACTTTAATTTCAAGATATTTTGATTGAATTTAATTTTTATTCATTTAAATGCAATCAGTACTTTAAATTTCTAGTAAAACATCTCGTCAATGTATTGTGGTCCGAGGACGCTTCCTTATCAGGTTGATCAAAGGTATTTGGTATTTATAGACATAAATAACATATTTTAGAACTATTTTCATGTATAATTTACAATGTTTAAAACAACAAATATTTCGGAAATATAAACATTACAATCAGGTTGAATATAATTACCTTTGAACCCTGTGAACACGTGAGACAAAATTCACGGACGAGGCGCATACTTAAGTTTAGTTTTAAAAGTTTGTCGTCTGATCTTAGCTTGACTATCGAAACGTAACGAACTAACGTTTAGAAATTTTGGCTATAAAATAGTGAAGTCGTATTCTGCTTTGCTAATGAGACTTGGAATAGCATGTAAATAATTATGTGATCAAAAAAGTTTTACCAAATATTTTAGTATATTTAGCTATTGTTTTACTCCATTGGACTAATGTTAATACGTGTGGCGTTTATGAGACAATAACTGCCATTGCCTCATCACCAAAACATTGAGCGTAGTAATACACGGTAACCAATGTAAATAAACATGGCCGTCGCGCTATTAACGTCGATCATCTTCACGCTTGAACGTAAAATTCCAATTTTAATGTTGAATTCTAATATGTAATAAAGTTTCCATTAGCCTAACCCAAAGTCAATCTAATACTCCAAGTCTCATACGAAAAAATAATTGGCAAAATGCGATAGAACTCAATCGAATTAGGCCTGAGTGTGCTGGCCATAGCCGTAGACCCATTTGACCTAGTTACTCGCTTCAGTTTAAGAGCCTAAAAGTGCAGGTTTATTGATTGTTTAATATTAAGTTTCAAAATACTATACTTTTACTGAAAATTAACTGAATTGAGTGTAAACTGTTATAGTTTCTTTCACTTTCCTACGTCTTGTTTACATGCGGTCAGGTCTAGCCGAATCACCTCTCCGTTGTTCAATTGTATCCGCGTTCATTAAATTTCATGATTTTGTTGCTTTTCATCTTTAAAGTCGGAATTCATACTATTGTAGGGCTGGTCTCATTAACCATATATGATGGGAAAATGACCACACAAGGGTTCGATTTCAACGGTTTATTCAAAACCAAACAAAAACCCTGAAAGAATTCAAAGTTTACAATTAATACCATAATACAAATAAAAGATAACACAAATTCATAGTTACAAACATTAATAGCATCAATACAAGCTCTCTCAGTATACAGGACAGTTTATAGATTCCTGTGTTAATATGTCATTAACAGGTGAGATACTATAAACTCTCCTGTATACTGAGAGAGCTTGTATTGATGCTATTAATGTTTGTAACTATGAATTTGTGTTATCTTTTATTTGTATTATGGTATTAATTGTAAACTTTGAATTCTTTCAGGGTTTTTGTTTGGTTTTGAATAAACCGTTGAAATCGAACCCTTGTGTGGTCATTTTCCCATCATATATGGTTAATGAGACCAGCCCTACAATATTGGAGCCCGATAATCAGATGAGATCAGTTAAGATGGATATACTAGTAGAATCAACGTTCCAGTGTTCCAGTTAGACGTCTACGCGGTGCGAACTTTTATACTGGTGAATTTATTGTGTGTGAACTGTGATATCAAAAACTTTTCAACAGGATCAACTTTGTGATAATTTTAGATGTTTGGTTTCATTTCTACAAGTACCGGTACATAAGGTTAAGTTTTTAAATTAGTTTACATTATAATTAAGTTCATATATTATATATATAGGATATTTTCTTTGTGATTAATTTTTTCTTTCTGGTATTATAATTTTCCCCCACCCCTTTGACCTGCATTGACCTTTCATGGTTGACTTTCATGGTTGACCCTTATTTTGTCTTTTCCTAATATTATCTTTTGCAAATTTTGGTCTTTTCCCAAATTTGTCTTCTAATTTTGATAAGCTTATCAAACTTTAGTTACAATTATTTAAGACGTTTACACTCATTTCAATTATACATTGGTAAATTATTTTTATTTATACTTGGAATATTTTGGAAATATAGTTTAATATTTTCAAAAGTTAGTAATAATAGTATTTATAAATATATACATAGAAAATCTTAGAAAGATGGTTTGATATTTTCAATACTTTGTGGATTCAGGATCTATAAATATATTCGAATTTATTTTCTTTCGGTAATTAATTTTCGTATCTTAAATTTTCTATTTCTTGGTTTATCGTTATAAAACTTGAGTGTATACATAGTTAATATATTCATACACATATTCATACATTCACATTTATACATAGACACATTTACATATAAGCATACACATTTGAACTTGGTAATAATTATAAATTTATTTGTAGGAATTATTAAATAATAACTTTTTAAAAAAAAATTTAGTTTATAAATTTATTTATAGTAGATAATATAACTTTGATTAAATTTAAAACTCTTTATTTACAGAAGTTAATACAACTTAGTTTAAATTTATAAAAGTTAGTATTAAAAAGCTAATGGGTTATAAAAGGTATAACTATAATTTAGTTTAATAAATTTAATTAAACTTTCTAATTATTAGGTTATTATAACTTAAAGATTAAGTAACTTATAACTTGGGTTATTTTTCGTATAAAGATATTTGAGTTTGTATAAAACTTAGTTTTAGTGTGTCATTTTAGGAATTGTTTTTTTTTTCTATTTTGGTTCAGATTTCTACTTATTTCTATTCTAGTTTTCTATTTCCTCTAACTTATATTTCTATACCCAAATTTATTATTCTCAGATTACATCTTATATTTCAGCATCCAAATTCTAATCTCCTTGGATTTCAAATATCACTTGCACTCACTACAACACTAAATGTGTTTTAACATTACGTGTACTACTTGGTGAGATTTGGTATTTCAGAATATAATTTATGGGAACATTATACACTAGAGTTGTTTATATATATAGTGTTGTTTTGGGGTATTATTAAAGGCCTACGAGTTTGCGATGTCGACATAAATGCGTCCGTATCACGATTTATTTTGCGATATATATTGTGATATAGCGAGTATACATTTGCGATTGTGGTTGCGTATTGTTGTTTACGTTTACAATTTCCGGTTTTTGAATTGCGTTTGCGTTTTTGTGTTTCGACTATTTGCGTCTGCGATTTGAGTTTCTATTTCTGTTTGCGATTGTGTTTCATATTTACGATTATTATTTTGCGATACAATCCTATAGTCTTGGCCAGAAAGAAGGACATGTCATTACGGATGTGTGTGAACTATCGCCTTATCAATAAGAAGACAGTTAGAGATGCATATGCTTTGCCGAGGATTGAAGAGCTACTCGACCATCTTTCAGGAGCTAAGTATTTTTCTGTCTTAGACATGAAGAGCGGGTACCATCAGGTGAGCATTAGAGACGAAGACAAGATGAAGACCGCTTTAACGGTGGGACCACTCGGTTTTTATGAATACAATAGGATGCCCTTCGGTCTCACTAACGCGCCTGCCACATACCAACGGCTTATGGAGGATTGTTTAGGTGACCTAAATCTCAAGACCTGTGCTATTTTCATCGATGATTTGATAATTTCAACACATATGAAGAACACCTTGAAAGGATGTCAATGGTATTTTCCAAATTGACACAACATGGCTTGAAGTTAGCACCGAAGAAGTGTCGATTTTTCCAGGAAAAGGTAAAAATTTTAGGACATATTGTTACTGCCGATGGCGTTCAAACAGATCCTGAGAAGACCGAGAAGGTAACACCTAACAATCCAGAGGAATTACGCCGCTTCTTAGGCTTTGTAGGTAACTACAGGCGCTTCATACAAGATTTTTCCACCATTGCTAAAGACTTGTACGTGTTGCTAGTAGGCGGACCTATTAAAAAGAAGAGGGGGAAAGAATGGCATTGGGGAAAAGAACAGCAAGGGGCATTTGCAAAGCTAAAGGGATTTCTATTAAAACCATCAGTACTGGCTTATGCAGATTTTTCCAAGCCTTTCATTTTACATACAGATGCCAGTGGAAATGGTCTTGGAGCAGTTCTTTACAAGAAAATGAAGGAAAAGAAAGAGTTATCGCTTATGCAAGTAGATCCCTCAGCAAGTCAGAACGCAACTATCCAGCACACAAGTTAGAGTTTTTGGCACTCAAGTGGGCAGTATCAGAGAAATTCCATCAGTACCTCTGCAACAACATCTTCACTGTATACACCGACAACAACCCACTTACCTACATTTTGACCACAGCTAAACTGGACGCAACAGGACATCGGTGGTTGGCTGCACTTGCTGGATATAACTTCAGTATCAAATACAGAGCTGGAAAGAAGAACATTGATGCAGACGCCTTAAGCCGATTGCCAGAGAAAACAGAGAGAGACCAACATCATTTCCTAGAAATTACAGATGAAGTAGTTCAAGCCATCAAGAACATCGAACTAGAAGAAGGCTACATCCAAACTGTCAGTATGTCCCAACAAGTTGTGCCATCAGACATATCATCCTCTTTGACTAACTTAGTTTCACAGAAGGAGTGGAGGAAGAAACAGCTAGAAGATCCTATACTGAGAATAGCCATTACCAACATAGAAGAGAAAAGGAAACCACAACGTCCACCATCATCTCGCGAAGAAGCTGCTATAAACAGGGAGTATGGACACTTCGTTCTCCTGTCAGGAATCCTGTTTAGAAGTATGGTGATAAATGGGGATGAAGTATTCCAACTGGTAATCTCAAAAGTCTACAGATCCAAGGCTATCAAAGGAATACACGATGACGTTGGCCATCAAGGCAGAGACAGGACAGTTAGCTTGGCGCAAGAAAGATTTTACTGGCCCAGAATGGTAACTGACATTGAGGAATATCTACAGATCTGTAATAGATGTCTACACAGAATGACGATTCCTTCAACATGCCCACTTGTCAGCATCACCACCAGCCAGCCTTTAGAACTTGTGTGTATGGACTATGTTTGTGTAGAGGAGTCTAAGGGGGGTTATGACAATATTCTTGTCGTAACTGACCATTTTACTCGTTTTGCACAAGCATTCCCTGTCCGTAATACCACTGCCAAGACGACTGCAAAGATTCTTTTTGATACCTTCATTGTTCACTATGGTATCCCTACCCGGCTTCATAGCGATCAAGGTGCCCAGTTTGAAGAGCTTTGTAGTTTGACTGGTATGGATAAATCTCGGACGTCACCTTACCATCCTCAGGGAAATGGTCAGTGTGAGAGATTCAATCGGACTCTGCTAAGTATGCTTGGTACTTTAGACCCTGAGCAGAAGTCGGATTGGAAAACTTACGTTGCACCATTAGTCCATGCCTACAACTGTACCAGCCATGCAACAACAGGATATTCGCCACATGAATTGATGTTTGGTAGAAAACCTACCCTGGCTATAGATGTTTAGTCAACCAGGAAGACAACAAGAAGAGTTATACCACCTAAGTAGAAGAGTTAAAGACTAAACTAGAACATGCGTATATCACCGCCGCAGAAGAAATCGAGAAAGCCAGGAAAAACAAAGAGATGAACTACAAGCTAAATTTAAGAGCCAGGAGTAACCACCTTGAACCTGGTGATTCAGTACTGGTGAAGAAGCTAGCTTTTGATGGACGTCATAAAGCAGACAAGTGGGAGGAGAAATCTTATAAAGTTCTCAGAAGGCCAAATCCAGACATCCCAGTTTACGACGTTGCACCAATTGATGGCAGTGGACGACTAAGAACCCTTCACAGAAATCACTTGTTACCAATTGGTACTGTTCCTGATTTACCACCAGTATTCACTGCAAAGGAACCGAAACCGAAACGACATACAGCTGTGACAGAAGAAAATCAACCCACAGGAAGTGATGAGTCAGAAGACGAAGAAGATGAACCTGTGTATGTTGTAGAGGGAGCAATTTCCTTGCCCCCAGCTAGCCCTACAGATTCACATGGTAAGGATGATGTGTTTTTGAGGGATCCTGAAGAGATAGTTCAGCAGGGTGAAGATAGGCCAGTTTCACCTGATCCAGATCCAACAACATCAGTTTTAGAATCGTCTGCTGCAAATGAAGAACCATCACCAGAACCACCATTACCAGAATCCCCGGTCAGAGGCAGAAGAACCAGACAACCACCTAATTGGATGCGGAGTGGAGAGTATGTTATGTCCCATCAACAACAGATAACTTCTATTTGTCAGAGAAGGGTGGAACTTGCTAAAGCCTTATTACCGGTGGATTTGATGTCATTGTCACCAGACAGATTGAGGGTTGTGCTAGAGACTTTACCATCACTGTGCAAATCTCTATTCCCAGAAGAATTTCCACCAGAGAAGTAAAGGTTGGGACACCTTTAACAGAAAGGGGGGGGGGGATATGTTATAGGGTATATATTTTAAGTGTAAATATATTGTATGTTTTTTTTATCTTTAGCTAATGAGCATTTTACTAATGAGCACTATTAACCACAAGCTTTACTCAACTTTCCCTGTTACTATCTTCAGTCTTTAGAGTGAGTGAAATGTTACTTTAGCTCACTCATCTGTCCTTTTTACCTGTCCTATCCTATCAGTCTCAATTTAGTTTTCAAAGTTGTAGGATCTTCTCCTATAATTGTTGTGATTTTACACTGGGTTGAGATATTTAGATATTTTGAGAATCAGGATTTCAGAGTTTAAATATATATATAGTAAATAATCTAAAGGTATGTATATAATTACTTTAATAGTTTTTAGATATAAAATAGGTTTTAATAATAATTTAAGTTATTAATTTTTTGTTGTATTGGCAGCCATCTTTAATATTTGGACAATTAATAAACTCTATATTTTATTTAAGGTTGTGTTTGAAGTATTTCACTTCAAACATAGTTAATATAATATTAGGTACTTAACCTTACATATATATTACATTTACAAATCACATTATTTCATATTACAGGTTTTAGTTCCAAGCTATAAAAACCCCTTTTCAAGATGAGCTTATTAAGATATTTCTATTTATTGTACTGTAGCCTTAAATATGGACAGCCATCGCCGCCAACTATTTAGTGTATATATGTGTTAATTTAGATTCCTGTGTTAATATGTCATTAACAGGTGAGATACTATAAACTCTCCTGTATACTGAGAGAGCTTGTATTGATGCTATTAATGTTTGTAACTATGAATTTGTGTTATCTTTTATTTGTATTATGGTATTAATTGTAAACTTTGAATTCTTTCAGGGTTTTAGTTTGGTTTTGAATAAACCGTTGAAATCGAACCCTTGTGTGGTCATTTTCCCATCATATATGGTTAATGAGACCAGCCCTACAATGACATATTAACACAGGAACCTAAATTAACACATATAACTATATACTATATACTCTAATAATGGTTATTTACTTAATAGATTTAACATAAACAAAATATATACACTAAATAGTTGGCGGCGATGGCTGTCCATATTTAAGGCTACAGTACAATAAATAGAAATATCTTAATAAGCTTATCCTGAAAAGGGGTTTTTATAGCTTGCAACTCAAGCTTACTGCTTGGAATATCTAAAACCTGTAATATGAAATAATGTGATGTGTAAATATAATATATATGTAAGGTTAAGTACCTAATATTATATTAACTATGTTTGAAGTGAAATACTTCAAACATAACCTTAAATAAAATATAGAGTTTATTAATTATCCAAATATTAAAGATGGCTGCCAAATACAACAAAGAATTAATAACTTAAATTATCATTAAAACCTATTTTATATCTAAAAACTATTAAAGTAATTATATACATACCTTTAGATTATTCACTATATATATATTTAAACTCTGAAATCCTGATTCTCAAAATATCTAAATATCTCAACCCAGTGTAAAATCACAACAATTATAGGAGAAGATCCTACAACTTTGAAAACTAAATTGAGACTGATAGGATAGGACAGGTAAAAAGGACAGATGAGTGAGCTAAAGTAACATTTCACTCACTCTAAAGACTGAAGATAGTAACAGGGAAAGTTGAGTAAAGCTTGTGGTTAATAGTGCTCATTAGTAAAATGCTCATTAGCTAAAGATAAAAAAAACATACAATATATTTACACTTAAAATATATACCCTATAACAATACCAAAATGTTTTATTTTTTTTGATAAATGAATTGATTTATAAAGATTAAACATAAAATTGAGATAAACACTGTTTTTTCTTACATTTTGAGAGCTTTCCCCCGCGAACTATATTCTGACGAAAAGAAAATGGCTATTCCATCAACAAGATCAACTCCAGCGACAAAGGCGGGTAATATGAAATTTTCACGCAAAGAGTAGAATTTGTCGTGGTGTCAGGTTTTGAAAACGTAAATATAAGCAATAAACGGCTAACGCGCATTCATTCACTTTTCCATCCAACCTTCGTCCTGATATACGACCATAACCGCCATAGAGTGACGGTTTATTGCTTAAATAAATATACAAACCTAAATCCTCATAAATATGAGCTGCTGTTGGTTCTGTACTTTCATAAACACTATAAATACAAATATATAATTTCTACGGGTTTTTATAAATTGCCTGCAATGAACTGACGAATTTTTTATTTAAATCAAAACCTTAAAATGTATAGCCAATAGAATCACATATTGCCATGATTCACACTAGCTATTCAAAATACTGTTCAATATAGAACGAGAAGGCTTAAAAATCTTTTGAGGATTCCTATACTTACTTGCTTTCAGTCTGTTTTATTTCTGAATTAAAAAAAATAACAATAGATAAAATTTTCGCTTTTTCAAGATCATTTGATTTAAATGGAAACTTCTTCAATGTATAATCAAAGTTTAAAAATACTTCCATTGGTACTAATTACAAACTTGAAACATTTACCTTTATGTTGTCTGTATTTAATGAATGCAACTACACCAATGATTATAATAATCACCACCAAAAAGGTGATTACAACTGCTAGGACAAAAACTGTACCTTTATCTGAAATAAAACCCAATAATCTTAGGGATAACAGGAAGTAAGTTCGATCCATCGACCCTAAAAAAAAGCTCAACTATTTGTGAAATTATTTACTTTATGTGCACCATGTTTAAAATTGCCTGAAGAAGCAGATTAAGGTTTAATTTTTAATGTTTTATACAAATTGAAAATTAAAAATTTTTTTTTTTTTTTTTTTTTTTTTTTTGGTACTAATTGGCTTGATAAGGCTTTTGTCTGTCAAGCGTGTTAGTAATGTCAAGAGCAGTCCTTTGATTAAAATTTGTTGCTGACGAAAGATAATAACATTTATATGAACATTTATATAAACAATTTTATTGAAACAAACAACTGAATGTGGATGATATGCCACTCATTATGATTGATATATCATATTTTAATTGGCATAAACAGTATATATCATTAATTTATTAACCAATGATAGAATCCTTTTGCTAACAGACTTAATTCACGTATATCACAATTCATTCAATTACAATACTACTAACCGGTACTGCCTACTTTATAGTGTTCTTTTATAATTGTACAATCAGTTCCTTGATATCCATCCAGACAATCACATGCTCCATCTATATTATTACACTGGTCTTGTGATTGACAAAATCTTGCTGAACAATTTGATGAACAATTATACCCATAAAATCCATCATCACATTCTAAGAAGAGTTAAAGATACATACTGAACAATATGAACCACCAATAGGACTGAAGCTGTTCCAGGGGCATCTTTATTGTAATCCTTAAGCGACATTTAGGGGTAGAGAATGCATTAAATACACACAATGTTTCAATAATCTATATTGTCATCATCAGGTGAACTGGGGAAATGAAATACAAGAAAGCATATTTATATACAATACTAACAATAGTAACAGTTAATCAAAGATAATTACATGTAATAATAACTTAATAGGGGGATTAAGTGACGGAAGGTTTCTAAATAAACATATATAGATAAGTATATAGTTATAAATAATAAGGGTGTCTTCCCGGGACGTCACCGCTAGAAAATTTCCAATTGCCGGGAAGTCACCGTTTTGTTTTCTTTGATGATTTAAAGTTATGCCGCCACGAGATTATAGTTGTTAAGAGCTCATTAAAAATGACATAAATTCATGAAAATCGTTCTATAATTTATATTAACATGACTAATTATGGGTGTCACTCACTGTTTGGCAACTTCGATTAAATTGTTGAATTTTATTCACAGTTTGACAATAAGCAATGCATATTCATTCGGAATGGCAAACGCACAGCTCGATTACGAATTCACACTTACTAAACGAAACGGACGTTACTTGATAGTAGGTAGATACAAGTATCGCATTAATAAAAGAAAAATGGACGCTGATGTTTGGAAATGCACTTCCAAAATCTGCAATACCACTGCTGTCACAGCTTACGATATTCTGATAGGAGAAAATGGCACCCACAGCCACCAAGATGCTCGGCTCGACATTAAGGTAAGAGCTCCTGACGAATTCCTTTTAGTTTCAAACTGAGAAACTACCCCAGATTGGTGGACCTTGCCGACAACGTGACCAGTCAATGGTTGGAAGGCGCGCATGTATTGTATGAATGGAACCCTTATAGATATAACAATTTAGAAGGTTGGCATAGTCGTGTAAACTGATTCGTAAAGCACACCCCAAAATAATTAATTTCTTGAAGGCAGAACAGGGTGTAATTGGGATACGGATGGTTCAGTATGCCGCCGGCCATCAACGACCTCTCAAACTCTGGAATCTAGACTAAGAAAACAGCGATATGTGAATAATGCAGTTATTCTTCACGAGGTTGTGGACTAAAATAAATGTTATAAATAAAATAAATTATTAAAATATTTTGTTTAATTGGCTATAACCGGATTAGATCGGCTTAAGTGTACTATGATAACGACCAGCACGCCTAATGTCCTCAAAATCCATTTTTGACGAAATTCCCGGGAAGTCACCGTTTTTTGTATCTGCATGAGTAGTTTTTACCCAAGCGGTGACTTCCCGGGGAATGAACCATAATAAGAGTGAGCATGGCTTCAGAATAAACATGGATCTTTCCATATAGCTGGAAGGTAAATTCCTTGATCTCTGTTTATTTCAGGGTGATACTTGTAAATCTTAATGGCTTCACGAAGTTCTCCAGTGTGTTTGTGGGGGATATTGTTAGCGAGGATTTTGGTTTGGTCCCATTCTATGGTGTGATTGGTGTAATTGGCTTTATGTTCAGCTACGGCACTGCTTACGTCTTGTGTATTCGTTTTGGTCTTATGTTGGCTGATTCTGACACTAAGTGGGTTGGAAGAGAGGCCGATATTATATTTCCCTCCACAATCACAATTGACTTGGTATATTATGCCACTAGGATTTATTGTAAGGTTAGCATTTCATATTTAGTAACAGATAATTACCAGCATAAAATATACCTCTACTCCATGAACAATCGAGGAACAGTAACTTGGTGACAAGAAATTTGGTCATCGGAAATATTGTCACAGTAATATGGGCGCAAGGTATTTTGGTCAAAGTAATATGGAAAAATGGGCATAGTAATACGGACACAAGGTAATTTGGTCTCAGTAATACGGGAACAAGGTAAAGGACATATTTCCGGTGACCAAATTTCCTGTGACCAAGTTATACCTACATTCGTACAATCAAACAATATACCATCAAGAACCTAACATCCAAAATTCAAAACAGCAGTTCAACATTTTCCTTCACTTCATGAGCATCGCCTTAATGTAATGACCGCCCTCTTTCTATGAGCTGTCAGGGCTGTTCCCTTTCTATGAGCTGTCAGCACAGCCTCCTCAATTAGCTGACAAGGCCGCCCTCTTACTATGAGCTGCTAGGGCCGCTCTCTTCTTATGAACTGTCAGGACCACCATCTTCCTATCTGTGTATCATTAGGTGCAGAAAAAAACAAGCCCCAAAAATAACATTTGAATCTGCTTAGTATTTCATCAGAGATGACGATCTATTGATGTTCTACCTTGCTGCAAGAAATCAGTTTGTCTAAGTTAACGTCACCAAATTAATGAAATTTCCCTCAGAAATATGATTAAGTACCTTGAGTACAATCTAGAACTGTTGAACTATAACCAACAGAACATCCACCAATACATTCTCCTGTTATATGATCACATGTTGAATTATTCAAACATTTTCTATTATTACATTTCTTCTGACAACCAGCACCATAGAAACCATCAGAACATTCTAATAATTAATATAAAAATATAAGGTAGGTTGTATATAAATAATATAAATTCTGTACTACCATCTTCATTATAACCCGATTAATTATACTCTACAAGCAATACAACACAAGTAACCTTGCGACCTGGTTACTTATTGTACATATATCCTCACCATAACCTGGTTTACAGACCGACTGTGACTGTACAATTATCTTCAATATAACCTGCTTTACTTACCTACAGTAACTGTACAATCAACTGCTCTATATTTGGTTAACGTACCTACTGTACAATCATCTTCTCTATAACCTGGATTACTTATCTACTGAACAATCATCTTCTCAATAATCTGGATTACTTACCTACTGTACAACCATCTTCTCTATAATCTAGTTTACTTACCTACTGTACAATCATCTTCTCAATAATCTGGATTACTTATCTACTGTACAATCATCTTCTCAATAATCTGGATTACTTATCTACTGTACAACTATCTTCTTTATAAGCTTGTTTTACTTACCTACTGTACAATCATCTTCACTGTAACCTGGTTTACTTACCTAATGTACAATCATTTTCACTGTAACCAACAGAATATCCACCAATACATTTCCCTGTTATATGATCACATGTTGAATTATTCAAACATTTTCTATTATTACATTTCTTCTGACAACCAGCACCATAGAAACCATCAGAACATTATAATAATTAATATAAAAATATAAGATAAGTTGTATATAAATAATATAAATTCTGTACTACCATCTTCATTATAACCTGATTTATTATAATGGTTACTCCACAAGCAACACAAGATTCCTAAAGACCTAGTTACTAACCTAATGTACATATATACTCACCATAATCTGGTTTACAGACCGACGGTGACTGCACAATCATCTTCAATATAACCTGCTTTACTGACCTACAGTAACTGTACAATCATCGGCTCTCTATTCTGGTTATCTTACCTACTGTACAATCATCTTGTCTATAACCTGGATTACTTACCTTCTGTACAACCGTCTTCTTTATAACCTTGTTTTACTTACCTACTGTACAATCATCTTCACTATAACCTGGTTTACTTACCTACTGTACAATCCTCTTGTCGATAACCAGGTTTACAACCATCATTACATATTCCTGTTATATGATTACATTCTTTAGAACCTTTACACTGTCTTTTGTTACATTGTTTACTACATTTATCTCCATAGGTGTCACCCCTGCATTCTGACATATAAAATTATAAAAGATATGTTATGATAGGGCTGGGAATTCTTACAATTTTGTGTGTTCAGATAAATGTAGGCAGTTTGATTAAAAAGTAACTCAATGTAATCTCCACTAAACCTGCTTTACATATTTACTACATAATCACTTTCGCTATAACCCCGTTTACGAACCTTATGTACAACCATCTTCTCTATAACCTTTTTTACTTACCTACTGTACAATCATCTTCTCTATAATCTAGTTTACTTACCTTCTTTACAATCACTTTCTCTATAACCTGGTTTACTTATTTATTGTACAAATATCTTCTCTATAACCCAATTTACGTACCTACTGAACAATCACCTTCTCTATAACCAGGTTTACAACCATCATTACATATTCCTGTTATATGATTACATTCTTCAGAACCTTTACACTGTCTTTTGTTACATTGTTTACTACATTTATCTCCATATTTGTCATCCCTACATTCTGGAAAAATATAAAAGATATGTTATGATAGGGCTGTTGTTCATGGTATCATTTTTTAATTTCCAGATAAATGTGGGCAGATCGATTAAAACTTAACAGGTATTCCCTCTATAACCCGGTGTACATAAATACTGTACAAACATATAACCCGGTTTAGTAAACGACTGTACAAACATTCTCTCTATAACCTGGTCACTTACTCTTTGTACAATCATTTCCTATATAACCTGGTGTACAACCATCAAGGCACTTTCCGGTTCTATGAGGACAGCTTTGTGATCCGCTACAGTGTCGCTCTTTACATAGTTTTCTACAGTTCTTTCCATATGTCCCATTCATACATTCTGAAACACAGCAATGGGGATATTATCAGCAGCTTAATGGGATATATCGAATATTTATTTATTTCAATTATTAGAGTGTTTTAGGATCTTCTATGATCGGGTTTCATGGACCACTACCCACCCACTCCCTCTCCAGACAAAATGGTCACTCCTGTTTAAGGAGCGTTTAAGATCACGTATTAATCGGTAGAGCTTAGACGTTACACCCCCCACAACCCCATTATCAAAAAGGATAAACCTACCATTACATCTCTTCCCTTGCCATCCTCTCTGACAACCATTAGGACAATAACCAGTTATAACATCACATTGATCATAGTTAGAACAATGACAGAAATTATTACAATCGAAACCATACGTTCCTGGAGCACAAACTGTAAGGATAAAGAGAGATAGTATGTTCTATGTTACCATGCTTTAATTGGTAAAAGACGGGACTGAGATTCATTCCCTCGGGATGCGAAATAAAAACCCTAAGCCATGATTTATTCTATGCTTTACATAGAGGGAACTGTTGAATCGGACCCAGATGTGAATTATCTTTGTTACATTATTGATACCAGTAATATAAATGTCCATCGTTTATAAGAACAGGTGTATGTATGATCCAACAAATTGTGTATCGAATAAACATCTTAACATCTGGGGGTCATGTACATTGTATCTTTGAACCCATCCCACAAATGTACTTAATATATACCTAATATTATTGGATCGGTCTGAATTTCATTTCCATTCTAAGAGTAACGTCTGTTCTAGAAATATTGCAAAAATTTCACCAGATGTGATTTTTTTTAATATACATAAAATAAGCCTTAAAAGGATAATAGGTCTTAGAATAAACATAAATTTGAAAAAATTGAAACTTGGCCAATAAGAGCTCTATTCAAAAGTAAATACCTGCTGCCATAAATAATCCATGAAAAGGCATTTGATTATTGGATAAAGCTTAATAAATTACTTTATGACACGAGGTAAGTTCACTCATGAATATATACTTATATTGAGAACTAAAATTGTATGTTCATGCTGAGACGCAGTATCACTTTAATAAGACAGATCCATCTTTCTATGTGGTCTTATATAACATATATATCTTCAAGAGAGATTAATTAATCCGGGTTTTTCCCTTTAAGGTATGTAATGGAGATGTTTAAATTTAAACATACTGAATTGACATGAAAATAGGTAAAAAAATTTCTAGTAACTAACCGTATATTTCAACTTCACATAAAGTAATAAAGTTAAATTCGTCACCAGGTTTATTATTACTAATATTAACAGAACGACCGGTTATAGTTTTATCACATTGTATAGGGTATACAGCAGGAGGGGTTGATTTACCAGGATGTTGAAAACACAATTTATTATCAATATATACTGAAAATCCTTTTAAATATTCTAATGCTGAAATACCAAGAGAAAAGATTATCATGACAATGTTCACAGAATTAAAGATATATTTTTAAGTATTGTAGATAAATGTTTGGAACCATGATACAGAAGAAATTAAAAAAAGAAACTTTTTATTTCGTATTCTCAATTAAAAATAGAAACTTTTTATTTCGTATTCTCAATTAAAAATAGAAACTTCTTATTTGGTAATCTCAATGTAATTACAATGTGATAGAATAATGAAGTAAAACTTACTGCCAGCTCTGTGAAATGTTTGTAAATATCCTATAGTATATTTTTGTTGTAAATCTATAGACCACCAGGCCCATGGTGAATAACCGATGTCACTACAGTAATGTATGTTTCTATTGGTATCATTATATCCATCTACAACTAGTTGAGGACCATATAAACTTGGGTTCTTTTTATATATGGCACTTTGATTAACAAATCTAGAATCTAAAGCTATATTCTCTGGAATAACAATTAACATCTATATTAAACAGCATGTTTACCAGGCTATTACAATTACGGAAAATCTCAGCAACAAACATTTTTCATTCCAAATAATTGTATTGGTACTATTTGTATTTTCATGTTTCATAGCAAATACTGTAGTTCATAACAGAAATTCACAATCTATAGTTAAAAATTGTTTCCTAATACCTCTTTGACAAGAGGGACCTCCCCAACCTCTTAAACATCCTCTATTGCATCTACCTGTTCCAAGGATTACATCTTTCATTATTTAAACAATGACAGGTATAGCCATTGTTATATCCAAAATTATAACCTGAAACATAATGAATATCCATTACAACAAATAGTAGGTTACAAAGAAATACTATAGTTACACACTACAGTGACAGACAAACACTGAAGTTACAGACAAACACAATAGTTACAGACAAACACTATAGTTACAGACAACACTATAGTTACAAACACTATAGTTACAGACAAACACCATAGTTACAGACAAACACTATAGTTACAGAAAAACACTATAGTTACAGACACACACTATAGTTGCAGACAAACACTGTAGTTACAGACAAACACTGTAGTTACAGACAAACACCATAGTTACAGACACACACTATAGTTGCAGACAAACACTGTAGTTACAGACAAACACTGTAGTTACAGACTATAGTTACAGACAAACACTGTAGTTACAGACAACACTATAGTTACAGACAAACACTATAGTTGCAGACAAACACTGTAGTTACAGACAAACACTGTAGTTACAGATTATAGTTACAGACAAACATTGTAGTTACAGACAACACTATAGTTACAGACAACACTATAGTTGCAGACAAACACTGTAGTTACAGACAAACACTGTAGTTACAGACAACACTATAGTTACAGACAACACTATAGTTACAGACAACACTATAGTTGCAGACAAACACTGTAGTTACAGACAACACTGTAGTTACAGACAACACTATAGTTACAGACAACACTATAGTTAAAAAAACAAAACAAATATAGTTACAGACAAAAACTGTAGTTACAGACAAACACTGTAGTTACAGAAAATATAGTTACAGACAAAAACTTAGTTCAGACAAAATTAAAACAAAAAATAGTTACAGACAAACACTTAGTTACAGAAAACACTTAGTTACAGAAAATATAGTTCAGACAAACACTGTAGTTACAGACAAAAAGTTACAGACAAACACCTTTGTTACAGAAAATATAGTTCAGACAAACACTGTAGTTACAGACTATAGTTACAGACAAACACTGTAGTTACAGACAAACAATGTAGTTACAGACTATAGTTACAGACAAACACTGTAGTTACAGACAACACTATAGTTACAGACAAACACTATAGTTACAGACAAACACTATAGTTACAGACAAACACTATAGTTACAGAAAACACTATAATTACAGACATACACTATAGTTACAGACAAACACTGTAGTTACAGACAAACACTATAGTTACAGACAAACACTACAGTTACAGACAAACACTATAGTTACAGACAAACACCATAGTTACAGACAAACACTGTAGTTACAGACAAACACTATAGTTACAGACCAACATTATAGTTACAGACTATTATAGTTTATACTTTATCTAAAATTAACTGAGAATAAAGTTATGTTGGATATGGATATTGCCGGATGTTGAAATTAGATTAGTTGCCGTTTAATGTTTAGTATTAACGGAAACAAACTGTGATTTTTGCGGTTTTTAAGGCTTATGTCATTTTGATAAAATCTATTTTCAGGGAACAGTTGGCATTTTCTGGATTGTTTTAGATCTTGGATATATGTAAGTAGTCTTCTAGTATTACTGGCTGAAAATCACTCAACATTTTGAAATATTCCTGAAACTGGAAATTTCACTTATTCTACATTATAACTTACGAACGCGGATAATTCTGAACAGACGATACAATAGAATTGGAGTCAGTAATGTATCCTGACTAGTTCCTTGTTAATTTTCTTTTTATTCCATACTGTCCCCTTCAACGTAAGATTGTTGAGCTTTATCTCTTTATTACGGAGCCCCTTAGGCGCAATTTGCAATATTTTTTTTTCAATATTTCGTTTAAAAGAAATAATATCACATATTTCGTTTAAACGAATTATTATTTCGTTTAAACGAAATATGTATTTCGATAAAAAGAAATAATCTAATCGATAAAACAAATTAATTATTTCGTTCAAACAAAATATTGAATTAGATTAATCGAAATAATTAGTTCGATTAAAGATTTTGCAGTTGTCTACTCGAAAGGGTTATTCCATTTCTCTCAGATAATATTTATAAAATTTCGCCCGTATTAGTTCCATTAAAAAGTAAAATCTAATCAAATGCAACCAGTTTTCAGCCATTGTGATAACACAACTAGTTTGGTATATACAAGTTAAAATATTTAGTTAAAATTATTATTTCGTTTAAAAGAATTATTATTATATTATGAATTTGAAATAATTATTTCGTTTTATCGAAATAATAATTCGTTTAAAAGAAATATGTGATATTATTAATTTCGTTTAAACGAAATAATGAAAAAAAAAGTATTGCAAATTGCGGGAAATGTACAGACTGTTAATGAATACTAATTTTTTTTTCATTACGATAATTCAAATCAAATATTACTTACAATGTATATGTATTATTAGTCCAATAAACACACAACTTAGTACTAGGGCAGCCCCATCTGATGATAACAGGGAAGTAAAATACTAAAGTTTCAAAGTATGGAACACGCCAATAATTGAATTTCATCGACAAGGAAGGGATAAACATGACGCGTTGAATAGGAGGTACATGATTGTATTTCAAAGACGGTCATCAGTATTTGTGCCCATTAAAAATCTTGTCAAAGTGATATTGTTGATTATGAGTTCTCAAAGTATTTCAACTAAGTGGGAACTTTTTATAGCCGTCGCACGTGTCTGTTTGCCTGTCCGTCCGTTGTGGACACGATAGAGAGCTGTTTTCGTGATGAGTATTTACGAAACTAACTCAAAAATCAAACCAATCGAAAACTATTTACTAAGAGTTATTCCACCTGTTCTTAAATGATTTGTGGACACGATATCGAATTGGTTTCTTGCTGGATTTTGACGAAACTTGGTGCGAGTGTTTCTAATCACCGAAAGATAACCCCTATTGAAAATCAGATCAATCAAAAATTATTTACTATGATTTATTGACCTTGTTCAATTTTTTGTAGACTCGATAGAGAGCTCGTTTCTTGGTGGATTGTAATCACACAGGAGTGAACCAGGAGCGCCACCGCCACTGAAATCAGCTATGCAGACTGTAAGCCGGTTAGTGTCAACGAAAGTATCTTGTCTCTTCTACCCTAAGTCAAGGGAAACAATTAAACTATTTAGAAGCAAGGAAGCGATTCTCGCCTTTTAATCAAGGCAAACTGAGGAAAATTGTTTCACTGTCATTCTTTGTTATGATTCACATGGACATTAATAGGAAATATTAGCCTATTTACTGACAACTGAACCGTCTTCAAACCGTAATAACAATCGGTAAGCCTCGGCTGTTCACGGAAATAGTGTAACGTATTTATCAATACAATAAAGCCGGTCTTAATAATCAGTTGTTTTCGTAAATAGTACCGTTAATTCAGTAAAACCTCTAGAAGCTCTTTGATTCCATTCTAATGTCGAACGTCATGGCCGATATTGCAATTTGTACTATGGCATTGAAGTTGAGCTCTACTAGCTTTGCGTTGTTAACGAGCAATTGCATGCTTGGCCACTCTTTGAAATATAAGGCACCCTCTGTGTATCAAATTTCTCAATGCGACATCTTAAAAGGAAGAGTTACACGTTCTATGGTGATTCGAACGGTGCTATTTGATAGTTTTCAAAGAAATATGTCTGATATATTTTAAACGTGTCTAGTTAAATATGGTATTAGATGTACGTTTATTTAAATTACATGTACTTCAATATGCCATCTTTAGAAACTCTTGTCAATTATACTGTAGAGTATATTGTTCTACAGGGGCTTTTATGGACTTTCTCTGGGGATTTCTTTAGATCTTTAGGGCTTAATGAAAATGCGTATGTTTAAAGATAAATTCTTTCTTTCTTTCTTTTCTCGACAATAATCAAGACGATTGTCTGAAAAATACAAACATAAACAAATGAAATAATGTCTATTAGGACGAATGAGATTTATTAACTTAATAAAGAACATGAGAATATGACAATATTATTAATATGAGTTTAATACAAATTTCAATATAACCTACCATAAATTAGGGCTTTTTAACTCATTATAAATAAGTATTTCTTAAAATTAAATTAAGTATGTTGAGAATAATTAAAGCTGTTGACACAAAACCATAGATGATAGCCCGGATAAGACGATGTTTCTGGTGGTATGGCAGGCTTCCTTCGACTTCTTCTTTGGTCAAAAAAATATTCATATAATAAACCAGATATAATCCCACCAGTTAGTAGTCCTGCCCAGTACACCTTCACTGTATAATAATAGAATTAACTAGTAGGCTCAACTGGGTAACCATAATCTTTAAATGGCATTTAGTAAAGGATAAAAAAAAATTAACATGGATTACAATTACTTACTATATATTAGCGATTTTTCAACCAGCGTTCTCTGGTCCTTAGCAAGCAATGAATGAAGCAATAGTGTCGGTACAATATAAAGATATATTGTGTGAAATAACATACTACATTGAAATGAAGGGCAAAGTTTAGGTACACAACAACACCCCCACCCTAAACCATAAAAACACACAAAACATAACTAACTTTCTAGTTATTTTGGGACAGATTTGTTGAATGTTCGTCCAAAATCTTGCTTCTCATGACTTACCCAATGGTCTTTCCAATGGTTCATTACAAAAGCTGGTGCTAGGGATCGTGCAGGGTTGATGGAGCTTCCAGTAAACCGAAACTGCAAAGAAAAAACGAAACTGTAATTCATTTTGAACATAAGGAACAAAAACGTGTAGAGAAAGCAGTGGTTGTGGATTTAATACTGGTATTTGTGCATGCCATTAATTGAGTCCTCCTTCCCCACAATTCTAATCTACTCATTAACATCGACAAGGTGTTAAGCAAAGAATCAGCCATTTGAATTGATTTTTGAAAATCTAAGTTGTTATTCTTGTTCAAAATATGACTGATTTCCTTCTGTTAAAGAAACTTTTAAGGTGTAGAATTCAGACGCTGAGTTTCGGAAATGACTTAAGATATTCATGGAAATGTTCATACACATTGTCTTGTTCAAAATGCTGACAAATCCGCACATATCGTTGCATTTTTCAAAAATCCTTGACGATATAGAAATCGTGTGTTTTGAATAGTTCTTGATGTAGTTTCTACTGGCAAAAGCTGTAATTTTGTTCTATAAGTTTCAGTTCTCAACATGGAATCAAGATCTATGATAAAAAACCCAAAATATTAAGTTTTGTAGGAATAGTTAATGCAGTTGAAAATAGTGCATCGGACGGTCAAAAGATAAGTTACAAAATATAGCCCCTTTCAGTTAATTTTACTTGGAAATTTTCATATCATTGTTACTTTTATGATTCATACTAATGTATTGTACATGTAAGATGACATTGTGTGTACTTAACGAATAATTTTCCGAAAAAGGGTTGATTTAGGAAGAAATTTTCGTATAACGCATAGGGCTTTACATAAGCAATGAACGATGGACCCACTGCAGTTACGGTTATATGAATAGGCCTACATTGGACTTTGATTATCTAAATTCGTTTCATCGGTTATTCTGTAACCTTTCTGTTTTCTCCAAACTCTTTTTGACGACGCCTTTCTCTTTTTAACAGAAAGGTTACAGAATAACCGATGAAACGAATTTAGTTAATCAAAGCCAGCCAATTTTAGATGTTATGTTGAATAAGGATGTGCTTGTGGGAACCATTGGAAAAAAGGGGGGAAAAGTTTGGATTTTGTAAGGCAAAGATTATCTAGAAATCAGAAGGGAATTACCGCTGCAAATATTATCAATGGGATAGCACGTATGTTATTATTAGATTTGAAAAACAATAACAACGATGATATTGTTTTGTTGAGTTAAATGTTTCCGTACCTGAGATTTGCTTTACATTCCTTGAATATACTCTCTTTGCTTTATCTGCTTTGAATGTAATAAATTTGCTTTATCTATCTTGTATGTACTTGAATTGCTTAATCTACCTTGAATGTACTTGATTTGTTTATGTACCTTGAATGTACTTTGATTTGCTTTAGCACGTCCCCCACCAACTCCACCCCCCCCCCCCACCTCCCACCCAACCGTTAAGCCGTGTCGTTCACTAAATTTCGCCTACGACTATTTATCGAATTGTCCGCTAAATGTGGTCGAAGCTACAGATGGGAGTGATGTTTTAGCCGCTAAATTTGGTCTTTCATTATGTAAGGGAAGCTAATGTTTAGCGCAGTCGCTCGCTTATTTTCATCTTCCACCATATATTGGTGTTGGTTATTTAGCGAAGTCGCTCGCTAAATTTGGATTTCCATTATGTAAGGGAAGCTAATGTTTAGCGAAGTCGCTCGCTAAATTTCATCTTGCACCATATAGGAGTGCTGGTTGTTTAGCGAAGTAGCTCGCTAAATTTGGTCTTTCATTATGTAAGGGAAGCTAATGTTTAGCGAAGTCGCTCGCTAAATTAAATCTTCCACCATATAAAGGTGTTGGTTATTTAGCGAAGTTTCTCGCTAAATTTGGTCTTTCATTATGTAAGAGAAGCTTATGTTTAGCGAAGTCGCTCGCTAAATTTGGTCTTCCATCATATAGGAGTGTTAGTTATTTAGCGAAGTCGCTCGCTAAATTTGGTCTTTCATTATGTAAGGGAAGCTAATGTTAAGCGAAGTCGCTCGCTAAATTTCATCTTCCACCATATAGGGGTGTTGGTAATTTAGCGAAGTCGCTCGCTAAATTTGGTCTTTCATTATGTAAGAGAAGCTAATGTTTAGCGAAGTCGCTCGCTTAATTTCATGTTCCACCATATAGGAGTGTTGGTTATTTAGAGAAGTCGCTCGCTAAGATTGTCGAAGCTACAGTATATACAGTAAATGAAATTCGCTACTGATTTTCACTCTTGTATACAGGAGTATAAGTTAGCTAACTTAGCTTACGTGCTACCTCCGTCTATAGGTCAGTTGATTAGGTGAGATCGATGTAACCTCTGACTCAATTTTCAATTTTGGATGTACACATTCTGATAAACTTTGTATGGCTTCTATATCACTTCTATACTCGTATCCCCAAATTTCACTACCATAAAGCCATATTGGTTTAACAATCGAGTCAAATATTATAAAAGTATGGAGGTATAACGTTGCCAATACTCTCGATTGTGTTACAGCTTTAAATACCAATGTTAATATTACAAAATACATTTGTCCTGCAAAATACAATTGTTGATTTGTAAAAATGTGAAATGTATGAGTATACCCCAAAATCCCGTGATATGGCACACGAATGCAGCTTACAATTTACACTTTGCATTCTGCATTAGTCACTTTACATTACGCACTTTGTATTATCGGGCCTTGCAGAATAGACTTCTACACAATAGAACATATACCTTATATGGAAGGATGACGTATTCATTTGCATACGTAAAAAACGGCAGAAATGTACGGAAATTTATAAATATGCGTGAGAAATAAATTCTCTCTGACGGTCAAGGTCGGTAAAAAAGGACGTTACGGGACTACTTCACTTGTGTATCTCTTTAACTTTATATCCACTAATAAACGCCAGGGTGATGTTCTGGACACTATTCTATATACTCACACCAAATTTTATTAAAATCGGATCATTTTTTCTACTATAAATCGATTTTTTGTTTGTATAAATATCGCTCTTTTAACTTTTGATAAATAATGTTCGAATGTCGATAAATGGATAACTTCAATTTAATAAAGATGAAGAGTAAACATACGAGTCTTTTCGTAAAAATACATATATACTTGAGACAGTTTCAGGGACGTTTTGTACCAACTTAATATAAATGTCTGTACATGGAATTAAATTAGCCTTAGAGCACCTACTTCGGTATTCTACCACTGCTGGAAGTGACGATAAAAAATATTTGATTTTCTGTTGACTTGACCTAGCGACACTGACAATGACTCACTACTCACATGACATATGAGTCACCCGGATGACCCACACTGTCACAGTGGGCCTGTAAGTATGGCACCATATCGTCTATATACGCCATAGAGCCCGTACTTCAGTTCATACCGCTATTGGAGGTGGCGTAAAAAATTATTTGATTTTTCCATGATGTGACCTACAGACACTGACAATGACTCACAAGTCTAATGAGTCACCCCAATGACCCACACTGCCCAGTAACGGCCTAGGCCACCATATCGTCCATATGCGCCATTGAGCACCTTCTTCAGTAGCCTACCACTGCCGGAACGATAAGAATTATTTGATTTTTCCATGACGTGACCTACAGGCACTGACAATGACCCACAAGTCTAATGAGTCACCCCATTGACCCATACTGCCCAGCAACGGCCAAGGCCACCATGCATATCGCCCATATGCGCCATATAGGCAACCATATCGTGTATATACGCCATAGAGCCCCAACTTCAGTATCATACCGCTACTGGAAGTGAAGATCATAACGGTAATTGGTAATGATTCACTATTTCTACTGTATCCAGTATCACGGACCGATCATCGGGCCGGGCATCGTACTTCATCTTTTCGTGTCTTTATAGAGATGTTTTAAGTGATAGTCTTTAAATCCCCTGTTCCGCATGCTGGACTTCAGCCCTGAGTTACCCCGGACAAAATACCCTGTTATATCCCGGACGACCCCCGTATTTTTGGGCGAAATTTTATTAAAAATGTCAAAATAGTTCTGCACATATACCCGGAAAAGCAAAGGGGTAGACCCGGATGAACAGATCCGGACAGGTTAGGATTACACATGAACCTTGCCGGTGTAGAGCAGGAGTAGCCCTAAAGTGACCAGTGACTATACCGACAATGGTTCGGAGTAGACCGGACATAGGCCCAGAGAAGACCTGAAAAACGGAGAAGCCCCGGCTTAACGCCGTAACACACGAAAGTATTTGTCATGTCAAATAGATCTTGGGCTCAGCCCGGACCGCACTGAAGGAGTATCTATGGATCAGAGTCCGGGTGTATTCCGGGGCTTGAGTCCGGGAATGTGGGATTGAGGCTATACCCTAACTAAAGGCCCGGAGTACTGCAAAACATTTTTGCTTGAAATTTCATCCAAAACTATTTGGAATTGTCCAGGTTATACCGGGGTATTTTGTCCGGAGCTACTCTGGGCTGGAGTCCAGGCATCTGTGACTGGGGCTTAAAAGGACAACGGCGGCATTTGTTCCGACCAATCAAACGTTAGTCTAGTTTTTTTAGCTGAGCTAATCAGTAATAGCCTTCACAGCTCACTGTAAAAATTGGTGCCTTCAAATCCATGTATATCCATAATTATCCGCATTTGAAATTTGAAATTACTACTCATAATTAAGAGAGACAACGCGATATTATAGAAAATACATAAAAGAAATAGAAATCATAAAGAAGTACAAAAGTGAAGTAGTGCCGTAACGTCCCTTTTTTACCAACCTTGACCGTTAGGGGGAATTTATTTTTCATGCATGTTTATAAATTTCCGTACATTTCCATCGTTTTTGTACGTATGCAAATGAAAACGTCATCATTCCATATAAGGTATATGTTCTATTATGTAGAAGTCTATTCTGCGAGGCTCGATAATGCAAAGTGCGTAATGCAAAGTGACTAATGCAGAATGTAAAATGCAAAGTGTCTAATGCAAAATGCATAATGTAAAAGTGTAAATTGTAAGCTGCATTCGTGCGCCATTTCAAGGGATTTTGGTGTATACATATACATTTTACATTTTTACAAATCGACAATTGTACTTTGCAGCATTGACAAATGTATTTTGTAATAACAACATTGGTATTTATAGCTGCAACAGTATCGAGAATATTGGCAACGTTATACCTCCATATAAAAGGGGAATAGATGGCATTCTGCTCAACAGGTTTCGAATTGGCAAAAATGCTCTCTTGGCTTTGCTCCAGCATAACCTTGAGCAAAACAAAAGGCCTAAGTTATTGTAATATGAAACACATACTAATCTGTTTTCGATGTAATCAACGTATTCATAACCACGAAGAGGTCCTCCATTTAAAAAAACTTTTGTTTTCGTAGCATTTACCTGAAGGTCAAACTGGATACAAAACTTTGATAACAAATTAAGTTTTCTTTGAAGGTCGGAGTTAGATTCACATAGAATACTCAAGTCGTCTGCATACAATAAAATAAATAAAACTTCAACCTCTTGGGATGTGCAAATGCCATTAATATTGGGCGAGCTTTCCATACAATCAATGAGCTGGTTAATGTACAAACAAAACAAAACAAAAACAGACAGGCAGGCATTTTTCTTTATACAGTATTGTAATGCTATATAAATCTTGACATCATTTTGACAAAATATTAAATTCCATTAGAAAAGGGTTGCCGGTTAAAAATAAGGCCTTAACATAAAAAAATAGGCCATATTGTGAGTTTTAGTTTAAGCATACTCTATGAAAAATAGTCCCAAACATCCGCTTTCAAAAATAAAGAACAGCAATTGAAAAAAGAAAAAAAGATATGTTTATTTTTCTTTATATTGTAATGATATAGGGCCTATAAATTTTGACATCATTTTGATAAAATGTACAAATACAAAAAAAAAATTGCCATGTGACCACGAGAAAGAAAAAGATCGTCAATGAACCAAAATGGCGGCTAGAAAGACTTAACGATAGCCTTGTCATTAACAAAAGTGAATCAACCTGTGTAAAATTGAAACAAGTGTAAAAATTGAACGATTTAGCTGTGTGTTTTGCTTCTGTGCTATTATTTATTAGTTTGGACCAAATTCAGAGGAGTGAAGTTTGTGAACGTGGAACTGTAATTCAAATAACCTGGACCTGGGTGTGTGGAACTTATCATGTCAATTGGAGACAGTTCCGTATCAAACTTTCCATTTTCAAAAATTTCAATTTCCATCTTAATTTCATAAGTTTTATTACATAAAATATTGACCTAGTTAAAAACCCTATCTAGGTCACTGCAGACAACAAAACGTAGTAGGCCTATTAGCACAGAGTAATGCAAAGTGACTAATGCAGAATGTAAAATGCAAAGTGACTAATGCAAAATGCATAATGCAAAGTGTAAATTGTAAGCTGCATTCGTGCACCATTTCATGGGATTTATGACATAAACCATGTAATCTGTTCTAATATTAGTTTATTACGAGAAATGCAGTGAGAGTGGAAATATTTACCGTAGATTTAACGTAGATTTCCAGTTATTCCAGAGAATATACAGCGCTCTGTCATTTGGAAGAATATTTCAAGATATTTTGAAATTTACGAAGATATTTTGATATTTTCAATTAGGCTAGAATGTACTGAATTCTCATCAAGGTAAATAATGTACGTTTCCTTTCAATTTTAATAATTTTTTCACAAATACCGGTATTCAAAACAAAATATACAAATTCTTAGATTTGTCTTAGGATATCTTGCACACTTTCAATTTCAAACAATATTCCCAAATTACAATAATTTGCATACGCAACCTTGTTCCTTAAGTCAAAGTACAATAATTTCAATACGCAATCTTGTTCCTTAATTGAACACTCCTTGTTTTTAGGGTCAAAATGCATATAATTTGGCCCTGTTGTGGCAGTAGAAACGAGAGAGTCAGTGACTCTGTAGATCGCAGCTACCGTCGACCAGCTTCCTTGAGGGCGTTATCAATTTCTCCGAGGCCCAGTAACCCCCCGCCATATGGCTACAGAGGACCGTTGCGAGAGGACAAAAACTCTGCCAACTCCGACGTCCGATATCGTCACTCAAGTTCAAGCACTTCACAGTCAAAATTCAGGAGGCATCACGGACAACGATCTCGGGTCTTGGGCAGGGTGAAGTCTTCAGACCAATACGGTTCAACAGCAGGAACGCATAATGGCCATGGTAGAGGAATAGCTGAGCAAGTCGAAAGGTCTGAGAATGATGTGGGGATAGATAAACATTGGTATAGAAAGGCTAGATTGACAAAAGAATGGAAAAGACTGAGAGAAGAACGACGGAAAAAAGATGAGGAATTAGGAAGAGCAAAAACGAAAACCTCTGCAGTACCAAAGCAAGAGCGCAAGAAGAATAGTGAATCTCTAGGAACCTTGACTGAATCCATCGGATTTGATGACCCACGCTGTGATGTAAAGGTCTATGATTCCTTTACAGATAGCCTACGGAGAAAAAACTTTTCATCAGAATTCCTCTCCGACGATTCAGTAGAATTCCTTTCCGACGATTTCTAAGATGAAAGTGAAAGTTGAACTACGATTTCGAGTACACCCAGGAGCAAATTTCCGTTTGTGCCTGCTCGCCTTCTGTCTACCCGAATCTCCATTAACAAGGAAAAAAGGAAGTTCTCCCGCGACGAAGAGAGTCGAAAGGAAGACACGCGGATAATAATAGAACTGAAGGCTGAGCTAAGAGCCATGCAGAAACGTATGTTTTTTGACAGCTAAGAATTTTGGGGTCGAGCAACGATGAAAAATTAGCGAAGGGGCGACGTCCTGGGAGCGATATCTGAGATAGAGCCAGTGCGTTCATTCAAATCGAAGACCAGGATGAAAGCCAACTTCATAGTGGACGCTAGAGTGAGCCGATGGAAAAAGCGCCAGCACAATTCAAAGAGAGCAATTCAGGTTAATGGAATTGAAGGGAGTTTTGGCGAATATGAACTCGTGAGGATCAGAGCCAAATATGAGCAACTCTGAAAGCTCTTTAAGAACTGGTTAACATCCTTTTTGAAAACAAAGATGTAGAAATGGAAAGATTAACACATGTAGAGAGTCCACATGAAAGCGGCAGCGACGTTGTGTCCGAAGTAGAAATTTTCAAAACAGCCGGGGGCGAAAATTAGGCTTGGAAATTGAAGACTCCAATGCACCAAATTAACAAATCCACTGGAGATTTTTCGAGCTCTTCTTCTGGATCAGATGTCAGTAATAGTAGCAGTGAAAGACAGTCTGGCGACGGAGAAAATGTAGAGAAAAGCAGAAGAAAAGACGTAGAAGAAAGACTCGAAAAAACAAGGAACAAGCGGGTCAAACATCAGAGACATTAAGCACGGATGTAGAATATGCTGTTGCCGACGACAAAAACGAGCAAAAGAAACAAGGCGAGTCAAAAGAAATGTCTGAATATACAGACGAAGTCGAAATAGAAAATGTCACAGGAGCACAAGGAACCGGGCCAAGTGACAGGAAAGCTGGGGAAGTTAGTGGTATCGATGAAGCGAGATAGGCTTGAAACAAAAAATTAATAATTTCATGGCAAAATTTAAATCCAGGAAAAGCGATGACATGGTAGTTGCGATAAGGATGCGGAGAGTGACGATTTAGGAAATGAACGCGAAGAAAGGGGGGGGGGGAATCAGCAGCCTGCAAGATGGCAAAGACAATGTGGATGAAGAGAAGAGTGAAGAAATAAAAAGTAAAAGCTTCAAATATAAATTCAGGAATTTCTTCTCTTGGAAGCAGAAGAGAAGGCCAGCAAAAGAAACCTCAACGCTAAATCCAGACCAGGCTACAGCAGATCCAGAACACGTTGTTGAAGATCCAGGCCAGGCTGCACTCAACCCAAACCAGGGTGCATTATATCTTGACCAGGCTACATCACAATTTACCGATACCAGCATTCTTAGTAGAACTAATAGTGACAGGTCCTGGCAAAGGGTAATAAAAGAACATATCGTAAGTTATACTGATATTACCTAACAAGAAACAAAAACACACATCGAGTACAAGCGTTTATAATCGCATAAAGAAACTCAAATCCAAAATTACAGTTTAGTATAACACTAATAACAGAAAATGTACCAAGAAACTTGTTTACGTTCAATGACACTTAATAGTAATAGGTCATACTTTATTCACATGAATTGAATACGATTTTACGTATATAGACTACTTAACTATATATCAAAACCCAAACTATCTTGTGTATTTATTGCTTAATTATCAATTCAACCATTTCAGAGACATTTCCAATTTCAAAGAGCCGCAAAGGTAAGTCGGCTTTTGTTGTGATTTCAAAGTATTGAAGAATCTTTCAAGTGCGCAGTCTGAAACGGTGTCGGTTTAAAGTAAACTGAAATTAAGTGCGATGAACATTCTTCTTCAGGAACAAGGTCCATCAGGATCCCCCGAGTTCACAAATTCGTTGCTGATATGGATGTACAATTAGTAAATGCGCCACAACTTTCATCTCCATGCTCAGGGCCTGGTGCATTTGGATGCAGTACGTTTAATTTCGTGTTGTAAATTCTAATAATTGAAAAAGTTCTTTCGCTAAGCTTTAACAATGTGTCTATTCAATATTTTCCCCGACATTATCGGTAAGAGCAGTCCGGTATCATATTTTGTAAAGTAAAATCCATGCTAAAATAAGTTGTTCTCTTTTGTTTTTCAGATTGAAAAGAAGTAATAAGTTTACTTAATATCAGCCATCTTTAATTTGCAGAGAAGAATAGCTTTAATAAGTACATGTACTATCCCACTCCTTCCTTCTATTCATCTATATACACTACTCGGTAGCTTAGATAGCTACCATACCTCTTCCGCTTAAGAAGCTACCACCCCCTCTTCCTCTTATATACATTACTTGGTAGCATAAGAAGCTTAGATAGCTACCACCCTTCTTCTCTCTATCTCTTATATTATACACTATTTGGTAGCTTAAGAAGCTTAGATAGCTACCACCCCCTCTTCCTCTTATATACACTACTTGGTAGCTTAAGAAGTTTTGATAGCTACCACCCCCTCTTCACCTTATATACACTACTTGGTAGCTTAAGAAGCTTATATAGCTACCAGCCCTCTTCCTCTTATATACACAACTTGGTAGCTTTAGAAGCTTAGATAGCTTCCATCCCTCTTCCATTTATATACACTACTTCGTAGCTTAAGAAGTTTAGATTGCTACCACCCCTCTTCCTCATATATACTACTTGGTAGCTTAAGCAAATGTGGGCGTATTACGATGACCATCACTATTTTCAGTTCGTAAGCGTAACCACGCTTTAAGTCTATACATCCCACATTAAGGCAACTTTCCACTGGGAAGTTAGGTTGATGCTGTCTGCCTTCATCCTGAAATCAGGCTCCTACTATTGTAGCATATAGCATGTTGTTAGATGAGGTAGTATCCGTATGATCAGATGTGTGGACACCCATGACTATGAAGCAAATGAAAAATCGCCCTCCTCTTTAAAAAGGTTATTGAAGTAAAAATTTTGAAATAAGTTGATTTCCTTGAACCATTGGCCACTCCAGACTTCACCAATTTATGAGTACAGTAGAACCTGTATTCAGAGACCACTCAAGGGAATATTCAAAAACGGTCGCTGAGTGAAGGTGGCCTCTTAAGAGAGGAACTGCAAGACCATTTCGTTTTGACATTTTTGAAATCATAGGATCTTACTTTTCCTCATACATGTATAGTTTCTACTGCTTTTGCATGCTATCTCCTATCTACCGACGGGAGACTCTATTTTGTCGTATTTTATTTTCTATTAGATACCAATTTTGTATTTGTAATAAAATGTGATAAATAAATATTTATTTGAAGTAACTATCAGTTATATTTCTTCTTACTCGATTCCCGTGTTTCGTGGTGCCTGGACATTGAGTTGAATCTGGTTGATCATGATGATGTAATTCATCGGTTATCTCGGCCATCTTCATTCGCCTCGCTAAATTGTGAAGAATCGCAGTGGCCACAATCACGGCCATTGTTGTGTCCAGATTAGTTCAGATTGACATGGAAAGACATGGAAATCTTCTCTTTAATACACCAAACAGTCTTTCAATTGTATTTCTTGTTGTCGCATGAGAAATGTTATATTTCTATAATAGAATTACTATTATGATTAAAAAATGGTGTTTAAAGATATGCCCGTCATAGGTATTCAACGTCCCCCGGTATATACCCACCAGTCTGACGTTCTTCCAATTTAAGAGAAATGAAAAGAAAATATCTTATTTGGTGATGGTTCTACAGCGACACCTGTCGTCATAATCATGACCTTCAAATATATCCGACATGTATTTGGAGAAATGTTTCGCAAGATTTGTTATTGAACATTTGTATTTGGACATTTGTTGGTTGAGTTTTGTGTTTGACAATTTTCATTTGAAGATATGTTTAGCTAGATATGTATATGTAGATTTGTATTTGATATTTTTGGCAAGAATTCTATTTATTATTCAATTCAATAATTAGAAAATCCAATGCTTAGCGAAGAATTCCCGTTTTTAATACAAATTATGATTTGTGTATACAAATATCAATTTTCGACGACAAATGTTGAAGTTAACGTACAAATTAAGAGATAAGAATTAAGAAATAGCAATGAAGAACATTGAATAAAAAGCCATTTCGCCTTCCATACTTATCCATCATTTCCATTACACTAGCCTTTGAAAATCTATACCTTTCCAAAAATTGGTATCTAAATCTTCCAATGGGTTAGAGCGATCTCTCACAATTCTGTGATTAACTGCATGTTGCTGAAGGTCTATTAAACGGTGCAATTGATCTAAATAAGTTAAGGTTAAGTACGACCGCTGCATATGGCCCTAAGTCACCTACTGAGGAAACTTTGCCATGGCTTTAATTTTATGCATTTGAAACTCATAGGTAAGCATGACTTTCGGAAAGTCTTAAGTCTAACTTTAGTCAAAGTTAAGGTTAAGTACGACCGCTGCATACGGCCCATTGTATACCCTTGGCTTAATTGGTAGATAAAAGAACACTCTTTCAAATTGAATACAATGCAGGATATACATCTTTTATTTCCAAAATACTTACAATAACAGTCATTACTCTGACTAATGGACAAATCAGCCAAAGCGTCTCAATCTCAGTATTCAAAAAACACTACTGACATCATACTCATTTTGCATTTATTCTCATTGTACACATCAAATAATACGTTTTGCATTTATTCATACATAAACATTTAGGCTAACCCATAAAGATGTTGACAGATAAAACATTAATAATGCAACAAAAAAGTTATCAATACCGTACATGATAAATTATAGAATGCAAATTTTTTCAATTTATTGTACAATTGTAGTCAGTTTTCAGAACCACCAAATTTACAAAGAAAAAAAATTTAAACACCCGAAAGTAAACCTTAGCATTTTTACATATATTACATATGAAACGAGCATAATATATAAATCAAATACTGACATATCATTTATCATTCAGCGAATTTTACAATATGACAGCAGAGATATCAAAATTAAATATTCCACAATTGCAGTTACACTCAAAGTAATCTGTTCGATAAGTCAAGAGTCTCGCATATATAAACACAGAGGCTATGGTAGTGTAAATGTTTGCTTGTATTAGCTGACTGATCTCCATGTCAGCTTCTTTTAAAATTAAAATTTGACAAGTTATGTAGCGGTTGGATGAAACG
Source organism: Nipponacmea schrenckii (assembly GCA_030562195.1). Classification (NCBI taxonomy): domain Eukaryota; kingdom Metazoa; phylum Mollusca; class Gastropoda; family Lottiidae; genus Nipponacmea; species Nipponacmea schrenckii. The sequence continues at coordinate 13,624,365 of CM060202.1, forward strand.
TAACGTGTAATTTCTTTATATACGTTACTGACAAGCTCACTTCACCAAATGTAGTATTTTAATTCCGTACAGGCTTTTCCCAGTTGAAACTCATGTAGCCATGTTGTATTCTCTAAATTGCATTGAATAATGACTAGAGAAACCTTGTTGAAACGTTGCCTGACAGGCCTAATGAAGATTATTATTTATTTTCTACAACGTATGTAATATTCCTTAAATAACACTGACGATGCCTAGTTAAAACGCCACCAGATTCCAGATAGATATATTTTCCAGACTAGTTGTAAGTTAATAGGAGAATATATTCCAAAGCCAGCTTCTTATAAAACGTTTCGTCCTGGTTAGTAGTTGGTTATTCCAATATCCAATCACTTTAAGAAGGGGAGATATTTGTGAATATAATCTAAAGCTAGTTGAGAAAGGTCTATATTTGTATATGTTCTAAATAAGGTCGTGGTCATTCCCATCAAACTCATTCCATATAGTAGTACTATGCACTTGATACCCAACTTGAAGCCAGGTAATCTGAAATACAAACAGAAAAAGATAGAATACAAACTTCGGATACTGGGCAATATTAGAACCATATCAATATTTTGTGACTGGCACAATTCAGTCAAAGCTTCGCACAGACAACTAACAAACTCCCCGTGCTGTCAGTTGCTCGCTTTCTTTCTAATTTTCGACGCAGATAATATCACCTAAACAATCACGTAGCTTTGAATAGAAGAAAGTAAAAAAGTCTGAATACTTTCTGTCAAGATCGACCAGTGGGTGCAGAGATGTCAGCTACATTATAACAAGAAAACTCAATGCCATTACAAAAGAAATGAAAAATGGAGTTTTACGTCATACGTTTCTGCAACTAAATATCTGGAAGGTAAGGTAAGCTACTATCATACTAAAGGCCCTAACTATATTTATTTCTCACCGTTCTTCAACACTTCTACTATAACCATTAAAATATTTCTGTCGTGAATAAAGATAAACTAAACCAACCATGGAAGACGGTACTGTAAATACAAACATGTACATGTATAACCTAATGAGCATTGAGCAAGGCAGTAGCATAATGGGGGCAAATGCCTCACTTTTAAACGACCCCCAAGTATCTTTTATGTGTTTTGAATTCAGCTTCGGACTTGCTAAGAACCAGCTCTAATTTGATAGTTATTGAAAGAAACAGTTAACACACTTTCGTGAGCTAAAGACATATCACTGTTTGTTTCCAAATCATAAGCAATGATAACATGACATCGACTGCTATCAGACGTCTAAATCTTTACACTGATCACTTGCAACGCCATACGACGACTATCGCTTCTTTCGTTGTATGTGATAAACGTTGTGTAACCCATAGAAAAAGAAAGGCAATGCCATATAAAACTATTGTTACATGCTAGGCGACAGGAGTTAGTTTGAATTTCTTTACTAAAAGCAGGAAACATACAATGTGTATGCACTGATTCTCATTTCTTTCAACTTTTATGCATTCGGCTTCAATCTCACGCTCTTACGCAGCTACCTTAAAATCTCACGCATGTTAAAGGTTTAAGGTGAAAAAAAAAAACACTGGTATTTGTTGGTTTGCTCACGATATTAATCTGACCAAAGAACGGGTCTCGTCTTCAGTCATGTTCCGAGGAAATTCCGCATGTTTATTTTGGACCTTGCTGATCATTAGCTATCAAAATTGAGTCTGACCAATCGTAAAACAGCAATCTCTCCCCAGAGTCCAGAGTTGTCGTTACTGCTTCGCCTATTGATTGGAAAGGAACGATAACTCTGGATAGACATTGCGTTGACAGTTCAGGTTCCAGCACCACGTGTTCAGGCTGTAAAATTGTCGGACACGCGAGACAGTTCAGTTTCAGACTCCACCTTGGACGACACCACCCGTAAAACGGACCAAATATATAGGAGCCGCCACATTACAAAAGTTTAATAGACAATGGACCAAGAAATATCCATTTATTAGCGCCGTGGAAGGTGACAGTTTTAAGTTTAACTGCAATATCTGTACTCGAAACTATATATATTGTAAAGACAAACAAAAATCAAGTTCACATTGTCTATTGATTTGCAGTTTTATTCCCCGGAAATGAGCTAGGGTTAGGGTTAACCCTACCTAGCCCTACCTAATCTCCGGTCATTTATAGAACCCCAGCCCAGAGCTTCCCAGGGACTAGGCGGCCCCCTGGACCCGTAACTAAATCTCACTCTTTTGGGAATATTTTAGGGTGAGAGGTCTGGATTCTCCGGAGGTATCTTTCCTGCTTTTAGTGACAAGTAAGGCTGACGTCTAAATATCCACTGCTCCCTCCGGTTTCTCTGACAGTATGTTGACGCTCCTGGCATTATTCTTCCAATACAGATCTACACTTACTTGGATGGAAAAATATGGAAGACACCCATAAGCTTGGCATAAATACAGGAATAAATTCTAAGGAATTCTGACTGAAATCAAAAGATGATAGAAAGATGGTAGAGCTGAAAATCGTAATGCATAATACATATTGGAAACATTCAATAGATAATAGAGAAGTCACTTTCACTTTTTAAGAATTGTATTTTCAGGCAGGCATTTCTTAATGGTCAACTAAATGTTTTCTTATAGGGTCGCTGCTCTGTTCAGGAATAATTTTATTGCAGAGATTGTGGCTAAAAAAGATAAAGTTAAGCCTACTGGCATAATTAGTCAGACGGATATATCCCTTAGCTAAAATAAGAGTAACACAATTTTACTTACTGTGCTCTAAATGCTCTTTCAAAAGCCACGTTTCCCGTTGTTTGGGGGAAGGGAAGTTTTACCTTGTCCCGGATGTTGAATACTCTTTGAGCAAATGTAGCTGTAAATAAAGAGAACATAGAGAGCTGACCCTCGGAAGCGCTAACACAGGCATCATAATTTTTCTAGAGGAGACTAGCAGACGACAATCAAACTCGCTACCAACTGCGTGTAGGTCTCAACTATGAAATGAGATAATTTAATTTTCCCCAACATTTGGCAGTTAATGTCATAGCTTTGAATGAATTTTTTGAATAAGCTCCAAATAATTCCATAGTGGAACATGCCATACATAGGCTACTATCTGTCTAAACGCAGCATTCATTTTCCCTTGTGCAGCTTTTTTTTCAAAATTAGCCTCTTCTTGATTCTAAAGGAAAGGTCAAATCGTAAACGGTTACCATGATTTTTACAGACATAGAACCGAAGTGGTTCGAATTCCATTGGGTATTTTTTGGCGAGCAGATCGGGAAATGTCACCAAAAAAAGAATAGCTGAGATCTGGATAATGTTGCTGCATATTCTTACCCTTTGACCTTGGATCTCAGCTATGCGTTTATTGCAATGAACCCTGGATGTTATTAAGCACACTACGTATAATAGATAACAACGTAACCCCACTTACCAATCTGATAAGATGCCAATAACGAAACCATTCCTGGAAAAACCAGATCTCCCAGTCTTAAAGCGTCCATCTTGGATAGAATCTCACTCATTTCCGGGGAATAATGGAATCATTTGTATTCAAAATAAATTATTTTCCTCACTAAAATCAATGGAATTCAGCTCAATGTTGAAAACACAGCTGCTGTTATTCTAAGGGAATGTTTCAAAATGACTGTTTGTGCAGACACTTTGGCTACAGACCCCAATTCAGTGCTTTATTACCAGTATCTCAAGTTTAATTTCAGGTGACTGTATCAATTGCATGTACAAAAAAATATTGACAATTTTGAAAAGTGCCACAGATATCTGAAATTGAACTATATTGATTTAATTAAGAGAGCACACATCTGTTAATCTAGAAAAACACCATTACATCAATTAGCGTTTTTTATTACAAAATATTATTACAATAAAAGATAACCACGCTCAATGTAGTGATTTGGGGGATGATTAAAATCAATATATTATTAATTGGCCACTTGTATTAAACGATAAATACTTAAACGTGATTTGGTATAATTACTTTATTAAAGTACTAATACAGTTGACCTAAAGGATGATTTTTCATTTATAGAATTATTTTTAAGTCTTGCAAGTTTACAAAACATTTTTGCAGAAAACTTCCCTGTGTAAATACATCTCTGTAAAAACATATTTCAAAGAAAGTAGTATAAGCTGAAATTGGCATCTTTATCAATAAAGACCAACTGTATTGATTTCCATGTTGATGAAAATAACAATAGATGTAATAATGTTATTATATGCGTTGATATTTAGAATGTCAATTCAAGTTAAATGAAAGTATGCAAAATTTAAAAAAAATAAAAACAAAAATTTGAAGGCTGCTTTAAAATGATTATCTATAAAATTTCAAAGCTATTATCTATTAAGGCTTGTATAAAATGTTATCTATAAAGATTTATTTGGACGGTAAATATTTTTCTACTATCTGCCAGAAGGTTTGAGCTATATCAATATCAGCATATCTTCGTAGTAAAGTAGTGGATAGACCAACAGTGCTCATAAATAACATGACCATCAAACATCTGACACCTAACTTGAACCCAGGCAGTCTGAAACATGGATCAACGACAATGTATTAAGGCGAAAAATGTTTCACTGAAAGTGAAGATTTTCTATTTCTTTAATTGGACATATTAAAACCCAAATTATGTTTTTGTGTGACATCATTAATTATGAATGTTCTGAAGATTTAAGAAATGGCAAGGCTGAAAATTATTGCCACAGTAACCAAATAATGATACAGTTTTTAAAAAACCTTACCAGAAAAACCTTCTAGTCAATTAAGCACAGTCTGTAACAAGTTGGATTGCTACCTTTATATAATAAAGGACTTTGTCATCTAATATTGACCTTCCTCAGCCAGTGCTTTTAGGACCTAGAAAAATGTTGATTGTCATACCGAACATATCCATTGATAATTTAATTTGACAATATATATCTTACCTATCTTCTACACTTTTAATATATCCTTCAAAATATCTCTGTCTTGAATAGAGATACACTACACCAGCTAGTGCTGAGGGAACTGAAACATGGTTAAAAACATGTCAAACTTGATAAGAAAGTGAAAAGATAGCTTGCCAGGCAAGGTAACATACGCCCACTTCAGCAAACAGAACATTCCTCGTTTTTCATTTAATCAAGGGCAATAACTCATAAACCGACAATTAGATCGCACCATTTTTTAACTTGTCCGAGATGTTATTAAGATGAGTACACAAGTTTCATTCAAATCGGATAAAAACTAGAGCTTCTATTGCGTACACAAGTACATTTTAACATTTATTCATTTAATCAAGGGCCATAACCCATAAACTGACATCTGGCCAGATATTATCAAGATGAATACACATACCAAGTTTCATTCATATTGGATGAAAAATATAGCTTCTATTGCATACACAAGTACATTTTAACATTTTTTCATGTAATCAAGGGCCATAACTCATAAACCCATATCTGGAATCGTGCCATTTTCGAACTTGTCTGAGATATTATCAAGTTGAATACACATACCAAGTTTCATCAAAATCAGATGCAAACTATAGCTTCTATTGTGTACACAAGTAAATATTAAAGTTTTTTTCATTTTATCAAGGGCCATAACTCATAAACCGACATCTGGAATCGTGCCATTTTCGAACTTGTCGAAGATATCATCAAAATGAACACACATACCAAGTTTCATTCAAATCAGGTAAAAACTACAGCTTCTATTGCGTACACAAGTAAATTTTAATGTTTTTTCATTTAATCACGGGCCATAACTCATAAAACGACATCTGGAATCATGCCATTTTCGAACTTGTCTGAGATATTATCAAGTTGAATACACATACCAAGTTTCATTCAAATCGGATGAAAACGATAGCTTCTATTGCGTACACAAGTAAATTTTAACGTTTTTCCATTAAATCGAGGGCCAAAACTCATAAACCGACATCTGGAATTGTGCCATTTTTGAACTTGTCTGAGATATTATCACGATGAATACACATACCAAGTTCCATTCAAATTTTAACGTTTTTTCATATAATCAAGGGCCATAAGTCATAAACCGACATCTGGAATCATGCCATTTTCGAACTTGTCCGAGATATTATCAAGATGAATACACATACCAAGTTTCATTCAAATTTTAACGTTTTTTCATATAATCAAGGGCCATAAGTCATAAACCGACATCTGGAATCATGCCATTTTCGAACTTGTCTGAGATATTATCAAGATGAATACACATACCAAGTTTCATTCAAATTTTAACGTTTTTTCATATAATCAAGGGCCATAAGTCATAAACCGACATCTGGAATCATGCCATTTTCGAACTTGTCCGAGATATTATAAAGATGAATACACATACCAAGTTTCATTCAAATCGGATAAAAACTCTGGCTGTATTGCGTACAAAAGCAATTGTTGACGGTTGACAGTTGATTTCCCATCAAATTTAAAATATAATTTGATTTTATTTATAAAATCTTCTTCATATCTGCTTTAAGAGAATTAATATGATTCCCATCACTTTTCAGTCATTTATAGCAAAAGCATTGAACCAACCATATATATATCCAAACGTTGCTTTAGGAACATGAGTCTTATGTGGGCACGCACTAGGTATTTGAAAAAAAAGACTTAATGATATTTCTTGATCTGGCAGACAGAGGAAATTCACTTCTTACTTAGGCTTACAAGTTTCATAAGGGACTGGTAAGACAAACTAGTATTTTTCCTGATCGGATCATTAGAACATTTACTTTTGATTGATATAATAAAAAGTGGTCCAATTATCGACTATATATATATGAATAAATGAACATAAGAGAATCCAACTTTAAAAGTTGATTTTGCATCTTTAAACGTTGTAACAAAAGTCATAATGGGGATAAGGCACTAACTCTTTCAGATTCATACTGATCATGGTAAATGCAAGGATATATTAGAATTTGTTTTCTAAGCATTCTCAGTTTTAAGCAGTCCATCTTGCATGGATAGGAAAGCATACAAAATCAACTTTTACTGAATATTTTACACAATTTACCTGGATGGAAGAATATACCAGATACCCACAAACATGGCATAAAAATTGGCATAAATTCTAAGGTATTTTGTCTGAAATTAAATGTTCACGATTATCAAAAGGGGACAAGACTCCTGTTGATTTCGCTACACCTTTTCAAACTTACATTATTACAGACCTCTCAACTCTCATGCATTTGGCGTGAGACTCACGCAGCTACCTTAAAATCTCATGAATGTTGAAGGTTTAGGGTAAAAAATGAAAAAAAACACTGGTATTTGTTGGTTTGCTTACAATATTAATCTGAACAAAGAACAGGTCGCGTCTTCAGTCATCTTCCGATGAAATTCCCTATGTTTATTTTTAACCTTGCTGACAAAGTTGAGACTGACCGATCATAAAACAGCAATCTCTCCCCAGAGTTGTCATTCCTACTTCGCCTACTAATTGAAAAGGAACGATAACTTAAGATATGCTGCCAAAGCGTCGGACACGCGGATGAGTTCAGATTCAAATTCCACCTTGGACGACACTCTACCAGTAAAACAGACCAAATATATAGGAGCCGCCACTTACAAAAGGTAAAAAATAGAAGATTTTGTAAATACAGAACCCCATAACCAAATCTCACTCCTAGGGAACATTCTAGGTTGAGAGGTCATTATTAGTCTCTGTTAAAGCTAACTTGGAGTAGAGCAGACATATAAGTCATAGATAATAAAGTACCCTGGTAATTAATATTCATATAGATTTAATGTACATGTAAATATAACTTACTGTGCACGAAAAGCTCTTTCAAATGTTGGCTCACCAGTAGTAGCAGGGAAAGCTATCTTAAACTTGCCTCTCATTTCACCTACTTTTTTAGCAATTCTGGCTGTAGAATATACATTGAACATTTATACTTTCTTAGAGCAATTGATATAACCTACCCTTCACTACAACCACAGTCATGGCTTATCTAAGAGGCACATTCACTCTCAGGACTGAATTGTTGCTGGGGGCCCTAAATTTATGTCCTGGTGCTGTCGTCATAGCATGTCGCCACGAAGCCTTTTTATCATCAAACGAAGCAGGTTTGTGAATAATGCTTGTTTGTCAATGCATCCCATTGCACATGTCCAATAAATAGGCCTTGCCTATTGAAACCGGTCAAACAATCCACATCAAAAAAAGACAACTCACTCAATTGTAAAGCAGCAAATATGGACACTGTTCCAGGCAAAACAATATCTTCTAATGTGATGCTTGTCATCTTGATTTTTAGTTTAAATTCTAAGCAATTTGTTCTCAATGGTGATTAAGCAAGTTTTCAACCGTCACTGTATAAGGGTTCAAAGGTCAAAGGTAATTATCTAGAACAGGGAAGAGTTCAGAATTATATTTTCTTCACATTTAAATTTGATTATCTCCCTTTAATCACAACCTAGTGTGAAAATCTTTCAATATTTGGCAGAGATGATTTTAAGTTTACACTTAATTTGCACTTTTTGAGTGCTTCAATCGTTAAGGTTGAAAAATATTGAATATCAAACTTCCCTTCATTGTAAACTGTATAGCTTTACATGTCCTTTTTAGTCAAATCTATGTTTTTTCTGTGGGTTACCAAAAATCGGATATGGCATAGGGATGTAACATGTCCCTCTAAGCTGTGATTTCTGGTCTACTGAGTAATTCTATAGAGTTTGACTTATTGTAACATTATGCCCAAATTGCCAAGTCATCTGACGAGCTGGATCACAACATAAAAACATTCTCATAAGTTACATATTAATAGCACAGTAGAAGTTACATATATCCTCATAATAATACATTATACAAATAATAAACAAATACATAAAATATAACTAATAACACTACATCAGGACGGATCACAATTTCATAACAACAACAAAAATAAAAGTATCAAAAATAAGTGAGGAACAGTCATTATAATATATAGGATGGACTAACTCAAGTTTCAATCAACATTATATTTGCAAAATTTTCACATGGCAAATTAATAATACCAAGCCCATATCAACACAAAAACATTGTACATTTTCTATTGAAAAACAGTCGCTAAAAATAATTCAGTAAAGATATTTACATGTACTTTAATTCTGGTACAATATATTACATAAACAAAGAATTCCTTTTCATTTTTAGTAATTAAAAATGTACAGACTAAAATATCAATATGGTGGTCACATCTTATACTACATTAAAATAAAGTGGACTGCTCTTTTGTATATTTTGAACTGAACCCAGATATGCATAAATATATTTTCTCAACTTTAAATGGTTTTATTTCTAGTTATGAAACATTATAAATAGCCAGTCAAACATTACTACACAGAATTCTCAAAAAAATCTACTAATGTTTTCAATTCATAATTATCTAATATCTCCAACAATGAGGCTACTTTAGTCTTGACGTTCTGCCCTTTAAACTTATATTTATCAATAAATAAGTCAGTTATCATACCTACAAAATAAAAACATGGTCAAGGTTGTTGTAAAATAAACAAAAAAATTATGCAATATCACAATATTCCATTTCAATGGTGGCTTATTGTTATCTTGTCACAATCCACTGGCTTGCTGGACACTTCAAGTTTGCATGTAAAACTTCAGACCGAAGTTCATGCCATATTCATGACAAATGTGGATTGAAAATCTTGTATGTACTATGTACTACAACTAAATTATCATGATAAATACAAAGGAAAATTAAGAAATTCATGAATTTACAATCTCACAAGGACAATTCCTCTTAATATTTTGTCGGTACAAAACAATGCTTTTGTAGTATCTCAGTATATCAACAAGCATTTACTTACCATAAAGTCTTTCTAAATGACAAGGCTGTTTTTTGTACTCTTTTTGTAGAGAGTCAGCCTCTTCTAAAATCTGTTGATACTCTGGTGACAAAAAACTGGTATCATTTTCATGTACTTGAAGTTCCTGTAAAAAAAACAATTCAGCAATGGTAAAATATTATATATTTTCTATGGTCATTTTCTTCAAATTTATGACAAACACCTTTATCCAACTCTCAGCTGACCTCTTAAATCCAGACCAATTATTAACTGCCTCATCAGTCAAATAAAGACGAGTGTAAGGTTCATAAATTTAATTTTGAGATTTTGCGTATTCAGAAAATAGAATTCAAAGCCACCTGCAAAAACTTTGCACAAATAAGGGGGCAAAGAATATATGATGTCATTTGTTACTTACCTTCAATGCATCGATGAGTTGAACTTTTTTAGCTAACAATAACTGATACTCTAATTTAGGATGTATTAAACCTAGAGTATGTGGTATAGAATCTACGTTTATATCTATAAATAAATAAATAAATATATTATTGTCAATAGGCATTCATCAAAATAAATACATAAATAAATAAAAACAGTTTATTCTTCAAATATTTTATAAATAAATAGCTATGACTTATATTGTGTTCAAGAAAGCACATAGGCTTACCATACCATAATTGATATCCAGTCTTATTTTCTTTTTGGTAGCCTCTTTTGACAAGACGTCTTTTAATATGGATATAGTTGAAATATTGTCAGACTTGAATATAGCTTCACCTTTTCTGCAAATAAATAATCTCCGTGTAAGTTTATATCTAAAAATGTGATACATTTAGTCCTAAGTCTTCAAAGCCTTAATTCTGATGAGGTTAAAATTACAGATACATGACACATTCAGGATTAAGAAAATATTGAAACAACTATAATTTTATTAAATATGGAGGGGGATTGTTGCCAGAAGTTAGAGTTAACTCTCTTTGATAGGTAGTGCAGAAGTCGACTTTACAACTCTCATGAATACAGTGGTCGGTCAAACTTTCAAGAATGCCAAGTTAAGCATTCATTTTCAAAAAAGAAAGTTTGAATGTTGACTGTTGTGAAATAAATTTTGAAAAGTAAACTATGATTAATCTCTACTGTTTAATTAATAGATTTACTTGTTGATATTAGAAAGGTGTATTTTCTACTTGTGTAATATTGAATTATGACATTGTAAAGTCAAACCCTTGATTTCAAGTCTGACTTCTCGCAAGATCCCCCTTTGCCTGTTTTAGCAATACAATAGTCATCAGATTGAGCATAAAGCCAAAATGCTAAGATTGCTATAATGATATTACCCTTACCTGTAAGAACATTGTAATTGTGTATCTAGGAATGTTGATATGAAATAAAATACCACTGAATCACCGGCTGGGGATCTATCTGGTAATTCAGGTAAGCAGAAACACACCCAATTATGCATTTCAGCTAAACTGAACTGTCCTGTTAACTTCAGAGTATTGCATGGTCTGAAATTTTAAGAAATGAAGTGAAACAAAGTTTTACTTGGGGTCATGGGTCACTACAGATTTCACACTATTACTGATGAAGGTTGAATTGAAATTAATACAATAGCCCTTATTGTACACTGCAATTAACTACCCATGAAAATGGTGAATACCACAGAATCACTTCTGGCCAATAAGAATGGTACTAGAAACTATACAGGCTATTCTTACATGGATTTTGACGATGGGCTGCTGATGTTTATATTTTGAATCAGACCCTGATGTGTGTAAATATTTTTACTTGACTATACTTTACATCTCAATTAATGATGTTACTCCAATACTGACTTACCTTGTATCATCAAAAACATGAGTACGTTGATGCAATGATAATGGTTTAATTGGGTACTGTTTAACTTGACATGTTTTAGGTTGAATACGAGGGGTAATATAGATCTGTAAAGTACCATACTGTCCCTCTATAGAACGTATTTTTAATTCTAATCGCGTTGTATTAGCCTGGCATCTGTATGTAGCCAATACAAAATTTCCTTCCTTCAAAAGAAAAAAAAAATTTTTTTACAAGATAAACCCTAAGATTCTCCAGCTGGTCTTGGTCTTTCTCAGACAATATTTGCAAGTAAAAAAAAGTTTTAGATTATTTCCAACAGAGCTTTTGCTAGTCATGTCAATCAGACAATCCAAAATGTTTCTATGTAGACTTGGTGCCTGTTTCACAAAAGCTTAACTGAGGATGATTTTAGTGTTCCAATGGTCAGATTGGTAATTAATAAAATTGTGTTTTAATTAACCAATCAGATTACTGTATTCCTTAAAATCTTAATTTTACCTTTGTTAAAATTTTGTGAAACAGGACTTAAGAATATGTCTTAAACCAAACAGCTTACAGCTTTTACGCAATTGTCCGCACAAAACAGATATTTACCTCTGGATTACAAGCACTGTGGCTAACTACAGCTGAATTCTTTTCTACATCCAATAGATCTACTGGTACATCACTCTAAATTATCAAATTATCAATGAGAGATTAGGAACGCACTGGCACATGAGGTAGAAAGAAAGAGCACAATACAACTCTGTCTACTGAATTTATATAGGTAAGTAAACACCTTTCACATTACACATCACATTAAAATCTAACAGAAGAGATTTTCAAAAATATGATAAGATTCCTTTACATAATGCCGTAAGACAATAACAATCAATGTTGTACTGAAAGCCTCTCATTATGAACCTGTCTTTCAATCTTAATAAACAGTCTTTACTTTGATAATTTCTCCAGAAGAATTCAGGTATCATGGCTCACTAATGATAATGATTACAAAAATTTCCTTACCTGTAAGAGTACATTGTCAATTGGCATCTGTAACTCTAAACTTAGTGTATAGCTAGCATCTTCTCTATTTAATACAAATTTATCATTAATCTTAAACAGGGGAACAGCTGATACAGCTGTATTACTATAAGCTGTTTGTTGATATTTCTCTCTTTCTTTTATAACTTTATCTTGTAACAGTTCTAGGTCATCTCTGTAACACAACATACATATACGAAATTATCTTAATAATGCTGCCTTTATAAGGTAATAAATTTTAACTTACAAATTTCCTAAAAATAATTGATTTTAGGCTATATACCTGTAAATTAAGTTTTATCAAGTCAAAAACAGAAGGTTGAATAGCTTTGACATATATATGTAATTGACAATAAAGCTGAGTTTATATCAGAGAGAGATCTACACTATTATGCCATAATATTATTAATAATCATGGTATATTACTACATAATATGAATGATTCTTATAAATGTAAAGGCAAAAATTAGAAATAATACAATCCTAGAAAGACAAGTAAGCAACAAAATCAAGCAAGCAAAAGGGTACCATAAAAAACACAATCATGGTTTGTTAAAGTTAGTGGTTATATTAAGAACATCAATGATTGAGTTAGTGTTGTCCTTCACCAGATCAGTACTATTGGAAATAAATGGCTTCAATAGAAATTGCAATTATGATATCTAAAATAATTTTCAGAAATTTTTGAAAGAATGTGAATAGTGAAAACATATTCCTTAAGTGAACTTGATGCATATACAGAGGCCAAACAAACTCATTTGAATTAAACAAGATTATCTATATATGAATTGGCAAAATTCAAACTATCCAATGAATAAAACTAAATTCATAGCATAGTCTCTACTTGTGACCTAGGCCAGTGCTTCTATAGAAGGGCATCTATTTTAACACCCTTAACTAAGGCAAATTAAAGATTGTAAATCAAAATGAAATGATATGATAATAGTAAGACTATGGTATGATAATGATATGGTATGTGGTATATATGGTAAGATGTGGCATGGTACAGTCGAACCCGGATATAACGATTCAGCTTGTAATGAAAATCGGCCTTTAACGGCAACTTCCGAAATCCCCGAACATCACTATTGGTAAATTCCTTCACAAAAACACGGTTATAAAGAAATGGTTATAGCGAAAACTCTCTTATAACAACAGATTTTCGTTTCCCCAAGAGCTATTTTCAATTGAATTTTTCCTGGATATAACGATGACTGAGAAATCGCGCCAGTATTGCCAGCGAGAAAGCCAGTGGTACATGTACTCGCATACTACGTTGGCTGGCATACAGACACGGTCCTCTCCAACGACGTCAGTCCGTCCATTGAATGTCGGAACACTGGATTGCATCAACGTTAAACCACTATGACTAGGTGCCGTTCCCTCTTTTAGTTCAACCTATGGGTTTGTATTTGCACAATGTTCCTTGCATGGTGGTGATTGTGAAGATTTTGTCTTTACTTTAGGATTCTAGTAAGGCCTTACAAAGTGTTTAGGAGCCTAAAGTTTATTTGATCACTAGAGAAATGAAGCCTGGTTCATGTGTTATCTGCCATAACGTTCGCACCGGCGGGAATTTCAAGGCGCCATTCATATGGCATCGTCAGTGCCGGAACCGTCATAGGCCAGCAACGAATTTGAGTTCAGTTTCTTTTCACCTTGTTTGTTCATTTAATTATGGGTTGTTTCAAGAACATATTTGTTACACCTGAATTTACATGTAATTGGATATAACGAAATTCGGATATAATATATCATACTAAAATTGTTATATCTGGGTTCGACCGTATATGATATGGCATGGTTATGATATGCATGGTATATGATATGGCATGGTATATGATGACGTACCGTATTAAGTAATCTGGTATTGTTACATGGTACTGTATGTTATGATAAATTATTATATTATACAGGTGTCATAAGAATTCAAAACACTTCGATAAGTGATATTAGCACATCTAATTAAGAAAACAACATCTATTATATTTCTTACTTCAAGCCAATTAATTTATGAGCTGTTCCTGATTCTACCATTACTTCTTGTGGTCCGAATTCCTTTGTTTGATGTTCTGATGTCAGCCCAAATACCCAGCCTATAAACCATGCAAACATGCAAAACATTAGTAAAGCATACCAAAACCAAGAGATAGAATTTAAAGCTAGATAGTAGGCGCATAAATTATTGACATATATTACAATTGAAAATTGTGTAAATATTTACTTATATATCCCACATCAGCATAAGAGTAATGAACATTAACACATTATGTATATATTTTATCATTGCTGAATTAGTTGGTTTTATACATTGGAATCTCCAGAACTAACGTAACTATTTATAACTGTATTTTACACTAATCACTTGTTTACGTTTCTTTTTTTCATGACATCGGCCAGTGCCTCATTTGAAAAATTTATTTCATTTCATTCAAAAATATATTTTCATGTATACATATACATCACAAACCAAGATGGTAATGGTAAACCAAAGTAGTGTTATGACAAAAACGAGCAGTATAGATATCTAAAATCCCTATTGGATATAAAAATACACAGGCTCTCACATTCCCTGTAATGATTCACAACATCTGAACATTTTTAAGAGATGTCCCTAATTTGCCGTCATACATCTAGGGCCTACAGAATGATATTTTCTGATACCAAAAATGCTTAAAACATGCGTTTAGAAAAGCCAGGAATATATATACATTAATTCAAGTGGCTATGAAGGCTTAATCATTTCCCTAATAAAATACTTATTATGTTCTCTTTTGATACCCTACTGTCAATTTTAGAGTTCTTCAAAAATAAGGAAAATGCAAATAAGGACACAATATGAAACATGGGCAACAACCCCTCTTCTTTTTGAATAACAATGGTACACCAATTTGATTTGTTGTTTTTATCTTAAGTACATGTAATACTTAAATGTCTGCCCCATCTCCCCTTATGGCGGCAATTGTACCTTAGTTTTTCCCTTTAATATTCCTCTTGACTTATACTTCCTTTGACAAAAAAATCTCATTTCCAAAATTTTCACAAAAACCTGGTCTTATAACAGCAATACTGAAAATTGTTATATACCTGCCAGCACAGCCACTTTAAGCAAGCAATTTGTTATTTTCCTATAGTAATTCTTTTAGTATGCATATTTCCTTGATATCCTATATCACCATGCAGTTAGATACAGCCCATTACCAGCTATAGTTTACCTTAAAGCCCTAATCTTAGCCCGACCTTCACGGCTAAGTTTATTATTGTCTGGAGGTTTCCCTTTCCGATGGCCTTTTGAAGTTAGTGAAAATACATTTCCTGTAAAAACCATGTCAAATATGTGACACAAAAAACAGTACCTCTATTCCAAGTAATCCCATAAACCAAAAAACATTCAGATACCGGTAGACTCTATTGGACAATTAAAATACATGAAATCCCCTAATAACATTCACTACATCCCAATGATCATTTTACACCATCAACATAAAAATGGCTACAGTATAGCAATATAAAATGATTATGGTCTTAAAAACTTAACGTTAAAAGTTATTTTTACAAAATAATTCACACATAAAAATGGTAGACTGTACCTGCATATGTAGAGCAGACAATTTCATCATATCCAGCACTAGAGACAATTCCACCTTGTACAGATGTCACACTTTCACTGCATGTCTACAATATATAAATATACACAAAATAGCCAAAGAATATGTATACATTTATCATTTTAAACAATAACAACATCTTAGATTCCAAGGTTCGTCCATCTCTCCAGGTTTGGCTTGCTCTTATCTAAATCTTTGGAATCATATTCCTACCCTTCTCACCACACATCAGCAGCTGGATCAATTTGAAAAGGTAGGGTATCAGATGAAAAATAGATCATATATCTGTCCAGTAAGTCCTTGCTCTAACACATGGTATGCTGGTTAGCTGGTCAGCTGCCCAGACTTTTGTAATGATTTTTCTAGACTTTCTATGTCTATCTCTAGATTAAAATCCAGAAACTTACATAACTATATCTATGTGTGGGCTCATCAGCTTCATCATAACTGTAGATTTCAACCTGCCCATCATCTCTACCAACTATCAGATCTAATACACCATCAGCTGTGATATCATAGTTATCTAAACATAATATTCCTGAAAGAATAACAATATCATTGATATCTAAATATAATATTCCTGGAAGAATAATAATATCATTGATATCCAATTAATATTCCTGAAAGAATAACAATATCATTGATATCCAAATATAATATTCCTGGAAGAATAACAATATCATTGATATCTAAATATAATATTCCTGAAAGAATAACAATATGTTAAGTAAAATTCCAGGAAGAACAACAACATCCTAAATTTAAGGCAATTGTTTATTAAACAGATATATTATATAGATAAATTGTTGAATTACCTCCGTTCCTCTTTTCATTGGTTAACTCCCAACGATGTGAAGGACTCAATCTATAATATCAATTTATAAATCTATTGTGTATCAATATGAAAAAGGGGTTACAAGATCATCTAATTACTAAGTGGTAAAAATAGTGCCATATCTCATCTTAGCTTTTTTATACTGTTTACCAGAGGGTATTTTTCATTACACATTAAAGCACTTGGAAATTTACCACATATTCATGGAATTGAAGTACAATTTACAGTTAATTACTAGTTAGATAATAGAGTAGCATAGTCAACACTAAAACATTGTTTAAAATATATCCCGATTGGGTGGAAAAAAATCAGCCCTGCATTAGCCAATTTAACTTGTTACTGACTGAGTTATTCTACTGGCACATGAATGACTGCAGGTTCAACAGACATGAATTTGATATTCAGATTTCCAAAAATAAACAAATGTAGGCCTAAATACAATAGTTCTTTAAAAATGGGCAGGAATCTTGTAGAAAATACTATTTACTGTCCAATTGAAGTGAGTCCTACTCTTCCATCAGATGTACCAAATAATATTTCGTTCCCTTCATCACCTGAATATAAAATAAAGAATAGCATTAGTTAAAAACTTAGATAATACTGCTCACTGCTGCCTCCAACAAGAGGTCTGAATTGTAAATAACTAAGTGGGGAAATTACAATTACTGTCTGGAATCATTGCAAGTTAAAGCAGTCGATAAAAATTAACAGGACAAAAATAAATCATAAATACCGCCATTAACATCATACATCTGTAAAGTAACAGGTGGACCTGGTACTTCTACTTCATATAATAATTCAGATCCCTGTAAATAATATATATTAATTGATTTACTACCAAGCCATGAGATTTCAAACAATGAATTCAAGATAACATTATCTTAAAAAACAACATTAGACATTGCTTCTATTCAGCCTAGAAAAGAATTTAGATACACTTTTTTTAGATACCTGACTATTATGACATCACTATGGCAAAAATTTCATGAAGCTCAAATGGCATTTTTGATTTGAGATGGGGGTGATGAAATGATTTTACTAATTGCTCGTAAAAGATGGAAAAAGAAAGAAACAAGTATAGTTTTACAAGGAAAACAAAATCACAAGTCTGTTGTGGCAGGGATCCTTCCTACAAGCTGGTCTTTAGCCAAACCTCTTGGCATTAATCTTTCCAGGATTATCTGTGCCCATTTGCAGCTGGGTCAACTAGAATTATAAGCCAATATGACTTATTCAAGGTCATCGGACTTTAACCCGACGAATTGGGAATCTGTGCAGAATAAGCTTACACATACTAAGACTAAAAAACCTCTTCTGCATACCTTTGATATATATTATAGCCCATCTTGAAATCAAGTTTAATTATTAATTCAATCTAACCTGAAGCACGCGAAGAACTCGATCTTGACAAGCTAAAACAGGAGTGATCTCTGTTACTTTATCCAATGGTAAACATAATACATCATTGATTTTATCACCACAAAGATAGTAGTTGGTATCTTTACAATCACGATAATGATTAAATATAAAATTACCACAAACAAACAAATCTGATCCTTGTACATGACTGAAACAAACAAAATTTAAGATTCTTGGCTATCATAATAAATAACAAACAAAACCCAAGATTAAAGAAAAAGGAGCCTGAATAAAATAACATAACAAAACCAAATCCTTGTATGTGAAAAAAAAAACATAACAAACCAAATGCTTGTACATGAATAAAATAACATAACAAGCCAAATACTTGTATGTGAAAAAAATAAGTAGCAAACTAAATCTTAGTACCTGAATAAGATAACAAACCAAATCCTTGTACTTGAATGAATAAATTAATATAAACGAAATAAACAAAATTAAGACTATTTTATTATTATTAATTATTTAATATAATCTTAGCTGTAGATGACATAAATAATCTTATCCTTGCCATGACATTAAACAAACAAATCTTATTCCTGAACACAACACAAATAATAAATATGCTTTTATATTACATAAAAAATTACCTATGTACATGACCAACATTCACAAGGCCAAACAATATATAGTCCAGATCTTTGTTATGGAGTGAAATAACAGAGAAATTGATTTTACTTACAATGATTGTACAGGTTCAGACATATTGGTGTCAAATGACAGAAAATTTTTGCCTTTTTTGGTGTAACCTCTAATTTCAGGACCAGTAGCTATAAATATCCTATCTTTTACCCCACCAATTGGTCCTCCTAATTCTAATCTGGTTATTTTCTGAGACGGTGGAGTCTGGAAAACTTGCTGTAATAACAGATGTCAAATCATTGTAAAAAAAATCAATATGATTTATATTACAGAACTTAATAGAAATATGTAAATGGTTCACCCTTCTAACAGAAGTGTCTCTATTACATGTAATAAAACTAGAAAATTTAACAACCACCTGAATATATTCTTTTTCTTGGCGCATGCAATTCTACCTTAATTTTCTTACCTGAACTTCAGCCTTTTTAGCTCCTAAGACCTGTAATATTCCATAGTTATCTGCTATAGCTATCTACAATGATACAAAAAAAATCTATAAAATAATGTACCAGTACTCTTATGCATTTGATTTTAATTCATATCCAGATAGTACAATGTTCATAATTTTGAAGAATTAGTGAGCAAATCTGTTACTGCCGAGACCAGTTTACTCAACCTTCTACTTCACAAAGCTTATATTTCAAGTATCAACAAAATCCTAAAAGTCAAGTCCTGTTTTTCCACTTGCACTCACTCAGGTACTTTATTGAATTCAGATTTATCTAAATGGAATATGTTCTGAAAAACAGTCAGACTATAACTTACCCTCTGTAGTTTCCCAGAAGTTGGTAATACTCTCATAGATTTAGGAGATGTTATCCCCACCTAAAAAAAAATTAATAAATGATGAACTATATTGAATATGTTTGGGTACATTAATGTTTATTTTACAACATTTTTTTAATAAATGAATTGTAATAGTCTTGTAGGATTGCTAATCTACCCGCAGAGGTGCGGAAAAAAGTTTTTGGTGCCTAGTTTTTTTTACTTTCCCTCAGCCTAGGGTTACCAGATGTCCCAGAAAAACAGTCCCGGTTTTTAGGTCAAAATCAGGCGTCCCGCCCCGGAAACTATTTTGCTCCTAAATGTCCCGGTTTGGTAAAATTGAAAATTTCTTGATCTAGTTTTGTATAAAAAAATAAAAATATGAATGTTTTATCATGTCTTATCGATGTTTCATATCTTATTAACGGTTAAACTTAATTTTTCTGCCTCAATTATTTTTGTTGTTGTTGTTGGTGATGAAAAGGGACACCCAAACTGCCCAGGTAGGTTGGTGCACCTTATGCCTCAATCAAACCATGAGAACACCATTTATATAAGTATTAAATAAGGCAAATCTCACTTTGACATGCTCGCTTTTATCACCAATTTTGAAAAAATTTCTTGGCCCCCCCCCCACGTTTCCGGCGACTATGGCGCCTCCAGCGGTTACACACTAGTGCCGCTCCGTGGCACCACGGCTCTTTGCATTCGCACCTTTGGTGCTCAATGTCCCGGTTTGCTTCGACACATATGTGGTAACCCTACCTCAGACATGTCTGTCCAAATAGCTATCAGAGGCTGGGAACAGAGTCAGCAAGTTTCGGACTATGCATGATGTTTTGGGTGTTTAAACTAATAGAACACGAAATGTGTTGGAATTGTTGCAGAGATATTCACCTGAACATAATCAACACGAGTTAGATTTAATTTCATCATATTGAAGATTGACTATTAAATGGTAAACGTTTAACGCTGAAACATCCTTTCGACTTCCTTGACAAAAATGTAAACAATAACAGTACCGCAAACAACCGGAAGTACAGGTCCGGAGAAATTCAGAGAAAACTTTAAAAAATAATAAAATAAAATAAACACTTTTCATTGGCAGTAGAATTATCAGTTATTATAGGAATTCGGATAAATTTACAATTCTCGAAGGAATTATTTTCGTAATGTTGATACTGTATATTTGCGTGAATAATGCGCAACAAATCAACGATATGATAATATGTATTTTACGAAGTGAAAACAATCTGAAAAATACTGCATAAATATGACTTAAGCCAAAGCTAAATCAGCTAGAAAAGCAACTGATAAGTAAATATGGGTGCAAACTTGCTCTCTATTGGTCTGCTATGAGGGACAGTGATGTAGAAAAATACACATTAAAGTCACAGTCACATATATACTGGTTTGGTCGGATATTAATAAAATTTTGTATGTAGGATTACATGCATAAGATCTTGAAAAGGCTTGAATTTGACACTTCAATTTGACACAACTGCCCTTGAACATTAATGATGGAAATGGGCATATCTTGCTAGGCAACCACTTGTCAAAAAGGCTATAATTATTCAACAATGCCTTCAAATCCCATTTAAAGCCATTTCTCGGCCTTTATAAGTGGTTTTGAAGGCTTATCAAGGTGGGAAAGAGATTCAAATTGTTTGTGTGTTATTTTTGATACCAACTACCAAATAAAACTAATATAAAAAGTGAAATCAAGATGTTTATTGTATATAACATGAATACAATGAATTTTCATAAATCTGTTGCAATTCTGTTGCAATACTTTGGCTTTTTCATGACATTGAAACATCTGATTTTTCATTATATTGTAACGCATCTGATTAGGTCATGACACTTTTGTTATCTTCACAACATTGAGTATGATTCTCATCATGTTATGACATCAAACCACATCTGGCTAATTCATGACATTTAAACACATATAGCTTGATCATGACATTAAAACACATCTAGCCAAGTCATGAAATTGGAACAAAGTCTGGCATACTTGTTGACTGATCTCCACAGCTAAAAACATCAATAACCCATGATGTTTGGATCTAGATATGACTTTAATAAAATATTATGTAATAATAGTCATTAAATCAATAATATTTCCTAAGTGTAGATATTTCTCATATATCAATACTTTATAACAAAACAAAGCAACTATAAATCAGCACTAATTTAATAAATAAACTCAAAAAGTCAATAAGCCTACTGAATGAAATAAAGATAATTAAAATACTGGTACATGTTAAAAGTTAATTTTGCCCCATAACTGCACTCCATGTAGTTGAATTAAACATAACATTGAATTTATGAAAAAGGAAATATCTAACTAATGAATTGAATATCAAGATGACTTAATCTTTTAAAATGTGTGATGGTTAGTACACTTTGGCACTTTTTATAGATGTATTTGTTTCTCAAATATTTGCTTAAAAGGATACACAAACTTCTGTGTATAAGATGTAAGAATTTAAAAAGTACCATGTGAAAAGATAGCTTCCCAGACAAAACAATATAAGCCCAATGGCAGCTTTGATTTAATAACTATATTCTTCAAGAACAGAAGCAATCACCAGTATAAAATATTAAAACTTCAATCACGCACTTCTTTGAACTTTCTTAGGTGATAACCAGGTTTTGTCAGAATGATGTCTTCTAGAGTGATTAGGAGTTAAAAATTTAATGAATTTTCAAGAAAAACTCATGTTTCATATATTTCGATTTTTCTGATTCTCTGTAGGATTTATCCATTGGTAATTCAAACACTCACAAAATTCTATCTAATCCAAGAAAAAGTATAGCACCCTCTTAAGTGTTAATGTAATTAGTAATTGTGGATGGATGCATTTGGCTGACTACAATATACCCCCCTGAATTAAGATACACTAAAATGATGTAATGAAATACTTTGCAATCAACTAAAAAATATGCAACATATCAATTCATTTTGAGATAAAACAATTCTCAAAATTTACTTGTCTCTGAATATATTCAAAATTTAAAAATATTTCAAATGTGGACATATATTTGTTTATTTTGTTAGAATATAAACAATATCATAATACTGGCATGAATTTTTAAGTCACAATAATTCCTTAATATTAATGTAAATTTACTTATAGTTGCCTCAATATAAAGAAATTTTTTAATATTTTCTATATTGACATATTATATTTTATACAATTTTGTCAAATCACATCACTTCAACTATTTTGATAAAATTTTTAGAATGTTTCTAAAAATCTAGTACAAACAGCAAATATTTTCAAATCAACAATCCTTTTAGTGGGAAAAGGCATTCAAAACAATCATCATAATAATCAAACAATGAGCACAAATTTCCAAAAAAAATATCACAAGAGCTGCTTTGGTTTGAACAAGATCAATGTTGTGACTTTATACTGTCTAAATCTGGCATGTTGTGTATTTCAAAATCTAATAACATTTGACCAAAAGCTTTTCCCTGAAATATAAAATATAAACTGTCTTCAAAACATTATTTAAGATACTGAAATATTTGACAACTGTTAAGTATTATAGACCTTATTTTATATCAGTCATATTGAATCCAAACCAAGGATCATAAAGCAAAGGAAAAAACAGTGAGATCATGCCAATGCAGTGAAATGGCCACCACAACGTCTTCAATCTCTTTAACTCAAAACTACATGTAATTGTATTTGGCATAATGAATTTCAGATTGTAGTGTAATATCTTTATTGAGAGTTATCTCCCTTGAGGAGATACAACTGGTGGCTACGAGATCATAAATAAAGATGCAAGTCATAATTCTATAAGGTGCAGAAGCGTTGTATGTATAACTGAATTTTCATAATTACACAGACCCCCCACAGAACATGAAAATCAGAATTAATTAGGCTGTTTAATGATACTTTCAATTGAAATTTCTTAGAAAGGCCACTTTGAATATATAGCCTATTCCATCATTTGATATCTGATATATAGATGAGCCTCACATTTGATGTTTATAAAACAAGGCGTGTACTGATAAGGTCTATAGGACTAAATAATTAAATGAATTGTATACAGTACCTGAGGATCACTGCGTAACGAGGCTATACCACCACCTCCTAATGATTGATGTAATACATAATTATAACCTGATATACCAGGTACTAAATACCTACAAATAAATATACATTGATGGACATTATCAATATATTGCAAGTACCATGATCAGACCCTTGCGTCACTGGCTAATTTCACCATTAGATCAATTTTCTTTAACATGCTGATTATTTCCCCAACAGGACTTTTTTTAAATGATGTTTTTATTTTGTTTTGCAACAAGACTATGCTACACTACAGTACTATCCACATGTAAACTGTATTTCAAAGTTCAATATTCATCTTGGTACTCCCTAAAGTACAGACTTATGGTTTTTAGTGGCTTGTAGATCATGTCATGTCATGTTTGCCTAATTTTTGTGCGCTCTTAGAATTAATGGGTTGAGATTTGGATAGGAACATGACAGTTTCCAAAGACTGAACAAGTTTTTTTCTCAATTTTTTAAAGAAAAACTGTACCTTTTAACCTGTGATTGAGTTACACCAACTGAAGGGAAGACGTGTTTAAAATAATCTCTAACAGCTTGTGATGTTAATGCTTGTGTTAAATATGGCAGGAATGCTGGATCTCTTGCAATTACGGCTAAAATAATAAATAATATTCTTTAAATGAAAATTTAAGAAAAGAAAATTCGAAAGTAACCAAGCAAAATTTACACAAATAATGTTTGCAAAACTCATATAATATTGGTATCTTCTCACTCAAAGTGTTCAATAGTTCAATCCATCAGGGATACATGTTGATCATTCTTCAGATTTAACCATGTTTGTTGATGTTACCATGTTATCTGTTGATATACACTGTTTGTTGATGTTACAATGTTATCTGTTGATATACATTGTTTGATGATGTTACAATGTTATTTAATGTTACAATGTTATCTGTTGATATACACTGTTTGATGATGTTACAATGTTATTTGATGTTACAATGTTATCTGTTGATATACTGTTTGTTGATGTTACAATATTTGTTGATGTTACAATGTTATCTGTTGATATACACTGTTTGTTGATGTAACAATGTTATCTCTT
Source organism: Nipponacmea schrenckii (assembly GCA_030562195.1). Classification (NCBI taxonomy): domain Eukaryota; kingdom Metazoa; phylum Mollusca; class Gastropoda; family Lottiidae; genus Nipponacmea; species Nipponacmea schrenckii. The sequence goes on from CM060202.1 coordinate 13,649,440, forward strand.
GATATACTGTTTGTTGATGTTGCAATGTTTGTTGATGTTACAATGTTATTTGTTGATCACTTTTCCAATATTACAATAATTCTTGGTTACTTTTCATATGTTACTAAAGGTTATTTTTGTTACATATGGTAGGGATGGGCGATATTACGATATTTCGATATAAACCGGTATGAAAATTCTAGTAATCAAACGATATTGAAAGAAAATTAAAGCCGGTACATCGCCATACATATCGTCTGAGTGAAATATCACGATATTGTTAAAAAGAGTTGTCTCCCGTTAATATTTACCCCGTTCCCAATGTACGTATGATCATACCACAGTAATTTTTGTGTCGTTTTCCTAAATTATCATATTATTATGTTATATATTTCATTTCATTCAAATTTGTGTGTAAAAACATAGTATAAGAAAAAAAAAAACGATAAATCAGAAAAATTAAATAATGATTAAAGAATTTTACCCTGTTCCTAAAGGCACGTGTTACCATGTGTCAACACTTTTTCCGACATGTAAATTACCAATAGGCCTAAGCCGACACAAATTGATTTCGCTTTTGTAAACCTAACGGAATTGACGATGGATTCATCAGACGATGAAATTACTTCGCTGGCAAGACAAGTCGAGAATAATGCTGACGAAAGGCCTAACGATTCGCAGTTAAATCCACCGAACGTCTTTTGAGCAAGACAACCATTTCACTCGGCTTAAAATTTTTGTACCAGTTTCTCACCAAATCCCTCCTTTGCTTTTAAGTCCTGTGAGGATATATGTTAATATTAAATAATCCCAATCCCCGTCACCAAAATTATATAATTCACATGTCCCTCATAATAAGTGTGGAAATATTTATAGATTTCGTGATTATATTGCTAAAATAGTTCACGATATAATCGTCACAATCATATCGTAATATTAAAATAAAAATATCGTGATATACAAAATTTCAATATCGCCCATCCCTAACATATGGGCTGTTCTCAAATATAAAAACATGTCCATTTACATATATTCTTTTCCAGGATTTATTATCTATATTTACATTCCCTTCTCCCAATCTTAACAATTTCTTTCATATTTTTTCAATGTTTATGTTTTTTATTTGTCATGTATGTTCCTATTAATATCTTACCTATATTTGAATTATTACCCTTATCTCCACATCTAGTATAAGCGAGATCTACAAGTCTGTAAGTTTTATCTCCAGTTATTAATGTTTCCTGGTCAGTTTCTTCTTCACATCTGCTCCCTTTATAAGATTCCTGTGTATACTCCAAAGTTGGTATTGATGGACTTTTATATTCTTCTTTCAACTCTCCATTCATATGAATTGTTGTCTGAAAAGTGATAGAAATCGCTGTATGAAATATAAAAAAACATGTTTTTAGTAAACATTTGTGATATTTCATTCATTAAAAGAATGCTACAGTCACCTATTTGATCGATATGAGTATATACTCATCTGTTGGACCTACCAGGTTTTTCATGACTAAAGAATCGATATACAAAACTATATATATCCATTAAACTGTAATTTTTTAATAAAATCAGCTGTGTTTCAGAATTACATAGTTTAATTATTACTCAGTTTTCTAGATTTATTGGGCTTAGAGGGATTCTATTGTATACCTTTGACACCAGTAAGTTGGTTGATAAAGTAAGACTCATTTAACCCTAGATCTAAAATTTCAATTTTTCGTCATCTAAAGAGGTATACCGTAAAAACTAATCTAACAATGATAACTAAATTTATAAAGAGTTGTATTTAAAACTACTCAGAGTAATCAGCTGATTAAAGAATACAACTCATTAATCAAGAATATTTTCATTATTGGGATAACACTTTCTTGGTATAGCACAGATTCTAGTGCTGAAAATCGGCTGAGACCCAAACGGGTTTGGAACCAGCGATCTCAGGGTCAGGCACCCAAACACCAGCAATGCATGTCAACCGTCTAGACCACTCTGCCAACGGACCTTCCACAAAAAATAGAAGGCAGCAGAACGGTAGACTTTACTGCGAAGATGCATTACCCCTTTGTTAATCAGTAACGACACAGCTCCCAAGGCTGATTACATGAGATGATTTAATGTCATTTAGGAAGTGGTGTTTCCAATTAATCAAGCCCAAGTCCTAATGCTTATGAATCAATTGATATAAAGATCATGTCACCTAAACTTACCTTAAAACTATCTCTAGGATACAGAAATGAAAATAACTTGAGGATAGCGGATCTAGAATATAAAATATTAATTAAAAAATAAACATAGTTTAAATAAAGAAAAGCAGGGAAGACATAATACATTGATGTTCCTATCTAAATAATGGGCAGGACATGGTTCTGTGTGTTTGGTACCTATGAGCTGATTAGCAAATTGAGTTGCTCCTAAGTTCAAACAGAACAATACCAGTCTGTCTATTCACATACCCATGAGAGGATAATTTACAGTTATTTGTATCCTTAATTTAAATATTCAGTTAATAAATTATCTGATTATCACCATAGTAAAGATCATTCAACTCCCAAAATTTTATGAACTTTTTTTGTTATTTCTATGCTTCAGTACAAACCTACACACGCAAAATGATCTGTTTGTATATCAAGTATTAGATGTATCATCAAAAAATAATTTTTTTTTAAAAAACCAAAAAATTTCCCCAATTCCTTAATACAGACCCACAAAATCGGTTATTAATTGTTAAGTGAACAGTAAAAGTGAGTTTTACAGAACTAACAGACAAACAGAGGGTGACACCCAGAATGAACAAGTTGCTTTCTCCAATCAATGGCAATAATAAAACTTACATTTTTGGCCGACCACCTACAATATTGCATAAACCAGGTGCTGCAAAATAAATTTAAATACAGATGTTGATGGTTTAACTTGAACAAATGTTCTTTAAAATAAAATGGGTATGTAAACCACTACCAAATTTGGTACTAAATCTATTTTTTAAGAAGTTAGAAAGAGTGCCAACTCTCAAAATTCGTTGATAATTTCTTTAATTCTCATAGTTCCATTACAATCCGTGTAAGTATTGGGGATATGTCTATTTCTAGGCTATTGGAAAAAATAAGACCAATGAAAGATATTTAAATTGAATGGGGTAAAAATAGGTTTGAAATAGATATCTTACCCATTCCAGTACCAGCAGGAGCCACTTCTCTTGAGAAGAATTCTAGAGCTTTCTTTTCATCATGTTGTACAGCCAACCATAATACTGCTTCTCTTGTTCCCTATATGATATGTTGATCATGTTAAGATTATTGCTACAAGAGTTTTTTAAAACAAAACAAATTTTTTAAAACAAATCCTTATTGTCCACTAGCTTGCTAATTTTATCAGGCATAGTGGTTCCTTCAAGGACCTAACAGTCCATACACAAAATGAAATGCAGCTGTTATTCTACTTTTCCATTGATAACTTGTATATTGAGGTAAATTTGTTCCAGGACCGAAAAAAGCCTTTACATATAGACTCAATCACTTTTACAACTAGTTTCCAATAATAACAAATGTTAAAAAACATACCTTAGGGACTAATGAGTTAGGACCATACATATGTTCTGTACCTAATATTTCTATATTGGTATCTTTAAAATCAGGTAAACCCAACTGTTGGAATATTCTTTGGCATCTACAATAAAAGAACAGAAGATAGTTATCAAAGGCGATTACTGAACAGTAACCTTCTTTCAATATGAAAGACTAGCAAATTAATAAAGGAAACTTTTGTCAGGAAAGTGGCATGAGCCTACAATCTGAAAAACAGGGTAAATTTCTTGTAACTTTTAAGTATGTCAGCTTCTGGAGTCTATTAATACAAACCTTTTAATAATAGCTTGAGCAGTCTTCTCTACTTTTAATTTAGAATGAGGTCCACCAGCACATACTACAGCTGTTGATCTAAAACCATCAGCATAGGTTGCACTGACCTATACCATACAAATAGAACATTTAGATTGTATATTGTACATTATACAGTGAAGTTGCATATTATGCTATGCTAATTACAGTACCCTTTGCATGTAGAGGAAAATTTCTCCAAAAGCAATTATTAATGAAATATTTGAGTGAGTTCTGCATGAAAGTAATTATACATCATCATATCTATATATAGTGACCAATAAAACAAGAATGAAGAATATGTGTACAACGTGTAGCACAGTTGATTGGAGCACTTAATTGACGCCATTGGCTTGGTCACGCAGATATGTTTGTTGTTTGGTCTTCTTGTGAAAAACATTTAATCTTGAATTAAAGTTGCCATATTCAAGTCTGATCTGCTGAAAATGGGTATGTATTTCATCTAGGAAAAATCATTGCCAAGGTTTGGATAACAATCTGATGGTAGAAGGGATCCACATGAAACTAAGTTGTCCATGTGAAAAATGGTTGTTTCTTTCTTTCATTCTTTTCTTATTTTGAAGAAAATTTCTCAGAACCAACATACCTTTAACTCACCAGAAGGTGGTTTGCCTCGAGCTCCAAGAACAATGACTCTGTCTTCTGCTACTTGTTCTAATCTGACATTTGTAAAATCGCAGACTACATCTGGTAAAAAATAATGACTGGGATCACCAACTTCATATAGTAACTGCTCAGCTACGGTTGCTAGGGATACCAAACCACCTGTTCCATGAGGTTTAGTTATAATACAAAGGCCATCACTTCCAACTTCTGCTATAGGAAATCCTATATTATCCCTGAAATATTAAAAGTCAACTTTGATAAATGACTGTTACCTTAAAGTCCCCTATTAGTTATGGTTCAGCTTAATTAGCAGCCTGTTTAGAACATAAGACTGATCAAATAAACAATTTTATCTAACAAGACAATTGCTTTTGTTAATTTGCAAAAGAACCAGATTTTTTGTAGATTGTAATGCTAATGTTAAAAAGAGTTAATTCATTATGCCTAACTGCTACCCATCTAGGTAAAAAAATGAAAAGAGAATGTCTTTACCTTACCAATGTGTAACTTTATGCCAATCTGTAAATATTCCTCCAGTCACTTGTGGACCACACTCTATCAAATGACCTACCAAACTAAAAATTAGATAAAGAAAATTATTCATATTCTTCTATCTAGCACTGGCCAGCGGCAGCACGGACTTACCGTGGACACTTAGAGCATCTGGTTGCTTTTCTATGCCAGAATAAAGCCCTTTATATAGGTTGGAAAAATGTGACAAAAAGTTGAATTTCAAACCATAAGTTTTGGCCTTTGTAGAAAACAAAGATGAACATTGCTATTAAAAACAAGAGGACAAAATCTACTAGCTTCTCTCTTGAAAATAAAATACTCAAAAAACCAAGTGACAAAAAGGACATCATTAAACTGAAGTTGCAACATTTTGGCTAATAAATGAATAAACATAATCACCTGCCTGCTGCCAATAAATCAAACTGATCCATAGTCCATCGAAACTACAATTAAAATATGGTTAAGTGAAGATACAGGGTTACGTATAAATTATTTTGATTTGTAGTTTTATTACATTTTCATGTCACATAGGGGGAAATCTTTTGTTTGATTGATGTGATTTTCAAAATGATTAATATTTGTTTTTAGCAACTGGAACAGCATTTGGTTTCTATGATTACAAAAGATTTGTACTTACATTATGGATAAGGGGACCTAATGCTAAGGCACTATCTGCACATCTTCCTGTTATAACAACATCAGCTCCTAAATCTAAGGCTTTAGCTATTGGACCAGCACTGGAAATAAACAATGGAAAGAGGTTAACTTAATGATATCTGAACATGTAACTAAGATTCAATGTTTACCTATAATCATACATTCAGAAGCCAATCATACTCTCTTCTTTTAGACTGGTAACAAGAAAAATTTCATATTATGGACTATTTTTTTTTTTTTTTTTTGTTTTTTTAATGTAATATAACTATGTGGGAACTGTTTTTTATCAAATTTATCTCTTTTTTGCAACTGACCTTTGCCAGTGCTTTACACAGAAGTTTCTAGGAACTTCTTCACTCTTAACACAAGACATTTACACATTAAAATGTACACCAGAATCTGAACATTTGTATCCACATCTTGTACTTCTCTGAGATAAATAGGGAAGGTAAGGAAAATGACAATATTCTTCTGTTCATGCTCCTTTTAAGACTCGCCATTTATCAGAGCTATATTTCTTATTTTGTACATCATTTTCTCTCAACATGCAGTTATGATAGACCATTCAAATTCATGTTCATTTTAAACATACAACAAAGAAAAACAATTAATCACTATTTCACAAAGAGTGTACATACCCAAAATATGCATTCATACTATGTATACTAGAAGGCAATTGTTTGTCAGTGTGCATATCTTTAATTCCTAGTTTTTCTAAATCACCCAACTAGAAAATAATATATAAGTAATCTTATATTAGTATTGTCTCACTCGCTCTGTCTTATTTTGTTTAGTCAGCGCTATCATTCTAATCAGTTGTCTCTCTGTCTCATAAGCTAAGTCAGCTCTATCTTTGTCTTATTAGCTGTCTCTCCATCTTATTGGCTGTTGTCCATTTGATTTGCCTCTGTCCCATTTGCTCTGCATTTTTTTTCATGGGCTTGTCATATATAGTTTAGTGTTTCCCATTTCCCAAAAAGAGAAACCCAAAACAGATCTAACATTTGGCATGAGATCATCTCCTTGTATTACAGCAATATTTAAATCTACACCAGACTTGTCACAGACTTCTTGTAAAGCTCGTCCACAGCCCATAGGATTAACACCTCCAGCATTACTGATAATCTTTATACCTGCAACATAACACTTTTTTATCTTAATTTCAATGTGTACATTGTGTACATTGAAATATTAATTGTTCATGAGATTGGTCTGTGTTATTCTTAGATGGCAACATATATACATCATTATTTAGCAAATAAAAAACCATGAGGCTGAATCATATTGGACAGAAAAGTTCATTAAATGTTAAGAGGTATCAAATAAAAAGACTGGCAAACTAATTACAGCTGTAGTATTATACTGATCAAAGTATCATTGGATTGTCACCGAACATGCAGTGTAAAAATAAATAATATTTACAGCATTTAACAATAATAACAGTAAGTCAACAAGTATAACAAATCATTATGAATGAATTTACCTTTCTTTTTAATATCTTTAATAAATGGTGCCATACAAATCTGTACAAAATCAGGAGCATAACCCAATGCCTGAAAAAACATTCTAACTGAGATCAAATCTCAGGCTTAAATAAATGAGAATAGTAATTCTCAAAACCATTGTCTAAAATATAATGTGACAGCAGGAAAGAAAGTTCCATTTTCAAGGATAGACAATAGCATAGCACAGTTAGTATTCTTTTTCTTTAATGAAATGAACTGGCATAAAAGGTTGGTAGGCCTACTATTTGAATTAAGAATCATGAAACAATGCCTATTATGCTAATTGATTATGCACTTTTGAAACATTTTCTGTGATTGAAGAGATCATCACCCTTATAATTTATGACTCATTGAATGTCTTTTTCCTTTAAAAAGTGAATAACTTACAGGGTTTTTATGTTTAGCTGCTGTTAAAAGAGACATGGTAATTTCTGATAAATAATCAAACATAATATAATCTACATTAGAACCATAGATAAGTTGAGGGGCTGAAAGAAAAAGAATCAAATATATATCAAATAAAACAAGTTTCGGTCATCATCTGATGTGGATAGTTAGAGAAATTTTGTAAATGTTTAATAAAACACAAATATATACATGGAGTGAAAGGAATTCATGTTTCGTAGTTTTGACTCCTGACTGAGCAATGGCCAATGTTTTATTTTTTTTGCATTAATTAATTTTTTTTAATTTCTGATTATAGAACAATCTATAGCATGCTGCAATTACTTTCTCAGTTTAACTTAGAATGACTATTTTAGTAAGCACTTGCATTCCACACTGGAAGAAAAAATTGAAATGTATTTTACTGGGATTAAACCCTTAACAACTAGATTTTTAAACAATATTTAGCTGGCTAAGGTACCCCTAACTGACAAATTATTTGTCTTATAGACCATTTTTCTCTATTCATCTATTACAATGGTTAAGTTTGTAATGTAGATATTCACCCTTATTAACAGGCTATTTTACAAGCTATGTAATAGTTTATGATGTAGACAAAGATTTATTTAAGACAAGACTTTCTGTAGTATCAAAAAAAGTTTTATACCAAACCTAAATAGCCACACTTTAGGCTCCTTACAATTGGCACACTTCTCTCACAAAAATACAGAAACAATTGTATTGACCCAAAGAAACATGAGACAATCTGTCTCTCAATAATGAGGTAATAAGTCAATCATTAACAAATCATGAAGGTGTTAAACACCCTGTTTTCCCACCTGTTAACAACATAGCTATTAGTATAAGGTCAGCCTAATGATACTGTGAATTATTATGACCAATGTCTGGAGTGAAACACTTCAAAGAATGATTTCAATGACTTCACACCAAGGCCAGTGCTTTCTTGATGGCTTCATTCCTCATCACAAGTTAACACCTTGTTAACTGGCTTTCCTTTACAGGTAAAGAGTTAATGAGGTACAACAATGTAGCAAATGGATTCCTGAACGTCAGCTATAGGAAACTTAATCACTTTGATCTCAATGGGATTAATTAAGACATATGTTGCCTTGTTATCTAAACATCACAATCAGTTTATGACAGTTTGAATCGTTCTTAACTTCTCTTCTGTCAGTTAAAAAATCAGCTTTGGTCTTGAATAAATGAAGTCAACTTGAGGTAGGTTTTTAGGGAAAAAATTAGCTACAATATCTAGAATATAAGGAAATTTCTGATTAAGAATGAATTATTATGGAAAAGAGCCAATACCATAAAATGACCAGCAGTTTAAAGGCAACCTTTTTTTTATAGTTCCAGTCAACTGGCCTGTTTGCTGAATTACAAAATAAAAAATATTGCAAAAGATTGTTTGCATAAAATTCAACAATTTTACATTTCATTGATGATGATGTAAATAGTGTATTTAATTTCATTGGGGAGTAAATCAACTAATCAATATTTAACTTGAATTACTTGGTGGGCAACGTTCACAGTCATAAAATGTTTGAACTTTGACCTTGTCTCTTTATTTACAATTTTTAATCGACAAAAAGAACAAAACACACACCGGCAACTGCTGTATCTCCCCAGAAACCACACGCACAGCCTATTTTCACTGTCTTTCCTCGAATCATCTGAGAGTAGCATCTTCTTTTGTTTAATCTGTCAGGGTAATTAACAGAGTTGCGTAATAAAATCAGCTTATTAAAGTTATTCAGTGTGATAATCTTCTTACAGCTACTGAGGGCAGCCATGTTGAATTTTGCTCTAAATTTGTATGCGCATGCGTGGTCACATGACAGGCTATGATTACTTTTGCAATATGGACGACGTTTATGTCAGATGAAAATAAATCCTGTGACGTATAGGACAGTTTTTGTGGTTCTTGGTTATGTTTTAATACTCACACAATGTTTTCTTTTAAGAATTGATTGTAATTGTTTTTAAGGTTTAAAGGAATAAGCCACCATCATGGCTGAGACGGTGTACGGCACCCAAGAAGAGGGACACGTTATGTCTGAAAAAGTGCAGTCTCTGGCTTCGACTGTTTACAAGGAATTTGAGAAAATGATACAAAAGTATGACGAAGACGTTGTTAAAGAACTTATGCCCTTGGTTGTTGGCATCTTGGAAAGTTTAGACATTTCTTATATTGAGAAGCAAGAAATTGAAGTTGAACTAGAATTAATTAGAGATGATAATGAACAGTTATTGACCCAATATGAAAGAGAGAAACAGCTTCGAAAAGCCTCAGAACAGGTTTGTATTCTGTATTTTTGACCTAGTATTGTTTATTAGACATTTGTTTATAGTAGATATATATTTTTAGGGTTATATTGTTTATAAAACAAGGTTTGAATTTTAGGCTACGTCCTATTACTATTAGGAAGGCCTCTGATACTGGTATCCCATTAGATAGTAGTTTGAGTTGAGTCAACTAATTAATCAGAGCTTTAAAATAAACTTCAGCTGTCACTAAGCTCATTAATGTTATTGTGACAATAGGCTGTATGATTACTGTTTCTTGTTATTTCAGAAATATCTTGAAATGGAAGATGCTATTGAAGGTGACAAAAAGAGTATGGAAGATAAAGTTGAAAGTATGGAATCTATTATTAGAATGTTGGAATTAAAGGCCAGGAATGCTGCCGATCATGGTGAGAATCAATTATAGACAGTCTTTTTTAAATTTAGAGCATTTAGAAAATCTTTGCATGGCTTTTCCTGTCTGATTAGAGAATCCTAATTAGACAGAATAATACGTCATCTTAGCACAAGTATGGAAAATTTATATTATTGGTACTGTACAGCAGATTTCAAAATTGTCTTATTAGACCTTACCATTCAGACATCTATTTCCTTTTTATGTCACTATAACAAAGCTCTTAAGCAGCTCAGCTTTTACAAAAGTTACACAATAATCCCTAGCTTTTAGTGGACTTGCAAGAGTTATTCAGATCTGACTGATAATTGGAATTGGTACATATCAATGATATCAGTTTCTGCGATACAATTAGTGTAATTTGAAAACTCACAGTCTCCTTAATGTCTTACTGCAAATTAATTCAAACTACACAAAATTCGGCCCAAAAATTAAAAACTTAGTTACTGTAATTTTAGGTCAAAGGGGTCAGAATCCAGCTTCTTTTGCAATCTGGCTGATAAATTATTATATTATCTATTAATCTTGTTTATTTTAGTTACAAGATTAGAAGAAAAAGAATCAGAAATGAAGAAAGAATATAATAAATTACATGAAAGATACACAGAGGTAAATGGACTCAGTCTAGTTATCATTGTTTCCCATCCCAGATAGTATAGTAAAAATCATTGAGCATAACCCAAGTTGTTATCCTGGATTGTGGTTTTATAGAATATAGTCTGTTATAATAGCACTGGATTAGTAGAGAATATAGATTCGTACACAGACATCTAGAATATTTGCTTGTTTCTGTCAGTTTTTATCTTGATAATGTTATAACTCGAATAATAGAAATTTAATTAAATCATTCAATTCTAAGATATATGGTCAGTAATACACAATAAAGGTATTAATAGGTCCAAAAATGTTGCATAATGCCTCTAATCTTTCATTTATTTTTTTATTTGTAGTTATTTAAAACTCATATGGATTATATGGAACGAACTAAGATCTTAATGGGAACCGATAAACTAGCAGAACTCACAGGAAATAGTCCAAGGATAAAGTAAGTTCAAGCATAATAATATAAACTTAGTCTTTTTTAATTCAAATAGAATTAATATTCAAGGGATAATAGGTGTTAGAATACACTCGCTAGGCTTCTATTTGTGTTATATTTTGACTATTAGTTAAATAAGTATGCATCCCACACTTTACCAAATTTTAAAAAGCGACAATAAGAATATATACGGAATTTTAAAAAAAATTGAGCCAGCGAATGAATCAACGCTAAAACATCATTGTGCAATTCAACAGTAGGTGTCGAGGACGCGTGAAAACCCACATGTTAGAGTACTTACTTGATTTTGTGGATTTATTTGATAATTGAGGGATTTTGATGTATAGTTATGACAACAGGTAAGTCCACTGATGGGAACATACTGTTATTGTCCAAATTTGAGTGATATTAAATTTTTATGTTCCTTCTAACGCCCATTATCCCTTTAATAGATATATCTATAAGCTTATGTATGAAGTGGCTTCTGAGTCATGGTTTTCCATCAGATGTTAAATAAACAATAACACCATGCAGTGTAGTTACTTCAATGTAAATTAAACTTAACTTCCAATAATTCATTTAGCCACATGTATTTAAACATATATAGATTAGCCTACTATAAAAAGAAAATTCTATAAATCTTGTAGAAGCAAAATTAACATAGTCAATTTAATCTTTCAGTTGCTTCTCTTGAAGATTATCACTTGTATATATCAGAAAACTAATCATTGTTCCTTTCAGGGGTTTCCAGTTACCCAATTTACGGCCAGTTAGTATGATATTGAACTCCAGCGAAACTCCAAATCGTGGTGATAATAGTCCAGTGACATTTGATATTACAACACCTTCTAGTGGGAAAGATTCCAATGTCAGTATCAAGAGTGAACTGGGTGATTTGGAATCAGTGGATTCCAATCGACTCAATTCCACAGCACCGACGGGTGAGTGTAAAGTTGATACCAGTGATAAAGATCAGATGACTGATGTAATCAACATGGCAGATGGCAGTACTACCACAACTAATACAAGTAGGCCAAAATCTAAATCATCCCGCATTATCCCTTTCATGCATCCTCACGCTTGCCGCAAGCTCATGTTTAACTCTTCTTGCATTAATAATACACATAAAACATCATCATCTCATGTTAAAGTTTATATACCACTCTCTGCAGATTTTCTTGAAAGTTCTGCTCCCTTTAGCTTTTTGCCATTTTTTTCATAATGGTACAGGGGCTTTTTGGTATTTTAACATTTTACTATCCTGCATTCTATATAAATTCGCTAGAATTTCCAATTTAACACACAAAAAAACAATACAGTTCTAACATCTAGGTAACTTACACAGCACATGCTTATTTAGTTTGGCATATGCCTGTTTATAGCATGTGTTAATATTATATAGCATGTTTTAATTAATTGGAGTATGTGTTAATTTTATATAAAACTGAATAAATAGCTAGTTATTTTAAGGTCTGTTCTCAAGTTATGGCATGTCCATTCAGTGTTCAATGTAATAAGCCTGTATCATTTAAAAATCAATTTACTATTTTTTGTCTGTGCTATTGAGTTAGTATATTTCTCCATTCAGAATGAAAATTCCAAACTATATATTATTACCTTAGCTGGAGAGTAGAATATGAGATAGTGGCCACCAATGCAATTTTTCAATCATGGATAACCTTTTGATAGTAGTATTTTTTTTACTAGCTTCCACCCCCTCCCTCAACTTTCCAATTCATAGTTAAATTTGAGAACAGACCTAGGTTGTTATAAATGTAATCTGCATGCATCATAATGTGCTTGGTAGTTTTATTTTAATTGTAGTACTGTATAAAAGCTTAGTTTTGTATATATTTTCTTTATTATGGGTAACCATATTTGATCAAAACAGCTCCAATATTAATGATTTTTTTATAAAGTTGTATTGTTATGCATTTATTATTTGTTTCTGTTTTACTAATAAATGAATAAGATTAGTTATATTTGTGCTTATTTGATCAAATATGGTTATGAAGGATTTTGTATTGTTTTATTAATGCTTTATTTATTTATTTTTTAATTATTTTTAATTTAATAAAAATGATCTGTGTGGAATGCTTGAAAATTGGATTGCGACTTTTTTATTTTTCCCTTTTGGTGTTTGTCTTATTATCTCATCCTATCTGACCCCCCCCCCCCTTCTAGTACCTTACTCTAATATTTCCTTAGTTTATTTTCTACAAGGAAAAACCATCAACCCAATATGGATTTGAAATAGAAGGAAGTGTTTTTGATAACCCTCAAAACTTTAAGCTAGAATTTTTTAATGCAATAATTATTTTATATGGTGAAAAAAAAGAAAACCTTTGAAAAAGATAGAGATAAGTTGGGCATAGCATCTGATTAAATAATATAAAACTAATATAGGGTTTAGATACTTAATCTACAATTTTTTTACAAATTCAAGCAGAGTTTCTTAGACTATGCTCAATGGTTAACTTTTAACAGTCAGTCAACAAAATAGACAATTTGAGCATTCTGTTCATAAGGCTTGTTTTGGTATACACCTAAAAGTACTTTGTCTAAAATTAATAGGATATCCATAAATAGTGCAGAAAAAATGATAAATATAAGTAAACATTTGAGTGACTGTACATAAGGCCAGTTTTCATAAAATCAGAAAGATACCAAAAAATCAGGAAAATGTTAGAACAAAAATTCACCATTAGAAACTCCTATTATTTACACAAAATAAATAATTTTTGATGAAATCATTATTAAACCAAATCATGGCTATTATGAAAAAGATTTATCTTCCACCCTTTATACAAATTGGTTTTGGTGTTTTATTCCCTCCAGCTTTTTTAGAATATGAAAAAAATGATCCCTAATATAAGTTGAAAAGAAATAGTTTGACCTAATCCTAATAACACTTATTTGCTCTCCATAAGGTACGAGTTCTAGTTAAAATTTGAAATCTTTGAAAACATCTCAGATAAACATCTTAACAACAATATTGCATAATGAAGTATTTTTTATCCCATATTTTGGATAAGGAGCTCCAGGCATATAATCAAACCTAGATGGTCTAGTGATAGAGTCTAGTTTATAGTGTTAAGAGATATCAGTAGGATTAAATCTTCATTGTAACCTCTGTTGCCTTCAGCCCTCTAGATTGTAAAATAATGTGTAAGAATTGTTTTGAGAATAGTTTAAAGCTTATTAGACTGAAATACAATATGTTACAACAATCAGATCATGACAATTAACAGATCAATTTCTCTATAGACTTTGTGTTACCCAAGAAATATAAAAGAGAAAGGGTTGGGAAAGAGAAGCGGTTTTAGTCTTAGGAAACACAAAACAAAACAATTGGTCTGCCACAACTCTGCCACAACATTGTTATGTTATCTATGGCAATCCTTATCATGTGTGTTTTCATTTTGGTAAGTCACTGGGTTACATAATATGTTGCTATTTGGCCCAGTACAACTCTAGGTCAAATTAAAATAAAAAGTTATTATTTGAGGTCCAAATGATTTGGACTAAGTTTTGTAAATACACACCAGAATGAACATATTTCTCACTTTCTCAGGTTAAAAATAAACAGATAGATAGTAAGCTTATGGAATCTAGCAGTCCAGTACGGCAGATGTTGTAACTTTGTATTTTGGGCCAGTGACTGCTTGTCTTTGAACCACTTTTGGTCCCCCGGATACCCAAAAATATGATCGTATGAAAATTAAATTGTTGGCGGAATTTGGGATAATATTTTTGAATAATTACTTGCAATGAATCTGTCGACCAATCCATTTTTTCTCCATTTTTTCACGGATCCACCTACCTCAATTTTCTAGAAATAATAAAAACACCAATTCAAAATTGAATACAAGAGCAATGCACAATGAAATTTAGACTATTACCTATTATCAAGTTCTATTCCTGAGGGTTTCAGATGATTCTATTACTACTGATGTTATCATTCTTCAGGGTATATCTTCTGTAAGCTGTATTCCAAGTCTGCATGATTTAATTAGTTAGCCCTTTACACTAACATACCTTGAAACAATAGCATGGTATGGGACGGGACCCACATTTGAAATAAAGGCACTGTCCTAAATTATGGTTCATCTTAATATTTTTTTAATAGCCATTGAAGAATACCTATGTCCTTCAAAAATTCTTCCTTGTCCTCTCAGCATGCTATTTATGTAGTTTTGAAAGCGATAAAATTTTTGGTCTGAAGAAAATTACACACAAATTATGCATTAAATCAAGTTGATTTAAAATGTAGATTTGTATGTTCAAATATTTTTTTTTTTGTTATGGTACCATACTATATGCCAGTTAGGCTGATAATACAATTTATGTAACTATGTTTTATATATATTGATAAACTAGTGATCATGGATTGTAGATGAAGCCAGTCTAAAATCAGATTGTAATTTTTGATTCAGATACATTCTTTAGTGAGTAACCTCACAGACCAAACCTTTTACCTCTTTTGATGTTTAGTTTTTTCATTCATTTTGTCATTTTTGTTTATTTTTTTTTGTTTTTTGCTTCTTTTATCAGAAAAAACTTCAGATGTTCCTGCACCTTCATCAACCATTCCACAACCCGAATCAGTTGACCCAGTCACTGATGATACTGTAGATTCATTGTCTCATAATAACAATACACAAAAACCAGAATCAGTTGATCATAAACTCAAAACAGTTGAACATAAACCTGAATTAGTTAAACATAGACCTGAATCATTGGCAAAAAGACACCATTCTAGTGGTTCTAAATCAATCTCTAAGAAAAGAGTTTCTAGTAACACAAGTTCAATATCTAAAGAGGAAGACTCCGATGCTGCATTATTTGCTCGTCTGCACAGTCTTGAGTCAGACAGCTATGAAGAAGATCCTATAGATGCTGGTGAGTCTACAAATACATAAGAATCATGAATCAACCCTTTCTGGTAGGGTTCTCCCTGGGTTGCAAAGGTATTTTAGATCCCAATTACATATATGTTGGGTTCATCCTTTGGTGTAAGGGTACACTTGGTTGAGTGGTGGGTACCTTCTATCATACATTCATCATAGAACTGGAGGTGTTATATTAAATACATTTACTAATAAAATTTAAAAAATAGATAATGACACAGAAGCTTACAGCCACATATTTGTGCTTTTTCACTGCAATCATTACTGCCAATTTGCTGCTTACAGTCCATCCAGTGTGCAGTGTACTTTCATGCCACAAGCCTACGTTTATATTTTGTCTTTGTATTAAAGATGCTTATAGAATATTGATGTTTTAAGCTATTGAGATATAAAATGTATCAATCAGTTTCAATTAATACAAATTAGTGTAAAGGAACTTTTTCACAAAAACAATGATAGATTTGTTATACTTTTTCGGACCTATTATGCAACATAAAACAAAGTATTTTAAGGCCTAAAAAAATTCAAGAAATTGGATTAATAATATGAACAAGGTACAGAAATAGATCTTAATAGGAGTGGAACAAAGATATAAGTACTTTTGTACATTAATGACTTGTAATACCATATAATAAGATTTCTTTCAATTTTCTTTTCTGCTTCCTTTGGATTTTGTTTGGTAAGTGACTCTTGTTAAAAGAGTTGTATATTTGGTAAAGTTGGAGCCTGGAAGTGCTGTTTGGAAAACATATTTTCCTTTACTTTTGACCTGACTTTTAGAACAATAAGGGTAATTTATCTGTGTGAAATCTTTTATTTGACAAAATTGAAAAAACTTGACTGTTTTCATTTTTTAAATGAAAATTTAAATATTTTGAGTTGTTATTGATTATTTTGTAGGATTAACTGATACTCTTGCTTCAATAGTTGCTTCAACACCAGAACTTGATGAAAATAGTGAATTTAACAGAACTAATCAATTACCTAATGATTTAGGAGCCAGAAATAGGTATGCTATTCTTTATTCATATGGTAGAAGAGTTTATGGAATACTGTAGGATTAGAACCTATTACACTTTATTTCCAAATAACGCTCACAACTGACTTCATTATTCTACTGCCAATAGTACCATGGGTGAATTGTATTCCCGTGTATTTGACCAAAATTTGTCTTGTGCTGTCAATGCATTCATTATTCATATTCTTCATGTTATTGAAATTTAGATTCACACAGGCAAAGTAAGCTAAGGTACATAACTTGATTTTAACATAAAAACTTTTTTTATGCCCACACCGAAATATTGTATTACCCATAGGGTGCAGCCCTTGCTCACTCTGCCAGCTACAATTCTTGATGGATTCTTTTGCTTTCGATTTGTGGGTTATTGTCATTATGTAGATGATCCCTATTGATTTTCATAATGATCTGATAATTTTTCACCAAAATATTGTGTCCGACTTATGTTTGCGTTTCTACAGTGCAACTCTGCTCACTCTACAGACAACATGAATAGGCATGAACCAAATGTGAATGGACAACAAACAATGATTTCTACTTGCAACCAAAGCTGCTGGTGTGCGTATGTCACCTTGCTTTCTATTGTATATTTTAAAATCTCATATAATATTCACTGTCTTGTGTTGTTTTAGGGGTAAAAATACTATTTATGATGAACTGGCTGTATCTAGTGGTGATATGATAGCTGATGTTGATTTTGGAGCAGATATTACTGGTATGTCTATTTTTTTTCCCACATGCACAATTATTGACTGTCAGTTATTGCCCTTTTCTTAAAAATACATTTCACTTCTTATCTCTCTCCAAAAGTCATAAAATACATAGATGTGTTTTTAGCTAACAAAACTAGTTAATTGTAAATGACAATGGATGGAAATGTTTGTATTTTAAGATATTTCCATTAAGACATGCTGAGCTTTGTCTAATAGTATTTTGTAGTCAAAAGTAATGATGACTTAAAATCAATAACAACAGGTTGTACTTGACATCTGTGTCAATATTCAAAGCTTGAAATAATATTTTTAGACTATTTTACAACGTTTTATTTCATTTTTTTTTTTTAACTATAATTAATATCATTTATGTTTCTTAAATTCCAAGAATCCAGAAAAGCTAAATGAGTTCTTGACTCAAATGTTAAAATAATGCTTCCATGTCTGAAAACTTAATGAAGATTTATATTGTTTCCGACAGGAAACAACATTTATTACACATTGCATTGTATCGTAACTACGGGTTTGATATGGTCTTATACACCTATATTAAACTAAACCCTCTAGACTTAGTTTTGTAGACGTATAATGACGACAAAGCATCTAGAACGAATGAATTGATTTAATGTGCTGAAATTTCTTAGAGAGATTCTAGGGCCAATTTAATTAATGTGAAATTAGGTACAGTAATACCAAGTCCTAATTGTCAAGAAATTTGGTTTATGGACTTGTCTGGACCCCTGGATTAATTGATGTAAAAATAGTCTGTAAATCATCATTTATAGCATCTTTTAGAGTATTTTTTGTTTGTATTATCAGGTCGTGAAGTAAATCCTGGAGATTATGCTTCATCAGGTAGAGTACACCTCCTTTATTTATCTATCACTTATTCTCATTCTATCTCTCCATCTATTCATTCATATTTCTATTCACGCATGTAGTTAGGTTAGTTATGTTTTAATTCATTTTAAAGTAAATATGTATAAGTATTGTTGTTTTTTGTCACAGCTCAAGTTATCAGAAAGTCATATTGATTTTGATCTATATCAATTGGTGATTTGAGCATAAGTTTTAGTTTTCATATACTGGTGATCAAATCCTAAAAACAGCTTAAAGTTTCTTAATGACATCTTACAGTTTTCTAAATGATGTCTTAAAATTTCTAAATGACAACTTGCAGTTTCTAAAGGACATCTTTAAGTTTTCTAAATGACAGCTTAAAATTTTCTAAATGACAGATTGAAATTTCTAATTGACAACCTTAATTTTCTTAATGACAACCTGAAATTTCGAAATGAGTTTTAAAGGGTTTGTAAGGTGGTTTTCTAAATTGTGTAGGAATGTATCAGGAACATTGATAGTATCCATTTGCACCATTCTAATATTCAGTCAGATAACTATAAACATATACACTTTGAAAATTCTTTACAATTCATTTAAGTTTAAGTTGTTTTGTTGGTTTTTTTTTGCTTTATTTGTGCATTGTCATAGTAAAATTTGAGTTGTTTTTAAATTATGTTCCAATAGGAATACATATATAGCAACTGTAGCCTATTGTATGGTTCACTGAAAGCCTTCCTGTAATGAATGCATTAAGAATATTTTGTATGAAAAGCATTCTTTAAATACAGCATGGAAGTTATTCTTTTATTTAGTCCTAATTTGTTTCCTATTTTCTTTTTTTCTTTGCATGTTGTTTGTTACCTGTTAATTGTTGTTTACTGTTGTTGTTGTTGTTTACAACATGGTAGATGATGAGAAAGATGATAAAGAATCAAATGGTATGCAATTATCTCCCTTTATTTTTGTGCTTCCATTGAAATCTCCATTTCTGCTGCACTTGATGTTCATCATACCTCCTTTCTGATTGTGTGTATTTTATAGCGGGACCAAATAGTCAATTTTTCTTGTTAATTATACCAATCACTTTTGAAAGAACCCTCAACTTAGCATTAAATACTTTTTTTTTTACAAAACAATGCAGAGACTTAGAATAACATCTGAAAAAATAGACTTTTGAAGATAGTGGCATGAACATAGTAAATAATTGGTTACTAATATAGTGTTGTTTTTATTTTTTATCTTGCATCGTGCCCCTTGCCTGCCTGCTGTATGTATTGGATTTTACAGTTAGCGATAATTTCTTTGGTAAGATATTTTGCTGCTTACATTTTGTTCAATATATTTTTTGAATTTGTATGATGCAAACAAAACACTCAAAGGAATCATAAATTCTTTGACAATTTATTTTTAGTATCACAATGCAAAATTTAACATGACTTTTCACAGAGCAAGAGATCAGTAGTAGATAAAGAAACAAACACAAATTATTTTTTGTCTACTATTCAGGAATGGGTAAAGAATTGGAGAATTTGATCTTAGAAAATACAGAACTTTTAGCCACAAAGTAAGTATGGTGTACCATATTTTTAAAAAATAATATATAAAAATATGTAGACTATTAAAAGAGTTATTCTAACAGTTTTCTATGGACAAAGCTTGAATTTCAAAATGTCATTATATTACTGTGGTATAGGTGATGAGAGAGTCATGCTGGGTACCTTCTTCTGACACACCTAGTGCCATAGTATCACAACCAATGACATCTTGTTAGTTTAGTCCTATTATAAATATTATATCACTACTTGATACTTTAAATTTTTTAGAAATGCTCTCAACATAGTCAAAGATGATCTCATAGCTAAAGTTGATGAACTAAGTGGGTAAGTACTTATAAAATCTTGTATTAATGTTGTTATTATATAAGATATTAGGTATGCATCAATTTACATGATTTTCAATATCAATTATAGTCTTAAAGAGTTCAATTTGATTGTTACATTGAACATTTTATGATTACTTTTTATCTTGATGGAAAAACTGAATCAGAAAAGTAGACATACAATTTACACTTTTTCAATGCATGTCAGCCAGTTAAAAATGAAAATCAATATTAATCTAATATCAATGTATTATATTTCATTAATCTTCGTATTAAGTGAACAAGAAATTTTACGAGAAGAAATAACGTCACTGCAGGCAGTGAAAGGAAGATTACAGCTAAGAATATCCACTCTAGAAGATGAATTAAAGAAAACTAAGGAAGAATTGGAAAAGAAGAATCAACCTGCATCAACTGAAGAGGAGGTAGATTGTTTTGTTATAATTACAGCTTACAAAATAACACCATGTCCTTCACTTTTGCCTGAATTTGAAAAATTCCTTTCACAGGAAAATGTTAAGTCCAATTCATATCTCATTCACAAGGAGCATTGGGAAAATTCTTCTTGATACGGCTGTTAAGTAGTTGATTTAGTCATGAATTATTGTGGTATTAACAAATTTTTAAATTTCTGTAGGAATATAGTAATTAGTTTAATCTTCATAGTACCATATTCTCAGTTTCATTCGTACTTGCAGGAATCCATTTGCATTAACTGGTAAAGCCATTAATTAGACAATCACATCTTTTCAATGCAACCAGTTGAAGATTTTTTATATATTGTGTTTACTATGATATAGGGAGATGTACCGATGGCACAAAGAAAACGGTTTACCCGTGTTGAGATGGCTAGAGTATTAATGGAGAGAAATCAGTATAAAGAAAGATTAATGGAATTACAAGAAGCAGTCAGATGGACAGAAATGATCCGAGCTTCCAGGGAGCATCCAGAACTTACACCCAAAAAGAAATCTTCAATCTGGAATTTGTAAGTACATTTCAAACTTCTGCACTGCACTATTTCATCCTTACCAAAAATTTTCTGAGAAACCAAAATTGCAAGTATTCAAATGTAAAATACAGTGTCATGGAATTTGATTAAAATGCAGATTTCCATTTTATGTTTCTGTGTGACTCCACTATCCATATATGATCTGTTGAAATTGTTATATTCTTGGGTATGGTTATACTTAACTAGTCAAATAATATAGTGTTTAATTAACAATTTTCTTACTATAAATGTGGATTTCTGTAATATTCAATGTATTATCAGTTAACTTTTAACATTGATTTAGATTGGATAGCAAAATCTTCAAAACATTGGTTATAATTTCCTTCAGATCAAGTATGACCAAATGAGTCCACTACTAAAAAAAGAGAAAAACAAACCATAAATTTGCATTTATATCAGAATGAAATTATGTGTCTCAGAATTTTTGGGTTAAATCATATATTTTATTAAAGATGTGCTTTATTATATATAATTGGTGTTGTTTTAGAATTTAGCTAGTATGGATACTAACATTATGTCTTAACACAAACTTTCAAAGAATCTGACAATGTGGATCTTGATCTCCTATAAGGACATATTCATTGTTACAGCTAGTACAAAAAATACACTTATGTTTCCTTGTCTGTTTGAGTAAACTAAAAAGTGTAGCATCATACTGTTGTTATGGCTAAATTTGCCAATTTGATTACATGTTGAACAATTTTATTTTGGTAAAAGAAATTCAATCTTTTAAAATGGCTTTTGAGTAGACTTTAAAAGATGTAATTTTACCAAAAATTGATAATGGTTATAATCAACTATACTTTAACAAACTTGAGTTAAGCATAAACAGAAAAATCTTGAACAATAACTGCATGTCTGATTTTTACTATTGCATGTTTAGTTTCAGTAATTTGGTGATTTCAACTCCACCTGAACCTCCTGTCAATCCTAAAAAGATCTCCTCAAAGGCTCCTGTGGCTTATCAGGCACCGCCGCCATCTTCTTCTTCCTCCGCCCACCACAAATCACACATACAACATTTATAGCTAATCTAATTGTTAGGAATGTTAACTTTATTGTTTTTGTTCTAATTGAGATGGGTCAGCGCTAATGTCCTAACATCATAAATATCTTCTAGTGATCTATCTAGGTATGGTTTCCATAGAAACAACCAATCCTCGATACTGCAGACATATTCTTGTTCATTCAAACCAAATCTTCTAATTCTTGTTTCATTTATATTCAAGTTTAATTAGGTTTTTAAGAGGTTTTCTAACTTTTTAATTAAATTTTGATCATTCCAGTTTTCTGCCAAATCATAAATTTCCAGCAATAATTAATTATGTTATAGAACACTTAGTCCAAATGAAATTGAATAAACCAGAGATATCTGGATTGGTAAAAAGTGATCCACTACACTAAAGAAGTTAAGAAAACCTCTTAACAAACCTTTTAAAACGGAATCAAATGCAAGCAATATTTGATATTGAAGAATCTTACATGATCTAGAACTGAATGGATTTGTTGAATCAGAAAAAAATTAGCTCTCCTACTCTTGATGAATTATTTTATTTTACCCTGCCTTTGTTTGTTCTTGTTTTGTTTTTTTCTCTTTTAGTTGTTGTCTTCTCTTGGTTTTTATTCTCTACAAAAGATTTTTTGGATTTCAGTTATTTAGAAATTTCAAATAAAATGTGGTTTTAGATTTCCATTAAAAGATTTGATTTTTGATTCATTATCAAAAGTTTGACAAAAAGTTGAATTTAGGAATTAATTTTAAAGAACGTCTAATACAAGGGGCTGTTTTATTCCTTTCAAATAAAATGGAGTTACAGAATTTATTTCAAAAAAACTTTATATGGAATAGTTTGTAAAGAATTGAAAAAAATAGTCTTGGACAGCATTTGTAAAAGCATAGTTCTAAAACAAGATTTCAAAGGGCCTTTTCTTCTTTTTATGAAATGATTTTATGAAATTCAAAGAGTGTGTCTTCATTGTGTAGATGTTAGTGTTCCTCCTTCCTTCATCTTGAGTTTCCATTGATTTTGTCTTTTCTTTTTGTTCAAGCTTTCAGTCTGACCACTGATGCAGTGATATTTTGTGCCATTTTAACTCAATACTCAAAAGTGCTGCTCATCATCAGAAAGTGGATGTTTGTGTTTGCAAGAAATGCTTGTTTAAGGACCAGGCAAAAGAAATTCCACAATTTATTGGAATCGTGATCACTACAAATCAAGCCATACAGGCTAAGGCATTTTCAATAAGCAGTACATTTATTTTGAGTTAGAATAAGTAGTAATTGAAACAAAATAAAACAGATTTATATTGTCATCATTACTACTTATACTACCTTAACATAATATGGACTACTCTGGAATTGAAATGTTCTGAGATGTCTTCGTTCAACTATATTTCATGAGAAAGATAGGTTTAGAATATTGTGTACAAATTATTTATCTAGAAAAAACAGAAAAGTATAAAACTTAGCATCTTCTTTTGATATGCTAAATTTAGATTTAAAATAAGCTATTCAGTTATGGTAATAATTGACAACATTAATAGAATTATATATCGCAAAGTTTTCAATATTATAAAAATGGCTCAAATTTTATTCATTTATAAAGTGAAATTTTATATAACATAACTCTCAAATTTTATATAACATGATAGCTCAAATGTGATTATATAATTATATTAACATATATCAAATTATATATATCCAAGATAGACGAATTTTTATTTTAGTCAGGGTTTTTAGATATTAAATGCGTTTATGTAAAGTTTATTTATAAAAGATAATGATGTTGATTTATAAAAGAATGATATTTTTATGTGATATTATGATTTTAGCGCTGACCTCCATCTAAACTTATATTTTCATATTTTTCTCATCTCATTTTTCTACAAAAGTTACCTTTATTGTGAACATTTTTAGATGTTGTAATCTTCATAGGAAAGGAAATTGTCTTAAAAAGTACTGAAACAGTTGTTGCTAGAGGGAACATGCTTACCTGATACCACTATGAACTTGGATTGTCAACTTGCATTATTTTCAGTCCACATAGATAATACGATAATGAATCCAAAAACCCTAAAACAGCATAATATGAATATATGATTAAAAAATGAAAATAGGTTGTTAAAGACCTTTAATACAATAATAATTGGAATCTTCTCAGGCTGTGGTTAAGGTGAACAAAAAAAGCAAGATTTTTTATGACCCTTCATAAGATAATTATGTAATATATTTAACTATCTTTGTGACAAGAGTTGAATTTGATTTCTAATCATCTACACTAACATATAGGCTTCACTCTTGTTTGTCCATTTACCATTTCTCCACATTCAGAGAATTTTATTTTCAACTATATACTTAGTTGTATTAATCTTGAAGCTTATTTTCTTGTTGTTACATGATTTGATAGAAAAGTGAGATGAGTTCTTAAACTTGTAAAGCCAATAGGGATCTATCTGTAGGTCAACAGTCTCATTCCTATATCAGGCATCCTAGCAATGTCAATAATCACTTTTCATTACAGCATTAATTATTCATCACTTTGTGCCTTAAATTAAAGTTTTCATTTTCAGGAATTGGGGATCTTAATATTTTGTCATTATTTCCATTACATCTTACTAATCCAATATCAAAATTTAAAAACACCTTATAAACTCATGAAAAATATATTATAAAAACATCCTTACATACATCTTGCATGTAGACATTGCTTAGTGTGATTATTTTGTTGCACTTGTTTTGCCATTTTGATCTACAGTCTTGATCCCTATTGGTTCCATTTGTTTGTGTTTTGTTAACAATTTTGTTGATTTTTTTTGTTATTTTTAATTTGTGAGTGGCATTTGATATCCTGAGTAACCCTGAAAGATTGACTTGGCTGATCTCATCTAGAAATTAAAAACTGACTTTGTAGTCTAGATTATGTAGGCTGACTTCATCTAAATTTGAAGGCTGACTTAATGATCTAGATTTGTAGACTGATCAGGACATGAAAAATTTAGAGCTTCACTTAATTGTCTTTTGGCACACATATTAAGCTCTTCTGATCCTTACATTAGAAAATAAAAGTTCACACAATTATTTGACGTAGTTCTATAGACATTTAAATAAAATAGTAGAGATTTAGCCACAAATTATTTCAGGGTTACTTATGATGTTAAGTGAAATGATTTGTTTTTTTGTGAGATGTGGTTTTCATATTTAATTGTAAATATAAACTGATAATTTATCAGAATTTCACCACAAAAAAAGAGCATTGTATTTTAAAAAAGAGAAAATAAATTTTAACCTGTTTTTACGTAAGTGTCAAGTTATTTGTAGATCGTGTGGATCAAAATGGCAAGCAGGTAGCATGAATATTTTTGTTGTGCATGGTAGAACCCTTATAATTCTCACTAATAGTATATATACATATTCCCTTGTGCAAATATCACTGACTCTTACCTATCTCTGATAGGTTTATTGATGATTGATTCATTCAACTTATCTATTAAAATGGTTTAAAACAACGTGAGGTGATAAGATACACCCATTCTTCATTAGACATTCACCATCTCATACCTCTATTATATGATATCTATTGTTGAGTCTACTAGTTTCAGACTACTGACCTAAATATTATATTGGGAAATGAAGTCATTTTGTGTGCATAATGAGACAAATTTGCATCTTCGCATCTTGTTGCATGTTTATAAATGGTGATAGCAGTTTTGAGTCAGCTGGACTTTTGGACCTTCAGTCAAGGTCTAACTGGAATCAAGACTGGCAATAAGATCAATAAGCTGACACTTCATTCTTATGGTACTTTTAAACAAAACCTGTATGCAAATAAAGACAATAAAGCACATATACTGCCTCAAAATCCTTAGTTGAAATATTTTAAATCTGACCCAGAAGTGCTCAATTGTTGTTGCAGTGCCTGGACTATATCTAGACTAATAAAATTTATTAATTGAAGCTAAACAAGCCAGACTTACATACTAATTATTCTTATTAGACCAGGATATGTAAAATATCTTTGATTGACTGAGGGAGATTTGAATCACAAAGGAATCATCATTTTCATGGATTCACCATTTCAACTTTTATCTGGTAGTATACTGTACCTATAGACTAACGGAGATAACACTTTATTTAGTTTCAGTAATTTGTTTACCACATCCAACAAACCTAAACGTCCTCTAGCTGTAGCCACAGTAAAATATAATGCTCCTACAACACAAGTACAGCCAGTTGGTGATCCTAACAAGAAATCTAGAGAAAAGTTGGGTCAGAAATCTAAAGCTTATGAATTCCTGCAAGAAGAAGCGTAAGTTAATAAACATTTCAATCCAAGATCTTGATTATAAATATTTCGTTTGAAAACAATCTTATCATGGTTATTTTGCCAGAGTATATCCTCATTGCATACTCCCACATTTCTCTAAAAAATCCTAATGTAAAAATTTTCAGTATATCAGAGAAAGCTAAAAAAGAACGGGAAAAGGAAAGAAGGGAACAGTATAAAGCAGTAAGAGCCCATGTTAAAAAAGATGATGGAAGGATGCAAGCCTATGGATGGAGTTTACCAGCTAAATTTGCACCAAGTACCCGCGAACCAGCATCATCTAAAAACCATATACCCGTACCAGTACCTGTTTATTGTAGACCTCTTACTGACACAGATACTGAAGTCAAGGTACAGTACCTGTTTATTGTAGACCTCTTACTGACTCAGATACTGAAGTCAAGGTACAGTACCTGTTAATTGTAGACCGCTTACTGACTTAGATACTGAAGTCAAGGTACAGTACCTGTTTATTGTAGACCTCTTACTGACACAGATACTGAAGTCAAGGTACAGTACCTGTTTATTGTAGACCTCTTACTGACTCAGATACTGCAATCAAGGTACAGTACCTGTTTATTGTAGACCTCTTACTGACTCAGATACTGAAGTCAAGGTACAGTACCTGTTTATTGTAGACCTCTCACTGACTCTGATACTGAAGTCAAGGTACAGTACCTGTTTATTTTAGACCTCTTACTGACTCAGATACTGAAGTCAAGATACAGAACCTGTTTATTGTTGACCTCTTACTGACACAGATACTGAAGTCGGTACAGTACCTGTTTATTGTAGACCTCTTACTGACACAGATAATGAAGTCAAGGTACAGTACCTGTTTATTGTAGACCTCTTACTGACACAGATACTGCAATCAAGGTACAGTACCTGTTTATTGTAGACCTCTCACTGACTCAGATACTGAAGTCAAGGTACAGTACCTGTTAATGTAGACCTCTTACTGACACAGATACTGAAGTCAAGGTACAGTACCTGTTTATTGTAGACCTCTTACTGACTCAGATACTGAAGTCAAGGTACAGTACCTGTTTATTGTAGACCTCTTACTGACTCAGATACTGAAGTCAAGGTACAGTACCTGTTAATTGTAGACCGCTTACTGACTTAGATACTGAAGTCAAGGTACAGTACCTGTTTATTGTAGACCTCTTACTGACACTGATACTGCAATCAAGGTCAGTACCTGTTTATGTAGACCTCTTACTGACACATATACTGAAGTCAAGGTACAGTACCTGTTTATTGTAGACCTCTCACTGACTCAGATACTGAAGTCAAGGTACAGTACCTGTTTATTGTAGACCTTTTACTGACACAGATACTGCAATCAAGGTACAGTACCTGTTTATTGTAGACCTCTCACTGACTCAGATACTGAAGTCAAGGTACAGTACCTGTTAATTGTAGACCTCTTACTAACACAGATACTGAAGTGAAGGTACAGTACCTGTTTATTGTAGACCTCTTACTGACTCAGATACTGAAGTCAAGGTACAGTACCTGTTAATTGTAGACTGCTTACTGACTCAGATACTGAAGTCAAGGTACAGTACCTGTTTATTGTAGACCTCTCACTGACTCAGATACTGAAGTCAAGGTACAGTACCTGTTAATTGTAGACCTCTCACTGACACAGATACTGAAGTCAAGGTACAGTACCTGTTTATTGTAGACATCTTACTGACTCAGATACTGAAGTCAAGGTACAGTACCTGTTAATTGTAGACCGCTTACTGACTCAGATACTGAAGTCAAGGTACAGGACCTGTTTATTGTAGACCCCTTACTGACGCAGATACTGAAGTCAAGGTACAGTACCTGTTAATTGTAGACCTCTTACTGACTCAGATACTGAAGTCAAGGTACAGGACCTGTTTATTGTAGACCCCTTACTGACACAGATACTGAAGTCAAGGTACAGTACCTGTTTATTGTAGACCTCTTACTGATCTTGGTAAAATGATCAGAAAATGAACTTGTTGAGACAATTTTGATGTAAAATATTGATTTATATATAGATTTGGTGTGCAGCAGGTGTTAATCTGACTGGTGGTAGAACAAGAGATGGTGGATCTATTGTGGGATCTAGCAGTATCTTCTATTCTAATCCACCAGAAGAAACTATAGATGAAAATGTAGAAAGTAAAGATGAAGTAGAAAAACTTGATAAGGAACTTAAGGTACGCTTAGACCATAACAAACAACTATGCAAAGGAGAATTATTTACTGTGAATTAATCCTTTATTTAATGGTTACCTTGGTTACTTACTCAATCTAATAGAGAGATAATATCTTAATGTGGTATATACTTATCTTCCAAGATGAAATTTGTGGCAGAATTATCTAAAAAAATAAATAGAACTGCTAAATTCTATATCTGTCAGTTTACTCAATCTGTCAAAATAATACTCAAAGATTCCAAATATTGATATCCATGGCTTTATGTTATTCTTATAATTTTTGGGGGGATTTTACAGGACCATAAAGATAATTTGAAAGATGATGAACAACTTTCCTCGTTTGTATGGATCTGTACCAGTACATTATCTACTAGTCATATATCAGTCATTGATGCCAATAATCCTGCAGATGTTCTCGAGACTTTCAGAGTTTCTTCATCTCATATACTTTGTATTTCTAGTGTCCCAGGTAACTATTCTACAAATTTTGGCATTGATTTGATCAATTTATTGTATTTTTACATCTCATAGAAAGACTTCATGAAGTAAAATGAATTCTTTCAATCAGCCTATTTAGCTCTTAAATCAAACCAGATTCCTTTCAATTAACATAATTTGTCTTATAATTCAGAACAGGATTTTATTAAATCAAAACAAGATTTCTTTATATCACAGGATTTTTATTAAACGAAAACAAGATTTCTTTATATCACAGGATTTTTTTAAATCATAACTATATCTTTAAAACGCAGTTCAATTGTTATTAAATCATAACAAGATTTTTTTTTTTTTTGATGAGGGGGATTTTTGTATTCATTTTGTACCTTTGCTTTTGTCATCTAGGTGCTCTGATATCAGATTATCCAGTAGCAGAAGAAATTCTCAAGGCAGAAGCCCCGTTGCTACCCAAAGAAACAGTTATTAGTAGTGGTAATAAAGAAACTAATGGTGATTCCACAGAAAGTTCTGGAATTGGTGGTATAACATTTGTACAATGTTCTACTGGTACATCTAGCAGAGAGACGTCGCCTACAGGCTCTCCACATTCTGGTTAGTTTGCCTTTTAATTTTCAATTTAAAATCCCCAAATAGATAGATTACAATTACATCTATATGAAGATAGGATCTAATTTTGAATTTTTCAGATTTGTTCTCTTAGAAATATATGTCTGGTTTTTTTTTCTGATAGGAATTTATTATAAATATTTTCTATATTCTAGTTTCAAAGACAGATGGTGAAGCTCTGGTTGATGGAGCAGGTAAGAATTTTTGATATAAAAGGGTACTGCCACAATTTTGTTACAGGATTAAATGTGTTTGTACTTTTTGGAAGTCTAATTGACAGGCCAAGAGTGCCATCATAATTGTGTTCTTCAAAAATAAAGATCATACATTGCAAAGGAAAACCTATAGCATTCATTTTAGTCTCACTCAAAATATCTGCAATTTATGAAGCCCACTTAAACATATTGATGCATATGAGCAATAAAAACGAAATTACATCTGATTTTGTTAATTGCTTTAAAATCTCTCTGAAACAAAAACTTGTTAATTTCAGAAAAAGATGATGATTCAAAAGAGAAGAGTGATGAAAGTGAAAAAAGCAGCCTAGGTAATTATAAACCTTTTTCATTGACTAATGACTGAGAGAGAATTTGACTAATGACAGAGATATCATTGACTTATTACTGAGAGAGAATTTGACTAATGACAGATATATCATTGACTTATTACTGAGAGAGAATTTGACTAATGACAAGGATATCATTGACTTATGACTGAGAGAGAATTTGATAGATAAAGATGTCATTGACTTATGACTGAGAGAGAATTTGACTAATGACAGAGATATCATTGACTTATGACTGAGAGAGAATTTGACTAATGACAGGATATCATTGACTTATGACTGAGAGAGAATTTGACTAATGAATTTTGAGAGAGGAATTTATTGACTCTTTGACTTAGGAAGCATTGACTTATGACTGAGAGAGTATTTTTGACTAATGACTGAGAGAGCATCATTGACTAATGACTGAGGAAGCATTGACTTATGACTGAGAGAGTATTTTTGACTAATGACTGAGAGAGCATTGACTATTGACTGTAACTATGAAAGCATTGATTACACAAAATGACAGGATTTAGTTATTTATATGAGAATTGATTGGATTCTTACCTTGACTGTAATTTTGTTTTGTAGATCCACTAGGAGTGAGTAGTGAAGATGACAAACCAACTGTATTTAGAGCTACAGGATCACCACCATCCTCTCGTAATACCAGTCCTACTTCACCAGCTAGACCAATAGAGAATGTGTCCAATGATTCTGGAGTGGGTAAAGATGGTGATAGTGGTATTAGTAGTGATGAACAGTATACTGATATTGATAAAATGAGTAGTGTTCTACCAACTATGTGGCTCGGATCTCAAACTGGAAGGTATTAGATCTTAAAGATATTTTTCTGCTCATCCACTCTTTCATCCGAACATCCAAACAAAGACAAAGAATTTATTGAATTACATAAAATTTAGTAGATTGGTATTAATGTTTGTTATGAGTTTGGAGAATCCACCTGAACTACAAAAAGAACTATGGTCTGTGTGTCAACCTTCTGGAACACCTTAGCCATTTCCTGTCTGGATTTGTCAATACAGAATTGTATTTTGTTAGCTGGCTTAGCTTATGTTTAAGATCCTGAATTATATGTCTAGGGTTCTGACTATAACTATTATATAAAATAGTGTTTCAGAAGATGATTTATTATTGTTTATTGTAGTTTATATGTACATTCATCAGTAGCCCAGTGGAAGAGATGTTTACATTCCGTCAAGTTACGGGATTCTATACTCAGTATTGTGTAAGTAAACTCAGATATTTTGAATAGTGCTAACTTGGATATTATGCAATAGAAAAAGATTCTCTTTGGTAAGATTTCACATAGGTAACTACGTAGTGCCTGATACTGCTAGGCTATAAGTTAGGGAAGTATACAAGATGAAGATGTACTTGAACTTAGATATCTGCCAGGCTAAGATGCTTAATGAATATGATAACTTTGATGGTTGGCAGCCTCCTGTAACACCTGTTGTCACTTTGTAACTGGGTTTGTTGTTTTTATAATCCTTTCAAGGAGCCCTGTTCTGAGATATATTATAATAATTTCTAGTTGTGTAAAGTTATGAGATATATTATAATATTTTCTAGTCATGTAAAAGGAAGGGTTATGGTGGCACTAGCTGATGGTACAGTTGCAATATTTCATAGATCCTCTGGTTAGTATCTTTTCATTAGTTATATGATAAACACTCTCAAAACTCTTTCTTTTACTTTCTAGGAACATAATTAGAACAGAAATATTGATGTTGCAGTACCCAATGGGATAATCTTTGAAATCATAAATGATCTACTTGTAGAGGGAACAGTTGAATGAGGCCCTTTGACCTGTGTGCCTCACTGTGACCGTGACTGTTAGAAATTAAACACTTAGGACACTTAGAGATATTTCATGGCAAAATTTATCTTTTTTTTTTACTCTTATGGTTTTTGACTATTCATCCTGTGTAAAGACACAAAGCTAAATTGAATTTATACCTATATATAATGAATTATTTTACAGATGGTCAGTGGGATCTAGAAAACTATCATCTGTTAGATTTAGGTAGACCACATCATTCTATAAGATGTATGACAGTTATAGCTAACAAACATGTCTGGTGTGGCTACAAAAATAGAATCCATATTATCAATCCTGAAGATATGTCTATAGAGGTATGGTCACCAGATGATTATTTTATCACATATTTCATACAGATTCAAGATATTTTGTCTTTTTGTTTATTATACAGAGCCATGCCTAAAGCCTGTCATTTTTTAGACCTTTTTGACTTGTGCAAGTGCAACTTTTCTTTATTCTACCTCAAAATAAGTGGACTGCTGGTCTATATGTAAATTGTAACCTGATTTTGCATAATCCAATTTAAAACCTGGTAAATAGATTATTGTCTCCCTTTATTCAAATAGAAATGGAGAGACATTATTATACAACCAGTCTCTTTAATTTTATAGAAAAGTTTTGATGCTCATCCACGTAAAGAAAGTCAAGTACGCCAATTAGCATGGGTAGGAGATGGTGTATGGGTTTCTATTAGATTAGATAGTACATTACGATTATACCATGCTTATACTCATCAACATTTGCAAGATGTAGATATAGAACCCTATGTAAGCAAGATGCTGGGTAAGTATTCAGTGATCAGTTTTAGTTTTTTTTTTAGTTTTAAATACCCTTGCTGATACAACTGATGTATTGAAAAGTGGTTTATATTCTTAACAATAACAATGTGTAAAATATTATATCATAAATCTGGAACAGAGAAAAACAACTTGTAAAACACATTGGAGGTATAATTATCATCAAAGGAGTCTATATTTACTTTCACAACCATTCAAATATTGTGTAGTTTGAATTTTTGGATGCATAAGAACTGTATAAAATGATTTTGACATTGGTCATCTTTTAAATCTGATTTTATTTTAGTTTTTTTTTTCTGTAAACATATAATAAGTAAAATACTTTGTTTAAAGAATTTTATATGTAAGAAATACAGACTGTAATAATTTTTCTAAAATCGTGGTTAGAGATTTTAGGTATATTTATCTAATTATCTAATGATCAATCAAATGATATTGTAATTCATCCCCCACCTAACTATGATATCTATCTCAATATAAATCTGGTTTTATGAGAAGAACTGTAAATATATCTGAAATATGTCACTAAAACACACTTTAATTAAATAGGATTTGTGACTAAATTAGGGCCCCATACACGATCAAAAAAATCATCAAAATTTGATCATGTGGTATTGATGTCAAAAATTTGATGTCAAAATTGTGAATCCTAATTTTGACGGATCAAATCCACTTTGATATTTTTTGACGAGTTGTCAAAATTTTGATACATGTGGGGGGACTGGTCTTTTCGATCCTGAACATCTTGTGATTTCACTATGTCTGAAAAAAACAAAGCAAAAGAGGAAAAACAAAAGATTTTAATTGAAGTTCTGGAGTTGTACAAAACTTTGCCTGCCTTGTGGAAAATCAAGTCAGATGATTACAGAAATCGTGACAAGAAAGCCAAATCTTATGAAATCCTCTTGAAGAAATATAGGATGCAATTCACTTCAGCTACTATTAATGATTTGATAACAATTTACGAACCAATTTTAGTAATGAATTGCGAAAAATGGACAAAAGTGCAAAATCTGGCGCTGGAACTGAGAACCTCTTTGTGGAAAAATCGTTGTTCATGGATTCAATGATGTTTTTACGAGCCCAGGAGACTCCTGCCCCGAAAAGAAGCACAATTTTTGATGAAATAAACTTTGAATCGTGTGTGGACATTGTACATCAAAATTTTGTGTAAAAAATATGATTTTTTTTATCGTGTCTGGGGCCCTTAAGTCCTTGCTCCAAGAGTTCAAGAATGTTCAGGATTTTTCTCAATATTTTGAAGTGAATCTAGTTATAATTTTTCCATTAAAGTAAAAGCCTTGTTTAACAATCTAAATTTGTTTATAAAAGACAAGTATTTTTTTCTCATTGGCATTTTTTTTCAACTATGATATAAAGTTTTGAAATAAAAATTGATGTGCCACTGTGAATACAAAAATTCTGAATTTTGAATTGCATTTTAGTTGAGTATTTCTTTGAAAAAATGAAACTATATAAAACTTTGTAGGCAATCGAAAGCGAAAGTCTGACACAAAACACCAAGGTAAAACTATAATGATTCCTATGTGTGTACCTTGGTGATGGTTGATGTTGACCCATGCAAACCAGATTTCCTGTTGAAGATCAATTTTCATGCAATTTAAGTTCAGTGGGGGGTCTTCATACATAATTGATTATTAGATGCTTCAAAAGTGATACATTTGTTTCATGTGCTTCTTTTATGCTACAAACTTGACATATCCCCAAAAACATAAAGAAACAAAAAACCTGAAAGACTGTCTTACTTTAAAAGAAGCAATATTATTGAAATTTTGACATAAATCCTCATTTATTGTACAAACCAAGTACCATACATACTAAATGGAAATCATATTTTTTTATTTAGACACAGTGATTTATTATATATAAATATATATTACATATATATATCTTTAAGAAATTAGAAACAATATTAAAGAATTTGAAGGATTTTTCTCCTCTAAGTAATTTGTAAAGAATATTTAGGTTCAATGTAATAAAAAATTTATTCAAAATATGGTATTTTATTGCAGGAACTGGAAGACTTGGTTTCTCATTTGTCCGTATTACCGCAGTACTAATATCTAGTAATAGATTATGGATTGGTACGGGTAATGGTGTAATAGTTTCGGTACCATTGTCTGAAAGTGAGTTTTATTGACAAATATTTTTTATAATTATATTATGTAATTATTCTTCTCTTTGGTGGAATTCTGTTTTCAGGAGATCACAAAAGGTTACCACTAAAGATGGAGCTCCATTAGAATATTTACTTTAATCCTATGTAGAATAATGACTTTGAATAAAAGAACACAAGTTTATGCTAGTCCTAAGTACTTAGCTGCTAGACCATAAGGAATTTCATTTTATTTCCCTTTTTTCTAGGTAATAAGCAACAGATAACCACATCAGTAGCAGGTCGACCTGGAGGTGTTGTTAGAGTTTATAATGATAGTAAAACAGATAGTGTTACACCAGGCAGTTTTACACCTTATTGTTCTATGGCACAAGCACAGTTATCTTTCCATGGTCATAAAGATGCTGTCAAATTTTTCGTAGCTGTCCCTGGTAAGTTAATTCTTTTTGATTGTCACATTTCAGATGGTGTTTGTTGTTTTTTGTGAAAGTTAGTTAGTTTTCAAAGGTTTCATATTCAGTTAAAAAAATTACATTCAAAAATATAAATTTGGTATTTAGCTATATATATATAGGAAATACAATTTGGAAACAAAATGTTGAATTTGTATCTAGTATAATGAAAAATTTTAACATACAAATAAAAAAAATAGAGCCACATTGTTGCACAGAGTGGCACTTTGCTTATGTGACAAATTACTTTAACAAAGACAAAGAAAAAGTCTACCTTCGAGGTGAATTAGGTCACATACCAGAACAGTCTAAAGCTACGACATGTGTCTTTGGAAGGTCAGAAGCCGACGAGTAGTTAAACATCAGACATCCAAAACAAATTAAGCAGAAGGCCAAAGTCAGTGCCATTTGACCTTGTCAAGGGGAAGGTTTACAAACTTCAAGGTCACGAGATAAAAGTCTATAAGCTTATTATAGGG
Organism: Nipponacmea schrenckii; assembly: GCA_030562195.1. NCBI lineage: Eukaryota > Metazoa > Mollusca > Gastropoda > Lottiidae > Nipponacmea > Nipponacmea schrenckii. The sequence goes on from CM060202.1 coordinate 13,685,958, forward strand.
CGTATTTTCTCCTTTTTGCACATGTCGCAATGTAGCACTTCCGGCTTTGCAAAAATGTTCCAATATATATTTATGCAGCACGTTGACAGAAGGTCTAGGAAAGTTGAATGGTTGCTGCAACAACTGTAGACTAAACACAGTGATGTGTGTACATTCGTAAAAAAAGGAATTGATAGTTGGATGACAAATAGCTATTAGCAATGACAAATTTGCAAAACTTATGTATGAAGCAAATATCATTATATAAATAATAAAAAATAAATGGTATTTAGCGATTTGAATTTGTAATATTGAAAGAAAAGTAGTTTAAAATTGTTTGGTATGATACGTCTGTGTGAAAATTAAATATGCATCAATAATCAATTTGTATTGTAAAGCGATCAATATTTTATCAATTAATAAAAGAGAACTATTGTAGTAGAAAGATAGACTAGAGTGTTGTCTCTATTACATCTTGGTTACTAACACCAGTTTAATAATTAATAGAATGCCCTGGATAAAACAAATTATTTAATCAATAACTGTTACAAATATATAAAAAAAACATCCATTTATCATTGAAAATGTAGAACAATTTGCCACGCTTTAATCTTAAAATAATTGACAAGGAAAGAAATTAAAGACATTGCTATTTCACTACCTCAAAGCCTCAAAGATTGTAAAAAGGTTTACTGAAATATTTTTGTATTGTATTATTACGTCACTTACAAAGGGCATTATGTGATATAAACAGATTTTGTGATAAGTGACATCTTGAAACACTTAGCTTCAGTGAAACTGCAGAAACAACAGATGTCTGGTCTGAAAATTGGAATGGTGTAAATTGATTCTATCTGTGTCCCTGAAAATAAAAAATTTAGAAATCTTCTTTACAATTCCTTTAATTTTGGTACTGTGGCAGATGTCGATAATGAGACAAGACTTTCTGTCGCTTTTCTACTTGGTTTGTCAACTCCAAATCAATTGCACTTGATATTTGTGTGAGATTTTGGACTTGAAGAACCTATATTAGTATTTAGCAAATAGTGGTCTTTTGTTGATGAAGGTCTGATGATTTGAAAAAGTAATATTTTCTCATTTTTCCAGTTATCCCTGTAAAACTGTTTCTGTCTTCAGTATTATTAGATGTTATAGTGTCTGTCTTTGTGAAATTGGAGCTGAGAGTTGCTTTATACACAAGAAACAATGGATCTACAATTTAATGAAAGAAAGGAATAAAAAAAAAGCTGTGTTTCATACAAGATTTGATATTTTTTGCTTATTGATTTAAGTAACAATTTTTATTAGAGACTGTGACATTCTATTAAACTCTCTAGTTCACTGTAAATAAAGTTAGTTCACTGTAAATAAAGTTAATTATTGTCAAGATATTGCTTAGAAAAAGATTTTTATACTATCTTTCATAGAGGTGATTACTCAAATAGCACAATCTTCCATTTCTGGAACTAATCTTTTTCTTTTCAAGAAATTTCTATTTTAGTTCGCAATTTATATAACAATTTAACTATTTTTCTCACTTCTCCAGTTCTTCTAACTTCTCAAAAATAAATCATTATTACAAACACAAGCATATTAAAATAAATATAAGTATAACATTCTTTCTGACTACTATTTTATTGATAGTAGGACAACAATGTGGTGTCAGTGTCTGTGATATGCCAACTCTAGCTCAAAATAAGGAGTGCCCATTACTGATAGGTAAATGAATTTTCCAAATTTCCAGAAGTTAAGATAAAGTGTGCAGTTTTACAAGCTTGCTCTGTATATTCGCAATAACAATTTAGAACAAAGTAGACTATTTTTGAAGCCAATTTATTCTGATGGAAATTGATGCCCCATTGGTCAACTTAGCTCAAACTATAATATAACTATCTTCCCCTCAAGCCATCATTAAATCTCTCTATGACCCTCAGCTCTCACTCCTTTAAGCTGATTAATTTTCTGTCTAATTAAAATTCCTAGACAAAATTTGTCAATGTGACAGTAGACATCTGTATTGAGAATAAGAATATTGAAGGATGATTCACACTTTATCAATTGAATAACAAGTTTCTTGATCAGTGAGTATCATGTAAAAATAAAATGTTTAAACATGAAAAGAAGAACTGTCCTCAATGCTTGATTTGACTTTAATGTAAATGGTGACATCTTTATTCCTGGCCTGGTGTAAATGGGCTTTAGATGCGACCATGACATTCAGATCATTTCTGCTAATGATCTGAACCACAGCTACTAATCAATATATTGCTATTTTATGGTATGCTTTTTGACAAAATTCATTGCATATTCATATATATAGAGCATGCTCTTGTGGAATGAAGTCTATAAAACGTTTCTGTTTTCTTCATTAAACATATATCAGGCAGTAAATCTTCATACTATTACTAAAATTACCTTCATTGGTTAGAGTGTGTCTGCAAAATGGATTGAGAGTAGAAAAATAGAATCTTGTAGACATGTAAATCAGTGAAGACATTGACAAGTCATGATTCTATCAAAGATAGACAATTTCTGTCTTAATTCTGTTTTTTTTTTACTCCTAGTATTTCTATCTTGTAAAATGAAACTCTCCACTATTAATCAGTCTGTGAGCTGATGTCTATCAATCTTTCATTATAAATCATGTGGAAACAGGATTCCTCAAATTCACTAATCAATTAATCGTTACCAAGACCAAAATATAGATAGGTTTGAAAAAAATTGACACATGAATAGTCCTGTGTTGTTAATTTTCCTACAAAATGTTCATGTCTGATGATCATGTGATTTTTTGATGGCCTTGAACAACATAAGATAGTATTGTTGTGTCTGAATGCCTTAATTAATAACAATAAAGTATTGTTATGTAAATGTCTTGAACAACATTAGATAGTATTGTTGTGTCTGAATGCCTTAATTAATAACAATAAAGTATTGTTATGTAAATGTCTTGAACAACATAAGATAGTATTGTTGTGTCTGAATGCCTTAATTAATAACAATAAAGTATTGTTATGTAAATGTCTTGAACAACATTAGATAGTATTGTTGTGTCTGAATGCCTTAATTAATAACAATAAAGTATTGTTATGTAAATGTCTTGAACAACATAAGATAGTATTGTTGTGTCTGAATGCCTTAATTAATAACAATAAAGTATTGTTATGTAAATGTCTTGAACAACATTAGATAGTATTGTTGTGTCTGATGGCCTTAAACAATAACAATATAGTATTGTAATGTCAATGTCTTGAACAACATCATGAAAGCATTTTTCTGTCCATGTCTGATGGCCTACAACATCTAGAAAATATTGGTATGTCTGTCTGATGGCCTTGAACAACATTTAGACATTTTTGTACTGGTCAATGTCTGATGACCTTACAATATCAAATTGACATCACAAAACATCAGATATTACTTATGAAATGCAATTCTCTTAAACAGCCATAACGCTTCCAGTGTTGAAAATTCAAATGTATGAAGTACTATTATGATATAATAGGTAATTATAGAATACCATTTGCCTTTTGATATTGGATGACAGCTCATGATTAAGCTACAGAAGACTTAGTGAGTTAAACCTTGCTCCTAAACTTGAAGCCTTAGGGTAAATAGGGGCATAGTTTAAATAATACCGTCAGATTTTGAAACCTGCAATCCCCTGTTCAAATGTGACCTTAACTGAGACCCTGTATTCTAGAGGCTGTGCATGTTAAAGATCACTCAACAGGTTGTTTTTGAAAAAACTAAGCCAAATGCAGCTGTCTTTTCAATGTTGGACACTGCATGGCTTTTGTGATACAGGGTTCCTTTAATTCGGGTTATAAGTAAGTGCAAGCTATTATTATGGTAAATAATGTCCCTGACTTGAATGATACAATAAATGGTTGATTGATATTAGAATTGCATGGTATTCTGTCATCAATACTCCTATTCAGGCTGTTATTTTTCATTCATAGCTTGAGATTGGCGCCATATCAATTTCCTGTCAACTCACAGTAACTTACTCCTTAGTATAATGTTGCAGTGTCTTGGAAATATCTACTGGCATGCTGTGTTCTTTTAAACAAGCTCGAACTGATCCAATTCCATAAAATCAAAATAAAGCAAAATGTTGTCATCTGAAAACTATCAGCTGATAATTCTTGACTGGACTTTCATCTAAAATGACTTAGCTTTCTGATTAGCTGACTGCTTGACTGGACTTTCATCTTGGAAAATCTAATCAAGTGATACATGAAATCAATCTAATGTAACAGCAATCAAGCCATTGTTGTGGAAACAAGGTGAACGTGAGACAATGAAAGGGACAGGATAGGCAAGACTTTGAACTGTAGTGCACCATGGAGGAGCTCCTGTGATAAACCTTAAGGAAACTTAGCACAACTTAACAAACTTGGATATGGAAACAAAATAGTGTTAACAGTGCAGAGGCGACTGAAAATTTCTCATGTTCTACTTCTGTGTTAGAATGATTAGAATATGCCACCATTATGTTACTATATGAAGAAATACTTTGAATCCCCAGTCAGTCCCTAGCAAATTTTCACAGATAAAAGTCTTTAAAAATCAATGACAACTCTAGAGCATAATCATAAAATGATTAAATCTAAAACATCTTAGTTTCAGAGAACGTTTCTAATTTCCGCTTTTTTGATTATCGAGTTGAAATTGGTTAAATGTTATTGATGAATCATTAATGAAAAGATGACAGATTTAGGCCATTGCAATATTTCAGGTTCTACATGCCAAATTCTATTTAGAAAGGTTTATATTGTTCTTAGAAATTACCTGAAAAATTTAACAATTTTGATATGTTTTGAAAGGTTTGAAAATTTCATGAGTATTAAGTCACACAATTTTGCGCTTGTCTACTGTTAATTTCAAATGCTTAACACCTTATATAAAAGCAATTGTCCAGTTTAATATATACAACTTAATGATGTTGAAGTGTCCTTGAGAAGACTGTATGCCTTAGTTAGGAGTAAAACATTGATTGAAATGAGATGTAGAGAAAGGAAATGAAAGTCTACATGATTGCGGTGTTGAAATATCAGTAAATGTCAAACCAAATATAACTTGAAATCTTGTCAGATTACTACAGTTCCTAAATATTGATCTGCAATTCCACCAACCTTTCTTCTTCTTAAATTATTTTTTTTTAAACACAATTCTCTTTAATCTATAAAAACCTCAAGTGAATTATACTTGATCATTCTTATACTGCCTGAGTCCATCAACACTGTGTTTTCAGCAGTGTTTTTTATTTAAACCTAAAAATAGCTAGTGAATCATTTTAATGTTGTTGTTAAGTCAAAATTCCAACAGAATCCCTCAGTTCTTGTGCTAAAAATGGCAGTCATCATAAGTTGTTGTCATTGGAGTGTGTTCTACCATCTTTTAAAACATAAACAGTGTTAGAATCTATAGCCATCCATTTGTTTGCAGTTTTTAATTGTTGCTTGATTTTTCTTGTGCGATCAAAACGCTGTGATATTTTCCTTCACAGGAGACTGCCTTGCACAGGCACACCTTGGAACCTTGTTTTTTTTCGCAATTAGGTCAGAAACAATTTAACAATTTTCATGAACTTTTATAGATGCTGTTTACTGTAAATTGAAAGTTTTTGTTAAACTTGAGTTGAAGACTGAACATTGAAACCAATTTGACCAAGATTAAATTTAGGTGTTGAAACAGGGAAGATAATTTGTGTCAGACATTACTGTTCACATCATGACATCTTAAATTACTTTTAGATTAGTAGTTTGTCTCCTAACTGAGAAACACATTTACTAAAACAAACAAGGAATCATACGGAAATCAATCCAATCAACGTGAAGACAAGATGTAGCCAATCGTAACTAGGTCGTCATCAAATTACATCCTCTTTACAGACGGCCTATTGGAAACTTTCCATTATTTTTAAATGTCAGAAGTGATCCAATATGAGGAAACTATAGAATAGAGATTTGAGAACCACTGGGGTGTTATTTTCATTACAAGCACGCTTCATTTCACTACATTTTTATAAAAGGCTATTCATTGGTATCTTGTTCACCAAGTTGATGAATGCGACCCTTGTCGTATACAGGAATTTCTGTAATTTTGTCAGCTTAAGTGAATTCTTTGAACAAAGGGGCATAGAAAGAGGAAAATGAAGTAGAGACTTGTTTGGATTTAAGGTTGTAACATTATGATTAAGCAATGCTACAAAAGCACAGGCACAGGAATCTGAAGTATGTAAAAATAATACTGGTTCCTACAGGAACATTGATATTCAAAGAAAATTATATAAATATTTTTACTTGTGAAACTCAGCAATGTTTAATGAAAAATGCAATATATTTGAAATATGATTATAATATGATGTATAATATAAAAGAAAGATAATGTTAAGTAAATAATACATATAATAAAAGCTGTAATCGTATACAATAGTAGTATATAATGTATATAAGAGATATTATGGTGTATATATATCAGAGATATAATGGTATATATGTATATAAGAGATATAATGGTATATGTATAAGAGATATAATGGTATATATGTATATAAGAGATATAATGGTATATATAAGAGGTATAATGTATGTAAGAGATATAATGGTACCGGTATATGTATATAAGAGATATAATGGTACATGTATATAAGAGATATAATGGTATATGTATATAAGAGATATAATGGTATATAAAAGATAACCTAATGTTTACATGTCTAAAAGATATAACCAGTATAAGATATAATGTTCATTAGAAATTAGCGTGACATCAGGAGGACGAAAATAATCTTCAGTAATTATCTACTATTGATCTTACATTAGACATTGATCTTACATTAGACATTGATCTTCTCTTTTGTCAATCTGAACCTAAATATTTTTTTCTACTATTTTAATTAATAATCACACTCTCATTCTTCATGTTTAATTAAAGAAACTTTACATCTTCTTTGAATAAACCAGTTATTTTAAATGTGAATTTGACGATATTTGGATTCAGAGTACTCTCGTGTTCCAAAATTTCCACATTATTTTGAAATCTGAAGCTTCTATTGTATCACTTATTCTTTCACTATTTTCTTTGCCAAGATAGCATTGCTGAATTTAATGGGATTTGACACTAGAACTTGTGAGAAAAAAAAGGTTCATCATTTAAATATTGAATAAAAACATATACGTGTCATAACCAATATTTAATATCAGACATTACTTGCTAACTAAACAAAAATGACAATAATGAATCTTCATGGAAAGTAAAGTCAATATCAGTATTATACAAACAATAGAAATAATGTACAATTTATGAGGTCAGTTATAGGCCTACAAAAGTTATGAAATGCTACTATGACATTTGTTTGTGTTTTTTTTTTTCATTTTTGTATACAAAAACTTATTTACTATAAACTGTTTTTCCACTAGACCTTAATTGTTTGTTAAACCAATGGATTATCAAGAAGTTCAAAACATAAGGAAAATTAAAAAATGGGTAAATGTGAAAATTGACATGTCTTGTTCTTCACAGTAATCAATAAGAGTAATAATCAAGGTCTGATAAAAAATCATTGAAATATAATTAAGTAGAGTAATATTAGTTATAATTGTATGATATATTGTTATAAGATATAATGATATAATAGAGTTTATTGAGCCATCATTAGTTGATTATTATTATGTTATGTTCATGGTAAGATTTAATTAATTACTCTACCTGAGGTTTTAGTTGTCACACTAGTATTGTTGTCTTTCAGACATTCTGCTTAAATTCAATAAGACAAATAAAATGCAATTGATTATCAAAATTCTGAGTTTAGAATAGAAGTTAGATGTAAAAAAGTTACATTAATCCCTGATGAAATAGCATACATATTAATATGCTGTGTGGTGTTATAAAGCACCTTGTAGATTTCCATATATAACAGTTGTATTGTGGATCTGTGAGTCAAGTTAAAAAACCTGTTATTTTCACAATTTTACACATAAACTGAGAGTTTTCTTTTAGTGAGCAAAAAATTGATTTTGATTAGTTTAAAATAATGAAATGATAAGTCTTTTGTCCTGTAAGCAGTAGACCTACTTAGTATCAGCGAGGACCGAATAGCAAACAAAAGATCTACAAAGTTCTAACATGCAGCCTATGGGTATTTTGTGTCATGCGAAGAGATCAGGCAATGCCACTAGTAGTATTGATAATATCTGATACGAAACCAGTAGTTAATGAAAGTTGAATGGTGTAGCTATCTATAGACCTATCACTCAATAAAATGACCATGATATATTGATTGGTAAGCTATTCATTAAGATGTGGCTTAAGTCATGGACAAGCATAATCACATACTTAGTTAGTGTGTGTTGGCTTTGAAAAGAGGATGTGAAATGTTTATTAGAGACTATTCAATGTGTATGTCAGGATGGTGTAGTCTAGCATTATTAATTCACTAAATACCATTAAATAGTCAATCATTGACCATCTCTTTGATTACTAATATTAATCCTGATAAAACGAGGTGTCATCTACATTAGTTACTATGTAGTTAGAACCAATCATTCTAATTGAATTTAGATCTGGATGTTTCATTTTATTCTGTACTCTTTCTGTTTGTTTCTTCATTCACCTCCATCTGACAAAAATACAAAATATTCTTAAAGTCATGTATAGTGATATTTGATGCTATAATGTGAGCATCATTTTATTATAGATGTCAAAAACCTTGTTGAAGTTTTTTCAACGAAGATTCTCCCAAAATTTTTCATGAAATCAAGTTATCTTTTCTATTACCTTGTTTAATTGTTTCACAATTTTATCACTTCATGAATTGTCAAACTAGAAACTGAAATGGAAATGCCATTGAATTAATTGTACAGGAACTGTCCTATTGATAATAGTTTTGATAAAACACACCATCATGCTTGAAGTGTCCCCTATCCAGAATTGGATTTCTTTGTAATTCCATATGTATATAGACAAATTAGATTGATGATTGATATTTTACATTCATTTTGAAAAGTCAGATTTATTTGAAATATTAGGTTATATGATTCTTGTATTGATATGCTAAACAGAACGACATTCACACATATATTACCGTTAGATATGAAATTGTTAATAACAGTGTGAAATACATGTTATTTGATTTACTAACATGTCAAAATGAGATATGATAAAGTGCATTAAAGTTTGAAAATAAGTTTAAGTTATTTAATATATGTGTAAAATATATATTTTAAGAAAGATTGCATGAAATTTATAGGCTGGCTCTTTTTGTCAGCTGTGAATGTAAATATCAGTATTGATATACATCAACTGTGGATTTTAGCAGCAATTATTGAAAATATATATATATTCTTATTATGTGGTTACAATAAACACTGTTGAAAAGGAGTAATATAGAGATGAAGGCTGTTCCCCAATCATTTTTATAATTTTTCTCTTTGAATATATTTGTAAATAAAATACTGTTTAAAGATGGGTTCCCTCATTGATTAGAGCCAAAGTAAGCTTACTAATTGATTAATTGGGGTTTTTAATGAATAATCCATGTATTCTCAAGTTCAAAAGACCTATGTGGACATAGAAATTCTTGTGGAATCCATTTGACTCTGATCTGCTGTGAAATGCTAAATTTAGACTCCATGTTTGTTCACATGACAAAATGACATAATATGAATGAAGGTGTATAAGAATTGATTTTGTATTTTATTAATAGTGAGTTAAAACTTGAATATGAAAAAAGGGAAACCTTCTTCAAAGAAAAATTCAATCCCACTAAAAAAGAATTGACTCAAATAGAAACTCATGTCAGTTTCAATTACAGAGTCCACAAGAATATTGTAATTGTTTAGTTGTTGTTTTTGTTTAATAATCTGTACTTCCTTATTCTATTCTAGAGAATACATCCACTGTTTATTGTTTACCAGTATCAGGTATTCTATAGTACAATATTATATACCTAATCCAATTATTACTGCTACCAACCATTCCTCATCATGATTTATCGAAGGTTTAAACTAGACATGTTTTTTTTTCCATTCCATAACAATGTCATTGATGGCAGAAATTTAGCTAAAAGCAAATATTTGAACGACTTCAGTTAAATAAATTTTAAGAAAAATTAAATAATGAATCAAGTTCCACATCACTCAAATCACTTCCTTTTAGCATCACATCCTAAGTCAGTAGCTGCTTTCGAGCTTAAAACCTTTAACCCTATCTAAGCTTATTGCATATACATGTATCCAAATAATGGATAACCTCCAATATATTAGTTTACAAGTGTCATGGTATGGAAATGGGAACTGAAATTTGACCAACTGATAGAAAGGATTTTCATGAACATAAATTTTGTTGGTTGTTTCTCTTTAATATCGTACTAAATACTTCATAATCTGCTCAAGAAATTTCTCAAGTGATACTTAGATAACCATTCTGGGCCACAACTACTTTTTGAGTTTCAGATAAATATTCTACAAATAACTAAATTGAGATATTATAATTGATGAAAGAAATGTGATTAAATGTTTTGAAGAGGTATTGAATGATAAGAAAATGAAATGAATATTTGATCAAAGACAATAATTACTGGTTGTTCTATTAGTAATAGCTGGTATAATGTGTATTGACCTAATGCTGACAGTCAAATAGAAATATCTATTTGACTCCAAGCTACAAGTTAACAGCCTGGAATCTTAGCTAGACATTACTCTGATATTATGTAGGAGGTTAAGATGGAGCTGTCTATCATGTCTTCTTGTGTAATCAGATGATTGTATTTTTGCCTTTGAAGAAACTGAAGAGCATTCAGTAAGTTGGACACTTGCTCGACAACCTTTATTATATCTGCGCTGAACTTTGGTGGGAAGATATAGTAGCTTGAACCTTTGGTGAGCGTAGCTTTTATGAGAAACTATAATAGCGTAACTCTTGTAAGAAAATATAATAGCTTGACTCTCTGAGAAAATATAATAGCTTGACTCCCTGAGAAAATATAATAGCTTATCTCTTGTGACAAAATATAATAGCTTAACTCTAGAGAAAAAAATATAATAGCTTGACTCTCTGAGAAAATATAATAGCTTAACTCTCGTGACAAAATATAATAGCTTAACTCTAGTGAAAAACTAGGTCTCTAGTTTATTATGTCTGCATTATTATGGTGGCTTTACTTTGGTGGGGAGATATATTAGCTTGATAGATCAATTCTGCTTAAAATAAAAAAATCTTACCTCTGGTGACAAAATATAAAATATGATAGCTCAACTCTGCTTAGAAAATATTAAAGCTTAGCTCTGGTGAGAAATTTAAATAGAATAAATCTTTGATGAGAAAATATAATAGCTTCTCTCTGGTATTAAATAAAATTATTTAACTTATGTGAGAAAAAAATATAATAGTGAGAAAATATGATAGCTCAAGTTTGGTTATAGTATAGTTTGGGTAGGGGACTTGGGATCATGGGTCCAGTGCTGCTCAGTCTACCCCTATAGATGTTTCTTTCACTTATTTTCAGGGTAGGTGTGATATGATAGTTGTGAACTTTAATAGTCTAGCTATTGATTACAGTCTGTCATTTTAAAACTGTATGACTGCTACTCATCAATAAACATAGCATCATTTAAGTTTTAAATAATAATAAGGATGAAGTGTTGATGATAAATAATGTTTAGTGTCATAGAAAGGATGAACCAACTAAAGCCTTGCATTCTTATTCCATTCTGCATATCTTTATAGCCTATATAGTTCTTATCATTAAATGGTTATAAATCATTACATAAAAGTGAAGTATAGAATTTGAAGAAAATATTTTAAGTTTTTATGTTTTTAAAAATTTCTTACGAGAAAGAATATAACCCCTGTATTATGATAATGATAATGGCCTAGTAATAGATTTATTTTTTCATTTTAATCATTTATCATTAATAACGACAATGGTTTCGTGGAAGAAGAAGGAATGAACTGGAATCAAAGGAGATTATTTGTTATTTCCACTCCATCTCAAGCCATTCATTCCACGGTGTAGCTATTTTAACATATACCCATTGATCACAATTCTATTCAACTTTAAATAGACAATTTCTCTGAACTTTCCATTTGAATAGTCTCCTTTTAAGCTACCATCTTGAATTCTGTAGAATAAGTTCATATCAAAACTATCAAAACTAAAACAGAAGTCTTGACATTCCTGCTAGATTTACAAATGAATCATGTATTAATGGTTTTTTTTGGATGAAATTATTTCAATTAGAATAACTCTATTGGCTGTTCTCTGGATTATTTTGTCAAAAAATTAGATAAATTTCCTTATTGTCCCTTCCCAATTCGACCCAATTTATATCCATTTCACCCCTACCTCTTTGCCCTTTCACAATTTTTTCCTTTTTTTCATTTTGCCCCACCCCATTCTGCTCCATCCCATTTTGCCACTTATTCCCACTTAGTTTTTTTTTAAATTCATCCCTTTCCCATTTCAGCCCATTTCCATTTTTCATTACATAAATAAAAGAATCAGACAGCATGAGAGTTGAATACAGAAAATAGCAATGGTCATTGTAATATGCATTTTTTTTTTTAATGGAAGCCATTGACCAGGAGGTTGACTAGAACTATTAGTCAATGAAACACATTCAAGAACTGTGCCCTCTTGATTGAACTGTTTTAAGTGTAATAACCCATTTTTATATGCCCACATGAATATGTAGGACAAGTATGTTTGCAAACATTAATAATTAATAATGGGATTCGTCTAAAGCTTCATATCTTCATCCTGCATCATAGTTTTTATATACGCCCACATGAAAATGTATATTGGTATCACACCTGCCGGTCCGTCCGAATACTTGTGTATGCGATACAGGCCAGAATTTTTATCCGATTTGAATGAAACTTGGTATGTGTATTCATCTTGATAATATCTCGGACAATTTTAAAAATGGCACGATTCCAGATGTCGGTTTATGAGTTTGGGCCCTTGATTAAATGAAAAAACAATAAAATTTACTTGTATACGCAATAGAAGCTGTAGTTTTTATCGGATTTGAATGAAACTTGGTATGTTTTTTATCTTGATAATATCTCGACAAGTTCGAAAATGGCACGATTCCATATGTCGGTTTATGAGTTATGGCCCTTGATTAAATGAAACAACGTTAAAATTTACTTGTGTATGCAATAGAAGCTGTAGTTTTCATCCAATTTGAATGAAACTTGGTATGTGTATTTATCTTGATAATATCTCGGACAAGTTCGAAAATGGCACGATTCCAGATGTCGGTTTATGAGTTATGGCCCTTGATTAAATGAAAAAACGTTAAAATTTACTTGTGTAGCAATAGAAGCTGTAGTTTTCATCTGATTTGAATGAAACTTGGTATGTGTATTTATCTTGATAATATCTCAGACAAGTTCGAAAATGGCACGATTCCAGATGTCGGTTTATGAGTTATGGCCCTCGATTAAATGAAAAAACGTTAAAATGAACTTGTGTATGCAATAGAAGCTATAGTTTTCATCCGATATGAATGAAACTTGGTATGTGTATTCATCTTGATAATGACTCGCCAGATGCCTGTTTATGAGTTATTGCCCTTGATTAAATGAGAAAATGTTAAAATTTACTTGTGTACGCAATAGAAGCTGTAGTTTTTATCCGATTTGAATGAAACTTGGTATGTGTATTCATCTTAATAACATCTCGGACAAGTTAAAAAATGGTGCGATTCCAGGATCGGTTTATGAGTTATTGCCCTGGATTAAATGGAAAAACATGGAATATTCTGTTTGCTGAAGTGGGCGTATGTTACCTTGCCTGGCAAGCTATCTTTTACAACTGAGATCACCTTTAATCATCTTCATGAGTGGTTAAGTTCAACTTTAATCTTTATTCAAAATGAATATGTGGAGGCATATTGTCGTCACCCCTGTCCATCTGTCCATCAGTCAACATCAACATTTGTTGTAGACACTATATAAGCGACAATTTTCAAAGGATTTTTATCAAACTTGGTGGGAGCATTGGAAGTTATAAGATGGCGGTCAAGTTCGAATTTGATTGTTACAATAAAAGCTACAATTTCAATGGATTTTCATAAAACTTGGTGCTGATTAAATGTTTGCTAGTAACTAAGGAAGTATACAGTTAACAGAAATCATGTCATTGTGTTCCCATGATTGGTTTCTACAGATAAATGAATATTGAAATAGTTGTGAAAGGTTAGCAGTTAAAAGAGATATCAGCTTGATAGTGTTTTACAATGTCAGTAATCTTGTTTTATTGATAGGTATAAGAAATAAGTAGAAAACAATGTTCTGTGATTATCATTTCCTGTTTGAAGGTACAAGGGATATAGCCCTCTTAAATATTTGGATTGTTGTCTATTTTCAGGACATTCTTAACATTCTTGAATCTTTTTTAAAATGGTTTAACAAATGACCATTTGATTTTTTGTGCATTTTGATTTAGTTTTGAGTGTGTATGTATGAAAGGGCCACTAAACTGTCAACTAGACTTAAAGGATTTTTTTCTGGCCTTTTTAAAGTTTCTTTTTGTTTGTTTGGGTCTTCATATCTGAACTGTGGATTTTCTAATTCCAGAAATATTCGACTGGATTATGATGTTACTATTAACACCATGATCTTCTAATTGAAAAATATTTTACACTAAATCATGACAATGTGAGCCTAAATGTTTAACATCAATAACATAGATATTTAACATCAATAACATAGATATTTAACATCAATAACATAGATATTTAACATCAATAACATAGATATTTAACATCAATAAAATAGATATTTCAATATTTGAAAAATTGCCTTCATTGTTATTCTTCATGCTGAAAAGAAAAACATAAATTTTATAGTTTACAACAAGAATTAATTGTAAATGTTTAAATGAATATACTCTTGTCATTTAGCATAGAGTAAAGTGTCTCCTGAAGGAGGGACAATATATACCAATCAATTCATTATACCACTCCTATAACTGGCATAAGCTAAGAATTTTTTTTTTAAATTAATAGCTTTTTCATAAAAACAAGAAGTCTGCTGAAGTCCTTGCAAGAATGCTAGCTCATCTCTAAATAAGGAGTCATCTTTGTTAATCAAATTTGGAAATGACTCCAAAAATGTTGTAGGATGGATCAGTTGGTAGACAAATTTTCAGATGTGAGACATGTTGCGTTTGGTAAATTTCATTAACTCCTATTGCTTACTTTTGCAAGACATAAGTATAATTAGAATTTCAAAGACAAAGAAATAACATCAGCAACTCAAATGTTATTGTGACATTTTCCTGTTGTTTCTAATACTGTACATGGCAAGGAACAAATTTAATTAAGTAAGCGAAAAGAAGACATGATAAAAATTGGCTAAAAATAAACAGACAATGGTAAAGGATTTGTAGCTATTTTGCACTGTATTTATATTATTCTGGTCCTAATAATGCTATAAATAGCAGTGCCTTCATTAAAAATAATGTGATTTTCTGGATTATGAAAAGTGAAATCCCTGGAGCTAGTTGTATGTAGCATCCTGTCATGTCATCAACAATTAGATATGATTGTGAAGATAACAAATTAGTCCTGGAGATGTTCATTTTATCTGTAGATTTTCCTAGTAGTTGAGTTTGATTAATGTAATTATATCCACTTTCGTTTTCTCCAGTTCTATCTATAACTCCTAAAGTGTAAATCAAAACATCGTAATTTTTCTTGCCGTTTAATTTCTATATTCTTAAAGTTTATAAAAACATAATTGCCAATTACTTTGTTCTACTTTATTGGTTAACATTAACTAATACGATGTATATATTAATCTGAAATGCTGTGTAAATTAGCTTATGTTTATCAAAATTGTCAAAAATCCAGGTTTATTCTCTTAATCTATAATTGACAGTCTGAAATCAATTAATAGTTTCTTTTTGCATTGTATGTTCTCTGATCTTCTCCCAGGCAACAATCCATTAAATTCATCTGTCAATTCTAATAGATCTAAATTTGTTCAAAATTCTAAAAGATCTAAATAGATTCAAACTAACCATGTTGTACTTAGACTGGTATTTTTGATTTAGAATACATATTTAAAAGAGTCTGATATTTGAACATAGGATTCAAATTTGAATTATTTATATTTTTAGGAATGGAGAGAAAGGGAATGAGTGCGGCATCAGATGAGCAACAAGACAAGTCTGCTAAAATATCTAATGAGGCTACTCCAGCACCACCTACCAAGACTAAACTAGTATTATCTGGTGGAGAGGGCTATGTTGATTTTAGGATGGGTAGGTTTTCTTTCATTTTTAAATTCGATTGATATTTCTCATAAATTGTCTTTTTGCAGTCAAATACCTCCAAAAGTAACCAATTGACAAAGCAGAGGCCGAAAGCTAGTTGCTCCCAGATTATGTCAGTCACAAGGATGTCCTGACTCCTTAGCCCTCCCTTGAAATTTATACAGATACTGAGCAAATCCAAATGCTCACAGAATCTTTGTGTCTGAAAGGATCTGCTAAACCCTCACTAAAGGAATGGATCAGATACTCCTTGCCAGCCTAACCATTGTTTGAAATTCAAGTGTTACGCAAAATCTCTAAGGGAAAGGAAGAAATGATGTATTCAGTATATAACAGGAATATAAAGAGACTGGTTGATATAAATCAAGTAGATAGTGGGAAGATTAAATTGATATCATTAAACTGAGTTTAATTGCCTAGAGAATGTCTGTCTCCAGATTCTCGAAATTTCTCCATATTTAATTCTCAATTTAATCTTTGTAAATGTCGTCTGTATATTATACAACTAACTGTTTCTCTGTTCAAAGATTGTATGGAGATTTGATAATACTGCAGTATTTCGCAGGAGTAATAAATCCTGAAATTTTATTTTCAAAATGTTCATTTGTCTATATGAAATAGAAATTATTAAGGTTTATGAAAAAGAAGAAATTTCATGAGAAAACCCTTGACACTCTTTTAAAAATTCTGTTCATTATGGGCTAAAAAAGTTCTTTGAAATCTTAGAGAAGAGACCTTGAAATCTATTATAAATCAAGCTCTGTTGTCAGTTTCTAGATGTCATTAGGTCTGAATATAATTTAGACCAACTTCATATAGAAATATAAATCACAACTGGAGTTGAAGGAAAAAACTTAAAATGTTAAGTAAAGTAATGACACAAGGCCAAGTTTCTATAATGTTAGGGAAAAAGGCATTGTCACTTTTGCAGAACGCCATATAGTATTCTTCAATTGTCAATGTTGAAAATACCAACTTTATCAAATAATCAATATAAAGTTTGTTGGCCCAAGATATGCTGAGGTGACAAACCCAGTCTCCTGATCAGATGACTCAGATGTTCTAGAAGGTTAAAAATTCAGGTCCTTGCTCTTCGATGATATTTTTTAGGTGATTTCGGACAGGAAACTTCTTTCTTGCAGAGGGGTGATACCTTTTTCATCTGGTTTACCCTGTCAATGATGATACAATACATCAGGGCCACGGACTGTGCACGTTAAAAATCCCTCCACAAAGAAGTAGGCTCATACGCCTGTCCTAGTAAAATTACCCTCATTTCACCCAACATTGCATTGCATGTCTTCATTAGGCCAGTACTTGCTGAAGAGTAGGTTTGTAAAACTCCATTTATTTCATTTCACCATTAGAGATTTTGTTGATTATTGTATTTTCAGGTGATGGGGGAGAGGAAGAAAATCCTGACACAGAAGAAGAAGAAGAAAAGAAAGCCTCATTAACTGGAAAATATGATAGAAGCCATTTAATAGTGTGGCAAGTTACCTCTACTGAGTAACAATTTTCACTATTGTCAGCAGGAGGCTTATTTCATCAATGTGGTTCCAGTCATTTTTTATCATCAACAAGTGAAATATTTTTAATTATGGCTTTTAGAATCTGCGGAAATGTTGTCAATATTTCTTTGCTTTTAATTAGTCACATAAAAGCTTTGCAGATTCTATTTCTAGCTCTCTAGCTTTTAGAAACCAGTCAAGTTATGTCAAGAGGAAGCTTTTGATATGTCAAGCTGGTACATTGGTGAGTTGAAGCTTGGAAATTTGAGAGCCTCATAAGAATACATTGTCTTTCTATTTTTATCCAAATGATAGATTTTGATGTCTAGAGTTATATGTTATAATCAGGAA
The DNA here is from genome assembly GCA_030562195.1 of Nipponacmea schrenckii. Lineage (NCBI taxonomy): Eukaryota > Metazoa > Mollusca > Gastropoda > Lottiidae > Nipponacmea > Nipponacmea schrenckii. Next base: position 13,704,093 of record CM060202.1, read on the forward strand.
TTATAGATTGGCTTGAATTTTAAATAAGACACTGTCTTAAAGGGATTGTTACATATATTTTAAGAATATTGTTATGTTTTCTTATTAATTCCCTTCATAAACAGATTTATGACTTTTTAATCATGTTTTCAGACGGAATCACTTTGGTGTGTGCTAATTCTCTATGAATAAAAGAAGGCAAAAAATAATTTTTCAAAATTTGAAATCGACAAGAATCACTTAATGAAACAATATTGCATGAAAATATCCCTTTAAAAAATAATCAAATGCTAAGAGAAATACAGGAAAGTTCCTCTGGAAATCAGGATCAAAGGAAAATGTAAAAAATCATTATGTAGTCTACATGTATGCTTTTAGGGTAAATAGGAAGTAGCACTTTTATATTGAAAGCAAGATGATAACTTTGCTCAATTTATTATTTCAAGTCTTTGATTTGCTGGAGGAGAGCCAGGATTAAAGGCCATGATTCACCATTTGCTGAGCTCAATCCTGCCTTAGGTCTCAGAAACAGGAATTCTTCAGCTCAGCTTATCAGTAATAGTGCTCACAACTACCTTGTTCTAACATTTGCAAAAATTTATTTTACATATTACCAATATTGTTTCTGATGTGCAAACACAGTTTAAATTATGGTTATTGTCTTAACTTCCATTATTTTCCAATTATTCAGTAGGCAAAATACACATCCAAACAAAAAATACTCTGTAAATTGGCACACTCTTCCGTGGTAATTTTATTTTGGAAAATATTTTCATCAGACTCATAATATTATTTTAAATCAATCCTGTTTATTTATCATATGTTTAGATTTATGGGATACAGGCATCTGATAATTCTATAACATCCTGATTACTTTAAAAAAGCATATTTCTTCTCTGATTGAAAACCTGTTTTGAGTAACCTCATTTAAAAACATGCTTATACAGCAGATTAAAGACTTTTTTTTCAAACTGTAACTCTTATATTAAACAGATACATGTAGCTGAAATAAATATATATATCAGCTTGTGTAATGAATGTTCCTTTTAACGGCTGGTCACAAAATGTATTTTTATGAAGATCCAATTATACAAAATAATGGAAGTAATTAATGATGGCCTGCCATAAATCTAAGTATTTTATGAAACAATAACAATTGGATTGTTTACCTTGCTGTATACTTATATAAAATATAACTAGTATTAATTACCAAGACTAAATAATAGAACAATCGTGAGAATTATGATTTATATTCTGTTATTGTCTAGTTAACTACCGCTTCTAAAATACTGTAATTATGAACCATGTCTGTAGGCGTTCGGAAGACAGCTTGAGTATCCTGTAGTTTAATTTCTTCAGTCTTTTACACTGCCATTACAGTTCAATGCAATGTACTTTTTAACTGAAAAGGGTGCAAAAGTTCTCTGATAAAAAAATTTTTTAAATTACCTCGTGAGCACATCAGGAATATATTTTAAACTGACTAAAATTACTCTTAATAACCCTAATTTATAAAAAAAAATTGAGTCAACAAGATTTTTAAAAAAATCATTGCTGTATTTAATTTCGAGCAGTAGAGATAGAAACGCTAAGTCAGGAACAGGAGCATGCATGTAGATACAGAAAAGTAATGAAATATAATGTAAACTCTCTAAATGTACTCTTACCCTTTTATAAACAAAAGACTAAGAAAACCCATTGAAATAGATGTCTGAGATTTCCAGCATTTGAACAAGAATTAAAACTTAGTAAGGAAACTGACTTAACTTAGGATCGAGCTGTGTCCCAGCATCTTGATGATTTATAACAAAATGTATATAAGCATTGTATAAAGCTAATATCTTGATATTTTAGATATAATAAAGTGAATAATAATTTTTATAGTGTATAATTTTAAATATTTTATTCCTTTTTAAATCTAAATTATGTTAATATTTGGCTGATAAAAAGTCAAAGACCAATTTATTTGACTGGAATTGACTCTAAATAGTCAAATTATGTTGATTCTTAGTAGATTTATGTAAATTGTTCAAATTAAGGTCACTGGGTCAAACTCTTTCTAAGGATTTTTTTTTTTTTTTGTAGATTTTTTTTTTGATGAAGGGATATTTGTAAACTTAATCAAAATTTATTTTTGCATATCCTGGGCCAATTTCAAATATAACCTGAGCAGTCCACAGTAGAGTAAGGTAGAGTAAATAGTAATTGAATCTAAGACTCCTTATACTCCCTAAACATAAAAATAGCTTCTCTTGTTTATGTTTTAAACCATCCCTGGATGTGCACAAATATATCTTTGCTTGGCTGATTAACATTTTGCATTTGATTCTTTATAAAATTGGGTTCTTTTACTGTCAAATCACACTTTCATTAATTTCACAAATTCATTAATTTGTGTTTTTAATGAATAATCCCTGTATTCTTAAGTTATTAAATTGTATATGGACATAGAAAGGCTTGGAATCCATATAACTCTAATCAATTTGAAACCTAAATTTATTCTTCATGTTTGATCACCTAACCAATTGACATCATATGAAGTGAAGCTATATAAAAATGTCTGTATTTTGTTAATGAGAACTTAAACTAAAAGGAGATATGGTGTGTTCAAACTGATTCTTTATTCTTTTATATTCTTTTGCAAAATGGTATTTAATTAAATTCTTTCCTATTGATAGAGATAATTATTGGAATAATTGAATACACATCCATGCATAACTAAGATTGATTACTCCATAATGTATAGTCTATGTGAGCATGCTCCAGGTATTCTAAAATAGAGACTATGGATATTCCTTGCTTGGGCCGACTGAGGAAATTCACTTAGCAATCATTAGCACATCTTTAGTTTTGTTTGACATAATTATAAGCAGTCCAATTATCAAATATATATATATATAAATGAAAATAAGAGAACCCAACTTTAATATTTTTTGATTTTCTTTTCATGAATTTAAATAATTTGTCAAAATACTCAATAACCAATAACCCAATAAAAAATATCCCTTTTCCACAAAAATACAGTGCATTTCATAAATGTAGATTGTTTGACTAGGGCCCTTTGAAACTGTGAAGGTAATGATAATGGTAAAAAAGTGTTTGTTCAATTTTTTGGACAAAGATTTAATTATTTTCTGGAAACCCTAAAAGAATTTCATTGAAAATTTAAATTAAGCAGTCCCCAAAGTATATACTTGAATTTTATCCAATGAATTTTTGTTTCTTTTGTATATAATTTCATGTACATGTATATAGGTAATTTATCTTATTTAATGAGATGCATAATAAACATTTATAGTCAAGGTGGAAAAAGGTGCACTGTGCAGCATTGTGTATGTTCTTTATAGCATAATGGTATGTCTTGAGCAGCTACTCAATATTTTATTCAGCCAAGACTGATATTTTCTATTTTCGACCATCTAATTTCAGTTTAAATAGTTGAAATTGCTCTGTAAATTCAGTCAGAGCACCTTCAATTTTAATCAGACAGCTGTTCTGCAATTTGAGTCAGTATCTAATTTCAGTCAAAATGCATTTAGTAGCTCTGTAATTTCATTCAGAGTACAGGGTTTCATTCAAATTGCTTGTAGTTTCTCTGTAATTTCAGTCAATACAGTTGAAGTTTCTCTGTTATTTCAGTCAGTCTGCTTTATTTTCACTAATTTTTTGTATTGTAAAATAAAGAGGAAGTTTCATCTAATGACAATAATGTAAAGATTAGTAGCCCATGCTATAGCGGAATAGTCTAGAGTTCTATTCATTAAATGGTGAAAACACTGGATTTGTATAAAAATTTGTTTTTAAGATGAGGGACATGTAGTTAGATGAAACTTCTACTTGGACATTTTTGACTAGGTGGAATTTCTGATGAACATGATTTTGAACCTTTCTGACTGAACAAATGTGATAATATTTTGAAAACATTTTTTTAAGTGATTTGGCCCAAGAGTTGGATCAAAAGAAAACTGCTTCAAACAGAAGGGTGGAATCTATGTACTCTGAGTTCCCCTTAACATGTAATATTATGAAATATGTGTTTCTATGACAACTGATTTTATTTCAATGAAAAAATATTTATTTTATCCTTTACCATATTGTACATTATTTATTGAACAAAGCTTATCAAATTATACGTTTTTCTTATTTCACATATTGGACCTACAACTACAACTAATATTGATTTGAATTATCGATTTTATTTCACGTTATTACAATTTGTTATACGAAACATGTTTTTAGTTGAATTGACCTTATTTCCTTCCCATTCAGTCGACTGATCAATCTTACATTAGGAGGGTCAACCTACCAAAAGTTGTCATCTAACTAGAAACACTTTGAGTGTTTTGTCCCCATCTTCACAAAGGATCTACATCTTATACCCGATTTCTCTTGATTTACCAAAGTTTGTAAATGCAGCGATTTTAATTAATACAAAGTAAAGCAACCATATAGACACCTAAATCTCTTTGAAGATTAGGGTTGTTTAGCACTCCTGAAATTAAGAATTGAAGTTTTCACAGGTCAGTAGAACAAAAAGTTCTACATAATGTATTACATGAAAGGTACCTGGATGATATGACAGGTCTCCAGGCCATTGTAAGGAACATATGTTTCAATGACAACATCAACAAAAGATATATAAAATTAATGATTTCACAGCCTTTATTTATACTTGTATAGAACAGTATTTATATATGTGATAAACCTCATTAAAACCAATACTCTATCGATATCAAGTCTTGGCAAGCACATTTTCTATTAACCATATATTGGATTTGCCTATAAGGATCTTTAACGCGTTGTGCTGAAGGTTCTAAAGAGTTGTTTTGTGCAGTTTTCACCACTGTCAAATGTTAAATTTAAGTTACCATCTTGACCTTGTCTCAAATGCTTGTGTAGGACTACAGTGGTAGAAAGGTTTTGCACCTACAAATTTTCTAGTCCTTACTTTGCGGAGTTAAATTCCTGCACTATTTCCACAATTATTCTCTATAATTGGAATGATACAACTTAAAGCCCAGACTACTTACATCTACAAGGAGTACGATTCTTGTAGTTAATTCTCTAGTCAATACTCAACCCTACCTCCTATACATTCGACTTGTGTTTCCAGACACGATATAAACACCCCAACCCAACGACATGAACTAAAACTGATCTTGACGTGAATGGAAATAGATCTCTTTCAACAAAATAAATCAACCGTAATCGCTTCTCAAGGCCATTGTTCTTGATTTAATTACATCTTTTTCGCCGTTCACTGTTTAATAAATCTGTTAGACTTTATATTGTCATTAGAGTGATTGACTAGGATTTCTCTCAATTCATTCAAACCCTACCAACCTCACATTTTTTCTTCGAGCAAGTGCCAAAAGTCGATAGCAGACGTAAAAGTGGTAATTTGACGGTGTTTAAATATTACTGGCACCATTCATCATTCACGTTCCATTGAAATCCTGAAACTTTCAAGACTAAGAGAAGAAAAATATTCCAACCATTCCAAAGTTATTGACCTGAAATTCCATTATTTAGGATGAAGATTGGTCTAGCTAGAGTTGTATCAATATTATTCGCCAAGATTATATTGATATTGTTTGATCTATGATTACCTAATACTGATATTCGTTTTGTGTTGCGATTATCATTTATGCAAGATATTAGCACGAATATCGAGTGCTATTCTATATTAATGAGGTATGTAATAATACAATATGCTGAATGAGCCCCATAGAATGAGCAGAGTATTGGATATTGAAACTGGATTTTACGTATAAAGACCACACCAAAGACTTTCTATACAAGTTCAGAATTATTTTTTCAATATATTTTGATGCAATCCTATATCTGTCTATGATATCCATGTAAAACGTTATTTTAGTGCCATATTAAGCCTCATCTATGAATCTATGTATGTATAATACATAATCATATATAAACCTAATGCAAAAGAATGACATTAGTGACTTCTAATTATGGTTATTTTAGTTCCATTTCTTTTCCATCTGTAATTTCCTTTCTACATTAATTATTAAAAGCTCAGTTCCGCTCAATTTATCGACTATTATGATTCTAATTATATATGAACAAGACAACACTAATAGTTGCCACAAGGGAATACTTAACTACATTTTTTATATAAATGGTTAACTCCAGAATGCATGCAGGCATCTTTCCAACGATGAAGATATTTATTTGCAAGAATAACTTGTCATGTATGTAGGTAAATTAAGGATATATTTTAAGAATTTAGAAATCATAAAAGTTGCAAGAACTTCACTGGGAATAGGGGGTCCATATTAATGATGAATGTAATGATACTTAAATACATGCTGAATGAGCACTGCAATATGTGCAGAGTATTGGATATTGATGCAGGATGCGAGGGGAAGATGTTATTTTATGTTTTAAGGCCGGACCAATAATTTTCTATACAAGTTCAGAATGATCTTTTTAAGTATGTTTGATTGTTATCATTGATATCCGACTATAAATTATGATATCCTTTTTATACGCCCACATTATGATGTGGTCGTATATTGTCGCCATGCATCCCCGTCTGTCCGTCCCTCCCTCCCTCCTCAACCGGCTAGTGAACGCGATAGAAACTACAGTTTTCATCGAAATTTGGTGTGATCATTTATATAGATGAGATCCTGGACAAGATCGATATTAGCGGGGTTTATTGGATAAATTTTTTTTGAGTCATTGCCCTTGACTTAGTCAAAACGACTCGGAATTGGCATGTGAACGCGATAGAGACTATACAGTTCTTATCGGATTTGAATGAAATTTGGTGTGATTATTTATATTGATAAGATATTTGACAAGTTCGATATTGACGATTTTCGATATACGGTTTTTCAATTATTGCCCTTGACTTAGTTAAAGTGCATCTAAATTGGCTCGTGACTACAGTTTTTATCTGATTTGAAAATTTGTCGTAATCATTTATATTGATGAGATCTTGGACAACATCGATATTGACGATATTTCGATGACTTTTTTTATTTATTTATTTCAGTTCACTTAGTCAAAATATCGCATGCCCGAAACAGCATGTAGCCTACCTAAAAGAGCCCATGTCCTTCATAGGTGTTAATTTAATGTACCGGATGAAAAAGTCTACAACGAGAACAGGTTAGCTCGCATTTAGAAACATCTGTGGCCACTCTGGTCAAAATGAGTTGATTTTAAGACGGCTATCCCTTTCACCTAGAAAAGAGGAAACCTATAAGCTTACGATTGTCGTATCGATACTATTGTTTATAGAATTGTATATTTATTGACAATAAATTTTTCGACCACGAACTCTTATCTGATGAAAGATCTCTATTTGATGATCTGACAGGGTCCTGTAAATTGCCATCATTTAATATCGAAAAAAATAGAAAATCACCATCTATCGATAAACACGGAGTTTGCATATTCCGGTCTTTCGGGTCGTGGACAAGATCCAATTTTCCTACTAGTTGTAATTAAAGGCCAGCGCGGTTTTTTTTTTTTTTTTTTTTTTTCAGTCGTCTATAAGAGTTTTTCATGAGAATAACTTAGATATTTCAATATATATTGGAAGGTTAGTGGAGGAATTCAAGCTCTCATGACAATCAAAATATCTAATTTAGCAATATTTACATCTTATTTCTCGACTCTCATTCATAACCAATCTTATATTGGGATATTAGACAAAGTAACAATCAGGATTATTGTCATCTATCAATATAGGTGCTGTTTTATATTATAGATAGCTGTACTATTTGTTTGTCTTTTTATTTCTCATGCTGATGTCTTGTTATTTCTAATGTTGATGTCTTGTTATTTCTAATGTTGATGTCTTGTTATTTCTCATGTTTTTTTTTCTCATGTTGTTTCTTGTTATTTCTCATGTTGATGTCTTGTTATTTCTCATGTTGATGTCTTGTTATTTCTCATGTTGCCAATGTCTTTTTATTTCTCACCTTGATGTCTTGTTATTTCTCATCTTGATGTCTTGTTATTTCTCATAGATTTTCTATTTTCTGTTACTTGTGACAGTATATTTTCTGTGATATATTACATTGACTAATCATAAACAGGAACTGTCATAGACGTACCCAAGGATTGGGCCTACTCGGATTACGTCCTTTAAATATTTGTACTAAAGATACTCAGTTCATTAACCTTGGATTACAAACCGTTTCATTCCATATACAATAACAGAGCAACAGATTAATGGTTATTTGTGTTTTCCCATATTTTCGAATTATTTTAAGTCAGATTACGCAATAGAATTAGATTATATCACATAGTAATATTAACTTAATATGTTATGGCGGATAACACCAGCAGAAAAACAACTCAATCTATGAAATAATAGGAAACCTTTTATTATATTCCCCTAGACATATTATACACGCGGTTCAATATACAGGGGGGATAACCCAGGTTGATAGAACGGCAATGTACCGTTAAATTTTCCGCAGGAGGACAACGGAACAGCTCAAACATTAATGCAGGCCGCAAGTGGAGAAAAGCTCGACTACAATTCGTACTAAATATTGTACAGTGAGACTTCAGTTCTGCTAGACGCGAGTTGGTATGGCTGCGCTTAGTTAGAAGGAAGTATGATTTTAGTCTGCCTGTTATTCGTATCAGTTAATTCTAAGAATACACCATGCTTTTAGGATCGTAGCCTATGCATTGGATAGAGTGACTACCGAAAAATCAGTGTATAAAACAAGTGCATTTCTATGGAGATCATAAGGTTGAAATCTTAAAAGTGTAAGGCATGTTATGTCAAAGATTTCAATGTGTTAAAGACTCTAGGTGGAAGTTTTAAACATTGCCGTGGTTCCTGAAACATTCTTTAAAATGGCTAGTCATGGGGTAGAAGTGCCTGAAGCAAAGGACACAAATGTGGCTGTGTATAATAAATCGGACGACCCTGAAATTGTCCAAGTGGATATAAAGTCACCAGCTAAGAACCGGTATACCAGTACCCCTCTGAATAAACAGGAGAGGAAGGGCCCAGTTCTGTTTGAGAGAGCTTCTGGAAGTTGGTGGAATCCTAAATTTGACTCCAAGAAACTTGAAGACCAACTTTCCAAGTGTTATTTTCCGCAAGCTCAAAGACGTTTTCAGTACGTCTTGCTGTATGTTGTGGTTGCATGTATTTCATGGTGCATATTTTTTGGATTGATGCAAAAAGTCACTTGGCAGATTGGAATTGCTGCCATTTTGGCTGTTATTGCTATTTTGTTTCTGGTGTTTACAAAGACTAAGAAGTATGGTTCCACATATTTGATAGTATCTGTCATATTTGTGCTTATAGTTGCTTTGCTGATTTTAGCTGGATTTTTCTTAGATTCTCCAAATGTGTCCACAGTGGGTACATTCTGTGCCTCAGCTGAATTTTTATTCCTTATGTACACTTTTATTCCATTGCCTTTATTTGTCGCTGTCCTTGTTGGAGGTGTTTACTCTATTTTATATGAAATTTTAACCGCTGTATACATAAGCGAAATGTATCATTACGATTTTATCATATGTAAGATTTTGTTGCATATAAGTATGCACATTGTCGGCATTCATATTTTTATCATGTCACAAGTCAGATGTCGAAGCACGTTTTGGAAAATTGGACAGTCTCTGATTGTCAGACGAGACTTGGTTGTAGAAAAACTAATTAAAGAAAAGATGATTCATTCTCTTATGCCTCCGTCGGTGGCTGCTGAAGCCATGCGGGCTCGAGAAGACAAGGAGGAAGAAAAAGATGAAGATGATGATCAGCAACAAGATAAGAAAGATAGTAAACCAGCCCGGGGAGAAATTATTTTTCGAAGTTTCAATATGAGTAAGATGGAAAATGTCAGTATTCTTTTTGCGGATATAGTTGGATTTACCAAGATGAGTTCCAATAAAACTGCCGAAAAACTTGTTGGACTACTCAACGATTTGTTTGGCCGATTTGACAAGCTATGTGTGGACACTGGATGTGAGAAAATTACAACGCTAGGAGATTGTTATTATTGCGTGTCTGGATGTCCCGAACAAAAAGATGACCATGCGAAATGCTGTGTAGAAATGGGTATTGCCATGATTAAAGCTATTAAACAGTTTGATGAAGACAATAATGAATCGGTCAATATGAGAGTTGGTGTCCATACTGGAACAGTTTTATGTGGCTTGGTAGGAAAATGTCGTTTTAAGTTTGATGTATGGTCCAATGATGTGACCCTAGCTAATATTATGGAATCAACAGGAGAACCAGGCAGAGTTCATATTTCAGAATGTACTTTGGACTTTATTAAAGATCTATATGAAGTTGAGGAGGGGGAGCCCACTGAAGGTGAGTGTTTTTTAAGGCATGTATTGCATATTGACAAGTAATATTCCTTCAGAGATCAGCTTTCTGAAAATGCCATCCAAATAGCTAACAGTTACTTGAACTTCAGCTTTTGTCTTATGCTTTCACGTGGACAAAAGAATAACTTATGTGCAAAATATTGTACTTAAATACTATTATGCATAATTTGAAAAAATAACATACCTTACAAATTCTTCTCTAAATTCAAAAATAGATTTGTGCACCTTGTTACCTGAAATTTATTGTGTACTATATGACATATATGTTTTTTTTTACGAGAAATACAAAAATACATTCAATTCATGGGGCTTAACAGCATATAATATTGATTAAAGCTTTATTTCGTAGAACTGTTATTAACTGTCATAACATTCTTAGAAATTTTATATAAAAAAATAACACGATTAAAGTGGAAGTTTGTTCTGATTTACATGGTGTATGTTGAAACGAATAACGACTATATATAACAGTACGAAAGCAAAGTTTAAACTTGAGACCAAGGTGAACTTGTTTTAAGCAAAGTGAAGAAAATAATGATTAAGAGCGTTTAAAAAAACAAAATTGATTAAATATGTTAATGAAAATTGGAATAATTATATTGAAGGGAAATGTAGTTTAAAACAATTCTTGGTATAGTGAAGCTAGTTCATACTTCCTCTTTAATAAGAAAATATATATTTGGTGTCTGAAACTTAAGTATTTACATACAACTACATGAAATCACAATTTTTACTCGTAGCAGACAAATACAGAGCCTTTTAGAGTGATCATTTATGCCTTGAAGATTATTGGAAAAGAGTCTGAAACACAGGTTTACAGCTTTGCTTAATCATACGTCCAAAGACAATCAGAGATGTGGGAAGCACTGAAAACTTCAGGGACTAATTTTGTAATGCTTTGCCATCTATGGCCAAATAATATTCAATCCATCAAGTGCTCGCTTCAAAAAATATTTCCTGATTCAAGAAAGAATTTCAAAAAAAAAAGTTGACAAAGTATGGCAATATTCAGCATTTTAGTAAGATTTGAAAAATAATTGCCCCAAAGATCCTTGTCAGATGTTGATGATTGAAAAAAACTAAATCTCTTAACTCTACATCAGACTTGTTCATAGACAATGTACTTGATGTCAATGCATTGATATGATGAATCAACTCTTATATTCTGATGTTTTATTCATTCTTAGTTGTATTGTTCATTCATTCAAAAACATTTAGACTAAGTTATGTTTAAATATTTAGATTAAAACCATTTAGCCTGGTAATCATCCAGCTATTGTTCATTTTAATGTTATTTTGTAAAGAAGGCCTACAATTGTATTGAGTCAGTACGGTAAATATAGGTATATATAGGTATTATAATCTGGTTTCAAACACATACAAACATTCATGAATGGGTTTATCTTTTATGTCATTCATTTATTTCTTCATTTACTTCATGCATATTGATTGTTGTCTCAAGGGGAATATTGCATGGTCTCTACTAGTGACTAATAACTCCTATCTACTAATTAATTTCTGTCTATCTTTAAGCTAGATTAATTTGATCTTTCTTCATGCTAATGACCTTTCGGTGTAAAATCTTTATAATATTGTTACTGGGCAAAAGATTAGTACAACTTGTGTTGGTAGTGGCTTGAATTCTTGTTTTTATAACTAAATCTGTGTTGTGTAGGCAAAATAAGCTTATTATACACCCATTGGCTATTATAACTTATAACCTTCTTTTCAATCTTATATTAATCAGAAAATAGTCATTCACGCTTAAAGGAGTAATAACTTGTAATTCAATATTTTTGCTGTTTCAATTTATGAATCCAGATTTGTTTGTGTGTTGAAATATCATCTATGTAACTGTCTATTTAACTAATTTTATTAAATGTGACTCTGAAATAAGTTTGAAAGTGTAAGTTATTACTGTTGAAATATGGATTGCTCATTGTCAACACAAATGAGCTCAAGTTGAAAAAAACATTTGGTAATAAAGCTTGCTTTTGTAAAGTCACAACTGCTAAGGAAATATTACAACTGTTGTTACACATATTCCTGCTTTCAATCTTCTGCAAGAAAACAGATATAATCTACTGTCGTCTCACAGACTGTTACTGTAAATTCATTGCTAGCACTAAGTCATTTCATTATATGCCTGTTCTGTTGTGTCTCTTGTAATGTTACTTTTCCCTTTAAAATAAGATTTATTATTTAATGTATAATATTGGTATATTACAATAACTTATAAATATTCAATGAACGGCTGACTTTTCATAGAGCGGAAATACCATTCATTACACCACTAGACCATTTATTCAGACTATTGTACAGTGTTTTTAAATGTCTATGGAAGGCATAATTTTGTAAATGGTGAATGCTGAATGATATCTGATCTGTGTCCTCTGTTACAACTCAGTATTGAAAAGATCCAAAGTTTCATCCATCCAAAATGCTATTAGATTTTCAGCCAAGTTTCTCTATTGCATTGACACATGTCTGTTGTGCTTTAGCAAAATATAGCATTTTATGATATAGTAAAGATAAGGCCATAGCAGCTGGCTAAGTTCATGATCCCTGAACAGATGCAAATCAAAAGTCCAAGCAAAATTTCTCTAATTGCACAATTCAGATCCTTGAATGCATTTTGTCTTGTTAGAGATTGATCATTTTATATGTCATACTACTGCCAAATGCAATGTAGTCTATCTAGTTAACATACTGGTTCATGTAGATTGCACCAATTTAAAAGATATTTAAGTCTATATATCTATTTGATAGAGTTCAAACATACCACTTTTCATATTCAAATCCAATTGCCAACTCTTTTACAATTCAGGTAACATACATAGAAAGTCTAGACTCTTGTCATTTCCAGAGCCTTATGAAATTCTCATATGACATGCTGTTATGACCATTAATGGCGTAATGAATTATGCTGATTATTATTGTATAAATACAGGTCAATATAGAATAATATTAATCAAACTATCATTTTACATTACATATACTATTGTAAAAGCGAAACAAGCCATCTCACTATATCAATGACACCAGTATGGCACATTACTGTGGATATTTATAGAAATCGAACAAATGTCATAGTGGCTAAATAAATTGATTTTTTCCTTCTTTTTATTAATCTACTGACTGAACAAATAACTGTTATGAAAATTTTAACAAAATCAATGTGTGAGGGAGAGAAATCTATTAAAAATAAAACAACATTTTACTTCATACCACTCTATAAAAGAAATTTCACCAGCCCTTTTCTATGACTGAATCTTATCACCATATCAATTTTCAGTAAGATGTATGTGGCAAATCCCTTAGGTATTATTTTGCAATAGAGACTCCATATTTAGGTATGACATCTGATGGAAATGTTGGAAGCTTTCTGTATAGGCCATAAAGCAAGATAAACTCTTAAAGTCTTCTGGTCTAGATTACTAGCCTGTACAGCTCAATTTTGCACTTCCTTTTCTTTTTTTAAAATATAAATTTGCTATAATTGGCCCCAATACACATGACAAGTTTGTCATTCAACTTCTGGTTATAAGGCACTATTACTGATTTTCTATGTGTATTGAGGACACTGATAACATTGATTTGTATCATTCCTATATTTATAGTTCTTACTACAACTAAGCTATTAAACTAGTCATTATTGCAAATACATTTAAATATTACTAGCAGCAAAGCTTTTGCATGAGTGGCATGATAAAAGATTTGAGTTGTATTGGAATTTCAAGAATGGTGCAAATCGATGCTATCAGTGTCCCAGATATGCATAAATGATTTAGAAATGTCTTTACAATCCCTTTACAATTTCCTACCTCACTTGGCTTGAAGTAAATCAATAAGAAGATGTAGAATGGTTGATGGTATACAGCTTTTGATGTTTAGAAAATATATCTATCACATGACACTAATGTTCTAGTATTTTTCTGACATTTTGTTTGAGCATGACAGTAATTGATTAGAACCATTTCTAATTTCTTGTCTATTGATTTCTGCAATGAGGTGAAACTTGTTTGCAAATGTCAGTGAGTTAACTGAAGCTACAACTATTGTCTTATTGAACCAATCATCAATTCCTTTGAGATCCTGCAGGTCTTTCAATTGAGGAAGACATTTTTAAGTCCAGAATGTTGTCTTTGAAGTCAAAATCACACTAAACTATTAGTAGAAATACTGGTAATGGAAGGGCATCATTGATATTTGAATAGTTTCCATTAGAAGTCTTTGAAGTTGCATCCTGTCCTACTAACCCTATCAATAATGTTTTTTATCTTCTGGATACTAAGGTTGTGCAGCAAGTAAAATGCTTTATAAGAAGTTTAATCTCTGTACAGGTTTAAATGATAATACCTTCAAAGTTTTTAACTCAGTTTTCTCTCAGTGAGTGATACATGGGTGATTTTCATGATAAAAGCACATGGTTAAGAGAGGAAACCAAACCTTGACCCTGTGCACTATATGCTTTGCTTGTAAGAGTCATCTGTCCAGTTTGACTAGGAGCATGCATAATTCAGCTCTACTGGAATGATTTTGGGTTGTTGTTGGGGTTAGTGTCTACAAACATTTAAGTTGCATAGAAATATCTATTTTTGCCATATTTCTGAATATTTTTTGAGCTATTTCAATATAAGTTTGGAATTAGGCTTTTATATTTTTATGCTAAAATGTCTGGTAGATTTTGAATTTACTCTATCGAATTAGACCAAGTCTGCTGTATTTATGAAATAATCCATTTGACTGTTTCATAGTAACATTGATTTATCATGAATTTGTCCTCAGCTCTGGCTTTTGATGTTCTCAAGAGTCTCAAACTAATTTGGCTGGGTCTACTTCTACAATCTCTTAAATATAATCCATAATGACTGGGGAATAGGAGTATATTTTAAGCAAGTATGATCTGTCAGCTGTTACTTTACACTTGATAAAGATTATACTCCAGAGTGTCATATCTGACTTGA
This sequence comes from Nipponacmea schrenckii, assembly GCA_030562195.1. Lineage (NCBI taxonomy): Eukaryota > Metazoa > Mollusca > Gastropoda > Lottiidae > Nipponacmea > Nipponacmea schrenckii. The sequence continues at coordinate 13,719,380 of CM060202.1, forward strand.
CTTCATGAATTATAAAATAAAATCATAAAATGTTATGTTGGCATATTGCTACCAGAACTCATTGTTGAAATGTTAACACAGTCATTATAGATATTTTCCCCAAGGTGTTATTTAGTAAAGAAAATTTTCCTTTACAATATTTTTTCCAACCTTATTATTTCTTATTTTTAACCACAAAAATAACTAGTAGTGGTTAACCAAATAATACAAATGTAACTAAAATCTTTCAATATTTTTAAATTTGATAATTTAGTAACAGAAGATGTTACATTTATTTTCTATCTGTTCTTGTTAAAGGTATAGAAGGTCTTAGAATACATTTGTCTTAAGGCTGATATCTGTATTTAACATATTGACTAATGGTTAAAACAAATATGTATCACACACTTATTAATTTTGAAAAAAGGACTTTTAAACTTTATTCGGAATTTAAAAAAGTAGTGAGCAATGATGAAAAAAAGGAGTCTTGGCAATCAATTGTAAAAGAGGAAAATGCACAAGTGGATAATGGCAATCATTTTGCGATGTATATAATCAATCTTTGCAAATTGATTAATTTTCGTTAAAAATAGCATTAGAGCATTTGTTCTAAATGATATGAATGTCCATGTCCATGAAATTATATGTTGCCTAACAATGTTGAGGTCAATTCAAGAGTAAAATCAAAATCAAAATGTACCTTTAATAAGAACTATAAAAAATCATGTAGAAATCACATAAAACAAGCTTGTTTTACAATGTTATGGTTCAGAAAAAAAATGTCCTGTAAATGAAAGAGGACATATTTTATACATTTTTGTTATTTTTGTCTTTTTCTGAAATATGGTTAAATGTCTGGTCCACTTTCCTGAAATATGATAAAGTTATCAAATTATGCTAAAAATGATGAAAAAGTTGGAAAAAGCAACAATGAAGTGAGATACTAGAGATAAGAAAATGAAGAAGTCAAAGAAAAGCTATAAATTAATACTTAAAGTATATATATAGAGATATATTGCCTGAGGCTGGGAAATCTCTTTCCAGATTCTTCATATTTATATATTCACTGTACATATTCAATAAAAACACAATAATAGTTGGTTGTTTTCTTGTATTTGACAATAACAACTGATACAAATTGATTATTTCTATTGATATAGATCATAAAAATAGTTGTAAGTTATTTATATATATATATAGATGTCCTTTACTTGAATGTCAAGTCACCTTTCTGCTTTCCATATCATAAGAGAAATAAAACAAATTATCCAATTCAATTTACTACTTGACATCAATGGAAGGCTGCACCACAGACTAAGAAATGTACAGCAAATAACCTTTGTCCTTGATTTCAATATTTTTGATAGATGATTTGTATTGTTGGAATGAATGTGGACTGAATTTGAATACATTATTTGGTGTGGTCCTGCTTCTACTCTTTAAATTATGATCATATGTTACTTTAAAAGATTTTTCTATATTAAAGTCTCTTTACTATTATTGGGAATTACAATCTGATAGAACCCGATTCCTCAATACCAGATCATGTTTTTAGCATCACTCATGTGTTCAATGGTGGAATCATAAGTTGAAAGTTTTTGAGAATTTACCGAAAACTCCTAGTCAAACTGGACAGATGACACTTACAAGCAAAGCATATAGTGCACAGGGTCAGGGTTTTGGTTTTAATTAAGATATAGAAATAGGGCAAAATAGTATTTATTAGTAATAGATATCGAAATATGCATTCAAAGGCTAGAATTTCCTCTGTTATATATTGTTTAACTTGTTATTTCTAAATAGAATTCATTCATTGATTCATTCAGTCAACTTATCGTTCATTCAATTTAACATTATGATTGTCAATTTGAAGTTATTTTGTATAACTTGACATATGTTATAGATACCGATGTGGCAGAAGGGGAAACGCCTAAAATATAATAAAAGGTTAATGAAAATGTGTCTTATCTGGTAACAGCTGACCATATATTGGTCTATCTCAATTACATCTCAACATTATCTTAAATTATTACGCTCAACATTGGAAATGATAATGAAAATCTTCACACTAGAGTGTAGCGTTTTCTTGTTTCCATGGCAACTGCACATGTAGCTACTTTATTTTATCAAAAATCATCCTCCACAATATTGGAACATTAATAGTTAATTTACTTGAAGTCGTAAAAGTGGTGAAAAAAATACTTGATGGACGTATCAATCTGTCAAGAAATCAGAGATTTTGCGTTAAACGGATTGAGAAAAGGAAATAACATGTTGAGTTATCTCATGAACTGACAATATGTCTATTGTTAACAGGCTGCTGCATAAATCTCAAGTCAGCTTTACAATTTCTACTTTAGAATTATGATATATATGTAAAAAATGTCTTTATGTTGAGTTATAGATATTGACATGTTAAGTCTATCTACATCATGTTGAGGTGCAGTATATTAAGGGGGTTGACAACCTTATCGTTCGAAGTGTATTTCAATCAAGAAACGTATTAAGTTTATATCCATTCTATTTGGCATTAAAAGAAACTCATCTAGTAAAAATTTTAGCTCAATCGCTTCAGTAGTTCGTCTGATATCCGTCCGTGAAGATAATCTATTTATAGAACAAAACGGGGTATTCCTCTATGTAGACGTACAAATTACGTTGTCAGTTGACATTTGTGATTACAACGTCATCGGCTAAATAAACATTCTCTACGTTTGCCGGTCAGTTATTGTTAATATCGGCACGCGAAGTAAGAGTTTGTGTATCGGGGGAATCCAGAAGTCACATGACGTCCCATAAATCTTTACGTCACATGTAAACGAAGAAAATTTTATTTTTGGTGGGTAGGGGTGTTTTGACATGTGCTAATCCATTGTTTTAGCACTCCAATTGTGTGGATATCGGTGCATATCGATGCCTAAAAGGTGCTTAAAGATTTCTACAGCATGAAAGACAATCTTTTAACAACATGGTCGTTAATTACGTAAGGTTTACATGTGTTTGCAAAATGTTGAAAAAAAATGTCATTTTTCCAAAAGCATATCTCGCTTACAATTTATCCGATTTTTACAAACTTTGGCTTCAGCTAAAGCTTACGATGTCCTCTATAACTTTACGTTGGCTTTTTTTTATAAAATGAATAGTTTTTTAAAAATTCAATTTTTCGTAAATGCACTCGCAAAATTTTGATTTCTATCAATATCTTCAAAACAAAACAAAATTTTCCAAAAAGCCAACGTAATTTTGTAGAGATACATGTAGACTTGCGTTGTGCAAAATTTCAACCTTCTATATTAAATAGCCTAGTAGATATGCTAATTTTAAGGGAATAATTGACGTTTTTTTCGTTCATCTTTCATACCCTATTTCTTAAAGTTGAAATGTCATAAAGAAATAAATTTTATATTTTTGGATAGCTGAAAGTCCCCTCTTTCCATTGATATTTAAATATTTCAGATAGGTGGAAAAGAAGTGGTTGAAATCGTCTATTTTTTGTACATAGGTTTAGGGTTGTCAACCCCCTTAAACAGAAAAGTGTTATTCTTTTTGTGAACATATTGATTTGTCATTTTAATATCAGATGTATCATCACCTAATACCACTATTTTCTGACTGTTGGCATCCCATCTCAGTCTGCATTGCTAGCTAAATTGTTGTTATTTGCACCATTTATATTGACGTTACCTTTGTCTGTTGTTTTGTCCAAAATTTCAATTCGTGACCGATTATAATTTGAGTGTGAATGTTTGTAATTGTCCAAGGTTGGACCCTATTGAAAATCAGACAGATAGTATGATTGAAGGATGAATATTACATACTGGTTTTTTTAATTTACTGACAAATACTTTTATTTAGAATCAAAGCTTTCAGTGGGTGTAAATTATCTTGCCTGATAAGCTATCTTATCTTGATGGATTAACAACTTTATGTAATAATGATTTTTTAAGACAAAGTTACTTTTCAATGCTGTTTTATACAAGATGTAAACACATCAAGATTTGCATAGAGTGAAATCTAGTACATACATTAGATCTAAGGTCTAGATCTAATCTAATCGGAGTCTGCACACTTCTGCAGAACTATTTAAATTCAATCATATCTTGATCTGTCTCTGTTCAGGAATGAAGAGCCTCAATAACTTGTCTAACCTTTCAGAGCCAGAGAGATTTGTCATTCTGTAAAATAACAAGATATAGAATATCTTCATGTCTGCTTATTATCAATTTAAGAGACAAGTGTTGAGCTAGAGTCTCAAATGGAATATTTCATCTTCTCTTCTTCAAGTCTAAACATGAGCTTTGATTTGCATTTTGATTTGATTTTTGCTGAGAAAATGACGCCATTATTGAAAGTCTTCAATACATCATGTTGAGTGAGAGAGTATTATATGGCATGGTTTCAGTAATCGTATTACAAGATGGCTAATTACTCTGTTGCCCGTCTATTTATAGAATTAACTCTCTACTTCTATCGATATTCTTACAGAACAGGTTCTTTTTTAAGTTCAACGCTACTAGCTCTCCAATCATTGGAGATTGTGTTAGAGCATGCAACTTCAGGCTTATTCAGTTCTCAATTACATCAAATAAAATATGTGTGAAAATTAAAAAGAAACGAAATATGAGTATTTACTTCTGAGTTTATTTTCTTCAGCGCTTAATGCTTGAATCGTTTAAGCTTATGTCTAATCTTAATTTGTAATATAAACCTTAAACTCTGAAAGAAAAAATAAAAACAACCATTTTGTAAAAGAATAATAAGTACATGGGTTCATTCTATCAGCTTGTCTTTTGGCATTGATCTTTCCTGGATTATCTATACTTAGTTTCAGTGAGGTCAACTGAAATAATGAGAAAAAATATAATTTGTTCAAGGTCACCAAACTCTCACAAGTCAACTGAGGCCCACTATTTGTTGTAAACAAACAAATGACATCATGTAATGTTTCCAATATTCTGACGGACTACACTATGGAACCCAAGAGCCAGGGTTTTCAGTTTCCAAATAAATACCACTCTCTGACAAAGGAAACTTTGCCTTCCAAAAGGTCAATTGCCATCTGTAATTAAAGAACCAATTAAAACAGTAAACTATACCTAAGGACTAGAATTATCAACAAGTTAATTCTACCATTCTGGACAATAATTGGTACAGTTTACACGGTGTCACTAAGGAGATAAAAGAAGCTTGCAGTTGATGAGTTTGCTATAATTAAGATCTATCTAGAGGCAGTTAGAAATAGATTGGTTCAAATTGAAGGGAGAAATGTCAAGTGGAACAAATTTCATCTGTATATTAGCCCAAATATTTCTCTTAATCATCATCATCTATTTGTGTTGCATAGTGCTCACACGAATAATCGATTAGTAGTATTCAAAGTCGTTTTCGCGAATATTCGAATCGGATTTTACTATTCGATTATTCGCTCATAAACACGTTAAAATGGTAATGTAATATATCCGACTTTTTGAAAACTTCCCATTGAATACATTGTCTTTAACGGCAGTCAAACTGTCCAAGGCAATTTGTGATCTCCTAAAACTGTTACTGATGTTTCAAAATTGAACTTAAATTCCGACAAATTAATAGGCCCTACTTGTAAATTGAAAGCATCTATTTAGATGAACCAACCAGGATTTATGATAAATCAACCGGAATTATTCTGGTCATATCGTACATGCAGTGTAGTAGTATTGGATTGCAATAAAGTTTTATGAATTAAAACGTTCAATTTTCTACCCAAACGTAGTCAAACAACTATTCGTGGATCTACAAACTACTGATACTTGGGCTAGCACAAGATTATGAAGAATAATTTTTACGCAATTTGATATTTCGAGATAATCCCCATACCAAGTTATATATAGATTGTGTTGTCAAGTCTCTCAGTGTCTCATCTTGTTTATATAACTAGTGCTGGATAATCAAAGCATGTAACTTTTGATGAGCTGTTATAAATAGAAACATGTTATTATCCAATCAGATTAAAGATGGTTTACTTTCGATGGCTTTCTTTTATTTTAGTTAATTTTTTTTATCAATTAGAACTGAATACGTTTTATTCTATTGTTACTCAAGACGCAACCTGAATGTAATAAATAATAATTGTTTGTCATAAAATATTCTTTCATAGCGAGTTATTAATAGTTCTGTTGTAAATCTGTATAGTAAGCGAAAAAACTGACAAATTTCACTGGTAAAAAGCTGATTTTTCAATGCATTCGAATACAAATCGAATTATGCTGTCGAAAAGTAAAAATCACTATTCGTGTGAGCACTAGTGTTGCAAGAGTAACAATTTAGGTTCACAAATATCCTGTTTGAGCTGAATAATCCATGCCAGTATGGGTTGACTGGAAATTAGTCAGTAATTAAACTCATAAAATAACACAATTTCCAATTTTTCTTTTTATTTAATTAATTATATTTGGACTGTGGAATTGTCAGAAGTGGTATTTCCTTGAATGACTTAGCAGATATTTTGGTATGTTAATGAACTTAGATTTAAACAGTAAGCTAAATTACCGGTATATACTAATCAACCTATGAAAAGTTACTAGTCATAGATGTATAAATATTTAATAGTTTGCCATTATCAAGTATAGGTTACAGCTGTATTGAATAAGAGTTGTACTCTATTGTACTAGTCTTTCTATCTGTTGATGGACTAGGTACCAATCATATTGTGACAGCCACTCGTAAACCCTGTTTACACTACAAAATTTATTCATTCTTACATTGGTTCTAGAACAGTACTGATGAATTTTGTCTAATGTAAAGGGTGGTGTGTTCTCAGAACAGTTCATATTCTGGCTCACCATGAAGACCCATAGGCGCGGGAACAGGGGGTGGCAGGGCGGTCAAATGCCCCCCCAAAAATTTTCGATGGGGGGCAAACCCCAAAAAATGAAAAAAACTAATTATATGTACCGGGTAGCCTAAATATGTAATTGTCTCATAAGGCCATATTTGTAATTTTCCTTGGTTTTTTAACCTTCGAAGCTGGTAATCCAATCAAAGAATATAAGTTTCTCTATCACGATCAAATTATTTAAAGCGGCCCAGGCTTGATTTTTGGGCCTTTGTTACATTTAAACAGTCCTCAGAAATACTCAAGCTCTAAGAAAATCGCAAAATACCTTGAAATATACCTCAAACAAAAAATTTCACTATTCATTTTTTTTCCGTGCTGTACGCGGCTGGTCTCCAGTCAGTCTGAAAATTGTGTGTCCTGTTGACAAAGTCTACAATTGAAAATGCGTTGTAGTCTATTTATATAGATGACCGCTATTGCACGACGGGGAACTCTTTGATTATCAAACACTTTTCAATATGGGGGACGTTCGTAATTTCTAATACAAGATTTCAACCGATAATTTCGAACAATTTTGAAGCCTGGGCTCTGTAATCTATTCTTAATTCTTTTGAGTTATCTCCCCTAATTCGATTAATTTTGAAATAAAGGTATATGAATGATTTGACTTTGAAATAGTTTGCCCCGCCCCCCAACCTAAAATTTGTTCCTGCGTCCCTGTGAAGACCTGTTCCCGCGGAACTTGATCAGGACTTTTTTTATCTCTTTCATGAGTTCCATTAGAAAACGTCAAAGCAGTCAACCGTTTAAATTATTATTTTGGAACCATCATTTTAAACGTGGCAATTTTGTGATTTTATCGCAACCTGGTCCAGACTGAGAAGGGAAAGCTCTGTAGCTGTGGGGCTTCACACCAGGGAATTCTGCTCCAAACTGGGCTTCTCTGAGTAGCCTGAAAATAGTTCTGTTCATTATGTCTGATAAGCAAACCATTTTGTCCATTCAGAGATCTTATAAATCTAAAGAACCACTTTGTGAAGGTCACCCGATATGATTCTCAGAAGGCTTGTGTGTAAATTACAAGTAAAGGAGTGTGTGCAAACATGTTATTGTTTCATATTATTTGGCAAAATGTTGCTCACCAGTTTCTGATCGAATGGGAAGTTTCGTTTCATTGTACATTGCTTGTGCTTGACATTGAGTTTAATATTTTCATTAGTAAAATGGTAATATATGTTGTAGAAATTGGAATAAGTTAGATTAATATAAAACTAAGTAGATTTTAACAGGAGTTATTGATTAAATTTAATCTACTAGTCTATTGCCAATTAGACTACCTCCAATCTATAGTTCTATAAATAGGATAGAATATATAGCATATGATTGAGTCTAAAAGTGATGGATTAAACAGTACCTATTTACCTTGGTATAACATGTTCTATCCAGTCTCTAATCTGATTGTGGATAATTAAAGAATTATAGAGATTGTATATAACATCACATGGTGTTTGATATGATACTGACTCAATAACCTAGGTTTGACAAAAAGCCTTGCTGAAAAAAAAAATAGAGCAATGTAGGAGATGTACAGGAATATGATTTCTTTAACTGGTTTAAAGGGATTTAGACACTCTTCAAATTCTTGTAAGCACTGCTTGTGGCATTGAAAATTGTGTTCAACACTAAATGACTCAGTTACCCTCCAGTTTCAGTTAGATAATTCAAAAGCTTCAGTTTTGATTTTGCCTGGTCAGCAGTTCTGTTATTAAGATCTGATGTATATATGATTAACTTGGCAGTAACAAGATAGTGGGTGTTTTTGCCACTCTTTGATGCCAAAATGGTTCGTATTCTTTAAGAATTACTGGAAAATGAAAGGTATATCTTTTAATGTGATAATGCAAAACATTTGGATGAAAATGCTCTTAAACTTGAAGTGAATTCCAACTTAAAGTGGCTGTGTGTGCCAATCTACAGTTTATATTCTGAAATATTTATCAGTTTGTAATGAACACACAAAGAGTTGGAAGTAAAATTATTATGGTGAAGTTTTGAAATAAATTGAATGAAATAATGATTACTGACATAAGAAGAAACCAAAATTTGTTGAAGATGTTACAATTCATGTTTCTATGAAGCTTGCACATACGCACACTTTAAGTTGCTATGATTAAATTTGCTGCTGTTCAGAAAAAACAGCTAGCTGATTGTAATTTGATAAAAGTGAAATTCAACATTCTGTTGAACTAATTTACCACAGCTGTGCCACATTTTATTCTGTATTGACTTTCTATTTTTGGTAACGTGACCTAGAGGTCAAGTGTAGAGTTACTATTAATAATCAACGCTAACCTATTTTCAGTGGTGTAGTTACTATAAATTGTTGAAGTGGTCGGCTTAATTAACATAATATTTACATCAACAGATACTATATCTTAATGTTGTTTCTTGTATTTGTATATCAAATTTCATTAAAGTGACATGACCATGTGTTTTGCAATGAATATATGAGCTGTTCAGAACGAAAAAAGAAACCTCAGGAATCATCATTTTATTTATAAAGGCACTAAAATTTCTTGTGTCAACGTAGATTAGAATTCCAACCAGCTAATGAGATACCAAGGCCCTAACTGTATGTTCTCCAGCCTGTTTCAAGTTCTTATGATGTTAGAAGGGGCTTGTCAGATAAAGTTTGTAATTCATGCGTTTTGTATATAATTGATTCCTGATTGGTCAGTATTACTGCAATGATATCTACCAATCTGTAATAATCAAAACAATCTAAAATCATGCGACTGAAAAAACTGTGAATAAACCTTAGCTTTGTCATAAATCACTTAGTTTTAGTGAAAGAGCAAGAACCACAGACATGACTTTAAATTGTATGAACGCAAATTGGTGAAAAACTGTCCAAAATTCAGTTCAAATTTTTAAAAATCCTTGACAATCCCTTTAAGTAGAATATAGCCTTTTGAAATATAGTTATTTTAACCTTTCTGGTATAATGATAAGGTAATAGACCTAGACATATTTTAGAATAAAGAGTGTTTTATAATGGTTTCAAATGTGCTCTATTTTCCTCATTAACTTGAGAAGTTTATTAAAATTTCGTGATGAAATAAAAGAGAGATGAAACTTAACCTTAAAGATTGACCTCAAATTTCAATTTCCTAGTCTAGACATATAATCATACTATTCCAAGCTTGAAATAGAATTTAAATGATGAAGTATACATATTTCATCAGGAGAAAAGGTCAAGTTCATTTTAATGTCCTTTTTTGACTCTTTTTTAATGAACTAACTGAATAAAAAACTTTGTAAGCACTTTGTAAGCTATCTATCCAATCTGATTCACAGGCCAATTGATTTGATTAATTGCATTGTTTTCGTTGGTCTTTATTAATTACTTCTTTGATCTGACAAAAAAAAAATATGCAGCTTTTCTAGGTCATTGAAATATTCAGCAAATTCAAATTTTGTATTTGCCACTGTGCTAACAGCTAAATACAAGTTAATATTTGTTATTTAGTTCAGTGTACTATAGCATGAAATATGACAATTTAGTACCCTATTGAGTCATAATTTGACTGAACATTATTTACAGGAGATGTTTGTCGGATCATCAATCGAATGTGTATTAAACTCACAGGAAAAGTAGACACATCATAGCTTTTGCACTCGGACACACTGAGCCATACTCGCATGTTAGTAAAAAGAAAATGTTTTAACATACTTAAAATGTTCTTACATACTTTTCAATCTCATTGGGAGAATATTATTTTTAATGGAAGTATTCCAACTAAATGAAAATTGGTGAAATGAAATATCAATAATCATTAAAGTTGCAGTTTGGTTTAGTGATTTTTTGTTTATTGCATAAAAACTTATTGTTTCTACAAATTGTGAAACTAAACAAGAAATTAAAAAAAAAATTTTTTTTATGTTCTTCACAAGTATGTGAGTAAAGGCAAATATCCAAGTATGCGAAGTGGAGAAGTTTCTGTACTAATTGCTAGCAGAAACAACTTAAAACACAGTGAGGGATGTAATCTGATTAAAATGCAGAGCTTACATATTTTGTTCAAGGTATTTTCTTCAATTAAATGCAGAACTGTGTTTTGTTAATAAATCAAAATAGTAGCCACTGTTAAACCAACACTTTAAGTGACCCTTATATTAGAGACATTAGGAAACAAATGTTTAGTTCAATTTTTGAGTAATCTAGGACTGGTAGGACATAATATCAGCAGATCTCAGATGATTGAAAGGAGTGAAAGCTCAATGAAAAAAAATTACATGTTTGACATGTTGGCCTATTTGTGCTTGCCAACACTTCGAGTCTGAAATATCTGCTAATATCAACTAATATCAAATTTATTTATGTCAAAATCTGCTTCTGTGATGGCTTTACTTGGCCTGGAAACTACCATAAATTCTGAGCTCATTTTGATGTAATGGTTGATAAACCATTGATTTTCATCTTGACTTCTGATATGGGAAGCAGAAGTTGAATTAGAGAAGATAATAATATCCCATCACAAGCAAATCTTCTAGAATCAGAGAAGACAACTATTAGTCTTGGTTTATTGTTTAGTATTCTTATAATACTATTCTTTATGAGAGTTTACATTAGAATCTGGCAATAAAACCCGGTGTCTGATTGAATAATAATAGCTTGTATAAATCAATATTATCTTCAGACCACTATTGATTCAGATACAGATTAGACTTGAGACCGCATTCTCATCAAATAATACTAGACCACTGTTATCTTTAGTGGACAAGTAAATTTCAGACCACAACCCAATTCATTAATATGTAATACTAACTGACTTCAGACCACTATGATTGATAAACAGAAAAGACTTCAGACGCCTATTTATTGTTGAACAGACCAGACTTTAGACTACTATTGATTGATAAACAGACCAGACTTCAGACCACTATTGATTTATTAACAGACCAGACTTTAGACCACTATTGATTAATAAACAGACTAGACTTCAGACCACTATTGATATACAGGCTAGACTTAAGTCCACTATTGATTGATATACAAACTAGACTTCAAACCACTATTGATTGAGATACAGACCAGACCTCAGTCCACTATTGGTTGATATACAGACTAGACTTCAGACCACTATTGATATACAGACCAGACTTCAGACCACTATTGATATACAGACTAAACGTCAGTCCACTACTAACTGATATACAGACCAGAATTCAGTCCACTATTGATTGATATACAGACTAGACTTCAGACCACTGTTGATTGATATACAGACCAGAATTCAGTCCACGATTGATTGATATACAGATTAGACTTCAGTCCACTATTGATTGATATACAGACCAGACGTCAGTCAACTATTGATTGATATACAGACCAGAATTCAGACCACTATTGAGTGATATACAGACCAGAATTCAGACCACTATTGATTGATATACAGACCAGAATTCAGATCACTATTGATTGATATACAGACTAGAATTCAGACCACAATTAGCTCTTATTTGTCTAGTTAACAACAAGACCTATAAGTTTGCCTTTTGGTTTTGAGCAATTTGACAGAAATAGTAAGAGATCCCATCTTTAATGATCAGCAATGTGTATAGTTTATTATAATATATACTATGATTGTGTTTATGTATATTATATTTATTATAACAAGGTTCAACTCTCCATGTGTAAAATGATAATTTGTATGAATAAGTACATGTAACTATGTAAACCAAGTGCATTTAAAGGTTGATTCCCTTTATATTATTGGATAATTACATGTTTGAATATTTTCGTACAGACTTTAAGATTAGTACACAATTACCAAGTTTTCATATAACTGTCATTTTACACCCACTTTTCTGTATTATTAATAACAGTCATACTGTAGATAACTGAAACTATTACACTCAATACAACACACACTCTAACTGTAGACAGTATAGACTTTCAGATAATGCACATTTCAGATAACTAAAACACAGACATCTATCTACATATAAAATCGCTGAAGGATTATCTACATATAGATACTGAGATAGGTATACATGTATCTGACAATTTTTTACAGTTTTAACTTGATCACCAACTACAGACTAGAAATCTATTACATTCTCTTCCCTTGTTTTAACATGCCAGTAATAGATTATCAAATTGTTGTATGTTGTATAAGTAATTACTACAGAATTTGTCAGATAAATATTCCTATTACCTGGCTGTATTTAAATATTGATCGAATCTTCAGATAAAGTCTCTATAATCCTACCTTGTTGTGTGAATACATTTTATTCAAAGATTTCTATCTTCAATTTTACTTTACAATTCACACAAATTATCTTCAAGTCTCAATCTGCCTGCTTCAAAGTCAGTTTAGCAGAATTTAAACCAAAAGTTATATGAATTTATAAAAATCTATTTTGAATTGTCCTTTGTAAAGCTTATCAGAGTAATTTGAATATTTTGTGATATTTTCTTTTTCAGATTTACGTACCCATAAGGTGTTGATAGAACATTATGATTCCAAATTATCCAGTTTTACTATTAGACATACTGAAGATGAAAAAGGTAGACAAATTTTTTTTTGAAATTCCTTTTAAACATGGGTTTCATTATTTCCATTTATTCATATATTTATATATATATATTCCACAATTGGATAGCTAATACATACATAAATCGAAGGTAGAGATATTCTAATGATCTGGAAAAATTGTCTCAGAAGTCCCTTATTAAGTCTTTATTACGGCAATTACAAAGGAAATTTTCCTCTCTCAGCCAGGTCAAGAAACATTGTTAGCTTTCAAAATATCATTCAAATCTTAGTATCTTTCTTCAATTACCCAGTGCAAGGCCACATGAGTCAAAAATAGCGTTTTGAAGTTGAATCATTTCTTAAAATAACCCAAGCTAAAATGAGACAGAAGGAAGAAGGAAGGCCTAAATTATTTACACAGCTCCTTAGAAACTTAATTTTTTGTCTTTTGAATCTGAAACAGGTGTTGAACTAGAAATATTAAATATATATTATAATTTTCAGTATTACGTACATATTTTATCACTGGTAGAAAGAATTCATCTAAGCCAGGATTAGATACAGATTTAGATGTGTCAGCTATTAAACCTAGTACAATGGGCACCAATAGTGTTCTTATACCAGTAGAAACACCAGAACTATCAGAAACCAGAGTAAGTACATGTATTACACTACTGCTGGCATGATACATCAGTGAATAGTATGGACAATGCCCCCCTGCATCACTTTATCTACTGTAAAAGTACCCATCTCATGTTCGTAATGATTAGTGGCTCAGCAAAAGAAATGCTTTGTTAGAGTTTTAGCTCAGTTTCTATCTTGGTTAAAAGGGACAGATATGGACAAAGTGTCCAATTGTTGAAATGGGACAATATACTGAGACTTGAGTTGTACACATAAAGATAGTTTTAACATGTAGAAACATTTTTTGGAAAATTTAGAGCAGGGCTAGCAAGACATAAAATCTTCTGTACTTTGAGCAGGTATAATTGAAGGGAAGTAACTCTATATTATCTATTATGAATGTTGATTTCAGTTCAACATGAACTGAAAAGTCACAGGATTTACTTAGCATGCCTCGAGACATCTCAACTTTGTTCCTTTGGAAGTAATGAAGATTTATGGGGTTTATAATAAATAGTTCCATTTGTTTGTATTGGACTGAGGTCCTGACAAAAGTTGTGCACTTTATAGATTCCTAAATGGAATACATGTATATTATATAAAACCTACAGCCACTGTTCTGGCTAAGTACCTTCAATATACTGCTTGGCGTTTCCTCATCAATCTCAATCTATTTAATAGTTAGAAGAAATTAAAAAGATTTGAAATGGAATCTTAATTTTCCTCATTAGCCTAATGTTTTACCATATGTTTCAGTCTGAAAAATCAAGAGAAACCTCACCTTGTGGAGCTGGTCAACAAATTACAAATCACCTAGATAGAGAGGTACTCTTCATTTAATTTCCAAGTCCTTTTACAGGCTACATATTCTAAATGAACTGAACTGTTTATAAAGCCATTGGTTGGTTAATCATATTTTGAAATTTATTTTAAATTAAGTGCTATAAAGGAAAGATCACTCCAAGACAGTCATAAAAATTTTGAGTCTGGTATTCCAATTCTGCTTAAAATAGCTGGTACTATTGAATTTACTAACCATTGTAAAACACATAGTTGGCTTGAAATTGTCGTGGGCTGTTGTGATGCATGGTGTTATAATAGAAGTAATGACTGTACAACTACATTACTATTATTACCCCTACCTTAGCCCAAATGTAGACAGAATCAACAACTTTCTTTGATTGATAGTAAAGAAAAACAAAGTCAGATTTTGATTCATGATAATGATGACATAAATTGAAAACTTTATCCTCTTACTAATAAAAGATTAAGACTGAATATTGGATGTATTTCAGAGTTCTGGTGCTAATGGAGTGTCCCCTGCCACATTATTGAGTCGACGTCATAGTAGTGGATTTTTTGCAGCTAGTGAAATGTCTTTGGATAAAATTACTGATGATAAAGGTTAGTGTATAATTTCGTGAATACATTACACATGGTAGTTCTTTGTACTCTGTGCCAGTGCGAAACCTCACTATTAATAATAGTTGTGAGTCTAATGTAGACTGATGGTTCAAAACAAATCATCAGACGTGTGACATGCGACAAAAAAAAAATCACACATTCCAATCATCCAGGTAAATGATTCTGTGAGCAACTGGACACAACTGCTGTTAACTTAGATTTTTCAACTTTTAATGTGTTTAAATTGTAAGAGGTATTCTAATCTCAATATGTGTATTAGAGATAAAATCAGTTTGTGAATCTTGGGATTATATAAAACTAAGCATTGAAGCATTTTAATTTCTTATTTGAATTTGGAATGATGCATGAAAAGTTGAAAATGTCCCTTAAACCAAGCCAATATTCAGATTTACTAAGGTCCTACAAGTTGCTACTTGTTGCTAACAGAAGTAAAAAAAATTCATACTCTGCAAGTTGCATGTCGACCTGATTATATGTAAGGTTTCAATTTCTTACTGATGTTGTAGAAATTCAGATAATAAATACTTGATTTCAATTCTAACACTAGAAATTTAGTGCTTGACACTTGAAATTTAGTGCTTGTATGAATGTTTGAGATTGTCCCTTGAAATGTCTATATCTTGTCTTCACTGTAATTGTATCATCTGTCTTTAGTGGCACACAATTGGTTAGTTCTATACAGATTCTGGCTTGAAAGAAATGGCTGCCATCCTGGCTTAATTTCCCTCATTGCACACTACATGGTGTTGCCCGTCTTCATTAGTCCATAAGGCAGAGAAGAGTAGGACATAAAACTCCATTTATTCCATTTCATTTTTTTTTATGTCAAACCTGATATATCACATTACAGAAATTACCCATTAATTCCTTTCTCTATCATTTCAAATTTCTATTTAAATACACGTATGGTAAGCATCTCAACACTTCCAAATTGTTTTATTGGCTTTCAAGTAGAATCTATAAACCCCCTGCAGAACTGACCAATTGTGCATCTCCTTATTGTATTTTTCTTATTCAAGGGAGATAACTATGTCCTTGGTATATACCTCTATTTCATGTGGTTTGTTATACATGTATTTTGTTTCTTGTCTAATTGAATTATTTACACAATTTTTGTTCAGCTTAAGACTTAAATGGACAAAGGTATTTTACCTTGTAAATCTGCCTATGATTGGCACGAAATTGCTTTCTTAAATATTGAAACTACTCCAACTGAATGAGATATCTTGATGATCTGTTTTATGTTTTCATTGACCAAAATTTGGGTTGATTATCTAATATTGTCCCACAACTCTTCCTAACTGAAATGGGAGATTTGTATGATGATCACTCTTTATATATCCATTACTCCATTTACTTTTCTTGTTTTAAATGACTATTATTAGGTTTGTCTTCAACATGCTGTATACGTCAACCAACTTATAGAAAATCTTCTAGTGATTCTAATTTATATTGTTTATATATGTATCATCCTTACCTGTCAATCACTTCACAGGCTCCTCCTACATCTACTGGTATTCTTTCTATTTCAATTTGTTTGCATTCATTTTTCCTCCTTCTTTACTAATATTTTTTCGGGCTTTATATATTTTGGATAAAATTTGATGTTAACAATGGCACTTTCATCAATGCCAATAAAGAAATTATTATATTTTTATAATTTTCATACACTTAAATTTTTCAACTTTTTTGAATTATTCTACAATTTTACAATTTTCAATTTTTTTTTCTAAAACATGTTGTTTTAATTCTGCTTTGAAACCATTATATCTTACAGCTGATTTAAGCTTGCAATACATTGAACTGTATTTTAGACTCATTATTTATGAAATAAGCAGGTTTTTTTTTCGAAATTTAATAAACAAAAGTGTTTAATTATTTAATGCTGAATGCTGAAAAATGGGCTATAATGTGTATCTGTAATTGGGTATTTTGGTTCATTTTTTCGGGAAGGATTTTCACTTTTATTTGCATGATTTGGCTGGGTTATACATTTCTTTCTTTTCTTTGCATGACATGACATGTATTGTATGTCATCATGCATAATCATTATTTCTTTTAGCCTTTATACAGTCTAAATACAATAAGACCAAACTTTTGTTTGTATATTTGTTAGCTTTTAGTTATAAATTGTCAAATCAAATTAGAATCTAAAAATGATGCTCATATTTCATGGTATCAGACCCTAACTGACCCTTATAGAAGTAGCTAAATAAACAAATAAAGGCTAATAAAAACAGAACAAAAGTTTGATCTTATTAAGAAGGCTGATATTTCATTCTCTTTTTCTTCCTTACTTTTGTCTTCTTTTACTTCAATATTGTTTCAAATCTCTCTTGTAAGAGACACTCAATGTTGAAGAAATCAGTGTTCTGTGTGTTTGTTGTATGGGTATGGGACAATTCTATATTTTTACATGTACTATTTCTATTTACCCTTCAATACCTGTAGAAATATCTGATCAACTCTTTGAAATCTATCAGGAGTCATAAATCCATCTCAATGTTTGGTTATAAAGTTCAGTTCAAATTCGCTTCTTCTTTCATTCAGGACATCATCTGTTATATAACATGTTGATTTTTAGGAAAACTGGATGCTAGGTTTTAATTCTAAAAATTGCTACATGTAGCTGATATTGAACTCTGGGCAGCTGTTGAAGCAAATATTTAGACAACCATATACATTTGAAAGTCTTTATACTCTAAAATGTTTAAATATGTTTCTTTATCTAAAGTGTCATCATGACACTGACACTGTCATGTTATTCAAATTACGTGTATACATGTATTTGAAATCAGACTGTTTTTCTTTTCAGATGTAGAAGCTGGTGATTCCAGTATGGTTCCAATTAACACCAATAGGAATAAACTACAGAAAATGCAAGAACAGACGGATAATCAAATTATTCAATGTATTAAAGAAGATATTAAAGATAAATCCTTTTTCTACGAACCAGAAATCAACAAATTTACATTAAGATTCAAAAAACCTCATATGGAAGATGATTTCCGAAACCATTATCTGGAGAGTCAATTTGGAAAGGTGGAAACAGTTGCCTCCCCTCGTACCCACTCTCTGATTGAAGCCACACTATCGATAATTGTGTTCATTTTAGTGTCTATCTGTTGCTATACAATGTTTGGAGCTCATCTAGTCTTAAATATAGTATTCGTTATTGCTTTGATTATTGAACTTGTCGTCCTTATTCAGTCAGTAACAGATGTCAAATATGGATTAAAGAAGAAAGAAAAATGTGGTTCCTTGATGCATATTCTATCAGGATGGTATTTCCGTAATTTTATGGGAGCTGTTATTGCTAGTCTACCACTAATTACAGTGTATTCTAATCTATCATGTGCTCTAGCTACTAATGATGAATGGAGAGATAGATTTTTCTGTTTCGCTATCATTGTTTCGTTGCTACACTTCTGTAATTTCACTATGCTCAGTGCTTGGGTTAAATCAGTGATAGTGGTGTTAGCCGGAATAACCTTACTCATTTTACTCAATGTACGTTTCTGTCCACTTAGTGAATTTTACGTGAATACTACAATGATAAGTGACTTTACAACTGTGATCGTAAATAACACGTATCCAGACTCTGTGTACAATGTCAACAGAACTGTGCCAAGTCTAGCTGATCACCTTTTTTCTGGACAAAATACTCTACGATATGAAATTATATTGGACATTATATTATTATTGTTATTAATTCTCTTCATGAGTCGTGAATTTGACGTCAGTTATCGATTGAGTTATTTTGGAAGTGTACAGGCCGATGCTGACAGACGTCAGATGCAAGAGAACAAAGAGCAGGCAGAGTGGTTGCTTCATAATATTATTCCTGTTCACATCTCAGAACAAGTAAAGAAAACATCAACATATTCCAAAAATCATAAAGATATTGGAGTCATTTTTGCAACAATTGTAAATTTTAATGAATTTTATGATGAATCTTACGAAGGTGGACGTGAATATTTACGAGTTCTCAACGAACTGTACAGTGATTATGAAGATTTGTTGGATGAAAAGCGTTTCAAGGATGTAGAAAAGATAAAGACAATCAGCAGTACGTTTATGGCTGCGTCTGGTCTGAACGAAAAAAATCGTTTACAGAACAAGGATCCTAATGCTCATTTGTATGCTCTCATGGAGTTTTCTCAAGAACTTTTGAAAAAGATCCAACAATTCAATGAAAGCATTTTTAACTTTAATTTTCATTTGAAAATTGGTTTCAATTATGGTGAGGTCACTGCTGGAGTTATCGGAACAACCAAACTGTTATATGATATCTGGGGTGATACTGTGAATATAGCTAGTCGTATGTACTCCACAGGTGTTGAAGACAGAATTCAAGTTCCTGAGGCAGCAGCTGAGTTGCTTGGTGACAAATTTGAGTTTTCCTATCGTGGAGAAATCTCTGTAAAAGGTAAAGGGGAAATGAAAGCATATTTATTGGTGGATAAACTTCCTGGTGCCTCCTGGAATTAAACCCTGATTTATTTGTTTATCCTCACCTCATTGATTCCTAGAAACATTCAAAACCTTGCATTGTCCTGTGACATCAGTAAAGAGAAGCCAACTCATGATGTTGGTTGCTTGACCAAAATCTTATCCATTGCAGCATAATAATAACTTCTAACACTCAAGCTTTCCTATAACCAGTAAGTTATGGTACTGAGAAAGAATTGTAGGCAGAAAGGAGCAGGGTAGATAGTTAATAAATACTGTCTTATATTTCAAATATCCTCCGAAGTTAATAAATACTGTCTTATATTTTAAATATCCTCCGAAGTTAATAAATACGGTCTTATATTTCATATATCCTCTGTAGTTAATAAATACTGTCTTATATTTCAAATATCCTCCGTAGTTAATAAGTACTGTCTTATATTTCAAATATCCTCCGTAGTTAATAAATACGGTCTTATATTTCATATATCCTCTGTAGTTAATAAATACTACTTATATTTCAAATATCCTCCGTAGTTAATAAGTACTGTCTTATATTTCAAATATCCTCCGTAGTTAATAAATACTGTCTTATATTTCAAATATCCTGTCTTGTCCAGTTTATTGGTAATCTGAATATATTTTTTTAAGATTATTTCCATACCAGCTTCAAAATAGTAGTTACTACCAGTTTAACAATAACTTCTGGCTTGATAATGTTTCTCTAGAGGGCTATTTTATTTGAATTTTAATCTTTTACATTTTTATCAAAGCCAAGTCATTCTAGGACTATCAAAACCTTTTTCAAGCATTTCCAAACACGGTAGTAATGTCAGATATTCTTCTTGAGATAATGTTTCAGATGCAATCATTGTACTCATTTTTATGATACTATTTCTTTATTTATGATCATGGTGTACCCACAGAGAAAGACACATGCATTTATTAGATATACTGTACATAGTTGATTGTTTCATTCATTCTGTAGTTTTGAATGCACTTGCTCTCAAGGGTAAAATGAAATGTAAATTTGTGATTAATCTGAATAATTTTTAGCCTCTGTGTTGATAAATATTTTCATCTTAAAAACCATTTTATTTGATATATTTTCTTAACTTAGGTAATTATTTACAATATTTATTGATAAAAACCTTTGGATAATTTGTTATCACCAATTATTAAAACCAGGTTGGGGTTATATATCCATTGTATGCATTGCCTGATTTCAAGGTGGTTTGTAGATGTTATCCTTATATACTAAGATATCAATTATTGTGCTTTTAGAAATATTGTTTACCTAATGTTTGCTTTACCAGCTGATTTAGCTGAATTTTACCTATCTTTATATGGAAAAGTATGAACAGATTTATAGACAGGTGAAATTGAACTCTCAGCTGGTAAAAAGAAAGTAAAACCATTTTATCACTTTGAACTGTATATTTTAAAAAGTTATTTATATTGTTAGCTAGCTGTCTTTAGATCTGTCTATAGAGTACATCATGATTTTCAAGTTCAATCATTGAGATCAACCAAATTTACAAGAATACTTTGAATTGATCATTACCAATCCCATATAACATTTTGTTATTTTAAAATATCTCAAAATAGTGAGATACCTTTATCTATAATACAACATCACCACTCCCCCACCACCCCAAAAAAAATAAAACCTAAATTATTATTTTACTAACTGAATTAATAGTTTCTTTTTAATATATTTATATCAGATTTTTAAAACATGATATTGCCCAATTCCAAGATAAATTTAACTTTTCTTTTTACACTTTTTTAAGTATAAGAGTTTAAAATACCAGCGGCTGTGATTTTGAATTCTTTTTTATCCAGATATTTTCAATATTTTTAATATTTAATAGTAAGTAATTGATTGTTTATGCTAACTTTATTTTCCTGTTTTTATTGCATGTGTATAACAAAGTGTTTTACATAAATGGGCAAAATATATTGAGGTATGCAATCTTATCAGATGAATTGATATCTTTTCTTTAATACATTGTGAAATATTGTACATGTGTGTAATTGTATAGATGCTCTTTGATTATATTTAGAATATGCTCTCAAAGTTACATGTCTGTATAATGTTTTATAATTATACTCTTTTAAAATGATTTGTAATTGGAAGTAACAATCTATTAGTCCTTGTATTGTATTAGTTTTATTAGAAAATTGTGTGATAACATATATCTTTGAATTTTTCTACAATATGCTCTGTAAATTGAATGTTCTGACAATTGTGCTCTGATAGTGTATTTCAAATCCACACTCTTTAAGTTCCTGTTGAAATTATTACATTTAAGCTTGTGAGAATTTGTGTGTAATTACAGATCCTTGAATTTATGTAAAATAATTTATATTTTACATTCTTACATTAATGCTTTTTGCTATTGTATATATTTCACATGCACACTCGTTCATCACTGTGTGATATTTTACATTTATGCTTGTAAAATATGTTACATATATTCTTTCATTTACTCAATTTATGGGTTGATTTTGTTCCCTTAATTATATTCAAAAAGTATTTTAATATCAGTAGATTGTTGTTCACTATTTAAATTATGTAGATGTAGTTTTTTGGTAATCTTTCATGATTAAAACCTTAACTCTAATACTGTTGTGGATATATATTTATTATATTGTATGCCTGTAATTGATAAACAATCACATTGAATTTTTTTGTCATTCTACGTTTGTGTGACTGCAAACTTTATATTGGACACGATTTCAATTGTAAAATAATTGATATTTTTAAGTTGTAATTCAGAAACCATTTTAAAAACCAATCAAAAGCTAATGTTAAATCCAGATTAAATTTCATGATGATTGGTGAAATCTATTCAAAAATAAAATGATTAAGTTTTATTGAATATTGAATTACAGATGTAAATTTTAGATTTTAACAAAATTTGAAAATTGTAATGTTTTTATCAACATTTGAATGAATCTAATAATATTTAGATGTTACATGCAAACATTTGAATTAATATTACAAGATTGAGATGTTACATTGAAACATTTGAATGAATATTTTGGTATTGAGTGATTATATGTAAACATTTGAATTAATATAACAGAATTTAGATGTTACATGTAAACATTTGAATTGATATAGGGCCTAACAGAATTGAGATGTTACATGTAAACATTTGAATTAATATAACAGGATTGAGATGTAACATGTAAACATTTGAGTGGAAATTATGGTATTGAAATGTTACAAGTTAACATTTCATGAATATTATAGAATTAGAATGTTACATGCATTCAACTGATTGAATTTAAATGATTATTATGTTATTTTATTGAATTTTAAATGATTTTAATTAATCAATTTTACTGACATTTGGTAAGTCATATTGAAAGTATTAATGATTATGTGTTTTACTATTAATTCTATGAGTGCTGTATATGTTTATAAAATATTTCTTACAAACCTAACTTATTTATTTGTGTGTACTAATTGTTTTTATTATTGTTTTTGTTGACATTTTGGATGTTAGTATATATAAATATATAATACACATTGAATATTCTTGTAAATTATATTGTTATGTAACACTTAAAGCATAGTTATATCATGCAAAAAAAGTTTGATCATTGAAAAGCGAATTAAAGGTTTTAAAACTAAAAAGATATCTTGGCTAATTTTAAAAATAAAATAAAAGAAAAGAAATAATCATAAAAAGAAAAGGTTAAATCATGAAAAAACTCAGGTTGAATTAATACAGTAACTTAATTATTTAAATGAAAAAGGTCAAATTATTAGAAAGCTTACAAGGCCAAATCATTAGAGATCAAAAGATTTCTTTTTAAAAATATATTGATTAAATCATCAAAATGGAAAGTTTGAATCATTAAAAAATTGTAGCAACTTGTTAAGTGAATACTGTATATTTGATGCTCGTTATATTAGCAATTATATGGTATTTCCTTGAATGGCATTTAATAGTTGGTACACATAACTAAGAAGAAGACTTTGTGGATTACAACTATTGTTTATTAATACTGCTACATTTCAATAAGTATCCTCTTATCATTCTCAAGCAGATCAAACTGTAGTTATATGGTAGTTAAAGGACTAAATCATTTCAAGAAAAAATCATGATTGGAGTATTTTGACAGAATGTTATTTCACTACCAATATTCCAATAATAAACTGCTTTATCATTGTTGTCGAATTATTCTTCTTTATCAATTGGGTCAAATTATGATTATAAATGTTCATTTTCCTTCTGTCCTACCTTGATTAACCTTCAGATCTGAGGAAATACTGTAATCTAATTGGTTATGAGAAACTCAATTTAAAATCTATTTTAGTGATTGACCAATCGATTTTTCCTAGATCTCATAAATGCAAATTGTTGAGCTAAGCTTTCGATTGAAATTTGAACCTTCTTAGCCGAGTATATTCATAATTATCCATATTCCAAAGTTTAAAAGATTTTTCCATTCTGAAAGAGTGATTAATAATTCTCTTGTATACAGTAGATTCAATCATCGAGTTGTACTTTGTCTACACACAACTGTGATGAAAAATGTCTGAGTGTTAGATAGAAGATAAGCTTATGAACAAAATAAATTAATGGAATTTCTTGTTTGAGGAATTATGCAATTTTCCTACAAATCTGGTACTTCTAAGCTTATTTATCATCCTCAGAAAAAATAAACCATGGCCTTTAAGTTTGTTCAGTAAATGAAGATTAAACCATCTTTATCTAAGTTCTTCTAAAACAAGACATCCTCCAAAAAAAAAAAAAAAAAAAATAGGGCAAAAATATTATCGTGTACCAATATTTTATTTTGGATAATAGGCTTCATGGAATAATCAGATAACAAATATTAAATTATTTTAACCATTCATTTGTTATTAATTTTGTTATGAATTTATAATAAACACAATCTGATGATCAAACTAAACTAATGGTTCTTGTAGCTTAACATAAATTATTCAATCATCAGTGAAAATGGATTTAAGAATAATTTTATCAGATCTAAAGTTAGTTTAAAGTAATGTTTGATGGTAGAAGTAAGAATTGTACTTTTTTGAATAGAGAATGCATTTAATTTTTTCTTTTCAATTTAAAACAATCTAGACTTAAGTCTGTTTTGATTATAGACAAGCTTTTGTAGTGTTCAAAATTTTATGTTTTTAGGCAAATCTCAATTGAGGTCAGAAATTTATTAGTTTGATAAATAGATTGTTTTGTTTTATTTTACATAGTTTTTCATTTACATGGGTTTCTTGAAGAGCCTTAATTTAGGTAGAGCTTCAAAATCTTGAATAAAATTGATAAAAATAATTGTAAATGAAAAAAAGATTTCACAAAATGAGACATTCAGAAAGTTAATGTATTACAAACATTTGAAAAACAATTAGGCTGCTGATAACATGAAATAAGATACCTATATCCCTTTAGGATTCTTTAAGGGTTCTACTCAGATTTTCTTAAAATTTTGATCATTATTGTACCTGTTAATTTGTTTATATTTCTGCTTGTTGTTAGGTTATCCTATCTTTTACTTGCTCAAATAAAAGCCTGTTGGCAAAATATGTATAATTTGTCATGTTTAGCAGTGGGACCTTTTCCGTTTAAATGGGCTCAGTTTGAATGGTTTTTCAAAGCACCTCTTGAATTATTATTAGTCTTAGCCATTAAATAAATTCTCACAGATCCTGCTAGTGACTTGCAGATATTGAAAATTCAGATGCATTTAGATACAAGGTCAATCTAACCTACACACAAGAATGAAAATAGCTTCTATTCATAAATATCCTTGGTGTTCTAGAAGCCTGACAGTAAGACTTATTTTATATATGTACGCTATTGACAGACTTCCAGAACACAATGGACATTGTCACCGACTAATATGGATTTTCTTTCTACCAGTAGGGAAGTCACAAGTGCTTTTGGGTACTGTTTTGTTAATTGTAACTTTATTCTGAAGAGTGATACAGCTGAAATTAACTGAATTAAATATAAAGATTTTTGTTAAATATCTGGAAGTATTCTTGTGATAATAAACATGTCCTCAAATTTAAAACTGTAATCCAACATGACTGGCAAATACAATCAGTTCAATAGTCCTGATTACAGATTCAGACAAACATATTACCGGTACAACATATTAGATTCTTCTTTATTACAATTTAATTGAACATAAAATAACGAAATTGTGAATTAATGATAACCTGCTAAATTTCTCAATAATGCAAACTGCCATCCTTTTTTTTTCTGCAACAGACTTCACTGAAACTGTCAAAATCAGCTGTTTTCTGTCAAAATAGGTTTGATAGAGTTATTGCCCCTTAATTTTCAAAATCAAGGAGTTTAATTTATTTTCATGTAATAAGAGATTTATCATCTTAAATTTAAATTTAAATATGTACAAAAAGGGTTTTTCCATCTATTAAACTTTGATTTTTTTTTCAAATGATATTTAAAGATAAGTTTTTAGAGATATCGACTTTGAAAAACTGGTTTATGTATCAAAGAGTTTTAAGACAATCCATATCCATTCTTCTTAAATTCCTAAGAGGCAAAACCAAGTTTTGTTTTCATATATAAGATTTGGTTTTAAAATATATATTTATTGGGTAGACTTATGCCCAGACACCATTGAATTAAAGCCCCACCACTCTTAATAGATACAATGGAGACAGAGACAGTTTCAATGCTATGAGTTTATAGTTGTTTAAAAATTTATTTTCAGTTTTTCCAATACATTTCTATTTAATCCAAAAATATAGATTTATTTTAGAGTAATTTCAATAATTTTTTTGCTTAAACTAAATATGCCTTCAAAACTTATGGTGTGTCTGAAAATTTTGAATATGCAAATACTTTTGCTTAAAATTGGGTAAGTAAATCAGGCCAAATTATTATTATTTACATTATAATTATATCTTGCTTAAAAAATATTTCGTATAATGAACATCAATTGAACATTTCTTATAATAATTGTATGATTTGTGAAACTTTAAAAAGTTCCTCATAGCTCATAGTCATGGCACTAATATATTGAAACTACTATTTGGGCCTATATAAAAAATTTAAAAATCAAAACAATTCGTGTAAATTGAGTATTTTTGATATTAAAAATCAAAACAAACGCTTTCATCCGTCAAAAATTTTTCTGATATAAAATATAAAATCTCTAAAGACTATTCTTAAAGTTTTCATTCAGCCATGAGCTTGCTCTATGATATTAGTACCTAACTAAAGCCGCAAGCCTGGGAATATATCACGGAAATAGCCGAAAATCTCTCTTTCTTCCCATAATGCAAAGAATCGGATATTTCCGTAATTTTCTATTTTATGTTGTCACGTGATAATAGGCAAATTGACCAACCAACGATAGCTATTTGTACCACGTGATATCATAATTTCCTGAATAATCAATTTCCGACGCAATTTCGGTAGCTCGGTAAATTCCGTCATATTCTGTGACAAGCGTTAATCAACAGCGGCCATCTTTGTATTTCCAGCTAAACCAAATCGTTGGATTTAAAACCTTTTATGTCGGTTTTATTCGATAATTTTGGAAAGTTACCTAGGTATATTTAGAAATCGTTTTACCAAGGATAATTTTTCACCGGAATATACTGGACTTACGAGATGTGATGAACGATGGTGAGGGAGAAAATTCATTTTATGAGCCGCTTTGTGCTCGCAAACATGGAGTAGCGTAAATTTTGATGCAATTTCACATTAATTTGAAGACATCATACTGGGTCATGGGATGGATAGATTCAAAACTTTTATCAATAACTTTTTTTTTTGTCCTGAGATAAATTTCTTTGATTTTGACTATTTGGAGCAATCAGCCGGATAATTATCGAAGGCGTCGGAAATAAACCCAAACAACATGGCTGACCAGCTTGTTGATGGCCCACCAGCGGCCAAACGACAAAAAACGAATTCTAGTTCGCCCATGCGAACGCCCAGTGAAAGTGGGGGTAAGTATATACTTTTCTGAATTATTTGCATTCGAATTTCATGCAACTTGCTATTCCCAGCTTTTTTGTATCGAAGCTAATTTTGAAAAACATAAACATTGTCCTTGATTTTTGACACATTAAAATTTGTATATTTTAGGTAAAGTTAAGGTTATGCCACTGGCCTAATCTATATTTATTGCTTTGAAATGATTTTGAAATAGTGTAGATGATTTAAGGTTTTTGTAGGAGTTACAATGCACATATATTTTGATATATTGAACTTATCCATTCTCATAATAATGGATCAACTGCTTTTGCTCTTGAAATGTTTTGTTCTCAATGACCTGACCTGCTGAGAATTCAGAAATAAGGTTTTTTTTGGGCATGTACTTATCCAAACAGTTTAAAGTCTTCTTTGCAATCTTCTGAGTCAGATGCTTGCATTATTATAGAAATTATTAAAGCTATTATAGCTTAGCTATATCATATTAGACTACAGTAGGCATCGCCAATGTCTTCCATGCAAAAAAAATAGGAATTTAAAAAAAAAACTTGGAATGCATTTTTTTAATGAATACAATACAAGAATGTATATTATATCGAGTCTTTATTTTATTTCTTATGCACCAGCATAACATTTGATAGTTTTTGTTTATGTGAGCTTTATTCTTGAATTTTATTTTTGAACAAATGATCTTGCTCTCAACCAAGATACAAAGATAATTTTCACCTTAAAAATTCTAAACCCTATTGTACCTTTTATTTTTCAGATTTTTCTCTGAACAGTTTATTAGCCATTGCTGGAGATTTACCAGATGAATTAATGAACAATGGTGGTCAAGGCACATCGTCAGCAACTGACATGCTTGGTGGACCATCAAGTAGTATACATGGATCAAACATGGATAATAATCCACAGAATCATCAAGAGCTGTCACAGTTGCTATCTAGTTCTACTCCATCACAAACTCATAAACTAGCATCTTCAATCAACAGTATTCCTAGTCAACCTCATAACATGGGACAAAATCGGAGTGTGACTGGTGCAATGAACAATACCAGTGCCTACATGAATGCGGTAAAAAGTCCCCATTCTAGTGTTGCTTCGCCATCTCATGGTGGACTCAATAAAGCACCACAACATATTGTATCTGATTCAGGAATGCTAGGAAACAATGTTTATAGTGTTTCTCAGAGTAATATGGGACATATGGGTGCAGGCAATGGAATTGGGTCAATGAATATGAAGCCAAATCAACAACAAATGATGGGCGGTATGAACAATATGAATCTTTCTAATCAATTAATGAATGGACCCCAATATGGCGCTGTAAATCAGAACAGAAGTGGTATTCCTGTTTCTGCTATGAGCAATGTTAATCATATGGGTATGCCACAAGGAAATGGTATGGTGATGTCTCAACATGCTAATCATCAGAATGTTGGTCATCCAGGAATGAATGCAAACCAAGTTCAAGTGCAGCAGCAGATGAAGGTAGGTTTTGAGCCATAGATTAGATTTAGCTTATATCAAATTGTAGTTTCTAACAAGTGTGCTTTTATTTTTGTCTTAGAATTTTTCAACTCACTCAATTTTCTCTTTTAACAACTAACCCTTTTACCATGTAATGTGATAGAATTAAAAATTGCTTCGCTGATCTGTAATGGGAGACTATCAAGATGCTGTTTGTTTTGCAACAAATTTTCCTTTATTCAATTAATGAGTTTCGGAAGAAGCTTATATGTAAAAGACATCATTCTTGGAGTTTTTGTTGATTTTCTATAAGCTAATATTTCAAGGGCATTCTGACCAATATTATAAACTTGAAAACGAAAATTTTTTCTTGTGGTTTTGATGAGATCAAAAAGCTCAGTTATGCTACAGTTATCTTTCCAAAATCAAAACCGTTTCGGGACAAATTGACCATGTTAAAATATTTATACTATAAATCAAGGAAGTAAAAATTTTTAACTGTACCATGAAGGGTGTTAAAGAACTAAGAATTAATGAAGGTACACTTGAGAAGAAACTTAGCAATTTGTTTTTCCATGCATGCATTCAATTAGTTTATTTTCAAACATGGCTTATATAATCTTAATTTATCTTTATAACAATTTGATATAATACCCCTATGTAGTACAACATAGATGACTCTTCAACATTTTACATGTAGAAATGGCTTTTTGCACCTTATGTAGTTAGTAGTATTTATACAGATCTAGAAATTCGGTATTGGAATCATATTTCAGAAACAGATATTTTATGATCAAATTATCTATATGCAGTACATCCAATGAATTTCTAGACCTGTTTTAGGTAGTTTATTAGATTTATGGCTTTGGCTATTGTAGGGGCCTCTTCCACCAGGACTCAGTGGCAGCACGACTGGTGTGGGTTATACCAACTTTAATCCTCAGGCCCACCCTGGTCTTCCTTCGTCCACTGTCACATTTAGTTCACCGCTCCAAAATTCACTGAATTCAGTTTCTTTACCTATGGCTTCACCTCCTCTCAATTTACCGGTTAGTGCTATTTCTACTGTAGTAAGTATAATCTATCACTCTCAAAAATGGGCTCTGGTGTCTGCACAAACTTCATGTTCATGAAACATGAAAAATGTGAATTTTTAAATGTTCTTGAAGATTTACAGTGATCAGATTCTATAGAAGAGGAAACAATTATTTTGCATATATTTGAATAAGCTTAGCGTTTTCAAAATTCATGTTTTATTAAATTGAGGAGAATTGTAAAATATAATTAATAAGTAGAAAGAATGTAAAATGATTAAGATAAAAGAAAAACTATTTTAGAAAGTAAAACAGATTATATCTCACAAAAAAATTATTAATTTGATTTATATAGCATAGAATTTTCAGCATAACAAAGCCTGTTGTTTTTTCACTAAATCAAATTAAATAATTTTCCAAAATTGCTGGGGTTTTTTTTTGCAATTTTTTGTGTGCTTAATTTTTTAAGTGCTTTTGTTTATTAAAAATTTGTAGAACTCTTCCCATTTGAAAGCATTTGCTCTTGTACTTTTTAACCTTATTAACAGATTTAATCTTACTTGTTTTTCCAATTTCGCTATAGTTAACCATTGGAACCTGTTTGAACAATATTATAATCATTAATCAAAGTAGCATTCTGGGGTTTTTTGTAGGTCGAAAATTAATTTTGCTCAAAGTTATCATAACTTTACTCCCAAATCTAGCAAATTGTGTCCCTGAACATAACAATGTTTCAAGTAAAAAAAAAAAACTTACCATTAAATTTAAACAATTTCTGGTATAATTTGTGATGTTGAAAATATTGAAAATTTTGCATACTTTGCCCTTCAGTGTTTAAGAATTTGATACCATAATTCTAGAGTTGAACCTCTATATCTGAAAAATAGTTTGTGAGATGGCTAGGCAATGGAGTGGAATCTCCCACATGGAAAGAAAATATTCAATTTTATGGGGAGGCATGTCAATGAACCAAAAAATGTTTTAAGTAAAAGATTATATAATTTACTTGAGATTTGCTAATATCCAACTCTTGACCACCTCAAGTGAATTTTTGTCTTTTATCTTTCAGACTGGACAGCCACAACAAGGAGCTCCAGGTGCACCTGGCCGCTCTACAGATCCTGATAAAAGTAAACTTATCCAGCAACAATTAGTGCTCTTGCTGCATGCTCACAAATGTCAACGAAGAGAAAATGCAAATGGTGAACAAGCTTGTGCTTTACCGTACTGTCGTACAATGAAAAATGTCTTGACTCATATGACTTCCTGTACAGCTGGTAAAACATGTCAAAGTAAGTGAAATACATATTTGCTTGGTTTATTTCTAATCCTCTGCCATATCACAATAAACGCTGAAGGAAGAAATGAAATGCTCTTTATTGTTTGCCAACCCTCAGTAAAACTTATGGCTGTTGATTGCATATATGTAGCGTTGTAGAATTTTGTTGTAATAATATTGATGTGAAGGATAGTTCATGGAAAACTTTTTTTTATTTTTCAGTCGCACATTGTGCCTCGTCTCGCCAGATTATTACTCACTGGAAGAATTGTCATAGAAATGATTGTCCTGTATGCTTACCATTAAAACATGCTTCAGATAATAGAAGAAATCCAGCTGGTAAGTTTTTCAAACATTTTTTTTGTGATATAAGCTCTGGTAAGTTGCAAAGAATCTTGTAAAAATTAGCAAATCAAAAGTTCCACCCTCTATTTTCGTGTCTTTCATTTCACAAGATTGATTTATAACCCAAATAGTGTTTATTAACCTGTGAACTTTCTATTGATGGTAAAACTTAATTTTTTTGTAGGTGGTGGAAATATTCCTCCCAATACTAACATGACTGCACCTAGTACTCTGAATGCTGTACCACAAGGTAGTGGTAATGTTAGTGAAACAACATTTAAACGAGCAGTTGATGCTCTTGGTTTATCTAATCGTCCACAACCCCCAGTTCCTCCTAGTGGTATGTATTTTGTTATTTTTACAAATTTACTTCAGTTTACCTCATATTTTGACATTCTTCAACATGCCTATTTAGTAGTGCTGGCACGATATATTGTTGAATCGATGTATCGTGATACTACATGCCACAATACACGTATCGTATCACGCGGTTGTGTATCGATACTTGACGATACAGGGCATTCCATAAAAAGTGGGTGATACTTTATTTATTAAAATGCAAGCTTATCCCTTTAGCGGACTTCTCTGAAATCCATTGTTTTCAAATAAACTTCTAAACTTCTGATGCTGTGAAGTTATAAACCATAATGTGGAGTGAAGTGTGCTTACAAAATGCTTCCCAGTTAATGTAAAGTCGATAACATTATGGGCTGTGAATCCAACATTCAGTTCTTTCAATAATTCTAGAGAATGTCATTAAACATCTTATGATCTTTTCTAGTATTTTCATAGTTTTTTGTAGATCATATTTAATACTACTAGTCATCAAAGGCATTTTTTTCTTGTTTCTTCGGTTCTTTGTCACCACTGGCACTATAACTAGTACTAGACGTGGGGAGAGCTGATTTAGATATTGAACCAGAATTGGCTTTGCAAATAAACACAGTCACAAACAATAGATTAAAACCCACGATGACATGAAGGGGTGTAGAAGCTTCTACGCTGTTGCCTCTTGCTGTTATATCCAAACTACTTGTGGATTCTGAAGCTATGATCTTTTCGATACGTAGTCCTTCATCAATGACATCATCGGAAGACGAAGTTGAAGATGTGCCAAGAAGGCCTACTTTTTCAATTGCGCAATTGGCCAGTTCACCAACTGTTCGGTCGATGCTCATACAAATCAAACAATTGAGCGTTTCCAGAGCTCTTATTACGGGAACACTTAAATAGCGTGAAGTCATTTGCATAAACAGAAAAACAAAATAAAATGTCATTTCATCCACACGCTTTTCCAAATTCCATCGATCTCTGAAAGAGCTAGTTGTGAAATCGTATTTCATAGGCTGGCTATTGTGAAGTTGTATAAAAGAATGAACATGATTGGTTCAGTAAAATTTGCCGGTAATCCTAGGAAAACCCCATAGCAACAAAATAATAATTTTGATATTGAAAAAGAACTGAATTAACATTTCATTGTAATAACTTAAGTGTACAACTATATGGTTATTCCGTAATTTTTCACAATTAATAAGAAACATCATTATGAATGCCTTGCATATAATGAATGCGCAGGTTTTAGAAAGTTTTTTCGTTTCACAATTTCAATAGACTTTCGTAAGCAATATTATTTCAATCCAAAAAAAAAGAACCATTGTCCGAGTGCATTAGCAGAACATCCGTGACATTTGGGTGATCGAGACTATCATTGCTTTCATGGACGAAAGTCAAAGTAGCAGGGGTTTTTGTAATTTTGGGAATACTTTTTTGTTGATCTTCTTGGAGTCATTTTTGGAAGTGAGTTTATTACTAAAAAATGCTTAGATCCACAATTATTTTAGCTCTAATTTACAACAAATCAGAAGTTGACCTCGCCGAATCAAAAGATGTTTTTTTTTTTTTGATCGGGAATGGCGGGTTTTTTTTTCGTCGGAGCTGATTTTGGTTTTTTTTTTTCGGATTTCCTGAAAATGTGGGTCGGTCTTATAAAACAAGAAAATAAATTGGTCTGGCCTAAAATTCTAAAAAATTGAAACCTAGGAGAAAAAGTGTTAGTTTTTATCTATTACTCCATATTGCGATACGCATTGTATCGTGACCCTTGTATCGTATTGTGGCATGATTGGCAATACCCAGCACTACCATTTAGTAGTGTTAAAATTAGATCAAGGGACTTACACATTGTTTTTCATCTCGTAATATGTTTTCTAATGTTAAATGGGTTTTTTCTCTTTTCAGCTACAACTACTTTGAATCAACAAAATCAAAATAATGCTTTACAAGCTATAATAGGCCCTGGTGGTATGGCTCAACCACCCACAATGACTGCAGCATCATCAGAAGCTTTACAAAATATTGCCATGACGTCACAAATGACCAAAGATTGGCATCAAGATGTTACACAAGACTTGAGAAATCATTTAGTGCATAAATTGTAAGTTGATTGCTCTTTATTGTTAATAAGACTAGTTGATGATATGACCAGAATCAAATTTCTTGATTTCTGAGAATTATTGCTGACTTTTCATCAGCTTCATTACAAATCTTGACTTTTTGATATATCACTTCTTTACTGAACTAAAAGATCTCTAAATATCTTGTTTCTTTTCTAGAGTACAAGCTATATTTCCTACACCAGACCCAACAGCTTTAAAAGATACTAGAATGAAAAATTTGGTGGCTTATGCCAGAAAGGTTGAAGGTGATATGTATGAAACAGCTAATAGTCGAGTAAGTTTTCGTTTTTTGTTATTTTCTATTCAGTGCTTTTATTGTTGACCATTTGTTTATTTTTTATACTACATGTATTGATAGCAATTTTGTATTAGAATGTTTTGTGTTGAATGAAGTTAGAACCATTATATAATAATTATGTTTTGATTTGTAGGAGGAATACTATCATTTATTAGCTGAGAAAATCTATAAAATACAGAAGGAGTTGGATGAAAAGCGTCAACAGAGAATACGTAGTGGACAACCTGGCCCACCAGGTCCTCCAGGTGTACCTCAACCTAGAGCTAATGCACCACAAAGTGAGTCTCATCAAAAATTACTTTCTTCTTCCTCAATATAATGGGCCAACCCAGAACAAGTCTGTTAGTTTTGTCCAAGGGCTAGTTGGCAGACTTACTTGATTCTCAAAAGCCAAAGTTGGCATCCTCTAAAACTAAGTTATTTCTAATTACTCTGTAAATTTGTTTCTTCTTATTCCAAGTCAACGTGAAAATAATGATTTAAATGTGTCTTTTTCAGATGGACCCCTGTCAGGGTTTAATGCAGCTGAAAGTTTAGGATTGACTAATTTAGGTCCAGGTTTAAATAATTTGTTTAATCATCAGCAACAACAGCAGCGTATGCCTGTTCCTAATGCTGGTCTACCTGGCTCTCAAAATCAGGTATTTATTTAATTTCCTTTACACCCCTCAATTCAATTTTATGATGATAATCAATTTAATTCTCAAACTTGGTATGTTAGTCAGTCAAGCATGATACCTTAACAACAGAATTTTAATTGTCAAACTTGAACTTACCTCCTGTATAAACTGATAAATAAAATTTAAATGTTTTTCAATAATTACTTTTAGTAACTGATTTTAGAAGCAGTATTGAACATTCTTATGAAATTATATTTTCAGCTTGGAAACATTTTGAATATAAATACTCTACAGAACGACAATAATCCACAATTAAAACAAGTTCTTCAAGGTTCTCAAGTGAATCCCATGGCACCCAGAATGCCTGGTAACCAACAACTGATGTCTCCACCTTTAACCCAACAACTTCAAAATAATTCTCAATCTCAGCAACTGATGCAACAGGCAGGACAAGTTGGTCATCCACCTAGCTCAGTTTCCCAAATACATCAATCATTGAGTAAAATCTTGACCCCACAAAACCAAACACCAACATCCACTGTACAATCAAACTCGTTGAACCAAACTGCTCAATCAGCTACTGGACTGCCACAACAACAGCAGCAACATCAACAGTCTGGTAGTGGTAAGCAACAAAATCAGTCTGTAGGTGGATTGATGGGTCCAGGTAGTGTACCAAATGGTACACAATTAGGACAAGGTGGACCTACATCTGTTGGTAAGACACTACCAGTAACTTCCCCTGCTCCAGTTGTCTCTACAGCCTCTTCTTCCATCAATCATGTAAGTCTTGCAAACCTTCTTAATGTTCAATAACATTGACTGTATCAGATATTTCTAAGCTATTTTGATGAAGAACCTCATTAGAAAAAATTGTCAAAAGCATAGACTTAGTTTATAACAGGTGACCTCTTTAGAGCTTGACCAATGTTAAATGCTTATTATGTAATCATATTTTGCTGGTTCATACGAATTAATTGGCTGCCATGTTTAAAGAATATCTATTTCATTTCAGGCTGATAAAAAAATGGAGGTGAAGAAGGAAATTAAAACTGAACCAAGTTCTAATAGTCTGTCATCCTTATTGTCATCACCTAGTAAAGATATGTCTTCTACAACCAATTCTGATCCTCCAACATCGATCAGTAATGGTACCGGTGTCAAGACTGAGATTAAAAATGAACCAGGAGTTGTCAAAACAGAACCTTCTGAAGCTATGGACACAGCCTCTGCTCCACCTTCTGTCACACCAAAACCAGAAGGAGCCAGTGAGGGTACAAGTGCTACTGAATCTGACACAAAACCAGACACAGATGAATCCTCTCAAAGGGGACCTTCAACACCTGTACCTACAGCACCTAAATCAAAAAAGAGTAAGTGTGGCTTCTATGAAAATTTAATAGTAATTTTAAGGCTCAATATTTGGATTGAACAACAAATGGGATTTGAACAAAAGAAATTAATTTATATTTGTGTCAAATGATTGAAGGTTGAGATCTTAGTAGATGCTTAAATTCTGTAGTTGTGCATTCAAATGTTTAACATGATATTTGTCAAATATGTGCTATATAGGTTCCTTTGGGTTTATGATTATTTTACACAAGGTGTTTGAAGAGATATCGGTTAAATTAAAGCTTTTATAATATTTATATTATTTTATAATATAATAATATATTTCTTTTACAGTCTTTAAACCTGATGAATTACGGCAAGCTTTAATGCCTACATTGGAGAAATTATATAGACAAGATCCTGAATCGCTTCCATTTAGACAACCAGTTGATCCTGTACAATTACAGATTCCGGTAGGTTTTTAATTCCATCTCTTCATGTCATGAATCAGAAGTGAAATGATATTGTGAGAGTTGTCTTAAACCATGCAGGTTCACACCAAGAAAACCAAAAATTCTTCAGCATTTCATTAAGAGTAAAAATTTGTTCATTTACATAATCAACACATTGGCAGTCCTGATGACATTATAGGGTTGCTTGAAACCCAATTTTATATAATAGTAAAATGTGTAGATGTATAGAAGATAATTGAGATGTATTGAAGATAAATGAGTATTTTATTTCTGTTGACAGGATTATTATGATATCGTTACTAAACCTATAGATCTATCAACTATCAAACGTAAATTAGATACAGGGCAGTATAATGATCCCTGGGAATATGTAGATGATGTTTGGTTAATGTTTGAAAATGCCTGGGTGTATAACCGTAAAACTTCCCGTGTCTATAAATTCTGCTCAAAGGTAAGTGATCTAGACTTTCTTTTTAAATAAACATTTACCACTTTCTTTCTACAGAACTCTAAATGTTATATTTTTTAAAAACTTCACAAAGTATGTTCATACTTAAACATTAGCTATATTGAAACAAGTGTGTATATATTAGAGGAAGTGGACAATGTGTTCAATCTTTGCTTATAAGTTGTGTCTTTTGTGTATGACTAGAAACATCTATAATTTGTATCATGTCATGACTTCATTATATGAAAAATTAGTTTTCAATCTAAATTGGATGATGACTTATTAGGCTTGTATCAAAAAGACTGGTTAAAAGGCAACCTATTCCCATCTATTTTCAGCTTGCCGAAGTATTTGAATCTGAAATTGATAGTGTCATGCAATCATTAGGATATTGTTGTGGTCATAAATATACATTTAGTCCCCAAGTTTTATGTTGCTATGGTAAACAATTGTGTACCATACCTAGAGATTCTATGTACCGTAGTTATCAAAATAGGTAAGTTTATTTTTTATTTACAAATATAGATATACAATTTAGACTTTAGATGAGCTCACATATTATGATTATTAGGCTACTAAAAATTTCATTAATTCATGTAGTTCCAAATTATCATCAGACAAAAATGTCTTGTAATGTGCATTTGTATCATTTATATTCACATATCAATGGCATGCATTAGAAGTCTAGAAAATTCACTTAGAGTAGATACCTTCATCCATATTTCATGATATACTGTTATGTATTTATTGTGTATTTCTGTGTATATATACAATTTTGCCAGTGCTTGGACTGTATGTATCATATTCATAACCCATTCATTGTATATGTTTTATTCCATTAATTTCTTTTGTTTGTGCCTTAGTGTTATTTTTATACATTCTTATCACTAGCCTATCATTAGTTCATGCATTCTAAGCTTTTGTAAATTATTTATTTATCTTTATTAATATAATTTTGTAGTGCTTTTTCAGTCTGTGATATATGTTACCAATGAATTAATTCAGTATAATTGGCACAGAAAATTTCAAAATTCTTGTATTATTGAAACTAATGTATATTATAGACTGACTTTTGCTAGTAGTTCTGTCTTTGGTTTGGTGCTTTTCCTAATGCTTTTTTTTCGTTTTCCTTTGTTTTTGTATCGTCTCCTCATCTCATCTGGTGGTGTGTGTATTTGGCTGTGGGCATGCTCTTCATATATATATAATCATACTGTAATAGTTCACGGAAATTGGGCCTTCTATCTGACAGATATGTGTTTTGTGAGAGATGTTTTCAAGATATACAGGGTGATGAAGTGGAACTTTCTGATGATCCTACTCAAGTTGCAACGTAAGTATACTTGTCTTTACTCAAATGAAAATACAGTTGAAATATTTGTATTCATGTTTTTATAATCTTTTGAATATATCTAAAAAAAATAAAATGATAAAAGGATCGATATAAATGGATATTTTTAAGTCATTTATTGAATTCAAATTTCAATCTATCGAGAAATCATTCTCTTTAAAACACGAATATAACCACCAGTGTAATTTCTTGCTTTCTTTACAGGAGAATTAAAAAAGACCAGTTTACACTTCAGAAAAATGATCAAATGGATTATGAACAGTAAGTGTTTTATGTTTCCTTCAAACAAACTTATTCTTGTCATGTATAATCCTAATTATTTTAAATAATTTAAAAATTACTAGCTGAAGGGCAGAAAAGTTGTCTTTATTCATACATAACCACTACATGATTTGTTTTGTAGATTTGTGAATTGTATTGAATGTGGTAGAAAGCATCATGTGATCTGTGCATTATGGTTTGAACCTATTTGGCCAACGTAAGTATTATTAGATCTGTCATCAGAATTCTCAGAAGATAAATGTTAAACTGTAAAAAATAAAACAGAATTTATTGATTCAATATCATCTACAAGGGTTGTCATCAATTCTTGGTAAAATGAAACACTTTTAGTTCACTTCTAGTTGTTATATAATCCATATTCAATTTATAATACACATTATCTTAGCATGCTTTCAGCTTATTAGCTTCTTCAGAGATTATAAAATAGTTAAACTTTCAACAATATATACATTTCAGCAGTAACTATTCAAAACATACATAAATAGTTACATACCGTACTTATACATATATATATACACAACTAAAAAAGTGTTGCACCCCCATATTAAAACCACTGGTATATCATAAAATGGAGAGCACCCGAAAGGGGTCTTGTAGGGCATTCTCCCATGGGGATTTGGGTTTTGATTCATTGTGGTTTTCTTTGGAAAACAATCGCGCAAATGCAACAATGTGCACGAGAAAAGCATGAGGCATGAATTTTGCAAAATGCAGTATCTCCCTGTGGTAAAAAACGTGTATAAAAATCATTGTTAAAAAGCCGGGTAGACGAATGTCAGAAGCTGTTAAGTGACAGATTATTGGCCTGCGCAGAGCCGGGCATTCTTTCAAGGAGATTGCCAGAGGAGAGTGCACTGATCTGATGAAAGCAGATTTCTCCTGCATGTGGTGGATGGCCAAGTGAAGGTTTGGAGGCGTCCAGGCACAGCTTATGTACCAAGGAACATCATGCCAACGGTAGCCTATGGTGGTGGTTCGGTTATGGTATGGGGCTGCTTCTCATTTGATTGCAAGCTGGATTTGGTAACCATATACAAGGTTATTTTATAGGGGCTCGCCACCTCCAGGAAGTTCTCAATCCAGCTGTTGTTCCGCATTTTGATGATCACACATTAGCCAGCAGACCCGTATTTATGGATGACAACGCTAGGCCTCATCGCTCAAGAGCTGTCACCCAATTCAACGACAACAATGCTGTCCAGAACATCCCTGGCCAGCGATGAGTTCAGATCTTAATCCTCTGGAACATGTTCGGGACATTTTTGGGCGCAGGATTAAATCTAGCAACCCTCCTACACAGAACTTGCACCAACTGGAAGCAGCCTTGCACGAGGAGTGGCGTCAGATGCCCATGCAAACATTCCAATGTCTTGTGAGGGGTATGAGGAGGAGACTGGAAGCAGTGATCCAAGTGCGAGGTGGAAGTACCCGATATTGACTGGTATTGATTCTCTGATCACCATTTGTGCTTTTTGACATCCCGTTAGAGCTCTGTCAACAATAAAATTTGAGATCTCACCATACTTTTTTGCATTTTTGTTTTCCTTAATTTACACCCTAATTTCTACACAGCATTCCCACATGCCATTAAGTCCAGATTTTCAAAACTTAGGTTCATGTTACAGTCAATGATCCATTTTTATTGATATTCACATACTCCTGGCTCAAATATTTATTCAGGTTTACATACACGAGTTAAACAGAACAGTACTATACCAAATAGTAGAGGGGTGCAACACTTTTTTTGTTATGTATATATACCATGTGTACTTTTAAAATATATTACCCTATTGTCTGTAAGATGTAAATTATTCACTATATTTCTTCTTGTTCATTCCAGCTATACTTGTGATAATTGCTTAAAAGCTAAGGGTATGAAACGGAAGGAAAATCGTTTTTCTGCAAAAAGTGAGTATGCTTTTATATTGTATTTGCATCAGGTGCAAACTTATATTTTGACTTATTTGACAAGTCTTTGATACTCAATGCAAGTTAAATGTGAATTATTTTGATATGTTAGTTCAAGAGATTTAACAAATATTTTTTCTTTGTAATTACTATTTGTAACTATTATATTTTCTGGTGTATGGACACTTTTTTCTAGAGAGACAAAATACTGCCCCCCTTGCAATATCTATTTGATATAGATAATTTGGGCCAGATTAAATGTAATAATTATTTTTTCCAGAATTGCCTACAACAAAAATGGGAAATTTCTTAGAAAATCGTGTGAATAATTATTTAAAGAAGAAAGATGTTGGGGCAGGGGATGTATCTATAAGAGTGCTATCTAGTTTAGATAAAATTGTTGAAGTTAAACCTGGCATGAAATCAAAGTAAGATGACTTTTGTTTATGGCTAATATATAGTATTTATTTTCTAAACTCTTATCCTAAAAAACATTCTGAAATACAAACAAAAATTACGATTGAAATATTGCAGAAATCTACTTGTTCTCAAATACTTACAAATATGATTGTCTTAAAAAAATTATTGACTTTTGAGTAAAAGCAAATAGTCATTGTCACAAGATGTATTTATTGATGAAATTGTTTGGTTTCAGGTTTCCTGATGAAGTGCCCGATAGTTTTCCATATCGATCAAAGGCTATGTTTGCTTTTGAAGAAATTGACGGAATAGATGTCTGCTTTTTCGGTATGCATGTTCAGGAATATGGTTCTGAATGTCAAATGCCAAATACCAGGTATGTTGAGATAACCCTACGAACAAAATAAGACATTGGTATTCATTGTAAATCCTTGTCCTACTTAAAACTAACTTACAAAATGACAAACCATAAATATTATTATATCTTATTCAAAGAGAAAAACCTGAATATGTAAAAAGTAACAGTCCCCTATCCTGTTCACAATGATCACTGTCAATATCTATTTACAATTGTTTGAATTGTTGAATCCTGAAAAGAAACTATTTGAAAACGCAGAAACAAGTACTGTCCTTTCTCTTTTTTTTCATTTACACCACTACCCCATTTTGTAATTGAACATAATTTATCTTTCAGACGAGTTTACATATCATATTTGGACAGTGTTCATTTCTTTCAACCCAGACATTTAAGGACTGCTGTGTATCATGAAATTCTTATAGGATATTTAGAATATGCTAAAAACATGGGATATACTGTGGCCCATATTTGGGCGTGTCCCCCTAGTGAAGGGGACGACTATATTTTTCACTGCCATCCACCTGAACAAAAAATTCCAAAACCTAAGCGATTACAAGATTGGTACAAGAAAATGTTAGATAAAGCTATTATTGAACGTGTTTGTACAGATTATAAGGTATGTCAACATTCTTTCCACAAACTCGACTATTTTACACAGTTTATGTAATATGAAATGTGTTATTAGATTGTCACATGACTATATGATCCTTTGTTTTGATTTTTTTGTCTTTGCTTGTGACTTTGAAAGTTTTTATTAAAATATAGAACTTGGTTGCATTTCTCTCAAATACCAATCATATATCTATACCATAATAAAACTATTATCATTCAATTCCCTACACCTACATTATGCAACAATTTCTTTTCTAGGATATTTTAAAAGATGCAATAGAAAATAATTTTCAAAGTGCAACAGAAATGGCCTACTTCGAAGGTGATTTCTGGCCTAATGTTGTTGAAGAAAGTATTAAAGAACTAAACCAAGAAGAAGAAGAGAAGAAGAAAAGGGAAGAAGCTCAGGCTGCAGCTGCTGAAGCTGAAGCTAATGATTGTAATGATGAGGCTGAAGGCTCAAATGTAAGTGCAACTTCACTTTATCATACTTTGTGGCTTGCCATTTGTGAACAACTTCATAACTTCAAAATGTTATATATGCCAGTTAAAAAATTGTAATTAATATTATAAAACTATATAAGAGTGCTCAATATTGTCAAATTCATGTTTGGTTTTTCCATAAAGGTTGATATTTGAAAAAAATCCCTCTTTCTAAGTTAAATTTGAGTCTTAGATATAGTTAAATAAATTACACATCAAATTACAATGAAATTAGGGAAAACATAATCTGAGATCTTCCTATTATCAGGGAAGGGGTTATTATTAAAAAGATTAAATTTGTGTGCAACATTT
Source organism: Nipponacmea schrenckii (assembly GCA_030562195.1). NCBI lineage: Eukaryota > Metazoa > Mollusca > Gastropoda > Lottiidae > Nipponacmea > Nipponacmea schrenckii. The sequence goes on from CM060202.1 coordinate 13,762,658, forward strand.
CAGGACGGTACTAAAAAGGGTGAAAAGAAAGGCCGCAATAAGAAAGCATACAAAAGTAAAAATAATCAGAGGAAAGTGGCCAAGAAATCCAACGTGCCACAGGGCAACAACGATCTCACTAACAAATTATATCAAACTATGGAAAAACACAAAGAGGTAAGTAGATATGGCAGGTATTTATATTTCCTTATTTTTGCATTGAAAAGACACCAGGTCAGGAAAGGAAAATATTGCTATGCTGGCACTCAATGTTTAGCTAGTAGTTCTTCCTTTAGCAATATTTATTGCAGGGGAGTCCAATTTCAATAATTTCTTGCTATTAGGAAATTTTAGCTTATGTGAATACACAATAACATTTCATTCAGCAAGTTAACTTTATACAGAAATTCTCAAAAAAGTACCAGTGAAAATAACATTCAGTATATGTTTTATTTTTATTTTTCAGGTATTTTTTGTGATAAGATTACATCCTCAACAAAACCCTCCAGGCATGCCAGCTATTCGTGATTTAGACCCTTTGTGTAGTTGTGAACTAATGGATGGTAGAGACTCCTTTTTAACACTAGCTCGTGAAAAACATTATGAATTCTCTTCGTTTCGTAGAGCGAAATATTCTACCTTGGCAATGTTATACGAACTGCATAATCAAGGAAAAGATGCCTTCTGTTATACTTGTAATGAGTGTAAAAATCATGTTGAAACCCGATATCATTGTTCTGTATGTGAGGTAAGCACTTTTAAGATTCATTTTCATTTTGAACATATAAATTCTATCCACAAATCTTGATGAAATTTGTTTTATAATACATTTTAGAGGCATATTTAGACTTTCCTATTTATTCATTTAATCCTTCATTGTGCCGGACCGTCAGTTTCAGACTTGTGAATAAGTCCTTCAATGATAAAAATACTGAAATGAAATTGACTATTTTCTTCTTTCTTTTTTAGGACTTTGATCTATGTGTTAATTGTTACAAGAAAGTTACTCATCCTCACAGAATGGACAAACTTGGTTTTGATCTGGATGACGGCTCATATAGTGGAGAAAAACAAGAAAATCCTCAGGAATCTCGTCGTCAATCTATTCAAAGGTGTATTCAGTCATTGGTGCATGCATGTCAGTGTAGAGACGCTAATTGCAGACTTCCTAGTTGTACGAAAATGAAACGTATCGTTCATCACACAAAGACTTGTAAACGTAAAACTAATGGTGGTTGTCCAATCTGTAAACAATTAATAGCTTTGTGTTGTTATCATGCAAAACACTGTAATGAAGGAAAGTGCCAAGTTCCTTTCTGTACTCATCTGAAACATAAGTTGCGTCATCAGCAGTTACAACAGAGACTTCAACAAGCTCAGTTACTCAGACGTCGTATGGCTATCATGACAGCAACATCAGCAGGAGGAGGAGGAGGACAAAGTTCTATGCAGGCAAGTGCACCACCAGCCTTACCAGGACCTCAACACTTAAGTAATGATGGCAAACCTCAGGGTACACCACCAGCTGGAGCAATGAAAGCAGCCCAAGAAGCTCAAAATGCTGCCATAGCACAGCGGAATTTAGTGTCAGGCCCTATGAATATTGGTGGCAAACCAGTTAGTATGCAACAACAACAGCAGCCTCAACCAGCCCAAAAGATGGTTCCTAGTCCTACTGTTGTAAATACAATGCCTCCTAATACCATGCAACATCCAACTGTTCAGAGACCACAGTGGGGACAAAGTGCGCCACCTGCATATCCCAATCAACAAATTAATCAACCTAGGATGCCTGTGAATCAACCTATTAGAATGCCTATGCAGTCTCCAAACCAACCACAGAATCCTGGACCTGGTGGAATGGGTAGTGTAGCTATGAATGTCCCACCAAGGAACCCTGGTCAAATGCCAAATGCTTCAGTTCAACAGTTACTCAATGCACTTAAACATCAGAATACACCCAAAACTGAAGAAAGAGTATTATCAATGTTAAAACAGAATCCAGAACTCATGGCATCTGTTTTGAAAATGAAGTACCAAAAGCAAAATCAGATGCAGCAACAACAACAGCAGCAGCAACAACAGCAACAACAGATGGGTGGTATGGGAGTCCCTTCAATGCAGCAGCTGACACCACAACAGATGCAAATACTTCAAATGAGACGCCAGCAACAACAACAACATCAGCAGCAGCAACAGCAACAAGCCCAGCATCAACAGCAGCATCCTCAACATCAACAACAGCACTTGAATCATTTCCCACCTCAAAATCAAATGCAGAATTTTCAAGGACAGAGGCAGAGGATGGCTTTTTCTGGACAAAACTTCGCAAATGATAATCCCCAGCACATGCATCAATTTCAGCAACAGCAACAAATGATGCAGCATTCTCAATTCAAACATTTACAAGGTGGTGGTAAACCAATGAGTCCTCAACATATGATGGGACAGCAGAATAATCCTAACCAACAGCAACTCATGCAACAGATGAGATCACCTCAAACTTCTGTGCAATTGAAACAGCATGTGATTACAGGTGGAAAACCTCTCAGTCCACAGCATATGATGGCTCAACAGGCCAATCCATCACCTCAACATATTATGCAACAAGTGCGTTCTCCTCAGACTTCAGTGCATCAAGTTCAGATGCGACAGAACGATCATATGATGTCGCCTTCACCGCAGGGCAATGTATCATTACCACAAACTGTTCGATCTCCCCAACCCACTCCATCACCACGTCAGCATCTAGCACCATCACCCCGTCAACTTCAACAATCACCCCATCACATACCTCCAAATCAGTCACCCCATCCAGTTGTAGGAGCACATTCTATGGGTGACCCTAATCAAATGAAACCTGATCAAGTCATGCTTCCCCAACTTCAAGCTCAGCATCCAAACATGCCCCAGCATCCAAACATGTCCCAATTACAAAGTCCTGCCCCAGATACCGATATTAATTCGGAGAAATTAACCCGCTATGTTGATTCATTATAGTACAAACTTAATTTAAAGGTGCGTTATAAATATTATATTATTATTATTATTATTATATACATATATATATATTATAAATATATAAATACATGCAAATTAACTTATGTACCATAGTCGTTAAATAGAAATTCATCATCTTTGTATTTTGTCCATAGTTTTGTTTTTCATTTTTCTGGAACAAATTGTGAATTATTGAGAATGACATTGCTACTTGTTTTAATATTATGAGGAATTTTTTTTTTTTATCATTTTGACAACTTCTATGTAAGTTGGAACTAAGTTATTGACATTTTTTTGTGAGAATTGACCATGGACAAATGAACACTGTTTAAATTGTACACAGTATCACAATATCTATTGTACAATACTTCAGTTCTTTACTTCCATCTTTATTCCCTTCATGTTCCTTTTTTTTCCTCTAAAGTTATGTTGTGATCTTTTTTGTAATAAAAAAGATATTTTTATACTCTAAATCTCAGAAAAGGAGAGACCTATCCGTGTCTGTTTATATGTGATCTCTTTTATGTGTTTACCAGAAACTATGTGCTACTAGCCTGGATGTATTTATTCTAATGGAGTGATTCTTGCATGGATATGGGACGACCCACATTAATTTCAAATGTATATATACTTACCGTTTTATACACTTTAAAAGAGACTGTGAAATTGAAACTTTCTGTCAAAAGAAGGGAATTCAAGTGACCAAAGTGATTTCTATTTAATTGTGATTTGTGCATATGGAATGATGCAGCAATTGTTAGACTTAGTGTCTACTACTTAAAACTGTTTTGTAAATGTGTGCATTCATTTCTAGAAATTGTGATGTCTTTGTGTTCATTGTGTATAAGATCACCTAACGAGGATGATTGATCTCTCGTTTTGTTATCAAATTGTTCTTTGTCCATCTGTCTATGGTTAAACATAATCCTTTTCTATTTGCATTCAAATTTCACTGAGTTTTTTCGCAGATTGAAATTATGTAAATAAAATAAAGTATTCTATAAAGATTGATTCTTGTTTTTCATTCATTTTTTGTGAATTATTTTGGTGTTGTTCCAAAGATTCAAAATAACAACTTGCCTTCAAAGAACTAGAAGATCTACAAAAGAATGTTGAATTGTCGCTCCTCTTCAACTGCCAGACACATACTAACTATAGTAATGCAACCAGAAGAAGCTCATAGATCGTATAAAGTATACATGATAGAATATTCTATAAACTTAAAATGATGGGTGTGGCCCACCTTGAGGAATTCTTTGTGATAATGGTAGTGGGCCTTATGGAATTCTTTGTGATAAAGGTAGTGGGGCACATAAAGGTATTCTGAGCTACAGATAAGTTAATATTGCTCTAATTGTGATATATTATCCCCCTTTAGTCGAGAAATTGTTTTCTAAAGAGAAAATAAGAAAACCTATTGAGCTTACTAAAACTTAGTATGGTTTTTACTATGAAATCACTAGTGCTGCGTTGATACTTGACGATACCTCACATTCCATTTAGAGTGGACATTTTTTAAATAAAATTCTGCCACTACTTAATAACCTGCCAAATATGACTACCAAATATCAATGAATATAGGTCTACATGTATATTATAATGAAATTTGATGATAAAATATTAATTTGGACCCAAATACCCTATATCGCGATGCGTAGGGTAACATGGGATAATACGCACCTCGTAAGAACTTGACGCGATTTCGACGACAGTAAATGTAAATGTGTTATGTCATGTGTTATGCTTGATAGGTAGATAGGTTAATAATGCCCTCAAAATACTGTCATTAGATTTATTTTCTATAAAGGATATCCTGTAACATCAACGACACAAGTGCGTCTCGCGCCTATATTAAGAAGGCTACATGCCCCAAAGCCCTAACTGTAGTCTATAATCAACTGAGTTTCAATGTCAGTAAAGCAGATACAAATTTTGTATAAAAATCATTTTTATTTGTAACAATTTGCACGACACCCATAGTTTGATGTCAGTGGTGATCACATGACCATCATTTTTAGTAGTGTTATTCCGAGTAGGAATCTTGAACCGAGAGGTGCATTCCCCCATGCCACCCTATCGTATCGTGACATGATCGGCGATACCCAGCAACGGATATTACACGTGTTATTCAAGTCAACGTATAAATCATACATAGTTTAGTATGTTATTAATTAAGCCCCAGAATGAACACTGTTCATTTTCTGGCTTAATAGTCGATAGTTAATAGTTTGGGAGCTTTATTTTACTTGCTTCATTTTACTTAAGTAATAGCTCGAATGATGGCAACTAGAACTTCTCTTATGCCATTCTTGTGGGGGTATAAAAATAATAAAAATCATTATTTCACATTTAAACCAAACAAATGTGCACTTCTTTCCCTGAGAACTGCATGAATCAGAAATCTATCTTGCGGGCATACGGAATGAAAAGGAAAAAAATTTAACACAAAAATATGTCAGGAAACTATTCTGCCCAGCAAATTTAAATTATTTGAAAATGGGTGTTTGGTCAATTTGCATACATTTGGTGTCGCTTTAAATTCACCAAAGAGATTATTGACTTAACAGCTTATTAAAATGAGAGTATATTATGAACGTTTTTCTTTTCTTTATTCTATGTTAATTTTGAATCAGGTGTAGTTTGAAAGTATATATTGACAATATGAACCAGTATAAAATAACACTTCACTATATCAATAAGATTAATCTTTTCGAAATTATATTAATATATACCCGTCTCATTTATTAAAATCACAATCTCCAATAAATAATGCTTTTGAGATAAAAGGCGAAAGTCTTCGTATTTTATGTCGATTTGTTGTATTGGCTATTTCTTGCTTCTGGTCAGTACCTTTGCAAATTTGACGTATACGTTTTTTGATAATTATTATGATCTGTTTTCTTATATTATAACCTTTCCCACAATCCCGTTTAGGTAATTAAACATTTAAACGGAGCATTTGAATAGTAGACTCCTGTTTCAAATTAAAATCAGAAATTCATTCGAATGAATATGAGTTCGTGTGCAATCAAATTTATCCGAGAACGTTTCCTGTCGTTGTTATCAAGTACAATACAACTTAAGGGATTATAGGACTTTTATATACGAAGACTTCTTGCTAATGTAGCTTTAATTAGAACTTTAAAGGACATGCAATATTTTTGTTGTTCAAAGATATTTAACCATATCTACGACTAAAAAGCTGTCTCTTTTAAAGCCTTGAACGTCAGGTAAGAATGTTGTTTTTAATGCTAATTATATTTGCTCCAGAGTGACGCTATAAGGCACAAATTCATGAACTGATTTTTTTTATGTTTATAGGCCATCTTATTTTCCTAACATTTTCTGTTGGTGTTGTCAGCAAATTTATTATCTTATTGGTCTTTAATAGGAAATACGATGTATACGGATAACTTATGATTATTAGCCCTTCTATATTATGGCGAGATATCAATGCAACCTTGAAACACAATACACATGGCTAAGAAGGCTATTGGCGGTGGACACTTTAATGTTGGCTTGGCTGAACGATTTCCGCCTCTGAGACCAAGGAACAAATTGACCTCCGAAATGGTGAAATTTAAATGCCTTTAACACTAATGTAATTCAGAAGGAAGAGCATCTTGTCATGGCAGACGACAGGCCTTTACCATTACTCCCAGACCAGAGACCACCTAAATTCCCAGCAAGTCTAGGTGCTTGTTTGACAAGAAATGGAGACGAGACCCATCTTAGAATATTACAGAGACAGTTTGGAGACTGGACCAGTCGTCAGCCTATTTACTTACTCAATAAGAAGCGAGAAAGTAAACTGAAATCAGAAAGTCCACGGAGAAAGAGAGAATCAAAAGTATTGAGTGAAAGTCATCAACAAGTTTTATTAAGGAACTACATAAAGGAATATGGGGAATCTGTAAGTATATCATTTAAAATAAAATTCTTAATTCGAATAAAAGGTAAAGTTTGTAAAGTTGATTTTGATTTTCAAACTTACACTAAAAGAAATGAAAATGGCATTGATATTAGCGTGAATTCAAATAGGTCCAAGCGAAATCATGGAATTTCTTTAGGTTCCATTAAGTTATGAAAACACAATAACCAATAGACGATGACTGCTGGTAGAGCAAACTCATTAAAATCGGATTACAATTCCGTTTCGTTATTAGCGAAAATTTAGCGAAACAGAATTGTAATCTAGTTTCATTCGATTGTTGATAGTCAATATTTTCCTTCTCTTATAGTTCTATGCCTTCATAGAGTTCTTCCTTTTCTTCAGTTCAAGCCAAACGCCCTTTAAAGAAATTTAACTCCACTAGTATAATAAGTATCCTACTATCCTGCTGCACATGAGAGTGTTGTTGGCGTGTTAGGGTATGCTTAATCTCATCTTATTGACCTCAGAGAGCCCACAGAGCTAAAAAAAAATAATATCTGTTTGGCATATAATAGTAAGGCCTATTTATATAATGCTTTTTTTTCATTATAGCCATACGAGACATTTAAACGTATCTCAAAGACTGTGCGAATTATAACCTCAGTTTGTTTGGCGCTCAAAGGGTTGGTGCAATTTTCAAGATTTTATCCATGTGTTATTTACACGCCAGCCTGTGCTTCTATTTTAGACAAGCTAACTGCATATGATTTAGAATGATAATATTTCTATATCGCCCAGGCTTAAAATGAACACATTAAGCGAATGGCGACTATTTATCTCTAATGTCTTAACTACCAATAATTTCAAAAAATTACAAGAAAGGATTCAAAGGAAATATATATTTATTGGGTTATAGGTATATCAAGAGGAAAGAAAGCAGCGAATGGTCGTTTATTGAGATGTATTTACATGTAAAGAAAGACATGAAAGATATCCTTGTTTTTAATCCTTACAACTTTATTTACGATCAACCAGTAAGTCAGTTCAACGAGTACATCTTATAAGACCAGGGGGCTTTCAACCTGGATTGATTGGAGTAGCTAGTGAAATAGTTTATAAATTACTCGTTTATATAGCAATGGCATGGTAGTCTCTGACATTAGCTATTAATCTTGGTGTGTTCTTTGACGATAATGTTCAATCACTTGTTCTTTGACGAAATTCGTTTAAATCGTTAGCTCAATGACGATAAGTTCCAAACGTTTATTTTTCGACGTTTAATTTCAAATCGTTTGTTCATTGACGATTAATTCCAATCGTTTAATCTTTGTCGATTAGTTCCAATCGTTTAATCTATTAATCTAATAAGTTGCAACCCTTTAATCTTTGGCGATTAGTTCCTATAGTTGGTACTTTGTTGATTAGTTCCAATCTATTGTAGTTTGATGATTAGTTCTTGCCAATTTGTAGTTATTTCATTTTAGAATTATACGCATATAGTTATGTATGATTGTAGATACAACAAATTAGTGAGATGTTAAGAAGAGCTCTAACTATCCTACCAACATTAAGAACACCTTCAGATATTCTACTGGTAAGAAAATATTGAATAAACATGGTGTAGCTGGTGTGACAATTCGGGCCTTTTGCTTTGAGAAACTACAAGCACCCAAAATGCTGCCTGTGATAAAATAAAAAAGAAAGTAGTTTTATTTGCTTGGAGAATGGCAACTGTGATTTTTATTTGTCGATTAACAATTGGGCCGATTAGTTGCAAATACACCGTAAACAATTCCGGTTCAAGGTCGACCTTCGATCGCCTTCAGATTGTAACGCACGTTTGACCTGTGCATTTGTAAATTCTCGTGTATTTCAGTTATTACCTTATTATGTTCTGAATAATTGTTTTCTTTGAGAATGCTTATTATGTACGAAAAATAAGTTACGTCTTTGATATTTTTCTGTTTGATTTCAGATCTTAACATTTCTAAGAAACATTCGATGTTTCAAAGACTATCCTCCCTATACTCAAATAGAATTGTGCAAATGTATGATTCTACAAACGTAAGTAAAGAAATTATGAAATTTAAAAGTTTTTTTAAACTATTCAACAATATCGTATAATTATGTCATTTAGATAGGTTTTTAAAGAAAGTTTCAAAACTCTCAACTTTGATGAAATAAGTATTCCAATATTTACTGACACGCCTGCAAGAGCTAATTTTCAATAATTGTGTACTGTTCTTAATCTCCTTTCGGAAATAAATTCGACAACCGAATCGTATACAATCAAGTTAATAAAATCGTACCATTCGAAATTTGGCACTGTTTAACATTTTCCCATTTGGAAACAACCTACGGTTTTAAGTAAATGGTAAATCAAAGGTCTGGAAACTCCCTTCACTTACTACTTTAAATCTATCCCTTTAAAGATGTTCTTGGATAGGTTAAATTTTGACTATTCAAGTTGGATCATTTAATTTCTATACTTTTAGCTATGAATCTCGTCGTATAGTTGTAAAACAAGGACAGCCAGCTTCGTCGTTTTATATTATTAAATCTGGAACCTTATTGATTAATGTCACAGAAACTAATTTACACACTGGTAAAACATTCTACAGATCATGTGCTGAATTAAAAGATGGAGACTGTTTTGGTGTAAGTACTAAGCTAAAGAATAAACTCGTGTAGTTAAGTGATCTATAAAACTTGATTTCATGTTGTCAGAATTGATATTTCTACTTACGTATATAGTATGTACATTTTAATTACATAAACACGGATAGCTCTAATCTTTGAAGAAATAGAAGATTTCTCAGCTAGATGTTTTGTTCGAAGCACTTTTTGTTAGTTTATCGAATACAATAGCTTCGTAATTTGATCGTATGAACTTAAAAGTGGTGATAACTTAATGTTCTTTTATTTATGTCCTAACAATAATTAAATGGTCAAAGCCAAAAATAAAAAATAAAATTAGAAAAAATGGCGATGGGATCCAAATTGGAAAAATTCCTTTACATTTTAACCGTAGAAGCCAAATTTTGATGGAACTGTTGTTCTTTTCCATACAGGAAGTTGGACTATTAGAAAGATGTAATAGAACCGCCAGTGTTATCTGTAAAACTGATTGTCAATTATTGTTGATACTACAAGATGATTTTGACCGACTAATACGTGAACCTTTACTGAAGCAAAAACAGGAGCATGTTGATTTTTGTCAGTAAGTTCGAGTATTTTCCTAGAAGTACTTCTGTCTGTAAATCGATCTCGACGCAATGGCCCTACTTACCCGGATATAGTCTTTTACACATTAGCCAAATAAGAAAACTATCTATGGCTCACAACAAACCCGGTTGGAGAATAGCAGCACGCGTTCCCGAACATTAAGCATGTTCTTCACCTGCACTCCTAACCCACCAGAGTACTTACAAAATTTACAAAAAAAGCTCAAATGCATTACTGTTTTTGTAAACTCGAGAGCTTCAGAAGCAACAACATATCTCTTGCATATTTTTTCCAGAAACATAAACTTATTTCAACATTTCCCGTGTGAAGTATTCTCATCACATCCAAATGAATTCTTTTACCAATATTTCCCGTGAGTATGATGGGTTTTATTAAGTGTCAATAGACCCCATCTGATCATAATGTTATGGAAGTCGGCTCTGCTTGTCAGGTATAATCTTATCATAATGTTATGGAATAAGTGTTCCAGGATCATCAAAATATTAAATCTTGCAATGTTCAGTAAAAGATTGCCAAATACATAATATTAGGAACAGTCATATAGATGACAGTGAGATGAAGCGTTCAGCAAATCAGATAAATCATGAATACGACAATTTGTTGTCACCTATATTTCATGTCACATATTTTGAATTTCAGAAAAGATTCTGTTATTTCAAGTGAAGCTGGTGATTTTAAATATTTGATTGTTATTATGACAGTAAGTATTTGTTATTTTAATAACATTTCTGGAATCACAGGAACTAAAGATGTTACATTGAAAATAAAAAAAATACTAGTAAGCATTGTCGGTACACACACAAGGTTCGAAATTCGGTCTGGGCAAGCAGCATTGGGGTCATATACTTCTATTAAGAAATATACTAGAAGTGATATTGTTTATAATTCAGGGTAAATGTAGATTAGTGAGTTGTATAGAAGTAGATAAGAATGGAGATATACTTTCAAATATTACAAGTAAGTCATTTGAGCATAGTTTAATAAAAGATTTGCCACCAAAAGAGATAAGAGTCCTACCGAACGCAGAAGTCGTAAACCACATTACAAATAAAGTATTATTTCTATAACATACATATCACTTAAATATGAACAGAAATTTTGACTATTGTTTTATATGGTAAATCTGATCATTATTTTATCCAGCAATAATTTTGTCTTTAGAGTCAAATAAAAAGAACAGTTTTAAAACCAGAGGAGATATAGAAGTTTTAACTCGGAAATTACCACCGATAATGAGAGCTAGAAGTAGTTCTGTTACCAAAGATACAGCGTTTCAACAGGTATAACATAATCGTATTGTCTTATATTTCTTGTTGGAATACACAGCGCCATAAGGTTTGGTATGGTTTGTTGTGTTATTCCTTTGAAGTTAAAGAGTCCTCTTCTGTTTCACGTGATCACCGAATAGATCGGCCTAGCTGTCTATTTCTTCTTTTTATCCTCAAAATAGGCGTATCATTTTTCAGTGTGAATGTCCGATTTGATTCATCAAACATTAACAATGAATTAATTATTTTAATGCAAAAACAATCTTTAAGGTTACAATTGAGATATGTTTTTTATAACTAATCCTTTTAAGACGAATTCAGATTGATCAAGTGGATGTATACTTGTAAATAGCATACATGTATATTCTATACGTATTTTAGGTATAATTTGCGACCTTTTTGATGATAAAAATTTGCTTATTACCCGAGTAATTTTGATTCCAGAAACAGAGACGTATAGGCTCAGTTCCCAATCTTCGCCAACATTTGTTAAAAAGTAAGACATTTTTTCCTGAATTAATTAAAGAAGACGATGAAGCTGAAGATAAAGATAGTGACGATGATAGCGACAGTATTCATTTCAAGGTTAACCTTTATAATCTTAATATTCAGTCCGCAATGATCTGGTATCAGTCATTGGAAATGAGAAAGTATAAGAAATTGAGAAAGTATTATCAAGCAATACATATTTTGAGGGTTATTAGTGTTCCGTGAGTTATTCTCCCTTGTTTACTGTCTTGGATATCCAGCTACGCGCACACCAGTTTCATGAATGCGCGCTCGTATCATTTACAATTAAGTTTTTATAAAGTATAAAATGACTATAGATAAAAAGATAATGCTTGTTATTCCTCCTCATACTTTACCCCGCAGAGTCCAGTAAGCTCCTCTGCTATATAGCAATTCTACTATAATATATAGGAAACATGAAAAATATATTTGTAGTTATCAGATGGAAACAAAGGAGAAGATCTGGTGAGAACAGTTGAAGATAAGTTACAGATATCACATTATAATAGATTGTTGAAAAAAGGTAAGAGCTATATCTTACTATATAGCTTCTGATGACTCAAGCGAAGGTTATTATTTTAAATGGTTTTGTGTAATATTTTATGTCTGTTATCGCACGAACAGGGGCGTAGCGTGACCATTTTGACTGGGGTGTAACGTCTAAGTTTTACCGACGAACACTTGTTACGTCTAAGTTTTACCGACGAACACGTGTTCTTCCGGGGGAAAAATAACTTACTCGCACTTGTAAGTATATACATTATACACGAACGAAATCCATCGTTATAGAAAATCCTAAACCTTTGAAAACCATATCAATCAGGGGTGTATCTAGAATATGCCTGAGAGGGGGCGACTGAAAGGTGGTTTTTCCAAGGCAAGTCCTGCAGGCCAAAAGCCTTCGTATTTGGCCCTTGCAGTGGCGGGGGGTTCGGGGGTCCTTCCCCGGAAAATTTTACATACTAGGAAACCCGGAGAATACATCTGACGCGATTTTGGAAGTCTTTTCCACTGGTCCAAATTATCAATTTTCATCGGAAAACCATACGTTTTCTATGTCCTTTCTCGACCTATTCTGCGTTTTACTGACAAGTTCAGTAAAAATCACTTTTTATGTAGACGAACAGTTTTCCGATAACATCATAACTGACACAAAGTTTCCACACTTTCGGTCAGCCAATCGGTTTTATTTCCCATCCATGACTGTCTATTATCGACCGATTCCGCGTTTTACCGACAAGTTTAGTAAAATCACTTTAATGTAGACGAACGGTTTACCGATAACATCTTAACAGACACAAGGTTTTCACTCTTTCGGTTAACAAATCGGTTTTACCGACGGCTCCATCTATGACCTTCTTCTATCGGCCAATTCCGCGTTTTACCGACAAATTCAAATAACGAACAGCTTACCGATAACAAGGGTATCGGTTAACCAATCGGTTTTACCGAAGACTCCAGTCATAACCAACTTATACCGACCGATTCTGGTAGTTTCAGTAAAAAAAATACTTTTAATGTTGACAGTTTACTGATAACATCATAACCAACACAAGGTTTTTACTTTTTAGGTTAATTGGTTTTACCGACGGTCCCACCTTGCCGTCTTTTATCGACCGATCATCACCAACACAATGTTTCGACTTTTTAGGTTAATTAATCGATTTAATCGATCGATTCCGCGTTTTACCGACGGTTTCATCCATGAGTTCAGTCAAAGTGGGGGGGGGGGGGTGCGACACCACCCAACACCCCCTCGGTAGCTACGCCCCTGCGCACGAATATATATCCCTTTAATATCATGTCATATTTCATGATTTTTCTCTTTAGCTGCAGTTTCCCAAAGACTACGAAAAACTGTGGTAAGTGTGACCTCCAAATATGCTTTTTGTTATATTCAAATTCATACACATGTATAGAATACATGGAGGAGTGGAGGTGGTCAGAGCGCGGTTGATAAATAATGATGTGGAATTATATGATACAAGTGATATTTTGGTAACTTTTAGAATCATATTATTTTAGGTGAAAGAGAGTACAGATAATGGAATCTATGCACAACTGGCAGAATTAACCCCAGGATCAATTTTTGTGAGTATATGTACATTATATGATTTCTACTTTGAAGTCATTGGCGTAAACAAATTAACCTTTGTGTAGATCATATGAACATTGTATATCGGCTAGAATACTGGGTCCATTAAATTACAATACGGAGTATTTCGACAAGACCTTTTTTTATTCCGCTTGCAAGACATAAATCTCTCCCAATTCTAAGCAATGCTTAACAGAATTCATGTTAGATGAGTAACACCCAAAATTTTCTCAAAGCTACATTCAAGTCGCCCTGATTTTAGAGATGTGATTCACCAAAATCGAAGTGCTCAAAGCAACAGAATTGTATTTGGGACATTAATTTGTTCTCTGGGATCAACGTATTAGGTAGTGGTAAGATTGGTTTCTATTTTACTTAAGGGTTTAGAGAGTATGGTAAATGGAGGAAGAAAAGGTCTGAAGATCATAAGTGATGGTGTTGAATGTATATTTGTATCTAAAAGATTGTTTCTAGAAAATGCTAGCATTAAGGTCCTCGGTATTGTCAATGATATGGTAAGTTAACTAAATTGCACTTGAAATCTAATCGTGTGATCGTAGCTTATGTAGAATTATCCTATATAGCACAGTTTTTATGATTAAATTTAATTAGAAACCGAACCCGAAGTTACAAAAAATATAGCACCGATTTTGTAACATTGTTAAAACAAACATGAATAGGCTACAATTTGATGTTTTGTTAAGGTTCGTGCTAAGGGTTGAGCTAATAGTGTCTCTACACTCTCACCTACATTTAAAACTATGATTTAAACCTAGTTATATTATTAAACAAGATCAAACGTAATTCATTTTACAAAAGTTGTAGGCTGATAAGGGTTTTATTATCACTATTCATATTGTTGGGGGTTACAGGACGTTCTTGTCATATTGATTAAGGTTTTGTGGGTAGGGAAGTACTAGTAATCATTTTGTAGTTTCATATATATTATGGTATTTAATTTGATAGATGATGACGTTCCCAACTGATGAAGAAATAACCAATCAAGTACAGGAAAAAAGATGTTGGTATAATTATAAACAGAGGATCTTTAAATCGTCTTTAATGAATTCCAAGTATTTGTATCGTCAGAAAACTGTTTTATAAGGTACTCTGAAAGCTTCTAATTTGTTCTGTTCTGTGATTTGTTCTACATTATACTTGTTATTTGAGAAACTATGGATTTTCTTGATCAAGGTTGTGGTTTATCTTTGAGAAATCATGATGGAGGAATGGATGTATTAAGTTACCTCGAAAAAAATATTTTTTATAATATAAAGGTTTAATCAAAACAAAAAGTAAACAAACAAAAGAAAACAATAACAAAATCACAGAATCGTATATCTAATTCCATCTTAAAATATCATTTTGTTTCATATATATACTAGATGAAACAGTAATGGAATATAGTTGTCAATCGTAACACTTATCAAAAAGAATACAATTCGTCAACTTAACAACTGGTTGTAATTTGTGATTTCCTCGGTGATAAATTACTGATCAACTTCTGCATTAAAAGATGTTTATATTGTGTCCACGTTTCTTGATCATATAAAATAGATTTCACTTCTTCAGTTGATAGAAATTCCCTTTGCTGAAATAAACGAAATTTGATTAAGTATCAAGAACTTGCGCATCAAAGAAGTCGACGAGTTCGACGCTTTCTCATGTTAGAGCTTTGATACGAAAGGGTCAGTGAATTAGACTATTATGATAAAGAATCTTTACCCAACCTAGTGAGGCTGATTGGCACGTATTTAGAATGAATTCATTACTTACCAAGGTTTCAACCTTTAACATAGTATTATTTTGAGCATGTTGTAAAAAGAATCTTTTGTTTATTTTGATCACTTCTGCTCCATCACTCATCTGTAATAAAGGAGAAAACGTTTTAAAGATAAATGCTTTTCAAAGTCACAAAGCCAATGAAACAAAGTGGTCTGATGACTTCGAAATATGGGAGACTGAAGCACTGTATTTGAATTCAATGTCAGTTTTAATCTTGCATGATCTAGAAATACTTACTAAAGAAACGGCCGGACCTTCATTTACTACAGGGTTAACTTGTGGTGTATCTAAAGTCTCCAGTCCCTGGAGAAAAATATCAATTATTTGCGATAAATAATATCAATCATTAATAACAACTGAAATAGGTTCGCGTGAACAGGTTATTATGATTAGTACGGGACTTCCCATATTTAGGTCGTAAGAAGTGTCAATGGGTATACATCCCGTAAAAGCAACGACTTCATCATTAATCTTTTATTCAGATATTTCCTACACCAAAAAGCACTTCAATGTTTCTTCCATACTTACGAAAATATCTCCTTGTGATAACACGTCAAGTTGTAAATAAGCTCTTCTGTGTGCCTGCTCTTTTTTACGACTACGACTCGATACAGGTGGGTCTACTTCCGTCTTTTCTCGCGTTAGAAACGTACCATGGGCATGAAACCCTTCTCCAACTCTTGGCGTAGAAATGGTCGCCTTGACGATTGGTGGTAAAGTTACAGATCTGGAAGATGATAGCGGTGACTGAAAAATTGAAAAAAAAAAGTCAAATTACAAGCCACATCTTAGTGATAATAAAATTGAAATGGAATTGCTCACAGTTCTTTTTAAGCTACCTCGCTATTCCTGGTACTGTCAAATTAATACTGCTACGTTTGAAATACGGTGAAGAATGTAGGACGTAAAAGTACGTTTATTTTATGTTTTATATACCACGATGACTAAATGATGTTTATAAAATATATCGCGAAGGTTCCTTGATTTTCTTCTCATGCTTAGGGTAATTCAACCCGACCAGAAAGAAAGATCTATAGTTGGCAAACCAATAGTCCCATCTGATCAAATGGTGCCGAACCCACTACCGACTACGTTAACTTGTCATCTATATCAACCCAGAAGACTGTGTCATGCTTTGGCAGAACACATAGTATGATATAATACATCCACAACTTACTTGAGAATCCTCTTTAATTTCTTGAATGCTGATTTCTGGAAGTTTAACTTTCTCTTGACTCGTTTTCTTGTGAATTTCTGAGAAAGAAATCGGTTTTAAATATGACGTCATTTGAATTATGTTTATTTTAATATAATTAAATGTAAATCTTATAGTTTGAAATTGGAAAAAACTTGACGATTATATTCCTTCAACATGACAATAGCCGACTATTCGTGAAGCAATATCAAGACTGGAAGAACCCCATTTGCGAACTCATATGGAGAGAGAGCATTATGGCTCATACGAGAATATTATTGCGTGTAATTAACAACATTATGATAAATTCATGTAGAGTGAGAGCAATATGAGATAGAATATGAGATATTGGGCGTCATAAGAGAGCATAAGTGGAACAACTTCCAGAAATATTTACCTGTTCTTGGAGTTTTCTTGTGGGTTGTTTGTTTTGATGGTTTAATTTCATATTTAAAAAAATTCACATCCTCTTCTTCCCCTTCTTCTTCTTTTAAAGCTTTCAATTCTCTTTGTTTGGCTATAACACCTAACATAGCTAGAATAAAAAAATCATAACTTTTATCAACTTCTTTCGAGCCAACTTCCCGGTGAAGCCTATTTAATGAAATTCGAATGCTGAAACTTACCAGAGGCATGACTAAAAGCTCGACCGCATCCCAATTCTTCTGTCGTCTGTCCTTCAAATATGGAATCATTACTAACATCGACTACGTACTGAACTCGGACAACTTTAACATGACCCTTTAAATATAATCAACAAAGTTGTTCACGACCTTTTAATTGAAAATCTAAACAATTAGCTAAAAGTATTAGCTTACACGGGAGAAGTCCACGTTTTAGACTAATTTTATTGAAATGGCTTTTGTAACCATTGGACAACCAACAAAACAAAAATCCAAAGCACTTTATTACCCAGCAATTGACAACTCACATAAGAATCAACTACTCACCGATTTAACAATATGTATCCAAGGAGTATCAAAAGCATCTTTTGCAATAATTGTATTTTGTCTGGAATAAGAATTTTTCAGTAGATTAGATACAAAGGTCCGGCAAGATTTGTTCGAAGTGATCTAAAAGTATAGGGCCCTAGGAACCTGTTTTGAATTCACCGGTTCCTAAAAGTTAATTATCTTTTTTACCTCTAATAGCCAGGTGTCAAATATAGGATTAGACCGACATGTTGACTCTAAATAATACTACTGCTGAAGGCAGTGAGGGACTAGATGATTCGGTCTAATATAGGATCTACATGGTCGACCAAATGTACTAAACCAACAAGATTGCTGGCTCAGAAATCAACCGTTGTTTTCAATAACAAACGTGCGCTAAAGGCAATCCCCGGTTCATATTAAATGAAATCGCCCATTTTCTTCTTAGATCCTTACCACTAAGGAACTTACCCATAGTACTTGAACTCAATCGAATCTGGTCTAGAAACAACTTTTTCACAAGGAAATTCAGAAAATAGTTCTATACTTCGTAGAAATTCTATTGGTGGACCATGTGTTGTCACTTTTAATCTCATAAAGTCCTAAAAATTAATAATAAAATCACAGTTATATAAATAAAGATGTCAATCAGAGATATATCAGAATATCAATCAGATATGAATGAAATATTAACTAAAAGTCATCATTTATCATTAAAATGCGTTTGGGTTTGCTTCAGTAATATAAGATCTGTTAGTTATCTGCCGCCTGCCATAAAATATCCAAAAGATACTCAGTCATTTACTATTATCAGAGGAATAAAAATTTAGTTACCTCTCTATGTAATATAAGCACTTCTACTGGACCTTTAGCTACTAAGTGATATTCTCGTGGCCCTTGTTTTATCAACTGCTCGGTCTGTAATATAATTTTGCTATCAAGAAACTCTGCAAATTGGAGTTATTTCCCCATAATAATGTAAATTGCGCAAAATAAAATTGTGATAAAATGCGTACAGTTTTGTAATCCCTATTATAACGTTTTCCATGGCTGCACTCTAAATCTTTATCCATGATCGGAAGAAACCCGGATGTAAATTTACAGGTATCTATGCCGCAATCGTACACCAATCCCCCCTCTAGATTAAATTGTAATTGCTACTATTTAAAAAAAACTTTTATGTTAAATTACACGTCGATGTGAGTAACTTACAGACGATGTCATTCCTTTATTAATAAAACCCATGGATTTATCTACACAACCAGACGATAGTTGATATTCTCGTAGTTTCTGTACTAAAATTATATAATCGATTATAAAAAATTTAAATGGATATATTTTAAATATATATATTTTAGCTTCTACAATTATTGTGCATATGATCTGGCGATCACGCCGCACGATATGAACCTTAAAATGGTTTTGAAACGATATATTGACAAGAATAAGCTTCGCGTGAAATGTTGTTCATACGTGAAGACTCAACCGATGTAAAAGTTAGTCTTATATTGACTCAAAATACTCACGATAGTGAGCACTTTACGATTCATGGAGTTTTCGGATTTGATCACCGGGCCGTATAATTCGGGCACAAATCTCTCCCGCACCCCCAGTTTCAAAACCTCCCGTACGCCTATCCTTACTCGTTATTGTCTTATTTATTTTTCTGTGTATACAGTTAAAGGGATTATAATGAGGTTTTCTTAATTTATGTGTTTTGGAAACACTGATTTCTGGAACCATGATGTTCTGATTGAAAATTGGAATGGTGCGATCGGGTACACATATCAAACTTTAAAAAAAATCTTTACAATAATAATTAAACTGTACCACATCGTTACTTCTGTAAGCAAAACTGATTATATAACTTACTTCTACCATTGAGTACATAATAAAATCTTTCTGGTGCCTTGTCTTGACTAGCTATTATTCTATTATCATCATACCTAAATATATATAAAAGATCTAACATTATTAACTATATATGTGTCCAAAATCCACGAATGAAAGTTCATTTTGAGACTCCGTCATAGAATATTTCTTTGAAGATTTGAAAATTGTGCTATTTTCGACCACTTCTAATATTTCTGAGGTCTATTTGCATATATTCAAGTCCCAAATCAAACCCTTGAAAATGGCGAAACATAGAATTTCAAAGCTGGATATGTTTTGTGGCGAATTGGCATGAAATATTCTATCCGCGTTGACTATGGTGCATAATGCAGTATCGCCTACCTTTCATATGCTACTATCTGAGCTAATTCTTTCTCTAATTCATCAGGAAATAAATGTTTATATGCTCTGGTAGCTCTTAATACCCATGTTATCTGAAACAAAATTGAGCCGTTTAAATTTCGATATTCAAAAGTTTCTAAAAGAAATTATAGTTTATAAGTTAGTTGTTTCTAGGGTATCAAAACGATAAACGTATTCTGCATGACCCATCTTGACGATTCCCTAGAATTTGTTGTATTTCTGCAGCAATCATCTGGATATAGAGACAGGAAAGCTGCGAATTCAAACAAAGACACTTACTCGTTTTAAATCTTTACTAGTTCTATGTTCGGGTGAAGATGACAAACCCATCTGTACTTCATTACTTAACTACAATACAAGCTATACAAAATGAACTTTTTACGAATAATATGGGGAGGGGAAACACCATGTAACCAACAGAGAGGGAAAGTTTGGTATATCCTATTCTATTTCTATTTCTATACACGTGGCCAGTTCATTGTCCAAACTTTATAACCTAATTCCCCAGTTGAGAAAAAATATATGCGACATCCATCCCAAAAAGCACTAAGAAATATCAAAAAATTAAAAACTGAAACATGATTAAAACATGAGAGTGAGAACCTGGTGATTATTTTAAACAAGGGTTTTAACACTAAACCTAGCTTGATTAATTTCAGGTATTGATTGCCACCATCGTCCAAACTGCCCGTTTCTTGTAACATGGGAACGTAAATAGCATCTTTTTTATCTTTTTTTTTTTGAATACTAAATTTTGATCGATTCGGGTGATTTCTTTGACAAGCCACATGAACTGGTGCTTTGTATCAAGTGGAAAATCAGCTAAGGGTTATTTTGAAGAGTTCATTTTGGAACTGTGGTTCAATTTTCATCTACTAGTATTCATGAAATTGCGTACAATTCACAGTCTTTGCACCGCTCCACCCCATTCCAAAGCCACCTATGGGGCATATGGACCCCGGTTCAGAAGCACTGATATAGACCACCTAAATAAAGTCCATAAAGCATTAAAAGCTGAGATTGGGATTCGATGGTACGAGTATAAGTCATTGTAGTAGGAACTTACACTAGATCTTGGTGCTGATGCTATCTCATTATCTTCAACTTGTTTAGGTTGACTAAGATCGTCTTGAAAATGATATCTAAAAATGATAAATGTAGTAATGTATTAATGTGTACTGGGCATTTGAAAGCTTTCTGTTAATTTTATTGTGCAATATTTGACGGTCAATTTTATTGACATTAACATACTCAGTCGTTAGGTGTCATCAGGTGTTCTTAAAACCACGCCATCTGCATCGGAGACGTGTAAAGGGAGCTGCATTTTAACATTTCTTAAAAATTTTGGTACTGCAACTGAGAAAATATCAAGGGGTCATGACATTTTAAATCGATATTAGTGCCCCGATGAATATAAGTCGCTTCATCCCTAGTATCCCTACCAATGCTAGAGTGACGAGGTAAGACGGGTTCACAAGGTCCTTAACTGTATGTACCGGTAATTAATTCAAAATTGATTGCTGATTAACAGTTAATTCTTCTATCATAGCAAGATATCAATATTACATTAAACTCACATGGTTTATTCTCTTAGTTACCAATGATTTTTAATTATTAATGTGTCTCATTAGTTTCCCGTAACTATACCATAGAATATCGAATGAAAATGTAAAGTCTTACGAACATTCTAATTTACCCCAATTCAAGACTATTGACCTATTTTTTCTTTAAACTATTTATTATAATGTTCATTTGTTGCAGTTGCAATACATCGTTGCGTGTACTTCCATCGCGCTTTGTTGCACCACATCCACTCTGGATCTTGCAGTTACACCTCACCAGCTCACTGCAGGCTTCAGAGGCAACAGGTATAAGGTGATCCAGACAGTGACACAGGCATCCTGGGTGGGTGGAAAATTCACTATGGTCTTTCTCGCAGTACAGCTCCTACCTTGCTTCTTCAAAGAGTTCTAGGTCACTGGTCATATAGAACCACTGCGAAGTCACCAACAGCTGGAAGTATTGATATTCTCCATCAGTATTGTCGTATGATTAAGGTCCATGTTGGTTGAAAGCGATTGTCACACCAGGGTAGCAGTTCCATGTATCTCATGCCGACTTCTTTCCGTTCCCAAAGAATGTAGAAGTAGTGTCAAATCCCATGAAAATGTGGCATAGTGGGAGAACTATGGATTTGTCTCTTCCACGAGCAGCATACACGACATTGTCATGATAATAAGAGAAGTTTTGGCTGTGCCAAAGGCAACCAAGTTGCTTACATCTTCAGACCAGACATAGTGACCAGGCGATGGAGCTTTCCAAGGAGAAGAACCAGAACATCTCTTGCGATAACTTGAACTTGTCATCTACCAACCAGAGCAGCATTTGTTCCAGTATGGCTACGCTGTTTGTCAGTGTTGTGTTTACGAGAAGGAACAAGGTTGAAATAGAGATTTTATTCTTACCTTTTCTTTGGAATGGCTGTTTTGTTGATCAGAAGAATCGTTTGAATGGCGTGTCTAAACATGTCGATAACCTGAAACGTTCACGAATACTAATTACTATTAGGCATAATCAAGAACATTTAGAACTGTGCTAAGGAATTCAAAGGTGAAAGAGTTTCAATTATACATATGATTAGAATAGATGCATTGCTGAAAAAATATATCTTCAAGTTACCGTGGATGATTTTTTCCTTTTCTCTCGTCTTTCTTCTACATCATCCACAGACACTTTCTAAAATATGTAAGAGAATAAACAAATTAAAGATGCCTTTCCTTTTTTATTCAAATATCAGTAATGGTATTGGGGAAAAAACAGTTTGTTTCACACGTCTCAAATTAAGTCTTCATGTGCTCTTTATGATACGGATGTACAGTATTGACAAATGGACGATAAACTCAAATCATGAACATTTGTAATTGGTTAAATTTCTTAAATATGCTACAGCTTATCGAATATTCCGGTATTCTAGCAGCCAGAAAGAATATTTATTAATTTCATTTTTAAAAAAAACTAATGAATTAATTTTGTTTTGACCCTCCATATCTCCATACTTTAGAGATTTATCTGCTATCGATACGAAAATGTGGATAGTCAATTCAATATAGCTTCACTTTTGAGAGTAATGTCTTCTTCTAAACCTATCTTCGCCCATCTACATTTCTCTAGATAAATATTAAATAGATAATTTATCATAAACGTTTCCAAGAGTTTGTTGTATTTATTTTTTGTAATGTCAAAAACCCTCTTCAGACAGTAATAGTTTAATAATAGATAACGTTAATTTTAGAGTGTGATGTTTACCAAAAGCTTAGAGGTATTACTATAATCTAAACAAAATTGCAGAAATAATATTCCAAAATTTTGAAATTGAAATTACAAGTACATCTTATTGGTGTACAATAAAGATTATTCTTTTGTTTGTAACATGTTTACTGTGCAGGTAACAGGATTCTTTTTTCTTTTTTTTTTTTTTGGAACACATGTTACTGTGTAGATAAAAGAGGATACTTTTAAAACGATAACAACGTAACTCTTTTTAACGATATTGATATTTAGATAACATTCTACTTAACGATAACAGCTTTACTTTACGATAACATGTTTACTGTGCACTTTTTAACGATAACATGTTTACTGTGCACTTTTTAATGATAACATGTTTACTGTGCACTTTTAACGATAACATGTTTTCATTGTATATAACAGGGTTACATTTCAAAGATATTGTAATTGCTGTGTAGATAACAGGGTCACATGTTTGCTGTGTAAATAACACGGTTACTTTTTTAAAACGACATCGTATCTACTGTGTTATTAACAGGGTCATTATAAACGTATTACATTTTTACAGTGTAGATAACAGGGTTATTTTTTTAAAACGATAACATGTTTGCTGTGTGGATTACTTTTATGTTTATCTTTGGTGATAAGATTAATACTTTTAAAACGATGTTTAATAGACTTGTTATTTTTGAAAGTTTAATGTAACAGGTATACGTCATGAACATGGTATTCAACAGATAGCAAGATCAATGCCTACTTTTCATTTAATGTATATGCATTCGATTCCGCAAATTCTTTAGTTTAACTGGATCGATGAAATAATTAAACACGAGAAAGGTTTGCGATGTCGTTTCGAATGTGTGTGATAGTCGTACAGAAAATATAGTTCATAAAACACCGGATTATTGCTATCCTGAACATTATTAGTTTCTCGTTATTTTCATGCAAATTTGTTCGTGAAATCTCATTTTGTTAAAAACCAAATAGCGAATATCAACACATTCATATAAAGGGTCTATAGGTTCAACATGCATTTTATTAGCTTGACACAATAATAATAACGTTGAGAATATAATATACTGACTAGGTGAATTGTTACCGGTACTAGATTTGCAAAGTTGAGAGGGATTATCTAATAACGAGACACTAATCTAGCTAATCTATTAATTCTATGATTAAATGTAGGTCCATGTTATTTATGAATATATAATCATTTGGCAATGCGATATTTTGTCTTATAAACATGGTATACATCGGATGATAAATTTCAGCCAATTTTCAGCACTAGAATCTGTGATATACCAAGAAAGTGTTATCCCAATAACGAAAATATTGATGGTATACTTCAACACGAATTGTATAGCGTACATTGGCGTCACAGATGTCCATCAATATTGCTCGTAAATACTCTAAAAGGCACAATTCTTGACGGATTCTAACGAAACTTGCCGTAATATCATGTGTTTGTAATCACCAATTATTGAATAAAAATCAGAAAATATAAAAAATGTTTCATATAAATTATTGCTCTTGTTCTTGGAAATGAGTTCATATTTTATCTCTTGGTGGATTTTGAAGATATATTGGTCTTTGTCACATAAGGATGCACCCTAATGAAAATCAGAAATCGAAATATATTTAATATTATGAGTTATTGACCTTTTTTCTATTGTTTTCTTGCTTTGTATACACTCTACTAGAAGGAACAATTATTCTCGAAGGAAAACTTCAACAAAACTTGATCAAAGAGGACAGAATTCCTGAATGTTTTTGACGAAACTTAGTTTATTACCACCCAAAGATGAACCTTATTGAAGAAAAAAAATCATAATCTTTGGTAACATTGTTCACTATCACACTACAAATATGAACAATATTACCAATTGCCAAAATCCGATAAGAATTAGGCCTCTTTGATCGTTCACGAGCTGGAAATTGATGCGGGTAATATAGACAAGGCCAATTCACATATAAAATATTTTTAAACAAAAAGTTTGTCAAAATCCGTCAAGAATTGAGCGTTTGGAATCTGCGAACATCCAGATGTAGTTTCTTAACATGAGCTGACCCTTATGAGAGGCTCTGAAACACATCAGTTTATCAAAGCCCACTTTTCAAATTATTACTGAAATTTCCTTACCATGATTTTTTTTAGTTGTCCAGGAGATAAATCTGTTAAGAAATCGGGTATTTGTGCTCTAGGTTTCACCATAGATTGAATTTCCTCTAGACGCTGATTGATAGAATCCAGTGGATCATTATCTGGAAGACAAATCGTCAATTTAATTGTGGCTTTTGCCAATTTTTCTTTTAAACGGTCCTCTTCTTCTTTAAGTAACCAGTTATGTTCCACTTCCAATTCCGCATGTTTTTCAGCGATACGACGAGATGTTTTAGGAGTTTGCATTCGATCACGTTCTATATCCATAATTTCCCATTCAGTTTTCGGAAACGAAGACGATTTCCGCCGCGATTTTCTTATACCAGATCGTTCACGCGAAGAGATAGAATGTTCCCGGAATACCCTCGAATTTCCCCTTCGAGGTGTATCCATATCTGGTATACTAGTCGGTATTAAGAAATCTGTCGTATCCATTCCAGATATCATACCATCTAAATCCGAAACCTTGACACGTTAGTTAATGACGTGTATTGTCTTGTCATTAACAGAACAATTAACTGTGGTTGATATTTCACTGCGCTAATCCGACCAAAACGAATTGTTCAATCGACAATTAAATCTTTTTTGTTAAGCGAGATCGATAGTTGATCACACAAAATGAAGTTAAAACCAACTGGCTGCCAGGAAATCTTATCGTTTCTAGACAACACGCACACAAACGTAATGTACAGACCATTGAGGTGATCTTAATGAGATAAACAACAGAAAATAGTAATTAACTATTAAATTGTTTATCTCAGTATAATTTCCCTCACACTTTAAACACTTTGATCGATTTTAGACTACACTATCTGTTATAACCCGCCATTTATTATATTATGTACAATCACGACTGTATGAATAGTAGTCTCATAATCTATCTCGAAGCTTATAGTGAGGTGCGCTAGATCAGCCTTAAAGGTACAGATTCACAATTCGTTTGAGCTCGTAGCCCAATTGCCTAGTAAATTCCTCAATAGAGCTATATTTTATTCCATTTCAAGCTATGTAGTGCTGTTGTACTTAGCTGAATCTATCCTGTTTTACAGAAGGCTATATAGCTATTAACTATTAATCCCAGATAATTGCTCAGATGATTAGAAAAAATAATAATAATAATTATTATTATTTAATTAAATAAGTGTCACAAATCATTACATAACAATATATACAGAGTAAAGACCAACCCTTTTAGGTCGTTTTAAAATGCAATGTTCAAAAGATATATATAATAAGAAGCAAGTCAAGTATATAACTAACATGGTTATATACATGTATCTGTTTACTGCCTATATAGTAATATTTAAAACAGTTTGTCAACAAATATAAACTTGAAGTGATGTAGTATAATATTAAAAGTACATTTTATGAGAGAAAATCGTACGACTTATTGGCAATAAAAATAAGATTACAGCCGTGATACGACCTACACAAATTGAATCGATTCAAGGTCCACACTTTAACCAGTTTAACCCCTCACTTATACACCTTTAACACCACACTTCCAACCAACCACCCATACCCCTTTAACCTTACACTTCCCACCCTTTAACCAACCACCTATACCCATTTAACTCCACACTTCCCACCCTTTAACCAACCACCTATACCCCTTTAACCTTACACTTTTCACCCTTTAACCAACCACTTATACCCCTCTAACTCCACACTTCTACTCCTTTAACCTTATTCTTCTGTCCCTTCAATCTTACATTTATACCTACTCCTTTAA
The DNA here is from genome assembly GCA_030562195.1 of Nipponacmea schrenckii. NCBI lineage: Eukaryota > Metazoa > Mollusca > Gastropoda > Lottiidae > Nipponacmea > Nipponacmea schrenckii. The sequence goes on from CM060202.1 coordinate 13,789,979, forward strand.
CCCAAAATTAACACATTAAACCTCTACCACTTTTACCTCACCGTTCTACCTCTTTAACCTTACACTTTTACCCATTTAACCTCACGCTTCTACCCCTTTTACTTCACAGTTATATCCCTTTAACATTACATATCTGTCCCTTTAATCCCACCCTTTTCCCCCACTAACCATTTAACGTAAAACTTTGACAACGTAAACCACATAGTTCTACCCCTTTAACTATACATGATCTTTTCCTCCCCCTTTTAAAGAATATTCTGAAATATGATAGGTTTATATATTGTATGTTTACTGTTAATCTTAGTCTAAAGATTAACAAGTAAGATTAATCTGATTAGAGAATTATATGTCATGAATTTTTAGGTTAATATAATTTTCTCCACCCAGTGAGATAGCCCTAAATAAAGTCTGACTCAAACCAAATTAATAGATCAAGGGATTAAATACAATCACAAAAAGCGATTAAAATACATTTTCTAAGTAATAGTTTTTTGGTTTTTTTTGGCACTAACTGGCATAGTGATTATTGCTGACTTTCTGCCACAGTCATTATTACTATTGTCGTTATTGCTGATTTTCTGTTCTACAAGAACGGTAGTTACAGACATCATTACTGATTTACTGACATTTTTTTTATTCCAGTTAACTGAAATAATCATTATAACTAATCTACTTGCCAGGATATTCATCATAAACCTACTTTACTTGCTAGCATATTCATCATAACTGACATACTTGCCGGCATATTGATTACAACTGTCTTACTTACCGGCATATACATTAACACTGACCTACTTGCCGGCATATTGATTAAAACTGACATATTTTCCGGCATATTCATTATAATTGACATACGTGCCAGCATGTTCACTATAAATGACATATTGTCGGCATATTCATAATAACTGACATACTTTGCTGTTGGATTCATTATAACTGACTTACTTGCCAGCATATTCATTATTACTGACTTGCTTACCGGCATATTCATCATAACTGACATACTTTCCAGCATATTTATTATCACTGACATACTTGCCGGCACATTCATTAATACTAACATACTTGCCGGTTTATTCATTATAACTGACATTCTTACTCCCATATTCATTATAACTGACTTACTTACCGGCATATTCCTCATAACTGACTTGCTTACCTGCATATTCATTATAACTGACATTCTTGCTGACATATTCCTTATAACTGACTAACTTGCAGGCATATTCCGTATAACTGACATACTTGCCGGCATATTCATTATAACTGACTTACTTGCCAGCATATTCATTATAACTGACATTCTTGCCAGCATATTCATTATAACTGACATACTTGCCAGCATATTCACTATAACTGACATACTTGCTGGCATATTCATTATAACTGACATACTTGTAGGCATATTCATTATAACTGCCATACTTGCCAGCATATTCACTATAACTGACATACTTGCTGGTATATTTATTATAGCTGAAATACTTGTAGGCATATTTATCATAACTAACTAACTTGCTGGCATATTCATTATAATTGACTTACTTATCGGCATATTCATCATAACTGACTTGCTTGCTGGCATATTCATTGTAACTGACATACTTGCCGGTTTATTCATTATACTGACATTCTTACTCCCATATTCATTATAACTGACTTACTTACCGGTATATTCCTCATAACTGACTTGCTTACCTGCATATTCATTATAACTGACATTCTTGCTGACATATTCCTTATAGCTGACTAACTTGCAGGCATATTCCGTATAACTGACATACTTGCCGGCATATTCATTATAACTGACTTACTTGCCAGCATATTCATTATAACTGACATTCTTGCCAGCATATTCATTATAACTGACATACTTGCCAGCATATTCACTATAACTGACATACTTGCTGGCATATTCATTATAACTGACATACTTGTAGGCATATTCATTATAACTGCCATACTTGCCAGCATATTCACTATAACTGACATACTTGCTGGTATATTTATTATAGCTGAAATACTTGTAGGCATATTTATCATAACTAACTAACTTGCTGGCATATTCATTATAATTGACTTACTTATCGGCATATTCATCATAACTGACTTGCTTGCTGGCATATTCATTGTAACTGACATACTTGTAGGCATATTCATTATAACTGACATACTTGCCGGCATATTTATTATAATTGACTTACTTACCGGTATATTCATCATAACTGACATACTTGCTGGTATATTCATTATAACTGACATACTTGCTGGCATATTCATTATAACTGACATACTTGTAGGCATATTCATTAAAACTGACATACCTGCCAGCATATTCATTATAACCGACTTGCTTACCGGCATATTCATCATAACTGACATAATTGCTGGTATATTCATTGTAACTGACATACTTGCTGGCATATTCATTATAACTGACATTCTTGCTGACATATTCCTTATAACTGACTAACTTGCAGGCATATTCCGTATAACTGACATACTTGCCGGCATATTCATTATAACTGACTTACTTGCCAGCATATTCATTATAACTGACATACTTGCCAGCATATTCATTATAACTGACATACTTGCCAGCATATTCACTATAACTGACATACTTGCTGGCATATTCATTATAACTGACATACTTGTAGGCATATTCATTATAACTGCCATACTTGCCAGCATATTCACTATAACTGACATACTTGCTGGTATATTTATTATAGCTGAAATACTTGTAGGCATATTTATCATAACTAACTAACTTGCTGGCATATTCATTATAATTGACTTACTTATCGGCATATTCATCATAACTGACTTGCTTGCTGGCATATTCATTGTAACTGACATACTTGTAGGCATATTCATTATAACTGACATACTTGCCGGCATATTTATTATAATTGACTTACTTACCGGTATATTCATCATAACTGACATACTTGCTGGCATATTCATTATAACTGACATACTTGCTGGCATATTCATTATAACTGACATACTTGTAGGCATATTCATTAAAACTGACATACCTGCCAGCATATTCATTATAACCGACTTGCTTACCGGCATATTCATCATAACTGACATAATTGCTGGTATATTCATTGTAACTGACTTACTTGCAGGCATATTTATTATAACTGACTTGCTTGCCGGCATATTCATTATCATTATAACTGACTTACTTGCTAGTATTTTCATTATTACTGACATATTTGGCGGCATATTCATTATAACTGACTAACTTGCTGGCATATTCATTATAACTGACCTTCTTGCTAGCATATTCATTATCACTGACATACTTCCCGGCATAACTGACTTACTTGCCGTCATATTTATTATAATTGACATACTTGCCAGCATGTTCACTATAACTGACTTACTGGCATATTCATTATAACTGACATACTTGTAGGTATATTCATTAAAACTGACATACCTGCCAGCATATTCATTATAACCCACTTGCTTACCGGCATATTCATCATAACTGACTTGCTTACCGGCATATTCATCATAACTGACATACTTGCTGGTATATTCATTGTAACTGACTTACTTGCAGGCATATTTATTATAACTGACTTGCTTGCCGGCATATTCATTATCATTATAACTGACTTACTTGCTAGCATTTTCATTATTACTGACATATTTGGCGGCATATTCATTATAACTGACTAACTTGCTGGCATATTCATTATAACTGACCTTCTTGCTAGCATATTCATTATCACTGACATACTTCCCGGCATAACTGACTTACTTGCCGTCATATTTATTATAATTGACATACTTGCCAGCATGTTCACTATAACTGACTTACTGGCATATTCATTATAACTGACATACTTGTAGGTATATTCATTAAAACTGACATACCTGCCAGCATATTCATTATAACCCACTTGCTTACCGGCATATTCATCATAACTGACTTGCTTACCGGCATATTCATCATAACTGACATACTTGCTGGTATATTCATTGTAACTGACTTACTTGCAGGCATATTTATTATAACTGACTTGCTTGCCGGCATATTCATTATCATTATAACTGACTTACTTGCTAGCATTTTCATTATTGCTGACATATTTGGCGGCATATTCATTATAACTGACTAACTTGCCGGCATATTTATTATAATTGACATACTTGCCAGCATGTTCACTATAACTGACTTACTGGTAGAATCAATATGACTCGTTAATTGGCGTATGACCTCATCATTATAACTGACTTCCTTGTATATTCATAGTTGCTGACTGACAACTGAATTTATTTTAAAAAGGTTGTCAGAACACAATGGTGAAAGGGGGATAATCGTATCGGGAGTAATGAATCAGTTTCTCATTCTCACTTCATAAAATTACAGCCTATACATTATCAATTAGCACACACAAAAAATTGATTCCCTTTCCTGCTTAAGATTGGAATAAAGCCAACTAACTGCCAACTGTTTTTCAGTAAAGGCTTTTTTTCTCAAAAATCATAGACATCAAAAGGAAAATGGGCATGATTCGAATGTGGAAATGTTCCTGATTTCCTTTCCTGCTCAAGATGGGAATAAGGCGAACTATCTGCCAACTGTATTTCAGTTAAGAAACTTATGTCTGATCAATTTTTTTCCCCACAATTCAAAGATATCGAAAGGAAAATGGGAATAATTTGATATATGAAAGCAATTAATCTCCACTGAAGCCCTTATTACAAAAATATTACTCTTACCTCTACCAATACATTTCACTAATTTTATTTTCCTCATGCGATTGTAAGATGCAGACATTTTCTATAGGTATCTGAAATAAATCTATTCCTGACTTTATTCTTAAAAGATGAAGTCTGATGCTTGCTCGATAACCTCCAGATCATGAGTCCTAGATTATTTCTTCTGAGCTGATATTCATTTAAAGACTCCACCTATTGTGGTACACTCTTTGATTTAAGATGGATCAATTTACTTCTACAAGCCGTGCAGGTTAAAATTTCATTGACATATCGTAAAATAGAAGAATATCACAATACCACTTCGCATTGCGTTGTCTGTCTTCAATAGCAACATTCTCAGCAAGGCTAGGCCTTGAATATCACCACATCCGAGTTAAACTAAAATATAATTACCTTGAAGCCAATAGAGCCCGTTTTCACCAAAAACAAATGAGAAATTCATAGGTAAATGCAAGAGTAATGTAGGCCTAAAGGATTTATTACCAAGGTGGGTAGTTAATACAACCCCGTTGTTTTATTCACTAAAATCAATCGGGCAAAACTATGTTTTTATTAAAACTTTAACGATTTTATTCTATTATGTTCAGTAAACTATATAAATAGTTCAAGAGATCAAATTACTACAAAGCATAACTGATCGAATTGTTGCATGATATACAACCATAAAAATTCAATTTCTGACAGATTTGAAATTAAAATGTTATTAAACAGAACACGATTATTATTCTTTACAGAAAAATCTATTACTGAAAGTAGTGAGGCTCTGGTAGTGTTGGGGTACGTGTATTCAAAAAAAGAGTACTTTGCATAATTTATGCCTTTTCTTTAGACGGTAAATAATGTTTACATGTAGTTTAAAGAGGCTGACATTTATATATTTATTCAGATTAAACAACAATATACCCTGTTGCCTCAGTTGAAGATTCCTTGACTGTCAATGAACTTGGCAAATGTTTCCATCAATTTACAATCCATTACTGTCAATACTGACTTACACCAATGACCTACAGTACGTTCCTATACCCTCCCTGAAAAAAATATGCTGAAAAGTTTCGGCTTTCAGATTTTTCCTTTATTCTGGTCCCAAATCTTAGCGAGAAGACAACTACTCTTGCATTGATTAAAATGGTGCTTCTATGTCCGTATTTTTCTTGTTTCGATGCGATTTAAGTTCTATTATAAGTAATGAGATCCAAACCTTACAAAAACATCTTTAGCTATGAACATCAAGTTAAAAAATAAACAGGCTATAAGTCAACTGAGTCTATCTGTGGATGAAATGGTCATATCATCAGGTAAATACTATTTACTCCACCAACATGAAATGTAAAGCGTGCATTGGAGTCTCCGATGTCGGCCATTTGTCAAAACTGTTTTTCATTTTTATCCAGAAAGGTTTCATGGACGTAATTGACTGAAAATGGAAAATTTTATACTGGTGAATGTAACACTACTGCCAATTTTTTGTATTTAAAATCAAAGCTGGGATTATTTAATCTTGTCTGGAAAGCTATCTTTATTCGTCAGTATAGACCAACACAACACTCGTGCAGATATACAACTACTCTGGGATGATATTAATTGTTATAATCTTAACTGAACGAAAATACAAAGGTAAACAAATACAATGGCGGGAGGAAGACGATAAGTCAACCAAGCGCATGCGCGGCAATAATTATATACCACAGGCGTATGTAATGTTAATACAAATAATAACCGGTAACTATAGACCTTATAGTATACTGGCGTGACCACTTTTCTCTTTATCTCTCTCCCAGAGATTTAAAGGAATAAAAAGAAATTAAAACAATTAAAACAACGTCAATTCTAAACATAAGTCACCTTTAGAAAGTTTTAATCTTATGTGACAAAGTCCTGGAGGTATTTCGGCGTTTGTTTTTGTCTAGACGATCGACGGAATCCTACAGGTTGGGGAAGTAACGGATCTTCTGGTGTCGCCGGACGAATTAGTTCTTCTGGAATATCTGGATTCTGAAGACGTGATGTACTTTCAGTTGTATGCTCACCACTGTCGGATTCAGATTCGCTAGTATCATAAGAATAGTCGAATGTAGGGCGTTTAATTTCTGACTCAAATTCGTATGCTGGAACTTTGAAGCATTCACTGATTTTGACATAAGGTTTAGATCGGAGTTGAGTCCCGGCAAATTTTTGAATGTCACACCAGTGATTGTTTTTGTTCACCACAAGATATCTATCGCGAGCTGAGCGTTTAGTTTGGTCACTTTTTAGATAAACAATGTCACCAATTTGAAGAGAATAAGGGGTTGCTGGTCCTCTTCCACTTGCTTTAGATTTTTCACTAAATGGGTGATTTTTAAGTCGTATGTCATGTTGAGATTGTATAAGCTCTTGGTTGGTAACGGAGATGGGCTCGTTGGAAAATTGATCTCGGAGAGTCCACATTTCTCTGGCAGAGATTCCGCGACTTCTAATCCTGGCATTTAAACGAGAACACACGACAGATAGTGCTAATGGAGACATCGAAGTGCAATGGGGCTCAAATTTCAACAGTTCATCTGTAAATTCTGATATAGCCTTTTCAGCAACGGGATTTTTGTTAATATTCTTGGTCCGTCCAATGTCTAAATGAATGTTATAAGAGTGGAGTAATTCATCATTAAGTAGTGAAGTAAATCCAGGTGCAGGATCAACACGGACACTGACGTACTGACAATCAACTGGAATGGTACTGAGGCATAACTGCAAAAGAGCTGAACGTAAGGTGGTTTTCTGTTCATTTTCTATTAAACAGGCGGTAGTATAAGAGGTGACGGTTTCACGTTAAATTAGTACAAGTTGGCGGTAGCGCTTGATTACGTCTGCAGCAAAACGTATTCCAATTGTAGTGGGTGGAGGTTCTGTGTCTTGAGTGGTGAGTGAGTGGGGTATCTTTTGGAGGGAAGAGCAAGTATGACATTGGGTAGTCGTTAAATCGATGGCAGCGTCTAAATCTAATGCTGAGAAATTTCTGAGAAATAGCAGCCGAAGTTGATGTTTTGACGGGTGACCAAATTTTAGATGTAGGGCTGTGAGTAATCCATGAAGTACAGGTCTCGGGACTATGATGCATTCTCTTGTTGGTGCTAGTGGTTCGTCTTTACGGACAACGAGGAGACCATCTTTAGAAATCTGTGCAGATCGAAGGTATCTTTTAACATCTTTGATATCGGTGTTTTTTTTAGATGGTCTAGTGCCTTGAGTTAGGTGAGCATGTGTACGTCGCAGATCTGGACAATCATGTTGAATTTGTAACCAGGCTGATCTAGATGAAAATGGCAGGCGTATTTTTCCACTTAGCACGTCGTCTGCAGATATAGCTCGAACTGTTGAATCCTCAATGGAGTTTTATAAAAGAACATATCTGAAAGAGTTGTTCGGAACAAGATGGTGCATTTCGACTGGCAAAGTCAGACGGAATATTGGCTGTGCCGGCGAGGTGACTTATGGTGACTTGATATCGACTGGCGTTAGAATGTAGTAACTCGGGAACTGGCTGAAAATTCACCTCGGCACAGTTTACGATAGGCCTCAACGCATGGTTTACTGTCTGTCAATACAGTGGCACGCTGATTTGATTGAATGATGTAAGGTGAATAGTGACGAATTGCTGCTGTTATGGAAAGTGCCTCGATTTCGCAGGGTAACCACGTTATTTGGTGTTTCTTGAGTTTGGCACTAAAAAATCCGGCAAGTTGAATGTTATTGTCCCGTTGGACATATAATGTGGCGCCTATGCCGGACTGTTTTACAGATCCATCTGTGACAATCCATAATTTGTCGTTGTAACGAGGTAAGGTGATAGTTTTGTGAGCTTTGAGATGATTTTGAGCTCGTAAAAAGTCTTCTTCTAAACTGTCATCCCACTGTATGAGTGACTTTGAGTCTTGGCCAGCGGCTGCTTTCTCTAGAGATGTAAGGAATGCTGCACACTCAGGTAATACACGGGCCAGTACTTTATATGCGCCGATAAATGAACGTAATCCTTTGATTTGATTTGACGGAACTGAGAGTGGCTATGACGTGAGGACTGGCTGCAATTTTTCCCATATTCCAAATCCATCCCAATATGGTGGTTTTCCGAGGACAAATTGTAGTTTTAGTAGATGAAAGATGTAAATTACATTTTTCTAAGGCATCGAGTGTTCGTTTCCAATTTATAAGTAGTTGTTGGGGTGTATCTCCACCACAATACAATTCGTCAGCAAGCTTCGTAACAATGCCTTCTTGTAAGAGGTCGCCTAATACGCGACACATGAGTTCTTCCAGTGCAGTTTCAGAGCCAGGCATACCCATTGCTGTTCTGGTGTATACCCGAACTCCACGGTATGGCGTAGCTACTCCACAATATTTAAAAGAATCGTGAGAGAGGGGTATTTGGTAAAATGCTTTAGTCAGGTCAGAGACGATAATATATTGACATTGAGCTATAATTTGGAGAGTAGATTGCACATCAGGCATCAGGGATGGTTGTGGCTTACTGTATTGACCGACCTCACCAAATGCTGTTACGAGTCTATGACCACCATCGGGCTTTTTGATGAGAAATGATGGATTTAAGTACTCTACTACTATACCGAGATCTTCTTTGGGTTTTTCCCAAAAACACCCAGTTTCTCCAATTCATCGAATTTCAATTGAAGTTCATCTAGTTTGGACTTTGAGTACTGTGGCATGCGTCCTTTGCGTTGAGGAGGTTGTACTGGACCCATGTTGACAATGGCTTGGATTGGTCCGACGGCACCATTATAACAGCCGATAACTGGATTGAATACAGAACTGTAGTCTTTACACAGTTTATTAAATTCCTGCCTGAGAGTAACAGGTAAGATGTTATCGGGATCTACTGTAATTTTATCCAAGTAGGTGAGATCTGACGTAGTAGGTGTTGGTTTAGCGTCGAGACTATTATTGGGTACACATTCATCCGAAGTAGGCAACACTTGACAGATGTGATCATTTTTCTTTAAAATAACAGGGTTGTCGGTGGAGTTTGCTAATCTAATAGTACGACCAACAGGTGTAAGTAGCTTTGGTGTGAGCCATCCACATGGATACTTATGGGTTGGGGTAGGTAAATTTTCCAAACGTGGTTCTAGTGCCATTACTTGGTTTTCAGATGTTTGAAGATCTGAAGGTAAAGATAGTTCGATGTAGTCTCCAGGCCACGATGTAGTAGTGGTTGTGGCTCGCAAGATATGAGCTCTTGAACATGTGTGTGAAACAGTTGGCCTTCTCTCACTATAGGTGATTGTGGTATCGTCACCTATTAGAATTTGGTTCCTGGATGGTCGTACTGCTATATCATTGTTGACAAAGAAGGGTATACCGGCGAGGACGTCGACATCAAGATCATCTACAATAAGTGCATCTAAAATTAAACTTGAAGAATTTCTAGTCAGTTTTATATGCGTTTCGCCATAGATTGACAACGGCGTTTTACCATCAGCTTGAGTAGCAGTATGTGTGCTTTTGGTAATAGGTAGGCCAAGGGCTTTGGCTAAGGCAGTTCGTATCATGTTGATTTCGGCACCCGAATCCAGTGTGACTGTGACTGTGTTATGCCCGTAGTATGCTGTGAAAAAGGGAGAGTGTTTAACACCAACACGTATTGAAAGAGTATTAATATTGTTGATAAGTCGAGAGGATGGTGGTGACGTGGGCGTTTCATCTCTATAACTGGTTTCAGTTTCTTCTGACATATTGTTTATCTCTTGGCAGTCAACAAGTCTACCCTTAGATATATATTTACGGTCGCGTTCAGGTAGGTATGGGCATTGAGTTAGATAATGTGACTCACAATCTCTTCGACCGGCCTGCTTACATAGGGGACAGGACTTGGTGATCACTGGTTGAGGTTTGGGGGAAAATCTAGTATTACGGGTTCTCATGATTTTGGTTTCGTCGTTGAAGGATAATTCATCAAGGAGTGAGTCAAGCGCTTGAGATATTTCGGGTTTGATAGATGACAAAGTTCTGGAACGTAATTCAGTACCATATTTCTGTTTGACCAAACGGGGAAGACCCTCATGAATAAGGACAACGAAATTTCCTAAAGTAGGAGTGAGGTCCTCGTCTGTTGTAATCTCGCTTCCATGATGTGTCAATTTACTTTCTCTCCGGAGTAGATTGTCCTCGACGAAAGACATTAGCCTCTGATATAAAGTTTCTGGTCTTTCTTCTGGTTTTTGACGGATTGCTTTAAAGTCAAGGAAATGGGCGCCTGTAGTTTGGAAACAATAATGGAGTCGAAGAGCTTGCCAAATGCTTGATAATGAGGTTGAGTTGCGAATGATCGTATTTCTTGATATGATGGGTGCATAGTTTGCTATTTGTCCTAACATAAGTTCGAGAAAGCGAAGTTTCTGTGCGGCTGTTTTGCGTGATGCTTCGGGTATGCGATTACCATCATCTTGTAAACTTCGATTGGGATTGGTGGCAGTTTTCTTTGCCCATGTAGCAGTGTCGGATAAGAACGGCGCAAAGTTGTCATCAAGGGCTAGGATGTATAGGAGATTGGCTTGCCATGCTTCATATGAAGTTAGAGATTCGTTTCCTGTGAGGGACCATTGTTTTGGTGCCCGGGAAGCAGAAGCCATAGTAAATAATTAACGAAAAAAATATCTTCCTGTTTGGTGATGAATAGTTTGATACGATTGAGAAATCGCCTGCACGAGCTCCTTTGTTGTTGGAAATTTGGTTGGTTTGATACTATAAATTAAGAATGTCAGCTTTGGTTCGGGGTAGTTCGTTTCCAGATTCAGCCACCACGTCAGTATAGACCAACACAACACTCGTGCAGATATACAACTACTCTGGGATGATATTAATTGTTATAATCTTAACTGAACGAAAATACAAAGGTAAACAAATACAATGGCGGGAGGAAGACGATAAGTCAACCAAGCGCATGCGCGGCAATAATTATATACCACAGGCGTATGTAATGTTAATACAAATAATAACCGGTAACTATAGACCTTATAGTATACTGGCGATTGGCAAGAAAGAGGTTAATGAAACTGAATTATTTTGTATAAGCCCTGCTTTTTGTATGAAAGGTTTGTAACCTCTCCTTGTAATCTGAATATTTTTGAAAGTTTTACCACAGAAGGTAAAATATCTATGTGCTATGTATAGATAAGGCTTGTCGTCCATTTTCAGGCCTTTGCAATAATTAGAGAATTCCAACTGCAGAAGATTTATCCATATTTATTTAAACCCATGGCTAATTACCATACAAATACCATGTTAAATTCAGGTAATCATGATTTTCTTGAAATGAGACCATGTGTTAAAAGATATAAAAATGAGTATACTCATATAAAAAAAAACATTTTATGAATCAAGGATGCGCCTTATTTAGTTGAGTTAAGTTGTTTGAGTATTTTGGCAATTTTCTAGAAGTAGGGACTTAAATATTCGGGTAATATTACTTTTCTAGTAATCTATTGTATTTAGGTGCACAGCGTGCACTAGCCTAGGCCAAACAGTGCAGGTTATTCCATTTGTCTCTAGAAGTCTCAGTGAATTAAAACTATTATTCATTTATTTTAATTAATATTGTCAATGCCCATCTGTCCTTTTTTCTGAACATATTAGATGTAATATTATTCTTCCATATTAAGGTGAAGTGAAACTTGACATAAGATGGTAATTCGTTTTCTGTGCCTTTTCTCACCCTCTAAACCTAACCTGCTCCTGAACCTTTAATATCTAGATAATTAAGTCCTTAATAACTCAAATGCATAAAAGTTTTAACAGGAGTGCGCATTTCATTCCAAATATAAGGAATTTGTGTAGGCGAGAGAGGATAAAAATTTGACGAAAATACCTTGCAAAATAAGTGGGTTGATTTGGGTCCCTTAGCATGAGAGGTTTTTTTTTTTTCAAGGCATCTTTAAAGGTTTAAATTTAGTCGATCTAATACTGATACTAAAGAATGAGAACTTGTCTTGATTACCAATTTGATACCAGATAGAAGATTAAAAACTTTACCAAGGGATGAAAAGTGTTCACTCTATTGTCAGTCTTCTGTTTTAAAACTGTGGGTATGGCTACTAAGATATTTGACTTTGAGTAGAATTCAGGGGTTGTAGTCAGGTAGCAACAAACAGTATAGAACCCCATTCAGTCAGGGTTCATCTCTAGTTGCTATGATTCAGAGGAATGGATTGGTGCAGATTTCATTTTGAAATGAACCACAATATTGGGTAAGTACAGATCTGTTTCTCAGTTTTATTGAGTGTTTTTTTTTTTTGTTAAACGTTAATGGAATATAGTAGATAGTGTATTGCCGATTATTTGGGAATTAATTTGGAAGGCTTGATTCTTCTGAGTCAAAATATTTTTAAGCTTGAACTGAAAATATTTATTTGATGCTTTGTGTTTTTCATGAAAAGATTTCGATAGTATACTAATATATGGTAACCATGAGTGACATGATTAACAAATACTTTCAAATCAACAGTCTAGACATGACTGGCAAATACGTTCAAATCAACAGTCTCGTAAGATATGACTAGTAAATACTTTCAAATCAACAGTCTAGTAAGACAAAAATGGTAAATACTTTCAAATCAACAGACTCGTAAGATCTGACTGGTAAATACTTTCAAATCAACAGTCTAGTAAGACATGACTGGCAAATACTTTCAAATCAACAATCTAGTAAGACATGACTAGTAAATACTTTCAAATCAACAGTCTAGTAAAAACTTCCAAATCAACAGTCTAGTAAAACATGACTGGCAAATACTTTCAAATCAACAGTCTAGTAAGACATGACTGGCAAATACTTTCGAATCAACAGTCTCGTAAGATATGACTAGTAAATACTTTCAAATCAACAATCTCGTAAGATATGACTGGTATATACTTTCAAATCAACAGTCTGGTAAGACATGACTGGCAAATACTTTCAAATCAACAATCTAGTAAGACATGACCAGTAAATACTTTCAAATCAACAGTCTAGTAAGATATGACTGGCAAAAACTTTCAAATCAACAGTCTAGTAAGACATGACTAGTAAATACTTTCAAATCAACAGTCTAGTAAGACATGACAAGGAAATACTTTCAAATCAACAGTCTAGTAAGACATGGCTGGCAAATACTTTCGAATCAACAGTCTAATCAGACATGAATGGCAAATACTTTCAAATCAATAGTCTAATCAGACATGACTGGCAAATACTTTCAATAAACAATATAACTAATTTCAAAATCAGCAAACAAAATATCTTCTGTCTCTACAGAGTTTCATATCTGCAGGTTAACCTTAATTACATTATTTTTTTTTATCCTTGTAGATTTCTGTTGATTTGTAGATTTGAATATTTGTTGATGACAGAAATCTTTCCATATTGAAACTTGGTAAGTAAACATTTACTTTATAAGTTTTAATAATGCCTTGAGTTTCGTTATGTAGTTCAGATCGTTAGTTCTTGGTTTTAAATCTAATATATTGAGAATATGGTAGTTCTTAAAGTAAAACAGCATTCTCTGCTCTCTATGATGTTATGTCATCGTCAGTGCCGAGATGTAACAAAGGCAATGGTTTCGACCGCACTATGTAGCGTCACAACAAAGAATAAGTAATCTAGACTAGATAGGAATAAAGTTGTATAAGATTACATGGAGAATAAAGTTTATTATTTTACAATAAGAATATAGTAGGTTAAATTAAGAATAGGAATAAAGTTTATTATTTTACATTGAGAATATAGTAGGTTGAATTAAGAATAGGAATAAAGTTTATTATTTTACATTGAGAATATAGTAGGTTGAATTTAGAATAGGAATAAAGTTTATTATTTTACAATGAGAATATAGTAGGTTGAATTAAGAATAGGAATAAAGTTTATTGTTTTACATTGCGAATATAGTAGGTTGAATTAAGAATAGGAATAAAGTTTATTATTTTACATTGAGAATATAGTAGGTTGAATTAAAAATAGGAATAAAGTTTATTATTTTACATTGCGAATATAGTAGGTTGAATTAAGAATAGGAATAAAGTTTATTATTTTACAATAAGAATATAGTAGGTTGAATTAAGAATAGGAATAAAGTTTATTATTTTACATTGAGAATTGGTAGGTTTAATTAAGAATAGGAATAAAGTTTATTATTTTACAATAAGAATATAGTAGGTTGAATTAAGAATAGGAATAAAGTTTATTATTTTACAATAAGAATATAGTAGGTTGAATTAAGAATAGGAATAAAGTTTATTATTTTACAATAAGAATATTGTAGGTTTAATTAAGAATAGGAATAAAGTTGTATAAGGTTACATAGAGAATAAAGAATGGAAATAAAGTTTATTATTTTACATTGAGAATATAGTAGGTTAAATTAAGAATAGGAATAAAGTTTATTATTTTACATTGAGAATATAGTAGGTTGGATTAAGAATAGGAATAAAGTTTATTATTTTACATTGAGAATATAGTAGGTTGAATTAAGAATAGGAATAAAGTTTATTATTTTACATTAAGAATATAGTAGGTTGAATTAAGAATAGGTATAAAGTTGTATAAGGTTACATAGAGAATAAAGAATGGAAATAAAGTTTATTATTTTACATTGCGAATATAGTAGGTTGAATTAAGAATAGGAATAAAGTTTATTATTTTACATTGAGAATATAGTAGGTTGAATTAAGAATAGGAATAAAGTTTATTATTTTACATTAAGAATATAGTAGGTTGAATTAAGAATAGGAATAAAGTTGTATAAGGTTACATAGAGAATAAAGAATGGGAATAAAGTTTATTATTTTACAATGAGAATATAGTAGGTTGAATTAAGAATAGGAATAAAGTTTATTATTTTACAATAAGAATATAGTAGGTTAAATTAAGAATAGGAATAAAGTTTATTATTTTACATTGAGAATATAGTAGGTTGAATTAAGAATAGGAATAAAGTTGTATAAGGTTACATAGAGAATAAAGAATGGAAATAAAGTTTATTATTTTACAATGAGAATATAGTAGGTTGAATTAAGAATAGGAATAAAGTTTATTATTTTACAATAAGAATATAGTAGGTTAAATTAAGAATAGGAATAAAGTTTATTATTTTACAATGAGAATATAGTAGGTTGAATTAAGAATAGGAATAAAGTTTATTATTTTACATTAAGAATATAGTAGGTTGAATTAAGAATAGGAATAACGTTGTATAAGGTTACATAGAGAATAAAGAATGGAAATAAAGTTTATTATTTTACAATAAGAATATAGTAGGTTGAATTAAGAATAAGAATAAAGTTTATTATTTTACAATAAGAATATAGTAGGTTAAATTAAGAATAGGAATAAAGTTTATTATTTTACAATGAGAATATAGTAGGTTGAATTAAGAATAGGTATAAAGTTGTATAAGGTTACATAGATTAAAGAATGGAAATAAAATAGTAGGTTTAATTAAGAATAGGAATAAAGCTGTGTAAGATTACATAGAGAATAAAGAATGGGAATAAAGTTTATTATTTTACATTGAGAATATAGTAGGTTGAATTAAGAATAGGAATAAAGTTTATTATTTTACATTAAGAATATAGTAGGTTGAATTAAGAATAGGAATAAAGTTTATTATTTTACAATAAGAATATAGTAGGTTGAATTAAGAATAGGAATAAAGTTTATTATTTTACATTAAGAATATAGTAGGTTGAATTAAGAATAGGTATAAAGTTGTATAAGGTTACATAGAGAATAAAGAATGGGAATAAAGTTTATTATTTTACATTGAGAATATAGTAGGTTGAATTAAGAGTAGGAATAAAGTTTATTAGGTTAAATTGAAAAAAGTAGGCTGAATAAAGAATAGGCACCGGTATAGGAATTTAGTTTTGTTAGGTTACATTAAGAATACAGTAGGCTGAATTAAGAATAGGAATTAAGTTGAGTTAGGTTAGATTGAGAATAAAGTAGGCTACATTCAGTATAGGAATTAAGTTACATTGGATTGAGAATACAGTAGACTTATTTAAGAATAGGAATTAGCTTGTAGGAATTAGGTTGTATTAGGTAACACTAAAAATATTCTTAAGCTTGAACTGAACAATTGTAGTTCCGGGCGGCATATTTATTGAAAAGATTTCAATAATATACTACTCTATGGTTACCATTAATGAAAGTAATTGACCTTCATTTGGGTCATCAACAGTCTAGTAAGACATGACTGTCAATTACTCTAAATCAACATTCCAGTAAGACATGACTGGTAAATACTTTCACATCAACTGTCTAGTAAGACATGACTGGTAAATACTTGCAAATCAACAATCTAGTAAGACATGACTGGTAAATACTTTCACATCAACAATCTAGTAAGACCTGACTGGCAAATACTTTCACATCAACTGTCTAGTAAGACATGATTGAGAAATACTTTCAAATCAACATTCTAGTAAGAAATGACTAGTAAATACATTCAAATCAACAGTCTTGTAAGATATGACTGGTAAATACTTTCAAATAAACAGTCTAGTAAGAAATAACTAGTAAATACATTCAAATCCGCAGTCTAGTAAGACATGACTAGTAAATACATTCAAATCAACAATCTAGTAAGACATGACTGGTAAATACTTTCAAATAAACAGTATAGTAAGATATGACCAGTAAATACTTTCAAATCAACATTCTAGTAAGAAATGATTAGTAAATACATTCAAATCAGCAATCTAGTAAGACATGACTGGTAAATACTTTCAAATAAACAACCTAGTAAGACACAACTAGTAAATACTTTCAAATCAACAGTCTAGTAAGACACAACTAGTAAATACTTTCAAATCAACAGTCTAGTAAGACATGGCTGGTTAATACTTATAAATCAACAACTAGTAAGACACAACTGCTAAATACTTTCAAATTAACAGTCTAGTAAAACATGACTGGCAAATACTTTCAAATCAACATTCTAGTAAGACACAACTGGTAAATACTTTCAAATCAACAGTCTAGTAAGACATGATTGGTAAATACTTTCAAATCAACAGTCTAGTAAGACACAACTGGTAAATACTTTCAAATCAACAGTCTAGTAAAACACAACTGGTAAATACTTTCAAATCAACAGTCTAGTAAGACATGACTAGTATATACTTTCAAATCAACAGTCTAGTAAGACATGACTAGTAAATATTTTCAAATCAACAGTCTAGTAAGACACAACTGGTAAATACTTTCAAATCAACAGTCTAGTAAGATATGACTAGTAAATATTTTCAAGTCAACAGTCTAGTAAGACACAACTGGTAAATACTCTAAATCAACATTCCAGTAAGACATGACTGGTAAATATTTTCAAGTCAACAGTCTAGTAAGACACAACTAGTAAATACTTTCAAATCAACAGTCTAGTAAGATATGACTTGTAAATATCGCAAGTCAACAGTCTAGTAAGACACAACTGGTAAATACTTTCAAATCAACAGTCTAATAAGATATGACTAGTAAATATTTTCAAGTCAACAGTCTAGTAAGAGACAACTGGTTAATACTTTCAAATCAACAGTCTAGTAAGGCACAACTGGTAAATACTTTCAAATCAACATTATAGTAAGACATGGCTGGTAAATATTTTCAAATTTAGAGCTCCAGTCAATCATTACTGGTAAATAATTTCAAAAGCTGCAAACATTAATATCTTCTGTCTACAGAGTCTCATATCTGCAGGTTAACCTTAATTACATTATTTTTTTTATTCTTGTAGATTTCTGTTGATTGGTAGATTTGAATTTTTGTTGATGACAAAAAATGTTTCATCTTTCCATATGATCCTCGAAGGTGGTGGATCGGATGATCGGTCGTGTCCGACGGCAAAGGGTCCTAAATCGGATGATCGGCCTGAGTCACTCTGGAAGTGGTCATGCAGTTGGTGAGGGGGCAACTTTGCTGCATGATCCTCGAAGGTAGTGTCATGTGTCCTACGGCAAAAAGTACTTGATCGGATGATCGGTCGTGTCCTACGTAAAAAGGTCCTAAATGGGATGATCGGCCTGAGTCACTCTGGAAGTGGTCATGCAGTTGGTGAGGGGGCAAATTTGCTGCATGATCCTCGAAGGTAGTGTCATGTGTCCTACGGCAAAAAGTACTTGATCGGATGATCGGTCGTGTCCTACGTAAAAAGGTCCTAAATGGGATGATCGGCCTGAGTCACTCTGGAAGTGGTCATGCAGTTGGTGAGGGGGCAACTTTGCTGCATGATCCTCGAAGGTAGTGTCATGTGTCCTACGGCAAGAGTACTTAATCGGATGGTCGGCCTGAGTCACACTGGAAGCGGTCATGCAGTTGGTGAGGGGGCAACTTTGCTGCATGATCCTCGAAGGTAGTGTCATGTGTCCTACGGCAAAAAGTACTTGATCGGATGATCGGTCGTGTCCTACGGCAAGAGTACTTAATCCGATGGTCGGCCTGAGTCACTCTGGAAGTGATCATGCAGTTGGTGAGGGGGCAACGTTGCTGCATGATCCTCGAAGGTAGTGTCATGTGTCCTACGGAAAAAAGTACTT